>CM053572.1:5470066-5545901 GCA_028646485.1 Cryptoprocta ferox
ACACTGCACAAGTGAATCAGAACACGACCGCAGGACACGAGTCTGGCTGGTCAGCTGGTGGATGCTTCCTTCTGGCCAGGAAGAAAGGAGGCATGGCCTGCCCTGCTGTGTCCTGTGATGGGGGATAATTAGTGCCACCTCCCAGTGCTGTCTTGAGCGTGACTCGAGTTAAACACCGGGAAAGTGCTTTCAGCGGAGTGCGGGGCGCGTGGAGGGCATCCCGCGAACGCAAGCTATTCCTGGCTGTGTGTTGGTGCCGTGGGTGCTCTCTGAACCCTGGTCTAAATCGGGCTGCATTCTGGGCACTGAGGTACAGGCTGAGCCGTCGTGTCCTTGTGCTCAAGGAAGTTGGATCATGGGAGGGGTGGGAGCAAGGAAGGGAAGAGTAATTGTACCCTGGGTAATACACATGCTGATTGTGCAGATATAGGGCATTCCAAGTCACAGGGCAGAGGGCCGCGTGAGCTGCCCCTAATGCAGAGGCCGGGGTTGACGAGGAGAGGAGCCTGGTGCATGCCGGTGTTGCTGCAGGTGGTAGAACGGCATGTGCAAAGGCCCAGTGGCATCGCCACATCACAGCATGAGGTTGGGCCCCACTGGGATGTAGGGTGCTGGAGTGAGGCAGGAGATGAGGTTGGCAAAGCCTTTTATTTTTTTTTCCAAATTTTTTAATATTTGGGGGCGCCTGGGTGGCTCAGTCGGTTGAGCGTCCGACTTCAGCTCAGGTCACGTTCTCACACTTTGTGAGTTCGAGCCCCGCTTCGGGCTCTGGGCTGCCAGCTCACAGCCTGGAGCCTGCTTCAGAGTCTGTGTCTCCTCTCTCTGCCCCTCCCCTGCTCACGCTCTGTCTCTCTCTCTCTCAAAAATAAATAAACATTAAAAAAATTTTTAATAAATAAAAAATAAAATTGTTTTAATGTTCGTTTATTTTTGAGAGAGAGAGACAGAGCGCGAGCGGAGGAGGGGCAGAGAGAGAGGGAGACACAGAATCTGCAGCAGGCTCCAGGCTCTGACCTGTCAGCCCAGAGCCCGACGCGGGGCTCGAACTCATGAACCGCGAGATCGTGACCTGAGCCAAAGTCGGAGGTGTAACCGGCTGAGCCACCCAGGCGCCCCAAGGTTGGCAAAGCCTTTTGTGTCAGGCTAAGGGACACCAAAAGGGATGATGCCTGGGGTCCCCTGCCGTCTATGAGAGGGGAGAGATGAGGCTGATTTGGTGTCTGAAAAGAGAAACTTCTCTCTCTAAGAGTTTGGGGCTTATGCCTTCTGTTGTTGGAAATGGCCCCCCCCTCAGCGTGAGGTGAGGAGACCGAGTTTTTACGCCGTGTGAGGAGTCACTCACCTGTTGTCTGTCCGTTGTGCCCAGTGGCCCGTGAGTTCAGTCTCCTGGGTAAGGTCACCGAGGCTCAGAGGGGTCGGCTGGTGCAGGAGGACATGGCAGATGGGGAGCACGGACGCGTGGGAAGATGGGCCCTCCGTGGGGCCTGGCCCCTCCCCCCTGTTCTGGCCTCAAGAGCGAGCGCTCCCGATTCCTTGAGGAAGAAATTCCCACCCTGGCTCTCTCTGGTCGCCCAACAGCATGTGGCATCACTCGCCCCTGCCCCAGCCTGTTTTCCACCTACTTGCCCTCTCCTGGTGTTTCCACCCCGGCTTTTCCTTCTACTGTGTCTTCCTGTCCTAAGATTTGCTCGCTCGCTCCCGCAGTCACCCACTCAGTGCGTGTTTACAGAGCACCTGGCCAGTGCCAGACACGCGTGGGTGCTGGAATGTGGTGGTGAGGAAGCTTGGGGAAGGGGGAGCGTCCTGCCTGCATGGAGCTCACATTCCAGTAGGGGCAGGGTGGACAACAGACACCTGCCCCCCTGCCCCTGCCCCGCCCCCTCCCCATCCCCCACCCCCAGCCATGATGATGTAGGAGGAGAAAGTTCCAGAGTGGGAGGTACCATGGTCCGGCCTTACCTCCGCCTCTTCCTCCCTGAGGAGTGTGGCACCCTGCCCCCACCCCCAGGGTTCTCCCTGCCCTCCCTCCGCTCTGCAGGAGGCCGCCTGACAGCTGCTGTGGGAGTCTGGGAGCAGCTTGCCCTTGGCCTCCCTGGGGAGAGCGGATGGTTGTCAAAGCCGGAGTCGGCGTCATCTTGGACAAGGAGGCCCAGGCATCGTCACTCCTCGGTGACAGCTTGCAGCAGCTGCGGAGCTTGTCTCTGCAGACTCCGGCAAGGAGGTGACAGCTGGGCCGGGAAAGCAGAGAGCGTGGCACCGCACGGGGCTCCTGGTGTGGGCCGCGCTCGGCCTGCCTACTCCGTGCCGGGGTACAGTCGCAGGGGCGCTTGGCCTGTGTCTCAGAGGGGTTAGGAGTTCATCCGAGGGTGTCACACACTTAATGTCAAATTCAGAGCGTCTGCTTACCTGATTTGCATGTTCCACACCCAGCAAAGGGCCCAGCATGTAGTAGGTGTTAAGCAAATGTCTTTCGAATAAATGAGTGAGGGAATTCTCATAAAGTGACTATGGTCCTACAGAGTCCCTTAACGGTTTTTTAATGTTTATTTATTTTTGAGAGAGAGAGAGAGAGAGAGAGAGAGAGAGCACACACTAGCAGGGGAGGGGCAGAGAGAGAGGAGAGAGAGAGAATCCATGTAGGCTCCGAGCTGTCAGCACAGAGCCCAGTGCGGGGCTCGAACTCACAAACTTCGAGATCATGACCTGAGCTGAAGTCGGATGCTTAACGGGCTGAGCCCCCAGGTGCCCCCAGACTCCCTTAAGAAATATAGACTCAGGGCACCTGAGTGACTCAGTCGGCTAAGCATCAGAGTCTTGATTTCGGATTTCGCCTCAGGTCATGATCTCAGCCTGCTTAGGATTCTCTCTCTGTCCCTCCCTCTCTCTCTCTCTTAAAATAAATAAACATTAAAAAAAAAATAGACTCTACCTGTCCAGGGAAAAGATATCCCAGAAGGTCCTCGTCCCTTCTTTCTTATGACCAAAGCCTTTTCTCCACCTTGGCCGCTGGAAGTTTAAATCATCAGGTCATCAGGATGCATGGTTTTAATGTCAGCACATTTGCTAACTTGCTCTCGAGAGCCTTCGCCCCAGTTCCCACTTCTGTGGGTGTGTTTCTCAGTTTTCTGGGCCTCAGTTTCCCCACCGGTAAAACAGGGGTAATAATGCTCACTTGCAGGGTGTGGGAGGTGAAGGGTAATGATGTGAGGAAGCACGTGGCACAGGTCTTGGAAGGCCACCGCTTCCCAACAAGGTGCCACAGTCATTCCTTAGTCGGTGACATCTGCCAAACCAACCCAGCTCTTGTCCTCAAGAAGCGTGGCTGTCGTGGAGACACGCTCACCCTGCTTTAGGTCGGTAAGGAGGACAAGGGCCTCGCTAGGCTGGTGGCACAGCCCACGCCCTCTGCCTGGCAGGGGAGAAGATCACAGCAGAGGGGGCCCCGAGCTGGTGCCTGTCCCTGCAGAGGAGGCCACACCCTTGGCTTGTCCCTGGAATGGGGGAGGGGAGCAGGACACATGGGACACGGGGCACGGCCTGGGGAGCGGGAGACGAGCCTGCGACGAGAACTCGTGCCTCCGAGCACCCCCTCCCTTTGGTTGTGGGCTCCCTGTGAAGCATGGTGTGCCCTCCTGTCTTCTCGTCTGCGGGTTGGTTCTGGGCGTCTGGTCCGAGCCTGGGCCCCGGGTGGTTGGCACACCGCTGGGCCCGCGGAGGGCCAGCAGGGGAGCTCAGTGAGACTCGAGCGGATGCCGGTGGTGCAGACGGCCACGTGCTGCACGCAAGGCCAGGCTGTTTGCTCCCGCGCTCAAGGAGGCTCCTTATGCTCCGGGTGTGAGGAATGGCGCTCAACGCCAGTGAATGGCTCTCAGGGAGGGACGTGTTGGCGGCCGACAAGCCTGGCAGCGAGTGTAATGCTGGAGGATAGGATTGGACCAGCGCTTCTGAATTTTGCCGGGAGCCCCGAATTCCTCGTGAGACCCGCCTGTGCCGGGGACACAGGTGACCGCCTAAGCCGTCCTGCTTTTCTCCGTCTCTTCTGGGTCAGTGCCTGCCTGGCAGGGTCTGTCTCTACCTCCTTGTCGCAGTGGGGAGGCTGGCATAAGCCCTGGCCATTTTTGCCGTGGGGGAGGGGACAGGTCTGGCCCTGGGTGCTCTACACGGACGGTCAGGTGTGCTGGGCCCCAGCTGGTCCAGGTCAGGTGCGGCGATGCCCTGTCCACTCCGTAGCCTCTCCCAGTCCAAGCCAGCCACCCTCCACCCCAGCCGCCGTAAGACAGGAGCGTCTGGAGCCCACCTATACCCCTCTGGGGCGGGGGCCGCGGCGGGGGGCAGCCAGCTGGTACTCAGGGCAGTTCACTCAAACCAGCTCCCCCCTCCCCATTTCTCACCTCGCACTTGGTGCCACATTGGGAACGGACTCTACTCTCACGATGTGGTCTCCGCTCAGAGCCCAAGTGGGAAGCAGGGCCTGTAGCCCTCAGAATACATGTGCTTGACCCTGAAGGTGTGTGGGGAGCAGAAGCAGGGATGGGGCACAATCCCCTGGCTCTGGCTTCCCACCTCTCCCTCAGCCCCTCCAGTGACTTCCTTCATCACCCAGGACATTTCCCTCCCCCCTATTGCTGTCCCCAGGGACTTCCCATGTGCCGTGACCAGCCCTCCTCACAGATGGCATTTTCCCTCTCTCTTTCTTTGGGTCAAAATGGTGATAGGACAGCAGAAAAATGTGAATCGCAGTAGGAAGGGGAAAAAAAATCATTGTTTTCTGATGACATCGTGGTGCCCGGTTGGACACGGGTGACGGAGATCACGTCCCAGGGGTGGAGGTCGTGCCTCCCAGACTCTGAGACTGGCGGGGGAGGCGAGGATGCCTCGAGGTCTTGCCACGGTGGGCCCCTCCCCAAAAAGCCTCTTCTGGATGAGACTCCGGGGGGGTCGGGTCCCCGGGACTGTGGGTCAAGTAGTGCCGAGGAGCTCAGGGGAAGATCAGGCACGCAGGCGATGTCCCCGGCTCCCCGGGGCCACGGCAGCTGCCCGCAAGAATCAAGATCCCTGCCTTCTCTCTGCTCCTTCCCTTTCAGGGGCCTCCAAACAGTGGCCTCAGTGGGGGGGGCCACCATGCCCTGGCTTGCGGCCCCAGCACAGTCTGTCCCTCCCTTGTTCTGTAGCATTAGCCCCTTTCTGATGAGTTGTTGGTCAGGGCGTGAGAAGGTCAGGCCCCACATGGTGGTGTGGCCGTCCCTTACCCACAGTGGGGCCTGGCAGGGAGAACCCCCCGACGCGGGACACACATACCTGGCGGGCAGCAGCGTGGGCTCTGGAAAATGCCCGGCGTGCACCCTGCTGGCCCAGAGGAGAGCCCGCGGGGCGCCCGGGAGTGAAACCCGGTTTTGCTAGATGCTTTAGGTACGGTGTTGAGGCCAGTGGTGGTAACAGCCTGAGCCACGAGGACCCGCATCACAGCGGGCTGGTGGCTGAGCCCAACGCGAGAACCCCTGCTGCCCGACAGACAGACAGACACAGGCGCGGCTCCGTGCAGTGATTAGCATCGGCAGGACTGTTTCCTAAGACGGGTGTGCTCTGTTTGCCTGGTGAGCCTATGCTGGGCCTGCACTGGGTTCTGGGCACCCAGCTGATGCCTGGGGGCGGAGGGGCCCTGCCTCCACCCTGGGGACCTGCGGAGGCGTCCCCAGTCCCAGCAGAGGGTGGCCTGACGTGGGCCCGGGGGCAGGAACAGTTTGGCCCTCGCTGGAGGCGTCTTGGGGTCTTGGGGCCGGGTTCTTGGACTTGGTGTTGAAGGAAGGCTCTTTCCCGCCTCCCGTGTTTACTGTACGGCCCGAACCAGTCTTGCCCATTTGCATTTCATGGCAGTTGGATCTTTCGAGCAGCGGCTAGCGTCGTGTTTGTTCTGGCATCGCCTGCGACGCACTTGTGGAGAAACCAGTGGGGGCGGAAGACCTGCAAAGGGGTGTTTGTTCTCACGATAAAACCAGGCGTTTGCTGCCCTGCTCCTGCGTCAGGAGGATGCACACAGGTGAACACAGGTCTTCCCAGGAGCCAGCAGGACCCTCTGCCCCGGCTCCCCACGGCACGTTTTTTCTTCCGCCTCCGCCGGGATGGTCCACGCCTGCTCCCGAGGGTCCTCAGAGAGACCAGAATACCCTAAATACCCCAAGTATTTCAGGGGTCCCCAGGGACTCCACAAAGCACCTTGTGAGCCCTGCCTCCTGAGGCCTCGTGACAGACTTTTCCGGGCCCGGCGTGCTCCCCAGGGTGGTGCCAGGAGAAGCTTGGGCTGCCCCCCTGCTTGCCCAAGTTCAGCGCAGGGCAAGGGGTGACAAGTTTCCTGGAGGTTGGGCACAAGGGATGGGAACCCCACCGACGTCTCTGCCGACAGGGAGCCCCGTCTCCTGGGCCTGTCTTCCCTGCACCCTCCTGGCCCCAGATCCTTTCAGCAGAGGGGAAAGTCACCTCTGCCCGGCAGCCTCCGGCCACCTGCCAGGGCTCCCTGGTGGCCAGGGTGGAACCGTGCCACAAAGAACGAAAACTTTCACATTATCATGCAGAGCCCGTGTCCTTCCTTATTGTCCATTCCAGAGCAGAAACTTGGCCGCAGCTTTGCATAAGCAAAAGGCACATCAGAGTGTATTTCCCCAAACAAGAGAGCCCTTGGCCTCTCTCTGCACAGAGAAGGCCTGCGGCTTTGAACATTTTCCCCTAAGGTTTAAAGATTCCAAGATCAATTTCTCAAGACAGGGCTCAAGGACACTGTCCTGGCTTCCCCTCCCCCTGTGGTCTGGGCAGAGGAGAGCAGCCTCCCCAGTACACAGGTCTCCGGGAGGCCGGGGTGGGGCTGGGCACGCACTTGGGCACGTAGCTAGGGTCTCGGTCATTACAGGGCATCACGGCTCCTGCCGCTGTCACACATTTTTGCCTATTTCCTATCGTTCTACATTCTCCAAAGTTACCCATTCATTCATTCATTCATTCACGCTGTGGGGACACAGCGGTGAGCAAGGAGGAAAAGTATGTCTCCTATCCAGTGCCGAGTCCAGACTGGGAGCAACTACTTTAGGGCGTACTGTGAGCAGGGACAGTCACGTTGGGGGAAAAGCATGAGAAGACAGAAGGCACAGCAAGTGCAAAGGTCCTGAGGTAGGGATGGGCTCTCTGTGCAAGATGCACAGAGGCCAGTGGCTGGACCCCAGTGTGCAAGGCCAGGGCAACCCGAGAGGAGGTGGTAGGGCTTTGATTTTATTCTGATTGCAGTGGGAAGGCCTTGGCGTGGACAGGAATTAAGCAGGAGGGTCACTGGCTCCCCTTCTTTGAGACACATTTATTACCCTGACCTTGTTTTCTCAGATGCTCTTCAGATATTTCAAGAATTCTGGGGCCGGAGACGGGGAGAGGGAATTCCAGGGATGCACCGTTGCACAAGAAGCTGGAGAGGGCAGCCAGGCTTTGTGGAAGGCGGAGCCGTTGAGACTGGGGCCTCCCAGGCGAACTAGCTGAAGGGGAGCACAGAGCAGCCAGCCAGGGCCAGCTTAGAGAAGGCTCCGAGTGCCGGGCCGAGGGAGGGGCCGGGGCTGCTCCTGAAGGCACTGGGGAGCCATTGAGGGTTTCAGGCAGAGGAAGAGGAGGCCAGATCCGCTGAGTGGTGACCGTCCTGAAGAACGGTGCGTGGGGGTTTGGGCAGGACAAGAGGCAGAAATGCACTCGGGAGCCCCGACCGCCTGCCTGCCTGTCTGGGAGATGGGGTTGGGGTCAGGGGAGGGGGGAGGCGGCGTGCGGGAGACGTTTGGAGGCTGCCTTCCGTCTTCGGTGACCCTTTTTGCCACGTCTGTCAGCTCTCTGCTCGGCGGAAATGTTGTGGCTGTGTTCCTCTTAAGGAATTTTACTCATCGGTTCCCGATGGTCTCCATGCCCCGGTGGGTCCCGTTGGCTTCTAGAATCTGCGCGGCATCCCGTGGGAAGTGGAAGGTAGCTGGGCCCGAGGGCTGAGGCAATTTTACAGCCCCCTGAGAAGCTGACGTCACTCTGGGGGGCAGGGCAGGGCCAGCGGAGGGGACGGGTGGTGGGGGCCCCTCTCCTCAGCGCTGCCCTGCATTCCCTGAGAGATGTCACAGAGGGAGGCCAGGGCACGGCCCGCTGACTCCCCTGGAGGACCAGACCGTGTGGAGAAGTGTCCCCCGTGGAAGGGACAGGGGCTTCCTAAGGGAGAAACCGTGAAGGGCTCACTGCAGTTGAAAGCACCCGGGGGTGGGGCTGCCAGCCTGACCCACGGCCTGCCCCCCCCACCCCCGCCCCGGCTCTCCGACGGGTGTGCTTCTCCACAGCCCAGCCCAGCCAGTGCGAGCTGGCAGCCGACGGGCAGCTTGGAAGGCAGGGCCTCCCCTGTCCCGCCCCCTCCCCTGTCGGCGACACCCCAGACTCAGGTCGCCTCACCACCACCCCCAGCAGGATGGGGGCCTCTGCCTCATAGAGCTTAGCACCCAGTGGTGGGGTCCCTAGGGTTCTGGTCACCTCCTGTCCCGAATCAGGAGTCAGGGTCAGGGCCACTCAGTATCCAAGGACACGGGACTCCTCACCCGAGATGCAAGCGGCTACCTTTGGGCACAGTGGCAGGGGGCAGGGGAGCAGGATGCTGGGCCCTGATGGGCGAGATCTAGGCCAGGACTGGGAAGGGGACCAGCCCTGCCTCTCCTCCCTCCCTGTGGGGCCAGCAAGCACACTCTCACTCAGAGCCTCAGCTTACCCTGTGCTCAGGGGGGACTGACCACCTCTCATTCTGGCCCCCAAGGGCTGTTGGGAGCAAAACATGATCTAGATAATTCTGTCAACTCAGCCCCGAATCCCTTCTGAATATCAAGGCAGGTTTCGTGACTTCGCAAAGATTGTTAACACCACAGGCTCACAGCCTCACCACTCACTCGGGGGGGCGGGGAGGGCCGGGTCCCCTTGGGGTGCGCCCCTCGGCCAGCTCTGAGAAGTGCAATTAGAGCATGGGCCCCGGAGAGGCTCTTTCAGGGTGTTGAGGGAGCCTCGAGCCCCTCATTTTCTGGGGAGGCTCTGAGAGACGACCCCGGGGCATTTTTCCTTCCTGACTCCGTGCAGAGCAAAGGTGAACTGCTTCCGTTTGCCAGCAAGGGGGTGATCACGGCTGAGCAGGCCCTAGGGTGTCCCCCCAATTCTCGTCCACATCACTCCTCACATCTGCTCCGTCTCTCCACTCATCCCCAAATCCGGGCCCCACCCTTGACACCCCAACTCCTGTAGCGGACACTTCAATCTGTGTTCCAAAAAGGAGCCAGAGTAATCTTTGTAAAATGCAGGTCGTTATATTTCTGCCAGGGCTCTGTATCCTCCATTGCTCTTTGAATAGAACTAGAATCCTTCTCACTACCTGCATACCTGTGTAGTCTGGCCTCAGGGGCCCAGTTCTTAGAACACACTGCACTGCCTCTGACCGCAGGACATTTGCACATGCTACTTTCTTTGCCCGGAGCACTATCGCTGCTTTGCTGCGCTAACTCCTTCTCATTCCTTATCTCTGAGATGAAATGCCACATCCTTAGGGGGTCCACCAGTCCTCACCAGGGCAAATTCACCATTAATATGCCCTCAGGGTTCTCTGCCTATCTCGCGAGGTCTTCGTCGGCATCGTCATGATGCTAGAGCTGCTTTTGACAGAAGGCCAGCTCCAGGCTGGGTCACTGCTGAATCCCAAATGCTAACATAATGCTTGGCATGCAGTGGGGCCAAGAGCTTTCTCCTGGGTCTGCTGGGTACCTGCCGAGGTCCGTGGAGAAGGAGAGTCCAAGGCCAGGCAACTCGGGGTCCCAGGGGGTGGTGGGCCCCATGAAAGGCCAGGGTGGCTGAGCTTGAGAAGGCCCATTGCAAATCTATCGGGCTCATTGCTGGGGAGGGGGGCGGGGAGCGGTTACACACTGGCAGGAGGGACCAAAGCTGAAACGTGAGGAAAAGGGCTTTTTTTAGTTCTTATATTTGATGCCACCCTCCCTCCAGGGTAGAAGGGAAACTGTGACCCGGCCCGTGAGAGGTGGCTCGGGCTTTTCCTGTTCAGGAGGCGGTAGGGGGACTAGTCAGGTCAGAGGCTAGACTCTGACTCTGGGCGTGTCGCAGCTCAGGCCGCTCTAACGACATACCACAGGCCGGGTCACTTGACTGCACAGTAACGTCTCATAGTTCTGGAGGCTGGAAATCCAAGATGGAGGTGACAGCCAATTTGGCTCTCAGTGAGGCTTCTCTTCCTGGCTTGCACAGGGCTTGCTTCTTGCCATGTCCTCACATGGTAGTGAGAGAGGGTGAGGGGGGTGGAGATCGAGAGAGAGACAGAGAGAGTGCGCCGCGCTCTGGTGTCTCTTCCTAATTTCATCATAGGAGCCCCACTGTCATGACATTAGCCAACCCTAATAGCCTCTCAAATGCCCCACCTCCAAATAGCGTTATGTTGGGGGTTAGGAACGTGAGGGGACACGATTCAGGCCATACCAGGGCTGTTCATCTCCTGTCCCCCCTTCCTCGAGGTAGGGGTGGTGCAGGGCTTAGCCACCCCGCATCTGCACACATCTGTCCCAGCGTGCTCTGCCCTGGGCGGTGACCCTCCAGGCCGAGCCCCTGCGGCTGGGGTCGTTCAGGGTTTATTCTCTCTGCCGTGGCCACACGTCTGCCCTCCTCCCCCGCAGGCCAGCACCCCCTGGGCTCTCTCTCTGAAGCCGCCCCTCTCCATATGAACCTGTCCCTTCCCAGATCCCGGACAGCTTCTTCCCAAATATTGGGGCTGTTTCTACGCTCCCTGCCCTGTTCCCCACCCCCACCCCTGACTCGCGAGACGTGGGCAGGGGGTCAGGGGTGGAAGGAGCAAAGTGAAGCGTAGCCATCCCTCCTGGTCTTTCTCCCCACCCCCCTCCCCCGTTCCTCCCCGCTGTCCCCTCCAGCTGCAGCGGGTCCTCCCCGTGTAACTGCCTGCTTGGCTTCCACACCGTGACTTTCGATCAAAGTCCACGAGCCAAACTGGCCAGGCTCTGCCTGTGAGACATAAAGCAATATTTTGGAGACAAAAACCCCTTTCTCTCTTAAAAACTGGCTTTAGAGCTGTCGTCCCCCTGTGGACTAAAAAAATCCAGTTTGACCCGCATTTAGGGATGCGCACTCTGCCCCCGCTCCGTGACCTCATGGGGAGGCGTCGGGCAGTCCTCATGGGGAGGTGACAAATGTGGCCTCTTGCCGGTAAGCTCTGTGAGATGGGGGCTGTCATCCTGTTTGCAGAGGGCACGGCACATCGCGGGTTGACAGAGCCTCCCCTGGGCTCTACCTTGTCAGCTGCAGGTGGTCCTCGGGCCCGGGGCTCCCGCTGACGCCTCCCTGGTTGTGTTTCAGGTCAACGAAATCTATCATGACGAGTCCCTGGGGGCCCACATCAATGTCGTGTTGGTGCGGATAATCCTGCTGAGCTACGGGAAGGTGAGTGAGCCTCCCCCGCTCCCCAGTCCCTGTGGGACGAACAGGGCCCTCCAGGGAGGCGCGGGGCTCCTCTGAAAGCCAGAACCTCGGTGCCCATCCCCAGCTGCCCCGTGGTACCTGAAAGAGACAAGAAACTCGTGAGCCACCCCCATGTTCCCGGTCCCCTCGCGCCTCACCCCTGGTTTTACAATGCAGGTTTTGTTATTATTCAGGTGTGGCGGGGGGGACAACCGATAATCAGGAGGTGACTGCCATGGAAAAGTCGGTTCATCACCCACCCAGGGCCACCGGGTGGCACCGGGGCGGGTCAGGAGGCGGAGGGAGTGGGGGACTGGTGTTTCCACAGGAAGGGCGGGGTGCGGCAGAGTAAGCGGGCGCAGGACTGGTCAGCGTGAATAATTCCTGCGGGCTCGGGGCCGTGGGTGGCTAGTGCCTGCCCTGGGTGCCACGGGCAGGATGGTGGCTGGGGGTGTGGGCTCTGAACCGGTCGGTTTGCATCTGGAAAGCATGAGTTGTTGGGCATCTCTAGGAACTGGCTAATCCCAGGAGGGTCAGCATGGCCCCCGGGCATCAGAGCATCAGAAACACAAGGTCACTTCTCGCCTCCCCTCGCCCCCCTCCCACCTCCTCCGCGCCTGCTCTCCTGTTATGCGGTGTGGCTTCTGCCCTCCCTGGGCTCTCGTGCCCTCTCTACCTCCTCTTGCTGTCAAGCTTGCAGCCGTCTTTCCCAGCAGAGGGCGGGGGTCTGTGCAGCTGGGGTAGAAAGCCCCCAGAGACAGTGACCTGAGACCTGAGACAGAAAGGTAAAGGGGTGCAGAGAAAGGAGAGATGGCGAGGAAGGAAGGAGCCCCGTGCGGGGCCGCTGAGAAGCACTTTACCCGTATTAACTCACTGAAGCCAAGGGCAGATGGGGAGGCAGATATATGACGATCCCCATTTCACAGATAAGAACACTGAGGCCTAAAGTGGCTTGCTGGTGTGCTGAGTGCGGAGCCAGAGTCCCTTGGCTCCTGGGGAGTTGGGCTTCTCACCCTGGTAGCCGAAGTCTCGAATCCATCATCTGACTTCACTCCGTATGTACAAAAATCAGTCATCAGACGTGGTGGTTGGATACAGGGTTAAAACTCCTTGGCTCAAAGACAAAGAATCTTGGTCTCCAAAAGTAAAATCGAACTGCACACAACTTACAAGGTCCGTGGTATAAAAAATGACAATGGGGGGCTCGTGTGGCCGGATGAATTCCAGGAATAGTGGATCTTGCGCCCACTCTCTTTACCCCAGGAAGCATGGCCCTCTGAAGCAGAAACGGCCACAGGAAGAACACCAGTTATGCTCTTTCATGCACCCCTGGGAGAACATAAGATACATCAAAGCAGGCTGTCAGAACAAGGCAGAAATTGGCAAAAACCTAACCGCGGGAGTCCTTCATTCTCTTTTTAAGACCTTTAACAGATTACATTTTAAAAGGCATAGAAGTTTCAAATAATATAATAATAATGTAAAAAGTTAATTTAGTAGTTCCATCATTCTTTTTCGTTGCCCTACAGAAATACATGACTCCTTTTTGAGGAATCCTAAAACACTTGAAAATTACAGAAGTACTCTAGGCGGTAAAGAAAATTCCAGTGAATTTTATACAGCAAAAACTGTTTGGGCTGTCTTTTCTGACTCGGTGCCCTAAAACAGGGTGGAAGGAAGGGAGATGTGAACTGAAATAAGAAGTCCAGTCTCTTCGAAAATTTAAAAAACAACCTGCTGGGAAGACTATTAAAGCTGGGAAAATTAATGAAAGGGATAGTACTACAAATCAAAACCTACAGGGTGTGGCCAAAGCTGTATTCAGAGGCAAATTCGCAGGTGCTTCCCAAGATTACACAAGTGAGAACGAATACGCGTGAACCCCACGCTGAACTCAGTAATGTCAGAACAAAGGTGCATAAGAACCTCAAACGAAAAACCTAAGGAGAACAAAAATAAGGAGCTAGTTTTGGAAAAGCAGAAATTAACAAATTAGGAAATAGAAATAATAGAACCAATCAAGAAGAGAACTTTGGTGAACACAAGCCTCCGGCATACAAATCTGAGAGAGAGAGAGAGAAAGAGAGAGAGAGAGAGAGAGAGAGAGAGAGAGAGAGAGAGAGAAGAAGAAGAAGAAGCACAGACTAAAAGATTAGAAAGTGTGTACACAATGTAACCTACACCAGAATGCTCATCTGGGCAGAAGAGAGGGAGTTTGGGGCAGTTGCCACACTAGGCAGCTGCTGGAAGACCCCCAATTCGGGTCCTTTCCCATCCCCCCTCCCTCCAGATGGCTAGCAGGTGAGGGGGACTGGCTGTCGGAGGGCTTAGGGAGACTCTCTAGCCCTGTATCCAAGTTTGGGGTGGTGCACTCCCTGGGAAGGGAAACAGGACAGACCCTAGCCCAGAGATCCAGTCCCAGCCTCCATTCGCAGGCAGCGGTCTTTGGAATGGCCCAGGCGACTTTCCCCTGTCCCCAGTGGAGTAACTATCCACATGCCCCGCCCCCTGCTCCCCATGTCTCTCCTTCTCAGACCGGCTCCCTCCAGCCCATCCACTCCCACCTGGGGCCCTCCAGCCAGCATCCTTCGGTGTCTGAGAATTTTCAGGAATTGGCGTGAGGTGTGGACACAGTTAGATTCCCCACCCCTTTCCTCTACTGCTGGAGGGGAGAAATAGGAAACTTCAGGTTGGCCAAGGGCATGGATGTAGAAAGAGTTGGAGAGCCACAGATTGGTCTGGGCACCAGGTGGCAGCTTGCCCTCTGTCCCTGGTTGCCCCCATATTGGTTAAAAAGAAAAATTTGGAAATCGTGCACCGTTGATTGCTACCTAGTGGTGGCATAGCTTTGGCTTTCAATTTGGCCTGAAATGTGTTAATTGCTCAAGGAAGCAAAGCTTTATTTTAACTGTGCCCCAGTGGACTCTGTGCTAAATTGTCCCCACCCAAAGCCATTTCTCCTTGTTGTTCTTGTCTTTTCCTTCACGGCTGCCGGCCGGTAGACAGGCTGTGTGACCAACATTCCGACATTTGCAGAAGTGTCAGAACCTGAGGGTGAACAGTTGAGGATCTCTGGGTCAGGCACGAGGAGACCCTGGGAAGCCAGGGATTTCCTGGGAAATGAGAATATTTCAAAGCTGACTCCAAAATATGTTAGAAAACACCATAAAAAGTCCGATAACTGTGGTGGGAACTCAAGTTCTCCAGCACTTTCAGAGTTCTCTGAAAATTACCTCTAAATAGAAAGTCAGATTATCTGTTTTTGCCATTGCATTCTTATTCATTTCTAAGGAATTATTAGCAAGGATAATTCAACACCATAGAAATCATTTCAGAGCATATATATATATATACACACACATATATATATATATATATTCTGACATCCGCCCAATTTATTTTTATAGCCAGTGTGATTCCTATACTCAAAGCTGCCAGAGGTAGCATGTCCAAGACGGTGTGCAGACCTGTCTTCCTTATAAAAATAGACATAAAACATCCTGAGGCTTAATTCAATAATGCAGAAAAAGAAACTCCCAGCATGATAAAATAGGGTTTATCCTGGGAATAAGGCCATTGTCGAACATCAGGAAGTCTGTTCATATAATTCATCACGTCCGTTTGCCAAATGACAAAAGCTTGTAAACAGACCCGTAGTTTTTGAAGGGTTTCTGTGTGCTAGGCTCTGTGCTGGGCCACCGACGTGGTCCCTGATCGCAAGAGCTCCTAGAGCAGAGGTAGGGACAAGGAAACAATGATGACAGGGGTCAGGGACTCGTGGGGGGAAAGATGGGGCAGGCAGCCCTCACGATGTCAGGCCAACCGACTGGAAGGGAGTATAAAAGGGATTAAGAACCAGCAGAGGGTGTTTCCAGGGTCTGAGTTGCATTTCCAAGAGGATCCCTGGACTGCTGTGTGCAGCATGGCGGGTGGGAGCCTGGGTTAGGAGGGCGTGGGTGCCACTGAAGGAGGGTGGCAGTGGGCTGCGCTGAGGTAAAGGGGTACCCCACAGGCTGGGGTAAAGACAGCAGACGGAAGAGAACTGTAGGAGGCCAAATCCGGAGGGCATGGGTGCTAAGTGGGGCAGCCAGGTGCATGATGATGCCGACCGCTCAGGTGGACAAACACAGGAGGAGAATCGGGGTGCCGGGGGGAGAAAGGCAGTGAGTTCAAAAGAGATGTGTTGAGTTTGAGGTGCCTTGTGCCACCCCGGTGGAGATGGCGGGGAGGGGCCGGCACAGGGGACTGGGGCTTGGAGAGAGGAGATGAGCATTGCTTGCAAAGGCATGAGTTGGGAGGTGCGCAGAGAAGTATGCTGGGTGGGGGGCCCCTGAGAAAGAGCCCCCAGGAGCCCCTGACGCTGGGCCACCATCGGCCAGGGCACGATCTGCAGCCTAGGAGCTGAGAGAGCACCTCCCGGTATTCAAAAAGCTGTGACAACTAGTAACAGATGGTAACATGACAACCAACATTTTATTTAAAGGTGGAGAAAAGAAGCACATGTCCCTACAAGCTACCGCATAGCTAATTCGTAGGATGCTCCTAGATGTTTACACAGGGAAGGAGAAGGGGCCCACAGGTCCAGTGAGTCTGGGAGGAAAAGCTTGTCAAAGAATTTGTCAGAGGCTTTACGACAGAAATGCACGCCGGGAATCTCAGAAACGGATCCGTGCCCATAGTTTCTCAAACCTGTCTCTCAGTGGAACCCTTTTCCTCGTGTGGTCAACATTCCACAGAACCCACTTCGGGAAATGCTGCCCTCACTGAGGCAGTGACTGAAAGTGGTGACCAGAAGGTAGCTTTGTTACCGAGGTTCTGGAAATTCTAGATAATGTCTTAGGACATGGAGCCAATGTCGGAAAAGAACAGATGAAACTTTCATTGTTTGCTGATTGTTATGTGCCGGGAAAACCCAAAAGGATCTTTTGTAAAGCTTTTAGAGTTAATTAAAGAAGTTTAGTGACACGGCCAACAAGAAGATAATTCTATAAAGATCACTGGTTTTTGCGCAAACCCACAATGCCCTCGTAGTAGGTGTAACAGGGAAAGAAAAGTTCCCTTTACGAAAGTAACCAAAAATATAAAATATCTGGCCCAGTCCTAACAAGATAGATACAGGACCTACAGGAAGTAAGCTGCACATCGTTTTGTTTTTAAAGTTTATTTGAGAGAGAGAAAGAGAGTGAGCATGAGCAGAGGAGGGACAGAGAGAGGGGGAGAGAGAGAGAGAATCCCAAGCAGGTGCCGCCCTGTCAGTGCAGAGAGCCCAGTGCAGGGCTCGGACCCATGAACTGTGAGATCATGACCTGAGCCAAAGTCGGAGGCTTAACCAACTGAGCCACCGAGACGCCCCCAAAATTGCACGTTGTTAATGATAGGAAAGAAATAAAAATAAAGGCAGAGACATATGCTGTTCCTATAAGAAGACTGAGTAGAGTAGAGATATTGATTTTTCACAAATTAGTAATTGGACATTTGGTGAAATGATTCTAAGATTCATCTGGAAGCCTTAGAAGCCAGGAAAGACTGGCCAGGAGAGGCGCCTGGGTGGTTCAGTCGGTTGAGTGTCCCCCTACTCGATGTCAGTTCAGGGCATGATCTCAGCGTTCATGGGATCGAGCCCCACAACAGGCTCTGCGTTGACAGTGCAGAGCCTCCTTGGGATTCTCTCCCTCTCTCCATCTCTCTCCAAATAAATAAACATTAAAAACAAAAAGGCTGACTGGGAAAGCCTCAAAAGCTAAGCAGATGAAGAGAGATTTACTTCAAACATCTTGTAAAGTGAAAATAATTAAAATCATACTGTATTTGCGTAAGCATTGACAGATCAATTGAATAAACTATGTCGCTCTGAAAACATTTCATGTATTTAACTTAACATGTGATAAATATAAGTGAAATGGTTATTAAGGGTTATAAATAAATATATGACAAATATAAATGTCATGTATAGTAAATTAAATATAACATATGATAAATACAGGCCAGTAAAACATTCAACCATTTAAGCCACAGAAATCAAGAAGAAAATACTGGTTGTCAAGGGCTCCCTAACCGTAAGTACAACCGAAGCAATTGTAAAGGGGAAGATAGATATATTTGAATACTTAAAATATAAAACTTTGGTCCAGAAACAACTGCAAGACAAAGCACAAGCATGTAAAACACTGGCAACATGGCAGTGATACCCTAATATATAAAGAGCTCTTACAAATCAGAGGAGACACAGAACTGGGAGTGGGTGTAAACGGTCCACAGAAGAAAAATAACAAATGGGCAAAAAAAAAAAAAAAAAAAAAAAGGAAGGAAAAATATTTAACCGTACTATTAATCACATAAAGAATACAATTTGCCATTTTTATTTTTTTAAGTTTATTCATTTATCTTGAGAGAGAGAGAAATAGAGAGAGAACACGAGCAGGGGAGGGGCAGAGAGAGAGGGAGAGAGAGGATCCCAAGCAGACCCCATACAGCCAGCATGGGCTCAACCCCATGAGCCGTGAGATCGTGACCTGAGCTGAAACCAAGAGTCAGACGCTCCACTGACTCTGCCGCCCAGGCACCCGGCCATTTACCATTTTTAAAGAATCGCCTGTGCTCAGATTAGAAAGAAGGATTTCACTGCCGGTTTGGGTGGGTGACACATTACCCTTTTCTGGTATGAGTCTAAACGCGTACACGTTTCTAGAAGGAAATGTGACAGTACTTCACCACTGGCCTTAAAAAGGTTCTTCATGTTTGCCCACCTTTGTTCATTTCTATGACTCTATCCCAAAGCAGTTATCAGAGCTGTGGACAAAGTTTTAGGAAGAAGACAAAGGCTATGGCCTTATTTCTAAGTGTGAACAACCGGGGAAAATCTGAACTGTCCACTAACAGGGGTCCAGTTAAATAAACTGTAATACATCTGTGTGGTATTAGGCTGCTAATAAATCCCACTTTATTTTTTTAAAATTTTTAAAATGTTTATTTATTTTTGAGAGAGAGATAGAACATGACCAAGGGAGGGGCAGAGAGAGGGAGACACAGAATCCCAAGCAGGCTCCAGGCTCTGAGCTGTCAGCACAGAGCCCGACGCAGGGCTCGAACTCACCAACCGTGAGATCATGACCTGAGCTGAAGTCAGACACTTAACCCACTGAGCCACCCAGGTGTCCGTAAACCCCACTTTCAAAGCATGTAAAAGAGCACTGGGGAATGGTTTCAGCATAAAGTTAACTTTGTTTGCTTTTTGAAAACAGAACATAGCTTACCGTATGGTTTTTTTAAGGTTTTTTTAATGTTTTCTATTTATTTTGAGAGAGAGCAAGAAAGAGCAGGGGAGAGGGACAGAGAGAGAGAGAGAGAGAGAGAGAGAGAAAGAAAATCCCAAGCAGGCTCCGAGCTGTCAACGCAGAGCCCAGTGTAGGGCTCGATCTCATGAACTGTGAGATCATGACCTGAGCCAAAATCAAGAGTCAAATGCTTAACCAACTGAGCCACCCAGGCGCCCCAACTTATAGTATGATCTTAATTTTGTGTACAAATGTCTGTACAGAAGGGACTGGAAAGAATCATCAAAGGGGACTAATATTTCTCTCTGGGCGGTAGGCCATGGATTTTTACTTTTCTCTTTGTATTTTACTGAATTTTCCTAATTTATCATGATAAGCATGTTTCTTTTATAAACTAAATAGTGCACTTTTTAATTATGAAAAGACAGTTTACATTTTTTTAAAAGCACTTAAAAACGGCAGAATCCAAGTAATCCCGTTGAACTGAATCCACCCGAGCAGGGTCCCCGGTGGCATGCCACAGGGCTCTGTCGTGTCCAACATCTTATTCCTGGTTTGTGGGAGGACATTGAAGGGACTTCCTGCTTTCACTTGGCACCTCAGCTCCGTGGAGGCTCGGGGACAGTTGGGGTGGGGAGGGGTTCCGCCTTCAGGGTCACCATCTTACCTGTCCTGTGGATGGGCCCAGGGGCTCTGCCAGTTGCATGGTCAGGGACCCTCTGAGCAAACCTTCTGGGCTACAATGCAGGCTGCCACGTTACCTGCAGGTGAGGCCAAATCCCCCAGGAGTATAGGCACCTCCCTCGTGGCAGGGCCATGTGGGTAGCCCCCCTCACCCTGAGTCTCCCAGAGGCACAGTGGGGAGCAAGGGGAGTGGGCATGGGCCCCACTGTCAGGCTCTTCCCTGGGACATATGGGGAGGTGGGCAGGGCATGGGGCTGCCTGGAGGCCACGACCAGCAAGGTACGTGGCTGGAGCTCACCTGGGCAGTAGGGCATCTTTGGGGAGACCAGGACTGGTACAGTGAGAACCAGGAGGGGCACAGGGGGCCCAGCCCCTGTGGCTTCCTGCTGGGAAGGAGTTTAGGAATTGGAAGGGGGAATCTGGAATCTGGAGTAGGATGCACGCTTTCAGAGCTAAACCCAGAGAGCACCCACTGACCCCAGCTGAGGGCTCAGCAGCCGATGACGTCAGAGGGGCCAGGATAGAGGTCACCGCAGGCTGTGGGGGACTGCCCACTCCCTTGTCCCCCCAGCCTGGCCCAGGGGGGCGGCCTGGTCCCTGCCCCAATGCTGGTCCCCTGGGGATCCAGCTGAGCTGACCTGTCTCCTGTAGCCAAGCTGCTCTGCCCCCTTCTGCCCCCCACCCCAGTCCCCTGGAAGCCCAGGTCGGGCCCATGAGGCTGTGGTGGAGGTCTCTGGGAAGGGCTATCGCCTGCAGGGCAAGTGTGTTCTGGGGGATTCCAGAAGGTTACGGGGCCTGACTGATGCTTGGTCCTCCTTGGGCAGTTTGCTGGGGTGTGAGGGCTTCCGGGGTGTGGCTCTCGGTCTCCTGAGGGAGGACACACGGCCGAGGTGCAGGTAGGGGCTCAGTACGGTCAGGAGGGCCCCGCTGGCACTGCCCAGATACCCTCACGGGAAGGGACGGAGTGTAGGCTCCACCTGCTGGTCCAGTGTTGCTGGAACGGGGTGTGCTGCCCCGGGCACAGAGGTTTAGAGCCCAGGGATGGGCAGCCTGCTTAGCTCTGGGCTCTGGATGATTTAAGTGAGCACAGTCGTCGGCCTCAGGACTGAAGAGCGACATCCCGCCGGCCCGGAGCGACCCGAAAACGCAGGAAAGTGACCATTTGTGTAGAGCAGCTTCAGGGCCGAGGTTGCTGAGCTGGACATGCAGATCACCTCAGCCCCGAGGGTCCATCGCTGACCAGTCATCCTGGAAAATACGTTTAAAAGGAATTCTTAGAAAAGGAAAATGGGACAAAACCAAGATATACAAAAATACCAGCCCAGACTTTGTTTCATTAGATTGCGTCCCCGTAAAGCCACACCATCAATTGCTGGACAGGTTTCCCTCTTTGGCACTCGTCTCATTGTGGACGGTTTTCAGTGTGCGTCACAGACCCCACTTTGCACAGCCACCGGGAGCCGGGCCCTGTTTGCAGGTCTCTGCAAGGGGCATCTTAGGAGCAGGTCACACAAATGGAGCGTGAGCTCCCCATGAAGTCACAAGTAAACAAGGTCGTCTCGGGGTGCGGAGCACCTTGAAGGAAATAGAGCAGGGGGGGCGGCCCCGGATGGAGTGGCCACGCAACTGACTGCCCAGCTGGGGCCCGAGGAACAAGAAGCCCAGCGTTCCTGTCCGAGGGGGCGGGCTCTGCTTGTTCAGGGAGACGCCGGACAGGCTTCTCGATTGGGGGTCTGGAGACGGGGCTTGGCTCACAGGGCAGATGAATTCTGATGAGCTGCTCTTTAAGGAACTCATGTGTCCCTATCAAGAAGGGAGTCCCCCATTCCCTGAAGGATTTAAGCATTATGAAACCAAGATGACTATCGCCGGGACTCCGGTGAGGAGAGGGGACTGAGCTGTGTCCCCAAGATCTGGGGGTTCTCTTGGCGGGGGCGGCTATGAGGCCAAGAGCCAGACTTGGGGCAGAAAGTGGCCCAGGTCCTCAGATCCTGTTATTCATTCCAAATCGTGATGGAAACAGACCAGCTCCCCGGAGCCTGTCCCGGGGTCCGCACCAGGCTCCCGAGGGGATAAAATCGGTAGCACTTACACGCGTGACATATTGTTTGTCTTCTGGCTTATGAGAGGCTTCTGAGTTATCTCAAGTTTTTCCTAAAACAACATTTTTTCCTCCATTTCTTAAAAAAAATAAAAAAGGAAGACAGAAGAAAAGAGATTATCTTATTTTATACAATATGCCATCAGCCAGGGAGCAGAACAGCAACAACACTTGAGGGTTGCATAGCAACTGGCTTTTCAATTGATTTTTTTGAGAAGGCACCAGAGCTACTGAACTGTTCTCATTTTAAATATTTCCTCGGATGATGGAAATCCAAAGCAAATGGAAATCAGAGACTTGGGGACAATCAGAGAAGAACATAAGGTATCTTGTCGTGAGAGACCAAGTCAAGACCAAGTGCAGAGTGCACATCGGAATTTTTCAGCGTTGGAGGGGAAGGGTCTAAGGCATTCTGACTGTGATGTCCGTGGGCATCCCCTGTGCTAGACCTCGGCTGCCTTATGGGTGTGAGGGGCGGCATAGGGGATCTGGAGCACCTTGGGGACAGTCCCCAGTCTCCCCAGAGTCTGGGTCCTATTCCCCAACCTAATGCTGGTTGGCCCCCATCACCCCGGCTACCTCCTGGGCTGCACCCTGTCCCTGCCGTGGCTGAGCCTGGGAAGGTTCTGCTAAGAATCCCATGCTGGCAAGTTGGCTTTCTCTGGAAATAGCTTCCCAGATGTCTGGAGTGTGTCTTAATGATATGGGAGCCCCAGGCAGAGAAATAACGGGCTCGCCTTCTGGCCTCAGGCCTGTCGCGCGTCCTAGTTGCCCGTCACGATGGGCTCGGAGCGCTGCACACCACCTCGCACCCCGGAGCTGTGGGGGAGAAGATTCCCAGCTTCAGAGGACGTGGTGTGAAATCTGGCCCTGGCGATCCTCGTGGGACCTGCAGCAAGTTATTTGCCATCACTGAGCCTCAGTGTCCCCCGTAAGATGAGCACATACTAGCAACGGGGCAGCAGTAACAGGGTGTTTGTGCCCGTTCCCCCCTGCAGCACCCCCTTGGGGTCAGGCCCTGGCTGAAGCTCCTTGGGTGACTCCTGGGTCACTTTGCCCTCATGGCACATGCATGGGACAGTGGCACCGTACCCCTACCTGACAGTGAAGATGCTGGCTCCAGGAGGCTGGCGGCCCGCTTTGCTCTGAGGAGGCCATGATGTCACGGCACTGGCAGGGGAGTGCAAGCCCCAGGCTCCTTGCCCTGAGCTCCCCTTCGGCTGCTCCGCCATGACCCTGGTTCCCCACGGAGGGCGATTTGCCATCCCCCAGCGGGATGCCCGTGGCATCTAGCAGGTAGAAGCTGGGATGCTGTTCATGTTCAAGCCTACAGCATACATGACAGCCTCTGCAACAGAGAAGTATTTGACCCACAGTATCGGCAGTGCCAAGGTCAAGGTCTGTCCACCTGCCCTTCTGCAGGTCTGGGTCCTGGGCATGCTGTCCGGGGCGGTTGGGAAGGCTTTAGTGGGTTGAAGCCAGATACCCCGGAACACGAGGCTACAGGCAGCCCCTAAAGGCGGGCTGGCTCCCCAAGGGACTGGCATCCTACCTCATCTTTATCGTGACTGCCACCACAGCAACAAGGACAAGGCACGTCTGTAAGTGCTGATCATCACTGACAGAAGCCCCTGTCCTCCGGGCTCTGTACTGTTGTACCCATTCTGCAGATGGGGAGCTCAGTACAGTGAGGTAACCTGTTCAAGAACACAAGCAGATGAGAGATGAGCAGCTCTCCTACCCCAGGACTCTCATGCTGCCCGGGTGAGCCCCACCTGTCACCTGCTCGTGCCCTGGTGAGCTGCTGGATGGGTGTGGGGTCTGTGGGGCTCTCTGACATGTGGCGGCACCCGTAGAGTCACCCCATGGCGCTGTGATTTCTAGGAGACCAGCCTCCAGGCTACTGGTCCCGTTTTCCGTCCTGTGTTCTTGACTGAAGGAGGCAAGAGCATAAATAATTCAGCTCATTCAAGGGCAAACAATGGAAACGTCAGAGGGCACTGATTGGAACCGAACTTTTGAACGGGTCTTAATGGCCGTATTTAGGGTGTGACAGGTTGTCTCTGGCCTTCAAAGTCCCCCTCTGCCCTGTGCCTGCCTGGGCTCAGAGCTGCAGCCCCAGCGAGAGAGGGTGGGGGGAGGTGGGCGGGGTCCTGCCGGCCCGGCGCGCGCTGGAGGCCGTTCTTGTGGCAGCAGCGCCACCTGGTGGCCACGTCTGGGCTCCACCCCCTTCCTTTTCCGTCTCCCGCTCCTCACCGCCCAGGCATAGAAAACACTTCCGATTGCAGCAGCGGGGCTTCCAGACCCACAGATACTTCTTGTGTAGCAGGACTTGGGGGCTGTTTACTTCTGTTGTCTCTGATGTGGTTCCACCTCCGAAAAATATATCGGCAATTGTACAGCTTAAATTAGATGATCCCTGTAAACCTGGAGCTACCACCCAGCCTGGGGGTGCAGAGATGCCCCTTCCACGGTGCAAACGGCGTGACCACCACTCCACTGCGACTCGCTCTGTGCAGCTGGTGCCCACGGCTCCCTCCGGGGGAGGACCGTCCCATCTGTGAGGTCCTCAGCTGTTGCTGCGGCCACCCCCCAGCAGGACTCACGCCTGGTCCCCATCCCAGCACAGGTGGGAACAGGAGAGTTGTACAGTTTTCCTAGCGAAACCTGTGCAGAGAGGAGCAGGCAGCTGAGAGGAGCAGGTGCCTTGAGGGCTGGCTGGAATACAGGTGTGACAATCTTCCTTAATTGAAACAGGCAACCCTGTGCCTCTCTCTGGCACTTTGGAAGGGGATACAAATGGAAGAAATAGATGTTTCCTCCTCTCTTTGCTCGGAGGGTCACAGCTCAGGGGCTGTGTGGTCCATGGCAAGAGACAGGGCGGGTGGTGGTGCCTCGGAGAGTGGGACCCATCAGAGGTCTGCGTGGATGTGGCTGGATGGCAGAGATGGGGGTGGGGTTGCGCGGGAGGAACCACCAGAGCCCACGTGACCCCCCTGGGCTGGCCCAGACCCCTCTCCTGGGCCCCCTACTTGGATGACTCTGTCAGGAGTCACTCAGGCTATGGGAGGAGCAAGTGGAGGAAAGGCTGAAGCCAGGGGGTGCAGGAAGCAGGTGCTCATGGGAGCTTACTTCCAGCGTTTCTCCAGGAAGACCTGCTTCCGCACGTGTCCAGGCCTTTTGAGCCTCTGCCCCTCTGGCCTCACTCGGGACTCTGGGCCAGACTTTGTCAGCAGCGGGCAGAGCACTTGGGCTGATCCCCCAGGGGCTGCACGCAGATAAACGGGAGAGCTCCCCAAAGCCAGACTGCCAAGCTCCTACCAAACAACCAGTCCCTTGACTGTGTCCCCAGGCACCGTGGACCCCCGAGCTCGCAGACCTCTCCTCAAGCCTCCTCTGTGGGCCTCCTGGCCACCTTCCACCGAAGCCAGAAGCCTCCTCCTCCCCCACCTGCCAGCCCCCACCCCTTCTTCCTCATCTCCTGCCACACTGTGGCCCTGACTCTGCTGATACAGCACCAGCTCCTTTCCACACCGTCCCTCTCCCACGTCCCCTCCCTCCTCAACGACCCAGAGGCCCTGCACCTGCCACAGTGCGGGGGTCAGTATCAGGTGGCAGGCTGGCCCCTAGGTACCCACACCCCCCTGAATGCTCCAGACCCAGTAAGGATGAGGATCCCAGTCCTAGGTTCTTTTTCGCCCATCTTAAATGGGCCAGAACCTTGAGAAAGTTGGGACGTGGGCAGAGAAATAGGATGTGCATCTTGGGTGCCCGAATGCTGCCGTCACCCTTCTCCTCCATCTCTGAGTCCCATCTGGGCTGCAGGCTCCCAGGGCCCAGCACAGGGCCCCTGGATTCTGAGATCCGCCGCCCCCAGGACCACTGCGTCCTGGTGCAGGCCTTCCCAGCCCTTCTCTCCACCCCCTCTCCCCGGGGAGTCTCCTCGGAACCCAAAAGCCAAAGGGAGAGGGGTCCCAGACAACCCCTGCTCTGGACCCTGCAGCACGAACCCCCACGGGGCTGGAGAACGCGGGTGGCAGGCTGCCTTCTTGAAATGGGCAAAGACAGAGCACGAACAAAACACAAATCAATATTTCAATAAATTATCCTGCCGCAGCAGCGAAATCACTCTGGCTGCCAGAGGGGCTGAGAGCCTGGGCTGAACCGTAGGAATTTCTGGGACGAAGGAGGCGCTTGCCAGTGTCGGTCCAGCCGCGAAGGACGCGTTGGAAGGGGGCTGTCTGCCTGAGGTCCTCTACTCCAGGGCTTTCAACCTGGTGACCTGGGGGATGTGTTTTGTTTGGTCCACATAATTCACGTTAATTTGAGTCAACATTTACTATGTGAGCTAAGCTTACTTTGTAAAATTCAAATCTAAAGATTGGCCCCGAGAAATCCAATGTGGAGGCTCTGGCCACCCGTTCCTGCATACCAATGGTAGCTGGGCGCTGACTATCGTCACCCTGTCCACCGTGCATGGATCCTTGCTTTGCTACAGTCCACAACTTATAGACCCCCATTTTCTTTTTTTTTTTTTAATGTTTATTTATTTTTGAGAGGCGGAGAGAGAGAGAGAGGGAGAGAGAGAGAAGGAGGGTCAGAAAGAATCCCAAGCAGGCTCCGCGCTGTCAGTACAGAGCCTGATGTGGGGCTCAGACTCACGAACCGCAAGATCATGACCTGAGCCAAAATCAAGAGTTGGACGCCCAACCAACTGAGCCACCCAGGCACCCCCTGACCCCCACTTTCTTTATTATGTTAGGGAAGCATTTCTGTGTATTCTTACGCCATCTAAACTGGTTAAACAAAAGATAGATTGGTTTTTCTTACAATCAACCTGCGTCACTGATTTACATCACCTGCCTTGCCCCTGTGGGCATTTGGGGATTAGAACACTCTCTCAGACTTCCCACAAGCCACCTCCTGAGCACTCCGGCCTCTCTGTCTTCCCCCAACCTCCTCATTAGCCTCTTTCAGCCCAGCTCCTGCCTTTTGTTCTGTCCCTGACCCTGTGGCCCCTTTTCCTTCTCTCTGGCCCTGAAATGGGGTTTCTTTCTGGCTAGACTTTGACTCCTCCTCAAAGATGTGGCCGAGCCCTTCTCCCACTGGTGTAGGGCACACCAGCCTCCGGCTTTCATCTGCCAGCCACTACCCTTGACGGAGGTTCCCGTGGTCCCCCCAAGGAAGAAGTGTATTGCTCAAGTCTCTAGGTAGCATGTGGCAATAACACAACTCAAGTCGACTTTCACAGGACAAGTTTCCTGACACACATAAAGGATATGCACCTCTGTGACAGGCAGCCTCTAGGATGGCCCCTGGTGACCCCACCTCTTGGTATTCACTCCCTGGCATAGCACCCTCCCCTCAAGTGTGGGCAGGACCAAGATTCCAGGGGCACCTGGGTGGCTCTGTCTGTTGATTAGGCTCTTGGTTTTGGCTCACTCATGATCCCAGGGTCTTGGGATCCAGCCCCATAGCAGGCTCCATGCTCTGCATGGACTCTGCTTAAGAGTCTCTCTCTCCATCTGCCCCTCTTCCCCACTTGCATGTGCTCTCTCTCTCTCTCTCTCTCTCTCTCTAAAATAAAAACTTTAAAAGACTGTGGTTCCTGCCTTGGACGTGCACCATCTTCCCGTCTCTTGGGCTGCTCATGCTGCAGGAAGCAAGCTGCGGTAGGTGACTTCTCTGTGGTGTGGCAGTAGTCCTTGGTCCTGCCAACAGCCACATGAGCAAACGTGGGAGCTGGTCCTCCCCTAGGGGAGCCTTCACATGAGACCACAGCCCCAGCCTCAGCTTGCCCAGCAATCTCTGGACAGACCTTGAGCCAGGGTACCCAGCTGCACTGCTTTTGGATTCCTGACCCACGGAAATCACAAGAGAATAAATGTTTGAGGTTTTTCAGACCATAAAATTTTGGAATAACTCGTTACGTAGCAGCAGATAACAAACAGATCCACAGCAGGCTGGCGCCGGGCCTGGGTGAGCCAGGTTGGAGAGTTGACCTTTCTCCAGCCTGGGCTCTGTGTTGGCTTTTCTCAGGTGGGATCTCCTCCCGTGGTGGCAAGGGGGTGCCTTGGCTCACTTGGGTTATATGTCCTCCGCTCCATCATGGGGCCAGGAAGACATGGTGCTGGGATTAGCCAGGCCCTCACTGCTGAGCCTGAGGTCGGACCCAGATGAACAGAAGGGATGTTTTACAAAGGGGGGACCAAGCTGCTGTTGTCAGACAAGTATGGGCAAATGTCACAGCAGCCCTCTGGCGGAGGGAACCAGATGAGAATTATCCCAACCCATGGAACCCTCAGGTCCCTGACAGGCCAGCCCATCATGGGGAATAGCCTCCTGACACGTGGACTGGGAGACATGCTCCTGGAGGAAAGGAAGCCCCTTCTGTTGGAGGTGGCCCATCAACACTGCTGAACTGTGCTGTGGGAGTTGGGGGGGGGGCGGGGTTGCATTCTAGTGGCAGCTTGGTGGCCATCCTGGATCCAGTGGTCGTTCGTGGCCTTGTGATCTCCCTCTGATTTGGACCCGGCTGGCAATCTTAAGCTCAGTGGCTACAAGCACAGGGCCCCAATTCTAGCCCCAAATTAAATCCGCCCACAGGGGTCTTTTCTTTCTCCTCCCGCCCAAAGCTCATTCCCTAGAAAGGAGATCGTCTCCCCTGAGTCCTTCTTCAGAGCTGTGACCTCTCAAGGTTTTCTGGAGGCGGCTACCGCCTGGGAAGGACTCCAGCTGACCTGCAGGCACCAGGCTCAGATGGGACACAGACGCCACACTCCCTCTGCCCATCCTCTGTCGGTCAGGCGGGCAGGGTCGTGCTGCGGGCTTGCAACAGCAGATCTTTATTTCCCGCTCTGGTTGGGTGTTCAGTGGGAGTTGGCCGAGGACTCTGGTCTCACTGTCACTCAGGGCCTGGGACAGTGACATTGCTGGTTATTACATGCCAGCGAGGAGAGATTTCTGCGGGGTCTCACCTGGGCAATTGAACTCTGACCAGGAAGAGACACAGGTCACTTTTGCTCCCAGCTCACTGGCCAGAGTGGGCTCCGCCTCCCTCCCCCTGCTGCACCTTCCTCTGGGCTGACTATCTCTGTGCCTGTGTCCTGCAGGTCCTGGTCCCCAGACCTCTCATTCCAGCCTGTGACTTTACTTCATCAGGACTCATTATGTCTTGTTAAAATGAGCACACTCAGCTCCCAGGTGCTCTGCGCTTGGGACTTGGGAACTGGTGGCCATCTAAGAAGTCACTGACTTGGAGAAATAACCCCGGCAGTGACCAGGAAGAAATAGACCGCCTGCATACATGTCTACTAAGGAATGCAGGACTCTACAGACAGATGGATCCTTAAAGAGAAGGAGCGGGGCTCAGTCAGTTGAGCATCCGACTCTTGGTTTTGGGCTCAGGTTATGATCCCAGGGTTGTGGGATGGAGCCCCACACCCACACCGGGCTCCGAGCCCAGCGCAGGGCCTGCTTAAGATTCTCTTTCTCTCTCTCTCTCTCCCCCTCTGCCCCTCCCCACCACTCATGTGCTTGCTCTCTCTCTCTCTCTCTAATAAAAAGGGGGGCTGTCTGCGTGGCTCAGTGATTAAGAGTCCAACTTCGGCTCAAGTTATGATCTCAGTTTGTGGCCTCAAAACCCGCATCAGGCTCTCTGCTGGCAGCACAGAGGCTGCTTCAGATCCTCTGTCTCCCTCTCTGCCCCTCCACCACTCATTCTCAATCCCTCTCTCAAAAATGAAAATAAACATTCAAAAGAGAAGAAGTACATGCTCAGTACTCTTTGGTTGGACGGAACTGTTCTGTGGTGGGAGGTCAAGGTGAGAGGAGCTTACGCACTCACTGCCTGGTGTGAGGACAGCAGAGAGAAAAGGGAAGCGTGTTGCATGTAGGAGCCTTGCTTTGGGGACAGTACGGTGTATGTTTTGTTTGGGGCGGCAGTTTAGGACAGGGGGTTGAATATAGGCTTTGGTTTTAGGCTTCCTAGCTGTGTGACTAAGGGCAAGTTACTTGACCTCCCTGAGCCTCAGCTTTCTCGGGGTCGTTGTAAGGACCGAACGAGAGGGTGAATGCCAACGCCACGGTGCAGAGCTGGGGGGGCAAGGCTGCCATCTCTCTCTGCCATGGCGCTGTCTGGTGTGCGCCATGACACCTAAGGGGGCACGGTGTGCGCCATGACACCAAAGGGGGCGTGGTTCTCCCCGCGGCTTCCTGTCCCTGGTTCCTGAGGGAATGATCGCTGTGCCCCTGCTCTTTATGTGGCTCCTTCGCTAGTTCTGCTGCAGTTTCTCTCCTCCACTGTGTGTGTGCTGTTTTCTGTGATGCCTTCAGACGGGGAACGCATAGGGGTCCTTTCCCCTGCTCTGGGCCTGCACACCCAGTATCGGGAGTTCTGTCTCCCCTGCCCTGGACGCTGCCAGCCACTGTGAGCTCTTCCGCGTGAGGTCCGCAGTGCATTTGCCTCCCGCCCAGGGCCCGCACAGAATACGTGCCTGGGAGACCCACAGGGACGCCTAGAAATGGCGTAGACGGAAAGGACTGTGTAGACGGAAAGGACTGTGTAAGGCCTCAGATAGCCTAAGCTTTGCCTCCACAAGTCACCTAAAAACCAGGCAGTGGTTTTGTGTGAAAACTCTCGCAGGAGCCTTCCCTCCACTCAGAAGAACGGAGCCAAGTGGGAGGTGGGTCCCCAGGGGGGCTGGGCGCGGTGTCCCCTGGACCAGGTCCCCAACAGAGGGCTTCTGTGAGCACTGCAGCCTGCTCAGCTCCCATCTGGTCCACCAGACCGCTAAGCCCTCGCTTCTGTGTCTCCCGCCCCCTGCAGTCCATGAGCCTCATTGAGATTGGGAACCCCTCTCAGAGCCTGGAGAACGTCTGCCGCTGGGCTTACCTCCAGCAGAAGCCGGACACAGGTCACGATGAGTACCACGACCACGCCATCTTCCTCACGCGGCAGGACTTTGGGCCCTCGGGCATGCAAGGTGAGCCTCGCCTGTGCAGGGGCACGGAGAGGAGGGAGGCTGGGCATGAGCCAGCCGTAGTCCAGGCTGGGAAGGCTGTCAGGGCAGGGAGAGGTAAGGGTGCCTGGGCCAGTGAGGGGCTGCATAAGTGCTGGGGACCTTCAGGCTCATTGAAAACCATCGCTGCCTCTGCCATTTCCCCCAGGAAACTGCACCCCCTGGTGGGACAGCAAAAGTCAGAGGTGGTGAAATGGGCAGATCCTGGGGCTGGCAGTCCAAAGACCAGACAGGATATAAGGCGTGGTCCCAGAGTTGTTTGCTTCCCCCCATTAAAAAACAAAAACAAAAAAAAAAAAACAAATTTGAATAGGTTTTCCACCTTTAGAAGTTAAGGGATTTTACTTAAAAATTCAAACTATATAAAAATGACATATCTAAAAGGGGAAATCGACAAGGTCTACAATTAGAGTTGAAGATTTTAACATATTCTTCTCAGTAAATGATAGAACAAAAGATAAGAACAGGGGTAAGGATACAGAAGACTTGAATGAAGAAACTTGGCCTAAGTAATTTCTAGAATACTATGCCAAACAACAGGAATACACACTCTTTATGAGTGCAACATAAAACCATACCAAAGCAGGGGCACCTGGGTGGCTCAGTCGGTTAAGTGTCCAACTTCAGCTCAGGTCACGATCTCATAGTTCGTGAGTTCGAGCCCTGAGTCGGGCTCTGTGCTGACAGCTCAGAGCCTGGAGCTGCCTCGGGTTCTGTGTCTCCTCCTCTCTCTGCCCCTCCCCTGCTCCCACTCTGTCTCTCTCTCTCTCTCTCTCTCTCTCAAAAATAAACAAACATTAAAAAAAAAAAACATACCAAAGCAGACTATGCAGGGCTATAAGGAAATCTCAACAAAATACAGAAGATCAAAATCATACAGAATATGTCCCTAACCAAACTGGAAAAGAAAGAAAACTCGAAGAATTATGAGTGTTTGAAAACTAAACAATATGCTCATCAATAATATGTGGTTCAAAAAAGAAGCAACAGTAGAAATTAGACTATATTTTTTAACAAAATGATATTGACAATACGACGTATCAAAAGTTGTGGATGTAGCTAACATAATGATTACGTTGATATTTATAACCTTATTTACACATTCATTAGAAAAAGGGACTGAAGGGGCCAATCATGGAAGTATCTATCTCAAGAAATTTGTAAAAAGAGGAGCTAATTAAACTCAACAAATATAGAAAGGAAGGAAATTATAAATGTAAGAGCAGGATTGTTGAAATGGAAAACAGTAGTAGAGAAAAATCAACAAAACCCAAATTTGGTTCTTTGGAAACATGGATTAGAATTGGAATGCCCCTGGCAATGCTAGTTTAAAAAAGAAAAGAAGAAAATACACATTTACTAACATCAAGCATGTAAAAAGGGACATCATTACAAATGTTACTTTAAAAAGATAATAAGATAATGAGGAGGTACTTTGAACATCATTGTGTTGATAAATTGGTTAATTTAGATGAAACTTACAAATTCTTTGACAAAACATAAAATCTGAGAAAAAATGAAAATCCGAATAGTCTCATATCATCTAAAGGTATTGAATTTATGATGAAAAGCCTTCCTTCAAAGTGAACTCCAGGACTCGATAGCTTCACCAGAGAATTCTAATTGTTGACGAAGACTAATGCCAATCGTACACAGACCCTCACAGAATGAAAAGAGAAGGAACATGTTTCCAACTAATTTTATGAGACCTGCTCACATTAGTACCAAAATCTGAGATGGACGTCCAAATTATAGGCCAGTCTCTCCCATGAATATAGATACAAAATCCCAAACAAAATATTAGCAAATCAAATCCAGTACTACTTATAGAAAGCACTATATGGCAATGAATTTCGGCTTCTTCTGGGAATGCATGGTTTGACATGTGAAAATCAATCATGGAAATTTGCCCCATTAATAGAATAAAGGAAAAAATCTTACAGAATCATCTCAATTGATCCAGAAAAAGTATTTGACAAAAATCAATATCCATTTGTGATCAAATGTCTTATTGAACTAGGAATGGAAGAAAATGTTCTTAATGTGATAAAGGATACTTACCAGAAAAAAAAAAAGCTATAGCAAACATCATATAAAATGGTGAAATGTTGAAAAGATTTCCTCTAGACCTGAGAATGAGTCAAGAATATTTGCTATCACCACTTCTATTCAACATTGTAGTAGAGGTCCAAGCCAGTGATGTAAGGCAAGAGAAAAATAAAAGTATAAGGATCAGAGGGAAGAAATCAAACTCTCATTTGACGATGATATGCTTGTGTACATGGAAAACCCAAAAGAATCTACAAATAAGTCATTAGCATTATTAAGTAATTTTCCGGATATAATGTCAATATATATAAAAATCTATTGAATTTATATATTCTAACAGCAAAAATGAAAATTTGAAAACTGGTACCACTTATGATAATAAAAGAATAAAAAATAGCAAACACCTAGGAATAAGTTTCACAAAATATGTCCAAGATCTGGACCAGAACACCGTAAAACACATGCACAGAAGTTATAAAAGACTAAATCAATGAAGGGATATGCCATGCTAATAGATAGGCAGGCTCGCTGTTGTAAAGAGCTCAGTTTTCTCCATACTGACCTGCAAGAGGACATAAGTGCCCTCCAGAGCAAGTTCAGACCCAGCCAGATATTTTGAGGATATTGACAGGTTGATTCTGATGTTCACATCGAAATGCAATGGGCCAGGAGCAGTCAAGAGCAATTGAAGAAGATGAGCAAAGTATTCAGTGCTCACAAAAGTACAGTCGTTAAAAAGAATGAATTTTGATGTGACGATTGACAAATGTATCATTAGAACAGAACGCAGGGTCCAGAATTGAACTTATTGATGGATGGATGGATGGATGGATGCTTGATTCATTGTGAAGGTGGTCCCGTGAAGTGGAGGGGAAAGATGATTTTTTTAACAAATGGTGTCAGGTCAGTCAAATATCCAAATTGGGGGGGGGGGGAATGAAGCTTAATACTCTCCTTTTTAAATGTAATTTGTTTCACTGAGACGTAATTGACATGTATCATTATATTAGTTTCAGGTATACAACATAATGATGGGATACGTGTATAAATTGTGAAATGATCACCAGCATGGTCTAGTTAACATCATCACCACACATTGTTACAAGACTTTTTTCTTGTGACAAGAAATTTTAAGATCTGTTCTCCTAGCAATTTTCAAGTATATAACACAGCATTACGAACTGTATTTTTCATGCTTTACATTAGATCCTCAGAACTTATTTATCTTATAACCAGAGGTTTGTACCTTTTGACCCCCTTTACTCATTTTTTTTAAATGAGCTCTAAGTATTCTATGGTGGGGAGGGGGAAATGACACCAGAGAACGATTATTCTAGCAAAAAATTTGCATCAGTATTTTTTTAATCGGGCTTAATAAATAAATTTTTGAGAGAGAGGGAGAGAGAGAGAGAGAGAGCATGTGCACGTGAGCAGGGGTGAGGAGCAGAGGCAGAGAGAGAAAGAGAGAGAATCCCAAGAAGGCTTCATACTGTCAGCGCAAAGCCCAATGCAGGGCTCGAACCTATAAACCGCGAGATCGTGACCTGAGCCCAGATCAAGAGTCGGACACTTAATTGACAGCCACCCAGGTGGCCTCCTTCACTCATTCCCCGCCACCCCCGTCTACCCCCTGCCTCTGGCAACCACCAGTCTGTTCTCTATATCTATGAGGTTTTGCCTTTTTTTTTTTTTTAAGATTCCACGTAGAAATGAGATCACAGGGTATTTGTCTTTCTCTGCCTGCTTCTCAATGCCCTCCAGGTCCATCCATGTTGTGAATGGCAGAATTTCCCTTTTTACGGCTGAATAATGTCCCATTGTATGTATATACCACATCTTCTTTATCCATTCATCCATCGATGCACACTTCATGCGGCAGTGAAGTGAACATGGGGTGTAGATCTCTTCTTGAGTTAGTGTTTGTGTTTCCTTCAGACGAACACCCAGAAGTAGAATTGCTGAACCATAAGGCAGTTCTGTTTCAATTCTCTGAGGAAACTGCAAAGTGTTTTACATAATGGCCGCACCAATTTACACTCCCACCAACAATGCGTGAGAGCTCCCTTTTCTCCACATCCTCGCCAACCTTGTTATTTCTTAGTCTTCTTGATTCGAGAGCCATTCTAACAGGTGAACAGGTGTGGAGTGATACCTTATTGTGTTTTTGACTTGCATTTCCCCAGTGATGAGTGATGTTGAGCACTTTTTCATGTGCCTGTTGGCCATTGGGAAACATATTTATTCAGGTCCTCTGCCCATTTTTTAATTGGATTGTTTGTTTGTTTTTGCTGTTGAGTTGTTTTGCGTTCCTTATATACTTTGGATATTAACCCCTTATCAGATAGATGATTTGCAAATATTTTCTCCTATGTTGTAGGTTGCCTTTTTCATTTTGTTGACAGTTTCCTTTGCTGTGCAGAAGCTTTTTTACCTTGATGTAGTCTCACGTGTTTATTTTTGCTTTCGGCATCAAATCCAAGAAGGAATCATCACCAGGACAGGTGTTAGGGAGCCTACTGCCTATGTTTTCTTCTAGGAGTTTTATGGTTTCAGGACTTATGTTCAAATCTTTCACAAGTTTAGTTGATTTTTGTATATGCTCTTAGACAGTAGTCTAGTTTCATCCTTTTTCATGTGGCTGACCAGTTTTCCCAACACCGTTTACTGAAGAGACTGTCTTTCCTTACTGCATAGTCTTGGCTTCTCTGCTGTAAATTAAATGACCATATATGTGTCGGTTTATTTCTGGGCTTTTATTCTGTTCCTTTCATCTATATGTTTGTTTTTATGCCAATACCATATTGTTTTGATTACTATAGTTTGTAATATAGTTTGGAATCAGGGAATGTGATGCCTCCAGCTTTGTTCTTCCTCAAGATTGTGTTGGTTCTTTAGGGTATTTTCTGGTTCCCATACAAATTTTATAATTGCTTTTGTCTAGGGGCACCTGGGTGGCTTAGTTGGTTAAGCATCTGACTCTTGATTTTGGCTCAGGTCATGATCCCAGACTTGTGGGATCAAGCCCCACATCAGCATGGAGCCTGCTTGGGATTCTCTCTCTCTTTCTCCCTCTGCTCCTCTCCCCCACTCGTGCTCTCTCTCCTTCTAAAAATAAGTCTTTAAAAAATAGAATTTTTTTTCTATTTCTGTAGAGAATGCCATTGGAATTTTGGTAGGGATTGCATCGAAACTGTAGTTAGCTTTGGGGAGCATGGACATTTTAACAATATTAACCCTTCTGATCCATGAACACAGAATATCTTTCCATTTATTTATATCATCTTCCATTTGTTTCATCTATGTTTTACAATTTTCAATGTACAGGTCTTTCATCTCCTTGGTTAAATTTATCCCTAGGTATTTCATTCTTTTTAATTTAATTGGTAATGGGATAGTTTTCTTAATTTCTCTTTCTAATAGTCCATTGCTAGTGTACAGAAATGCAGCTGATTTGGGGATATTGATTTTGTATCTTGCAACTTTACTCAATTTGTTCATTAATTCTAACATTTTTTTGGTGGAGTCTTAAGAGTTTTCTATATATAATATCATGTCATCTGCAAATAGTGACAGTTTTACTTCTTCCTTCCAATCTGGATAGCTTTTATTTATTTTTCTTGCCTAACTGCTCTGCTCTTGTAATTCTGTATTGACTAAAAGTGGTGAGAGTGGCCATCCTTGTTCCTGATCTTAGAGGAAAAGCTCTCAGTTTTTCACTGGTGAGGATGATGTTAGCTGTGGGCTTGTCATATATGTGTTTTATTATTTTGAGGTACATTCCTGCTATGACCTCTGCCTTGAGAGTTTTTATCATAAGTGGGTCAGTGGAATTCTGTCAGATGCTTTTTCTGCATCTACTGAAGGTCATCTACTTTATATACAAACATCCTCTTTGTGGATGTCTTAGATCTTAAGTAGGTTTTAGATCTAGATATGAAAGGTGAAATAATAAAACCTGTAGAAGATAAGAGAGGAGATTATCTCCATATTTCTCAGAGTAAGAGGAGATTTCTTTTAAAAAGATGAAAAGCACTAACTGCAAAGGAAAAGATAAATAACATTAAACATTACCATTAAAAACCCTGGTTCATTAAAGGCCCTGTTAATCCACTGGGGAAAATATTCATAATACATATATCGAACAAAGAACTTATATCTGAAATATATGAACTCTGACAAATTGATAATGATAATTAAACAGCCCGGGGCGCCTGGGTGGCTCAGTCAGTTAAGCATCCAGCTTTGGCTCCGGTCATGATCTCGTGGTCCATGAGTTCGAGCCCCGCGTCGGGCTCTGTGCAGACAGCTCAGAGCCTGGAGCCTGCTTCGGATTCTGTGTCTCCCTCTCTCTCTGCCCCTCCCCAACTCACGCTCAGTCTGCCTCAAAAATAAATAAACATTTAAACAATTTTTAAAAATACTTAAACAGCCTGGTAGAACAATGTGCAAGAGATTTCATCAGGCTCTTAAAAAACCTAAATTGATCAGCAAATATAGGAAAAGGTGCTCAACTTAGTCGACAGCAGGGCAATGAGTTGAAACCACAGTGAGATATCACCTAATAAGAATGGTTAAAATTTTTAAATACTGAAAATGCCAAATCTTGGTGACGATGGGGATGTCATTCGCAGTCTCCGCGGACAGGACTATAACTTGGGACAAGTCCTTTGTTGTCTGGCAGTGTCTGTGAAAGCCAGACATGTGCCTACGGGACCACTACTCTCTTAGACACGCCTCCACCACATGCAGGCACGTGCGCAAGATTGTGCAGGAGGGCTCCTAACAGCATTGCTTCTAGTAACTCCTAAACAGGGAGAAACTTAAGTCCATCAGCCGGAGGGTGGATAAAAGAACGTGATCTATTCATACAGCCGGGAAAAGAACTACGGCTATTTCTCCACACCGTGGATGAATCTCACACACTGCACAGTGACAGACGCCAGGCCGAGAAGAATCTATACGGACGGTTCCAGTTTATTTCAAGTTCGGAAGCGGGCAAAGCTAATCTGTAGCATTAAAAGTCAGGAGAGTGGGGAGGAGAGAGGGTATCGTGGTTGGAGGCAGTGAGAATGGGCTTCTATGGTGCTGATGCAGCTGTATTTCTGAACTGGGGAGGTGGCTACACAGGCGAGGTCCCTTTGTGATGATTCGCTTGTTGTATCCTATGACTTGTGCATTTTTATGGAAGCATATTATATTTCAAAAGAAAGACCTTTAAAAAATGTATAAAATATATATTCAGAGAAGTGGGCCCATTTTACCCCACCCCCATTTTCTACAGATAGTCATTTTGATTCATTTCTGGTTGATCATCCTAGTGATGTAGTGTATTTCGATAATATACATGCTCATTATGTCCACCACCTCCTTCCGTGAATTATTGTGCTTAACTTCAACTTCCCTGCGTCTTCCTCCTGTCTTTTAACCTTTAGCTTCTCTCTCTGACGACTTGCTCATATTTGGACAACTAGGGAGACTTCCCGAGTAACCCTGATCAGAGCCCAAATCAGTGTTAACAAAGCATCTCCGGGGCACTGCAGTTGCCCCCTTTGCCACACAGAAGGACACCACAGTGGGACTCAGGTGGGAACAGAGAATGGCTGAGGAGAGTAAAGCTCCCACTTGGTGTTGGTGCCTCTTCATTTTGAGGGGCTGCTAGTGCCCTGCAAGCTGAGCCAGATGACAAACAGAGAGGCCCATCAGCCCTTTAGTTCAGGGGAGAGCTCTAGTGGGGGAGCAGAACTGTCCCCCAGGGAGAGAAACTGACACAACTTCTACAGTAAGGGACCTCGTCCTTCATTGCAAAATGTGAAAGCACAGCTAAAGATGGCCAGATGTTCTTTTCTTTTTCTTTTTTTCTTAATGTCTATTTTTTGAGAGCAAGAGAGCACGAGCAGGGGAGGGGCAGAGAGAGAGGGAGACAGAGAATCCAAAGCAGGCTCCAGCCTCTGAGCTGTCAGCACAGAGCCCGACGCGGGGCTTGAATTCACAAACCACGAGAGCATGACCTGAGCTGAAATCGAGAGTAGAATGCTTAACCGACGGAGCCGCCCAGGTGCCCCTCCCTTTTTTTTAAACTTACACCATGAAAAAATCGGACCAAGATGCAAAACAAAATTGGAGAACTGACTCTGGAGGAAACAGAGATCATTTAGAGACTGAAGAAGAACTTCTTTTAAAAAGTTCCCAGAATGTTTGAGAGAATACATCCGTAAACCCAGCACAGGTTACTAGGAAGAGTAAAGAACAACAGAGTTTTTATGAAGCTGAAGATACCATGGGTAAAACAGACAAGATAGAAGCTCAAATAAAAAGTCAAAGGCATTCAGAAAGATGAAAACAGGAGAATAAAGACAGAGAGGCTCAATCCAGGAGGTACAATATCTCTAATAAGGCTTCCAGAAAGAAAGAAGAGCAGCAAAATAAAATAAGAGGGAAGGGTATAGAGGAAAACATAAAGACACGTTTGCAGATCTTCAGATCGTAAAGACCCATGTAATACGCCAAGTAGGAATGCGAAATACTTGCATGAAGGTACATATGCACGTGTAAGCTTTGCATACAACAGACAAAGAGAGGATCTCAAGGTTTGGCTCTGGGACACTGATGCCAGAACAATCAACTCAAAACATGCAGCGTACAAACAATATTTTAAGACACAGACTTTCTTATTACAAGGCAAAAAAAGACCGTGGCTCGATTCCAGTGGTTTTCCAGACAAGTCTAACACCAGCACGCCCCGGGCCATGCCCTCCTAACCTTCTTCTCTACTCTTCCCTTTGAACAACTGCCTCGGGATCTCCCCGTGGGGTCTGCGAGGAGTGAGGCTGGGTCAGGGTTCTGGGGGCCGGGCTCCTTGCCTGGTGGGCCTCCAGGTGGTGTCTTAGCAGAAGGTCCCTTTGGCACACCCAGCTCTGTAGGCACTTCTTTATCTTGTCCAGGGAGGGGCAAGTGGCTGGCCCCATTCTCTGGTTTTCCTCCGTCGTAGGTGCGTCTCAGGGTCATGCCCCCGTCCCCCTCCTCATCCATGGGAATGCTGTCCTCCAGGCTTCCCTGAAGACACCTGAAGAACCTCACCCTGTGATCAGACTCCGCTCACCCAGAGGGAGTCAGCTGTTCCACAGGCTGGCCACCCGCAGGCCTTCTCGCCTCCCTGCTTGGCCTGTTCTAGCTCGTTCCTCAGTCCTCCCCTTGCTCCCTGTGTGTCTCCATTTCCCCCGACTGCTTCTTTGGGCCACACAATGGCACTGGGTTGGCAAAGCACACTGAGTCTCTTCACGGTTACCTGTGAATTCAGTGGTTCTTTCAAAACCACTTGAGTGGGGGTGGGGGTGGGCTGGCTGAGGGCAGTGGGAGTGGGGGGTCCTTGGGCATCTTATGTCAGGGGGATGTGGCCTGCTGTGGCCCCCCTCCCTGCTCCTGCTCCCCACCCTCCGCCTTTAGGGCCACCTGGTCTGGTTCTGGCGCCTTCCCCCACAGACCCCTGGAAGAGAGGAGGCCTTGGGCAAGAATGTGGCTCAGAATCTTCTGGGCGAGAGGGCAGTTCACCAGCTGAGGGCTCTGAGGGCCTTGTCTGCAGCTGGTCTACCCCCTCAGCCCTCTCTGCCAGTCCTGGGAGCTAGAGCCGCCCTTTGTCCCCTCTCAGGCTATGCTCCTGTCACCGGGATGTGCCACCCCGTCCGCAGCTGTACTCTGAACCATGAGGATGGCTTCTCCTCGGCATTCGTGGTGGCCCACGAGACCGGCCACGTGTAAGTGGCTTTGCTGTCCTTGCTGCGTGGGGAAGATTGGGGCTCCCCAGTTCTCCTCTGTGCCCTGAGCACTTGAGATGTAATGTGTCCTCTGTAGGAAAAGCACTTGGGATGTGATGTCCTGACCCCAGTGCTGCACAGGCCAGGCCCGAGGTCCACATTCTACTGAGGGAACAAATCCAAGGGCCAAGCGGGTGTGGGGGGCGGGGGGGAGGTCTGCAAGGCATTATGCCATTCAAGCCCCTGGGCAGGGGGGGCTCCCCACCTCATTTTACACCACGAATAACAGGGGCTCTGAGGGAGCCTCGCCCAGAATTAGAGAGCTGGGGGCAGGGAAGCCACAACCCCACCCGGGTGTGCGGGCCCCAGGCGCCCCCTGAATTGGGGGGCCGGGCAAGCTTGATTGTGACCCTCGCCGGGCCGCTGGGTCTGTGCAGGGATGTGCGTCCACTGGGTGGAATGGGGGGACCCTCCAGGCTGCGGTCTCACGAAGCAGCGCCCCCTGGAGGGCAGGATCCTGAGTGTCCCCAAGCGTCCCTGGCTTGAAGAACCGAGCTGGCGGAAAACTCGGTCGGGGCAGAGCAGAGAAGGCCACAGGGGCCGGGGGCGCCCCGCTGGGGGAGGTGGGGGCGGCCCCCCAGCTGCCAGGTCGGTGCGGCCAAGGTGAGGGTCCAGTGAGGCTGCCTGGGTCCCCCGCACAGGCTGGGCATGGAGCACGACGGGCAGGGCAACCGCTGTGGCGACGAGGTGCGGCTGGGCAGCATCATGGCGCCGCTGGTGCAGGCCGCCTTCCACCGCTTCCACTGGTCCCGCTGCAGCCAGCAGGAGCTGAGCCGCTACCTGCAGTGAGTACCACCCCGGGGCCCGCGCGCCCCCACAGCCCCGGTTCGGGCTCTAGGAAGGCGCACGCGCACCGCCCCTCCCCATGTGCCCGGGCCCAGCCCCAGGCCTCAGCCCCCCAGCCGAGGCGCAGGGGAGGGAGAGGGAGAGCAGTGCAGGTTTGGGGGGGGAGGGGAGATCCCATTGCTAGGGGGCCCCGCCTAGAATGGAAAGTGGGCACAGCGGCTGCACCTTTGATGGGATGCCCGGGTAGCTTGCATTGAGGGAAAGAGGTGCAGCAGGGAAACCGAGGCCGCACAGCGGCTGCCTCCCGGGCTGGACGCTCCCCGCTGATGGCCGCTTGCGGCACCTCCGTGTCCCCTCACAGCTCCTATGACTGCCTGCGGGATGACCCCTTTGCGCACGACTGGCCGGCGCTGCCCCAGCTCCCGGGGCTGCATTACTCCATGAACGAGCAGTGCCGCTTCGACTTCGGCCTGGGCTACATGATGTGCACGGCGGTGAGTGTCACGGCACCCCTGGGGGCTGGGGAGGGGACACCTCCCGCTGACTGGCTAGCTTCTGAGGCGGCAGCTGGTGTTGGGGTGGCTCTGGAGGGCAGGCCGGGACAGGCTTCCGGAATGGTAGCATCTCCCTCTATACCCAGTGCCCACCTGGCAAGTCCGGCCGTGGTCCTGCTGACCGGGGCTGTGACCAGGGCATCAGCAGGGACCGGGAGGGGGGCGCTGGTGAGGCCTCTGCATTACCTGCAGGTTCAGGAGGGCTTTCGGAGGAAGAAGTGTGGTGTAAAGGCTAAGTGGGAGGAGAGAACATTCCAGAAGGCAGGAATCACATATGCAAAGGCCTAGAGGTGAGGGAACAGAGCATACAGAGGACCTAGCAGTTGTTCCTAGGGTCTAGTGCCAGGACAGGGCCAGCAGCAGGAATCCCAGCCATCAGGAGTGACTATCTGCTGATCAGGGCCCACCCTGCCCCAGGCAGTATGGAGAGAACAGTAGTGTCTGTTAGCATCTGACCTCATGCTCCTCCCAACTGCATCAAGGAAGTACGCAAAGTATTCCCATTTTACAGATAAGAAAACTGAGGACTTCGGTAACAGGCCTAAAGCCACAGAGCGAGCAGGTGGTGGACTTGGTGGTCTAAGCTCTTGCATGACTGCCTAAAGAGCTTGGGGGAGGGGGAGGGACTCGATTCTCATGGCAAAGGGAAGTTCTAGAAATGTTTAAAGAGGGGGATGGCATGGCCAGGTCTGGATCCCTCAGGGACATCCTGGAGGCGGAGGTATGGGGACGGCCAAGCCGAAAGTCCAGAGAAGAAGCGACTGCGAGGTCCAGGGAACAAAGACCAAGGCTGAAGCTAGAGAAGTGCAGAGGGGAGGGCTTCCGGAGGGCTTCAGGGGTGGAGTCCTCAGCAGGGGGACAGTAGGGGCCCATAGGGCCCTGCAGTGACAGCCGCTCCCAGCCACCAGCCGCAGGGATGCCCACCAGCCTTCTCGCCCAGTACACTGACTCCCAGCTGTCCATCCAGACTCGATGGCAGGTTCCAAGGACTAGAGGCGGGGAGGCCCCGCAGCCACCACAGGGACAGGAAGCAGCCACTGCATGCTGGAGGTTGTCACGGCCTCAGGATCATACAGAGCCCGGGGCACCACACATGGGCCCCCATGGGCGCACAAGCCGTGCTTGACTCCGCCCTCCAAGAGGACCCTGGGGACGCTGGGGAGCCTAGGGGCCCCGCAGTGGGAGGCAGCCTGGTGAGCTGTCCCTGCTCTCTTCTAGTTCCGGACCTTCGACCCCTGCAAGCAGCTGTGGTGCAGCCACCCTGACAACCCCTACTTTTGCAAGACCAAGAAGGGGCCCCCCCTGGACGGGACCATGTGTGCACCTGGCAAGGTGAGTGGGAGCGGAGGGCAGGCAGCGTGGCACGCCCGCATCTCCAGGCACAGGCCCTGCAGCACAGGCGGAGTGGGGCGGGGGGCCCTCTCTGGCACCCCCCGCCTCCTTCCTAATAACTCCTCACACGTGACACCAGAGTTTCTGCCCCCTCTGCTTCCAGCCCACTATTTCTACTGTCGGAGCGAAGCTGGTGTCTCAGAGCTCCTCACTGTGCTTCAGGCAGCCCCCAACTCGGGAATCTCGACTCTGAGGGGCAATGTCGGGGTTCCAGCAGCCTTCTGTCCCCCCACGGACACTGTCACCTCACTTTAAGGCCAGAACTGGGGGCTGAGGGCCGCTGGGTCCCTCGCCCCAGCATCAGGCTTACCTCTCCGTCCCTGGGGCCTCCGTGTTTGCCCCCGGGTGGTCACACTTGTCCCTTGCCAGGGTTCACGGCTGGCTGCCCCTGCCCCTGCCAGCTGCCCCAGACCCACTCCCCACCTTCCTGCAACTTTGACAAAAGGTGGGCTTTTCTTACCTTGTCCTTTCTGCCCAACTCCGGGCTTGATCCTCATAGGCTCTGATGAGATCATGTGCTCACGCTGCAGCCAATCACTTGCTGGGGGCTGGCTTATGCAGGTGAGCCTAAGTGTGGGTGACGGACCTCAGGTGACAGACCCCGAAGACGCAGCCCTCAGACGCCCAGCAGACCTGGAGGTGGGGGATGGGGAGTGGGGAGTGCACGCCAGCACCTGTGCCCCAGCATCGGGCCTAGAAAGGCCCCCAAATCCTCTGGGCCTGAGGTCCCTCCATGCAGGTCTTAAATTCTGGCCAATTTTAGTTCCTGGTGGAACTTCTTCAAGATACAGATTGCCAAGCCCACCCCTAAAGATTTTGGTTTGGGGTAAGGATCATGAATTGCTTGGGTTTCTGTTTTGTTTTGCTTTGTCGTATATTTAAATTATTTTTTAACTTTTAATTTTAATAAAATTAATAATTAAATTTTTTGATATGTGTCCTTTCAACCACTTTATACAATTCCGTGGCCTTTTCGTGCATTCACAGTGTTGTGCACCCATCACCATTACGTCGTTCTAGAACTCCGTCATCACCCCAGAAAGAGACCCCATTAAGCAGTGACTCCCCCATTAAGCTGTCTCTCAGGATTTGCCCATTCTCGAATTCCACATGAATAGAATCATGCAATCTGTGGCCTTTTGTGTCTGGCTTCTCTTGTGGAATGTTTTTAAGGTTCATTTGTATTGTAGCATGTGTCAGTGTTTTATTCCTTTTTATGGCTGAATACTCTTGCACCATATTCCTAGAGCACAATTTGTTTATCCCTTCGTCCGCTGATGGACATTTGGAGTGTTCCCACCTTTTGGTAGTTGTGAATAGCGCTGGTATGAACATCTGTGTACAAATTTTTGCTCGAAGATCTGGGAATTGGTGTGTTTTTTTTGTTTTTAGTGTTTTGTTTTTTTAATCAAAACTTATTTATTTGTTTATTTTCAGGAATAGAATTTAGTGATTCATCACTTACATATAACGCCCAGTGCTCATCCCATCCAGTGTCCTCCTTAATGCCCCTCACCCCTGTAGCCCTTCGCCTCACCCAACACCCTGAGAGCAAGCCTCGGTTTGTCCTCTGTACTTAGGAGTCTCTTATGGTTTGTCTCTCTCTCTGTTTTTATCTAATTTTTGCTTTCCTTCCCTTATGTTCATCTGTTTTGTATCTTAAATTCCACTCATGAGTGAAATCATATGATATTTGTCTTTCTCAAACTGACTTATTTTGCTTAGCTAATACACTCCAGTGCCATCCATGTTGTTGCACATGGGGAGACTTCATTCTTTTTCGTTGCCGAGTAATATTCCATTGAATGTATACACCACATCTTCTTTATCCATCCATCAGTCAGTGGACATTTGGGCTCTTTCCGTACTTTGGCTGTTGCCAATAGCGCTGCTATAAACATTGAGGTGCTTGTGCCCCTTTGAATCAGCATTTTTCTATCCTTTGGAGAAATCCCTAGTAGTGCAATTGCTGGGTCATAGGGTAGTTCTATTTTTAACTTTTTGAGGAACCTCCACACTGTTTTTCCAACACCATTTGCTGAAGAGACTGTCTTTTTTCCATTGGATACTCCTTCCGGCTTTGTCAAAAGTTGGTTGGCCATATGTTTGTGGGTCCATTTCTGGGTTCTCTAGTCCATTCCGTTGATCTAAGCGTCTACTTTTGTGCCAATACCATACTGTCTTGATGATGAGAGCTTTGTAGTAGAGGCTAAAGTCTGGGATTGTGATACTTCCAACTTTGGTGTTCTTTTTCAGGATTGCTTTGGCTATTCGGGGATTTTTCTGGTTCCATACAAATTTTAGGACTGTTTGTTCTAGCTCTGTGAAGAAGGCTGGTGTTATGTTAGGGTGTCACATCAGGGTGGGCATTGGTGTTTCTAAGGGTGTGCCCAGGTGATTCAGCCATGCCCTCAGACTTCAGGAGCTGTTAGAAGTTGGAGGTGGGTTGTGGTCAGTAATACGCCAGGGATCTCATAAAGCCAGAACTGACCACAGGAGCTCCGGGGAAGGAACATGGGCCCGGGAGTGTTTGCCACGTCCCCCATGACCAGCCCTGTACACACTGAGCTGGGGGCTGAGACTAGCTAGCATGGCTTCCCGCCCCATGCACGTCCTCACTTTCGACCCGTCCGCCCTGCACAGAGAGAAGGCGGATGCGGCGGGAGGCAGCCCTGCGCAGGCTTTTACCCCACATGCCCCCCAGCCGCTGGGAGAACATGGGCCGGAGAATGCCTGCACTTCCAGCCAGTGGCCCCCCTTTCCTTGTGGCGCGTCGGAGGGAGGCGGTGTCTGGTAAGGAAGGTGCGCAGCTGTGGCCGAAGCGCTCCTCTTTACAGAAACCACTGACCTGGTCACCGCGCTTCCTTCACGTTAGGTGGTGGGACCCTTTGTTGTTTAGCCCAGGAAATAAAATTTTATACTATTTGTTCAATAGCAAAGCAGTGCTGAAGGCATCGGGGCGGAGCTGGGGCGGGGGTCAGCCCGCCCTGGTTCACAAGAGCACAGGGCGAAAACTGGCCCACATCAGGGATTCCTGGTGTTGGAGGGGGGTGGGTGCAGGGCCACAGGGAGAGGCAGGCACACCTCCTGGGGCCTGTCACACTCCTCTGCCTGTTCCAGTCTTACTCATTATTGCATGTTCCAGTCTTACTCATTATTGCATGTAATTTGTTATTTGGAAGACAGCACCCCCCTCTCACCTTCGCCTTTCCCACAAGACAGGGGAGTGAGGCGGACACAGGCGGAAATCTGGCCTCATTGGAGAGATAGCAGGACATCTCAGGGATCCGGGGGACAGCTGTCCCTGTCCCTCTGACCCCCGCGCCACCACCACCCCCCCAGCAGGGGGCGACAGAGCTCAGGCTCGGGACACAGTGTGGCCTCCTGGGATCCTCTTGTGCACATTCTCCAGCGGCTCATCCCAAGCACGTTGTTCCCTCTTGGCCTCCACAGCCAGATTATGCCCCTGCTTACTCAGTGTCATGTTTCTACAATTTCCCAGAGACAGAGCAATCCGTATCTACATTCCGCACCCAGGGTGACCTGGAGAGAGCAAACAAATGAACCCCCCGCCCTCCACCCTCTAGGTTCATGGCAAGTCTGCCCTGGGTCAGAACCTGTGGGGACCGGGTAGCCAGGGGATGTCAGCAGCACCCTTGAGGTTCGGGGCCCCGTGTCTCAGAGAGACGAGGCAGAGAGGATCAGGTGGGGAGCAGCGAGGGCCAGTGGTGTGCAGCACCCCCATGGAATCAAGAGGTGGGTGTGGCTGAGAAAGGAGCTTGGTCACCTCAGATCCATCTTCATTCATTCATTCATTCATTCACATTCACATGTGTCTTGCCCCTCCATCTCCTTCAGACCTCACCGTGGGTGGGGGTGAGCCATGAGCAGGAAGAGGCAGTGAGGACGGGGCTAGGAGTGGCCTGTTGAGGAACCCAGAGAGGCTTCCCAGTCAGTGGCCCCTGCTGAAGCCCAAAAAGCGAGAGGAGCAATCCAGGTGGGAGATCATACAAGGCGGGCGCTTGGTCAGGAAGGCCAGGGAGGGCAGATGAGACAGGGAGGACTTGGGTTTCAAAATACAGCATATTTATATCAAACATGACATGGAGTAAGGCCAACAGATCAGAGGTGATTGCCAGTGAGGCAACAGTTTGTTTCTCATGGATCCCGAAGAAAGGGTCCCAGGAGTACATGCTTGGAAGTACAGGGTGGGTCAGGTCAGGAGGCAAAGCGTGGGGCCAACTGTGGCTTCTGTAGAAAAGAACAGGCGAGGCAGGGTAAGCAGTCTTGGGATTGGTCAGTGTGAATAATTCCCATGGGCAGGAGGGACTGATACTCTGGTATCATCCACTACCTGCCCCTGGGGTGATCTGGGCAGGGGAAGCTGACCTTGAATGTGAGAGTGTGACAGAGGAAGTGTTTGGGGCATCAGCTCTGGATTGGTTGGTTTGCATTTAAAAATCCCGCTACTGGGTGACTTGTTTACTATTCTTAGAAACTGGCTAATCCTGGAAGGGGCCGTCCCTTCAGGGTCAGCAGGGCTCCCGATGTCAAAGCATCAGAATCCAGAAAACAAAAAACTTGGTGACGGCACATGGCTCCCAGGAGGCTATGGTGATGGCCTGTCCATGTCCTGCCCTGTTCAGGGTGCTAGAGATGTCGTTCCGATCTGCTACTGGACAGGATGCCTGGGGCAGAGTCAGGCCAAGCACAGAGGGTCCTCTCAGGTGTCTGTGCCCTGCCGGCTAGGCTGGTGGGCTCACCTTGCCCTCGCTGACTGAGCCAGGGTCAGAGCAGAGGGCGGTCACAGACGGCTCCCGCCTCTGCGTGTCTATTGGCAGAAAAGAGTCCTCCACGAGCTCTCACCTTGAACGCAGTGTCTTGGGGAAGCAACACCCACCCTCCGTTTTCATGAATTCAGTTTCAGAGACACGGGCCTGCTGTACGGGCCCGGCAATGGCCCTCTGTCATACCTCGTGTTTGCCTTGCATAGTTGAGAACGGGCAGGCAGCTAGCGACAGGGGCAGCCCGGGATCTGGACCCGAGAGTTCAGGCCCTGGGTCCCCTTCCTCACCATGTGACTGGGAGCCAGCCTTTCTCCCTCGGGCAAGTCACCTAAGTGTCCAACTCACTTATCCTCACAGCTCAGGCTCCTGGCACGCGGAACCGCCCGGGACATGCCGGCAGGTGGAGGAAGGCCGAGGACCTCAGTGGTTCAGAAATGCTAAACGTGCATGTGCTGAAACAGGCAGCCTGCCCCTCGGGCTTTCGGAGCAATTCCTGGCCCCCGCCTGGACGCATCGGCGTTCTCCATGGGATTATCCCGTGACACACCCCCCCTCGGGTTTGTCACGGGCTCAGGATTCACTCAAGACAAGTGGCTTTGTGCTTGTCAATGTTTCAGCCTCTCTCTTGTATGAAGTCTTTGTGGGCATTTAAGCTTACGTTCATAAAGCATTTTAATGACTTTGAACATGTTTTTTAAAGTAATAGCACCGAGGCATCGGAGTATGAAATTGTTCATTTGGGGTGATGTTAAATGCTCATAGTCATCCAGGAGGAAAGGAACAGCATATTGGAAGGATGGCTTCTGAGTGGTGGAATTGAGGGTGATTTTCCTCTCTCTCTGTTCTCTACAACGCACGTGTACTGGCTCTGTGCGTTTGGACCCGAGTCTGCGGAGGAGGGGTCCATTGCACGGTGGGAAGTTCTCAGCTGTCCTGAGCCCAGCTCCCTATTTCCAGACTTGGCACCGATTTGTCCCACAGGGACAAGGGGACCACTGTCTGGTCTCCTCCATCCTCCTGGCCCTTGGTGCCCTCGACCACCAGTGATTGGAAGTTGGGCCCCAGTCACAGCGTTCAGAGATGCCAGGAGCACTCACTCCCTCTGTCTGAGTCAGCTCCAGGTGCTGTAACAAAAATGCCACAGACTGGGGGATTCAACTGCAGACGTTCGTGTCTCTCCGTTCTGAAGGCTGGAAGTCTGAGATCCGGGTGCCAGACTGGTTGGGTCCTGGCGACGGCTGCAGAATGCCATCTGCCCTTGCTGCGTCCCCACATTTCAGAGACGGAAATCATCTTTCTCGTGTCTTCGTATAAAGGCACCAAGTGCATAAGGGACTTCACCCTCATGACCACCGGTTCATGTGATGGGTCTGATGCCATCACATGGGGTGCTTAGGCTTGGATATAAGAATTTGGGGAGGACGCGAACATTCATTCCACAGCATCCCCTTACCTGGGCCCTCTTCCCTGCCTGCCGGCCCCACCTCGCACCCCCAGCTGGGGGGCCACCAGCCAGCATTTCTGTGGGTTCTTTCCTTCCCTGCCATGGTTGAGTGAGGGGCACTTTGGGGTAAGAGATGAGGTAACTGTGGCCTGGAAGGTTATGACCAGCATCACTGGTGGCCTGCAGCCACATCTGCCTGACTCCAGGCTTGCCAGCCGTGAGCCAGCCTTATGCTGGTGGAGCCTTTGACTGCGTGCCCAGAGCCTGGGAAGGAGAATCTAGAGAGGGGCAGCCTCTGTCACACCTCATAAGGGCTCACACTGGTAGGAAGGCAAGTCCAGGAGTCCCTTGTTAGGTTGGGAAGGGTGAGAGGCCTGTGGAAGGAAGGGAGGGAGGGAGGAAGCGAGGGAGGGAGGGAAGGAGGGAGGGAGGAAGGGAGGAAGCAAGGGAGGAAGCGAGGGAGGGAGGGAGGGAAGGAGAGAGGAAGGAAGGGAGGGAGGGAGGGAGGGAGGGAGAGAGGAAGGAAGAGAGGGAGGGAGGGAGGGAGAAAGGGAGGGAGGGAGGGAGAAAGGAAGGAAGGAGGGAGGGAGGGAGGAAGCCAAGCAGGAAGGAAGGAAAGGCTGAGGCAGGCTCCCAAGTGGAGATGTGCACAGGGGTAGGGGAGGCAGGAAGGGAGTGTCTGAGAGAGGAGACCCAGGAGGGAAGCATGGCAGTGACATAGGTACAGAGGTGGCAGCACGGCGCCCCTGGAACGGACTCTGAGACAGAGATCCAATTGCAGGCATCTCCCTGGGGAACACTTGCAGGATCACCATCTGTGGGGACAGTGAGGCATCAAACAGCAATACGGCCACGGTACGGGTCTCAGCAGACCCCACCCAAAGCTTGGGGCTGGCCTTTCAGACCTGTGCCCAACCTTGACCTGTGGTTGGCTATGGCTGTCCCCAGGAAAGAGGTGTGAGTGACTCTGGGTTAGGCAGCGCTCTTTGGCTGAAGGCATTACCTGGAGAGGGAGGGACTCGACTGTGAACATGAGCAACCAACACCCTTGGTGGCCGGGGGAGCGAGAGGATACCTCAATCCTGAAGAGGGTAGCTTTTTGGCATCTGCTGCCCTGGGTGTGGGGGAAGGACGTGGAGTGTTGGGCTTCCTGAGGAGCAGCATTCGCCAAGGCAGGGAGGGAAGAAGGCAAGTGTGGTCTGCCCAGAGAGCAGTCAGCGTCCAGGCACCTGGCGTGGTGGTGGGAGATGACACAGGAGGGGTGAGGAGGAGCGGGTCGCGCAGGGGCTCTGATGCCAGGCGAAAGAGCCAGTCTGAATCCTGCAGTAGCAGGGGCCCGTGGAAGGTTTTGAGAGAAGGGCAGGGGTGAGTCCACATCTTAGGACACATCTGCTCCGGCGCCTCACACTTCCGTTGGACCCCTTACCATGCTGGCCGTGCGTTTTCATAAAGTCTGCAGAAGTAATTTATTTTAACTCTAATCAATTAAGATCACTTCTCTTTTCACAGCCCCTTCCCCCCGATACACCTCTCGCACTGGCATTAGAGTAGCGGTGGGTGCTCTGTGGCTTCGGCTAAGGAGAAATTGCATTTGGGGTCTATTTCCTGGCTTATGTACATGGTCTCAGTATCTTTCGTGTCCAGTTAAGTTACTGACTGTAGCTGCCCAGGGGCAGCAATAGTGTCTGGAGACACCCTGGGCACCAGCACGCCAGTTCATTCAGGGTCACTGCGGAATCTGCGTGGTATGCAGCTCACTGTCCTCGGATCATTGCGGCAAAGATGCCTCAGCTATACCTGAGGTCACGGTGGCTTCCGTGTTGGCAGTAGTTTATGTTTGCTTCTGAGTTTATCTTGCAGATGGGCTCCTTTAAACACAGATCCAACTTGGGTGTTTCTTTAAAAAGGCTAAGTGTAACCAGATGGTCTGCTTGTTAAAAGCTGTCCACGCCTCACAGCATATGGATTTCAAAATATAAGGGGTGCTAAAATAAATTTTCAAGAGACCAGGAGAGAAAGCTGAGTGCAAATGGGATGCAGAAAGTTTATTCAAAACGTTGATGAAGCTCGAATACACTGCTTAAACTGCAACTTTGAAAGTTGTTTTGGAACTCTTCGATGAGAAAATAAGGGAGAAATTACAGACTTCTGATTGGGGCAGATGCATAAAGGTACCATCTGTTGTCATTTTCAAATTTATGTATTAAAGAAAATTCAGATAAAAATTAATAGAAGACAAGAGGAGGAAAAAGAGTAAAGAAATCAGGAGAAGTAACACCAACTTCAAAAATTTAATTATAGGGGCGCCTGGGTGGCTCGGTTGGTTAAGCATCTGACTTCAGCTCAGGTCATGATCTCACGGCTCCTGGGTTCGAGCCCCACGTCGGGCTCTGTGCTGCAGAGCCTGGAGCCTGCTTCCGATTCTGTGTCTCCCTCTCTCTCTCTGCCCCTTTCCCGCTCACACTGTCTCTTTCTCTCAGAATAAATAAATGTTTAAAAAAAATTTTTAACTCACACAAAAATTTAATTGTAACAAGGAAAGGTTTCAGATCAAACCCAAAGCAGCCATTTATTAAGAGAAAGAGATAAATATCAAAGGGAAGGAACAGACAGGCTCTTGAAATGTTTGACAATCCAGTTAATGAAGAGGGGTGAATCCGATACGCACATTGGAAAAGCATTTAAACTTCTTTCTGACTTGACATGAAATGTTGACAACATCGAAGGCAACATGAAGCTCGGAATATTGCCCCTGCAGTAAGTAAGAATGTCAACGTCAGCCATCACTGAGTGTTGCCAGTGCAGAGACCGTTTAAAATCGGGCTCTGATGGAGAAAACTTGAAATGCCCTGAAATCCACATCAGAAAACAAAGTGAATAGCAGTTTCTCCAGATTTGATCATTTCCGTGTTCCCATGACACCACCGATAGCTTATCTAAATTTTCAGTAACTTAAAAATGAAGGGGAGCTGGGTAGCTCAGTCAGTTAAGTGTCAGGACCCTTGATTTCTGCTCAGATCACGATCTCGCGGTTCGTGAGATCGAGACCCACCTGACAGCGCAGAGCCTGTTTGAGATCCTCTCTGTCCCTTTCTCTCTGCCCGCCCCCACCTCAAAATAAGTAAATAAACTTAAAAAAATAAAGAAAATATTTCCCTCAACCTGCTCAAACCAGGGTTAGCAAGCTGTCACACACAGACCCACGCCTCCTGCCACCTGGTTTCCTCCCCTCCCCCACTAGCAGCTTCATTAAGCTGTGATTCACATTTAAAATTGCCAAGTCGGTGGTTTTCAGGATATTCACGGAGTCCTGCAACTATCACCACAATCAAATTTTAGAACATTGTTGTCACTCCCCAAAGAAGCCCCATACCGCTTAGCAGTCTCTCTGGTCCATCATCTCCCCTCAACCCCCAACCCAAGCCTGAGCAGTCACTAATCTACTTTCTGTCTCTGTAGATTTGCCTCTTCTGGACATTTCATATAAACGGACTCGTATAATACGTGTCCTTTGTGTCTGGCTTTCTTTAGTTAGTATAATGTTTCTAAGATTCATCCGTGCTGTAACGTGGATCTCTGTACTTGATTCCTTTTAGTGGCTAATAATCCATTGTGGAGATAACACTGTGTTTTATTTATCCATTCATCAGTTTATGGGCATCTGAATTGTTTCTGCTTTTCAGCTCTTAGGAGAAATGCTGCGATGAACACTCCCGTACGAGTTATGGGTGGATGTATCACTTTTCTTGGATACGTACCTGGGAGTGGCCTTGTTGAATTGTAGGGTATCTCTGTGTCTCACGTTTTGCAAAACTGCCAGACTGGTTCCCAAAACAGCTGCGCATTTTTTACATTCCAGCTAGCATTGTTGTGAGGGTTCTGATTTCTCCACATCCTCCCCCGGAGCTTGTTGTATTCTGTGTTTTTCTTGTAACCATTCCCGTGGGTATGAAGTGGTATTTTGTTGTGGTTTTTGGTTTGGTTTTGTTTTTGAGAGAAAGAGAGAGAGAGAGAGACAGAGTGCGTGCACATGCTTGCATGAGTGGGGGAGGGGCAGAGGGCGAGAGAAAGTGAGAAAGAATCTCAGGCAGGCTCTACACTCAGCACAGAGCCTGAACGGGGGGCTCCAACCCACGAACCGTGAGATCATGACCTGAGCCGAAACCAAGAGTCAGATGCTTAATGGACTGAACCACCCAGGCGCCCCCTCACTGTGGTTTTGGCATTTCCCTGGTGATGTTGAGCATCTTTTCACCATGTGCTTAGTGGCAATTCCTATATATATGATATATTTATCTTTTGGGGGGATAGATGCCTATTCATATCCTTTGCTTGTGTTCTAATTGACCTTTTCATCTTTCTATTATTGAGTTATAGGAGTTCTTTATATATTCTGGATACAAGTCCCTTATCAGGGTTATCAGATGTAACCTCTACAAGCATTTTCTCCCATTTTGTGGGTTGTCTTTTCAATTTCATGACAGTATCATTTGATGCACGAAAGCTTTCAGTATTGGTGAGGTCCAGTGTATCTGTTTTTTCTTTTGTTGCCTGTACTTCTGGTGTTGTATCTAAGAAATTGTTGCCATTAGGTCAAGAAGGTGTATTTCTGTGTTGTATTCTCAGTATAACCCTCACATTTAGGTTCATGACCCATTTTTGGTTGATTTTTTGTGCAAGGTATGAGGTAGGGATCCAACTTTATCCTTCTCTGCGTGTGATATCCAGTCATCTCAGCACCATTATCAAAGAGACTGTTCTCTCCATTGAATCATCTTGTCATCCTGGTTGAAAACCAGCTGACCACATGTAAGGGCTCATATCTGGACTCTGCATTCTGTTCCATGGATAGATTTGTCTTTCCTTATGGCAGGGCCACATGGTCCCGATTACTGTGGTTTTGTGGTTCTGAAGTACGGAAGCATGAGTCTTCCTCCTTTGTTCTTTTTCTTTTTTTTCTAAAGATTTATTTATTTTTGAGAGAGGAGAGTACAAGGTGGGAAGGGATCTAAAGCGAGCTCCACGCTGACAGCAGCGAGCCTGATGTGGGGCTCCAACTCATGAGCCGTGAGATCCTCACCTGACATGAAGTCTGATGCTCAACCGACTGAGCCACTCAGGTGCCCCTACTTTGTTCTTTTTCAAGATTGTTCTGGCTGTTCCCGGTCCTTTGAGCTGTCAGAATGGCTAGACCAAAAAGATAACCAGTGTTGGCGAGGGTGCGTCCATATCAATTTCAGGAGCAGTTTCTCAATTTCTGCAAAACTCCAGCAGGGACTTCGGTAGGATTACACTGAATCTAGAGTGTCGACGTATCGAGAGCCCGATCCATAAACATGGGATGTTTTTCTTTTTATTTGGATCTTTAAGTTATTTCAACAGTGTTTTGTCGTTTTCAGTGTACACGTTTTGCACTTTTATTTAATTTATTACTAAGGTTCTTCTTCTTCTTTTTGATGCTATTATAGATAGATTCTCAGTTTCACATTCAGTTTATTCATAGGATCAACTTCACGGAAATAACAGATGATTTTTCTATATTGATCTTGTGCCCTGCAATCTCTCTGAATTTCTTTATTGGACCTAATAGTTTTTTCAGCAGATTCTTTGGGAGTTTCTCTATATAAGATCATGTCATCTGCAAGTAGAGATAGTTTTACTTCTTCCATTGCAATCTGGATGCCTTTTGTTTCTTTTTCTTGGCTGCTTGTCCTGGCTAGAACTTCCAGTACAATGTTGATTAGAAGTCTTGTTCCTGATCGCAGGGGAAAGCATTCATCCCTCCGTGATTACACATGATGTTAGCTGTGTGTGTATTTCCTCAATGTGCTTTATCAGGTTGAGGAAATTCTCTCCTGTTCCTTGTCTGGCGCGCGCGCGCGTGTGTGTGTGTGTGTATGTGTGTGTGTTTTCAGGAAAGGATGTTGGATGTTGCCACATTTTTTTTTGAGTCTTGCAGCAATCATACAGTGTATTCTTTATTCCATTAATATGGCTTATTACAATGATTTATGTTCAAATGTTAAACCCTGCGTTCCTGGGATAAACATCACTTGGTCACGGTGCATAATCTTTTAATATGCTGTTAAATTTGGTTTGCTAAGATTTTGTTGAGGATTTTTCCGTCTGTTTTCATAAGAGATAATGGTCTTTGGTTTCGGTATCAGGGTAATGCTAGCCTCCAAGAATGAATGGGGGAATTTCTTCTCTCTTCTATGTTTTGGAAGAGTTTTTGAAGGACTGGTATTAATTTTTCTTTAAATGCTTGGTAGAATTCACCAGAGAAAGCATCTGGGATTGGGCTATAATTTGTGGGAAGTTTTAAATCACGAATTTAACCTCTTTGCTTGTTATAGGTCTATTCTGATTTTCTCTATCTTATTAAATCGGTTTTGGTAGTCTGTTTCTTCTAGAAACTTCTAGAACTTGAATTATTCTTTGGTGTCATTTGCTTTCAGCCCGAATAACTTCCTTGAGTATTTTCTTAAGAGGCAGTCTACTAGCAATGAATTCTCTCTGTTTCTGTTTGTGTGGGAATATTTTTTTCACCTTTATTGTTGAGAGCTAATTTTATTGTTTATCCTCAGTTAAAACCACTGCCTCTGGCCTTTTTAATATTTTTTTAAATTTTTAGTGTTTTAGAGAGAGAGAGAGAGAGAGAGAGAGAGAGAGAGAGACTGGGGGAGGGGCAGAGAGTGAGGGAGACACAGAATCGGAAGCAGGCTCCAGGCTCCGAGCTGTCAGCACAGAGCCCGACACTGGGCTCGAACTCACAAACCACGAGATCATGACCTGAGCTGAAGTGGGACGCTCAACCACTGAGCCACCCAGGTGCCCCTAGTAAACATTCTTGAATAAACATTTCTCTTTTTTGTTGTATCGATTTCGAACGATCTCCAGATACTTTGAGTGGCTGTTTTTTAAAAAGGATTTTCACCAGTTACGTGGTTCTCCTAGTGAGGAGAGAGTTCACGGGCTCCTCACCGGTCCCCTGTAGATGTTTGTTTCCGTTTGCTGCCTGTTTTTGTAAACAGTTTTATCGGAACACAGCCGCCTCCATTCACCTGTCTGTTGCCTGGAGCTGTGTTCCTGCCCCAGTGGCAGAGCTGAGTAGTTGCAAGATCATGCAGCCAAACTAGCTACTGGCCCTCACAGAAAATGTTTGCCGAGGCGTGGATGCGTTTTCTTTCTGTTCTCAGTACGGAAAACAGTGCTACAAAATGACATCCTGAAACTGGACGCAGCCGGGGTACCCGGGATCCGTTGGCCTCCTGTTCGGGGCCTCGGCACAGGTGTCCTGTCAAGAGGGGGTGGACGAGTGTGCTGTCAGAATTTCAGGAAAAGGGGGCGCCTGGGTGTCTTGGTTGGTTCAGTGTCCGCCTCTTGGTTTCGGGTCAGTTCATGATCTCACAGTTTCTTGAGTTCGAGCCCCTCATGGGCCTCTGTGCTGGCAACGCAGAGCCTGCTTGGGATTCTCCCTCCCTATCTCTTTGCCCCTCCCCCACTCGAGCTGTGTCTGTCTGTCTCTCTCTCTCTCTCTCTCAAAAAAAAAAACAAAACCTTAAAAGAATTGCGCGAAAAGTTATGAAAAGTTGTGACAGTGTATCTGGAAAAAATCATTGTTCTCTACTTCTGGCTGTTTGTGGTATTGGGCCCTTTTTAAATTTTAACTTTTTGTGATGGCTTCTCTTCTGCTAAGTCAGTATTCCATTTTCTATCTGATTTAGTATTTTAAATTTTGTAATCTTTTTTCCCTGAAATGGCCCTGAATTACATCAGCGTCTTGCGACAGGCCGGGGAGTGGCCTGACTGGATTCAAGTTGTGGATTTGTGTTCCCCGAGCTCCAGTGTTCTACTCACTGTATTCCCGAATTTTTAGCATGTCGGCTTGTCACCTGACCTTCATTTCCATTATATGCCCTTGAAGTTGCCTTTTGAACGGAAACAGGTAGATCCTGTATGTATGTCCCTGGAGTCACCGGCTTGACCCGCGGGTTGCATCTTTATGAATGTGCCTGGTGTGGGCTTCACCCGGGGACACAGAGGGGACAGCACAGCAGGCTGGACGAGACGTCGACGATGGCTGGGAGACCGGGGCGGTGGTCAGGGGGAGCAGGGCGTCTTTCCCCTTGCTGCGCCTCCTGACGGGGCTCTGAATTTCTAGGGCGAGCAGGGTTGGCTCTCCCAGAACCTCTAGAGCCAAGCCGATCTCAAAGGAACTGCAGGTGGAAAGGCACAGGGGAGACTGAGTGGCCCCAGACCGGTGAGTCACAGGAGTGACCTTCTTTCTTTCAGCACTGCTTTAAAGGACATTGCATCTGGCTGACGCCTGACATCCTCAAACGGGATGGCAACTGGGGCGCCTGGAGCCCGTTCGGCTCCTGCTCACGCACCTGCGGCACAGGTGTGAAGTTCAGGACCCGCCAGTGTGACAACCCACAGTGAGTTGGCCGCTCGGTTTCCTGCCTTCCTGTGTGGTAGCTGAGGTCCACGAGGCCCCTCGGCGCTGGCCCCGTCCTGCGGGGCTCCTGTGGCTGCTCCCCGTGTGTGCAGAGGGTGTCCTCCTCACCATTCCTGGGACAAAGCAGAGACCCCCAGAGGGGAGGGTCATGACTCAGGCCACACAGCCTGCAGGGGCGGAGCCAGCCCTGGAGGCTTGGAAACCTGGTCTCCGGATTCTCTGGCCTGGGGCCATTTCCCCAACCTGGCCCGCACCCTCTTCCAGACCCCAGCTTCCTCTGCCCTTCGTGGTCAAGGGCATGGATGAAGTAAGGTATAACAGAGACCGAAAATGGGGATAAGGAGGAGGGCCCTCTCGGGCTTCAGTTCCACCACGGCCCTGCTCGCTGGACCGAGTCCCCGTGTGTCCTCTGCTCTCCGCACTTTGTGACTGCAAAGGTGACCTCCCCTGAATCCTCCAGCTCACTGTCTAGTTCGGAGTTAGCCTCGATCTCCGCTGGAGTCGGTAGGCCTCCTTCCTGCTGTTTCCCAGACAGTTGCTGGGAACTGGATCCCACACCTGCACCCTCTCCCGGTGACGCCCTTTGGTGCCATTCTCTGTGGCCCCACCAGTGGCCCTGGCATGAATCTCAGAGTTGCTCCTTCTTTTCGCCCTCCCCATCCAACACCGAGGCCTCTTGCCTTTTCCCCACACACATTTCTTGTATCATTCTTTCCACGCACTTTCCTCCAGGACATGGCACGCGGGGAGGGCCCTGGAGGTGTCCCTCTGCTAGGCCGCGCGTGGCCGCACGTAGCACCCGGTCACATGCGCAGAGCATGACCTTTGCCCGAGTCTCAGGTGGGGCCTCAGGTCCTGCCACGCCGGGCAGGGGGCAGCGCTGAGGGCCCAGCTCCTCTGGGGGTGCGTCCGCCCACGCTCCATCGTCCCCCCTGCCAGAGGCACCTGCTGGCCCGCCGGTGGCGCCTTGTCTGCTCGTTGCCATGTGTGGGGCCAGCGCTTTGTGGATGAGCGCTGCTCAAAGTCTCTGAGGTGGAGGAAAGCCAGTGAACCGTGTCCGCTGCGTGCCCGACCCTTGTTGAAAACTTGTGCAAGATTCTGCGGTTTCGGAAATGCCCTTTGGGTTCCCGCCACGTGTCAGGCACGGGCCTGGGACCGGATGTAAAGGAGACCCCCCCCCCACCTCCTCCATCTTGAGATTAATGTCCCAGGAAGGGCAGAACCTTAATAGCCAGTCAACAGCCCACTGTTGATTCATAGTCACAGTGAAGGGAGCTGGGATGAAAGGGCGCCCCGGGGCCCAGCTGATGCTTCCTTCCCACGGGGTGGGGGGTCCCAGAGGAATTGCCCAGGGCCTGTGGCTGCAACAGGGAAGGGCTGGGTCCCGACACTCTGCGGAGCTGTCCCCCCCACACCTGAGACTCCGGAACCCCCACAGTCCCACAGGCGGCACCCAAGCGCCAGCCTCTCCCCCTGGTGGCACCGAGCTGCAAAGGCCCTCGCTTTCTCCTCCAGCCCGGCCAACGGGGGCCGCACCTGCTCCGGCCTTGGCTATGACTTCCAGCTCTGCAACTCCCAGGACTGCCCTGACGCCCTGGCTGACTTCCGTGAGGAACAGTGCCGCCAGTGGGACCTGTACTTCGAGCACGGCGACGCCCAGCACCACTGGCTGCCCCACGAGCACCGGGACGGTGAGCCCCGGGGACGGGGCCCAGCGGGCGCCCAGCAGCGGGCCTGGGGCACCGGCGGGGCACGGCTCGCGCTGTCCTGTGCTGCCCGTGCTGCCGTGGGCAAGCCGCCGGCTGTGCCAGGCTGTCAGCAGAGCCCACTCCCAGCCGCCAGAGCTGCCGGAGCCAGTTCTGGAATTTCAGACATATTATAGTTCCTGTTCCTCCCAGGCACTGGGCAGGGGTGGGCGGCCAGACACGGGCCTGCTGTGCCCTCTCCATCCCCCGTGTGTTTCCCCAGCCCAGCGCCTGCCACAGGCCCAGCGTGTGCGGTCCAGGGAGTGGGAACCGGAGCAGACAGGGTCCTCCTCTCGGAAGGGGTGTGCAGTCTGGAGGGAAAGGCTGTCAGGGCCCCTGGGATCTGCGCTAACATCAGCCTGGCTCTGTTGGGGAAAGGTCTTCCCAAGTGCAATAACCCAGGGTCAAAAGCCCCAAGACAGACACACCAGGGTGGGGGTTGAACCCACCTGCCCTCTTTCGCTTTCTGCCCCAGTCCCAGGGGCAGGACCCTAAGAAGACTCTTGCGAGAGCTTCTCCCTTGCAAGGTGCTCCTCTTGAGCAAACCCGGGACGAAGCAAGCAGTGCCTTCCTCCAACACCCCGCTGCTTCCCTTCCAGCCAAGGAGAGATGTCACCTCTACTGCCAGTCCAAGGAGACCGGGGAGGTGGTGTCCATGAAGCGCATGGTGCACGATGGGACACGCTGTTCCTACAAGGACGCCTTCAGCCTCTGTGTGCGCGGGGAGTGCAAGGCGAGTGTCGTGAGGCCGGCGGCGGCGGGGGGGCATAGCTCAGGGTATCAGCTCTGTGGGGTTATTGGGTGGCCTAACTGAGTTAGCTAAACGTGCAAAGTGTCGGAATCAGCGCCTGGAACAAGGCGCATCTGGGAGGCAGGACTGAGTAGGTGCAACTGATTGTGGGGTCGCAGAGGCTGACTCCAGCCTTGTCTTGCTGAGAGATGAGATCTGCAGGGAAGGCTCTGGCAGAAAGCCTGGTGGAACACCGTAGGCACCCCAGGCAAAGAGGGTGAGGCCAGAAGAGCAAGGAGGTGGGGTGCGGGGCCGCTGGACCTGTGCTCGGGGCGTCTCTCCACTCACATGGGGCCCCAGCCCACCGGGAAGGAGGCTCCTGTCCGACGCCGGGGCTGGAGGGCCAGGCCTCACAGTCTGCTCAGGTAGTGAAGCCGAGTCCTGAGAAACAAGGAGCAGGGTCTCCTTTATCCCTGCAGGGTTTTCATTAATGGAGGTGACCGAGTGACGCACAGAGAGGGCAGTGCCTTTGAGGAAAAGTGTGTTACTTAGTTTCCTGAGGGAAGGGCTCACCTCACTATGCAGGGCCACAAGGGGAAGCACCAGGTCTGATCGGAAGGTAGAAGGCAGTGGGGGGCAGCTTAAGCCAGGGCTTTTACTGGGGTTTCCTGGGGAAAGGCAACACAGGGCAGGAGAGACTGTTGGGGATTAGCTAGTATGAATAATCCAGGCAGGCTCCGGGCTGTAGGGATGTCCCTAGTTTCCTGGTACCTGCCCTTGGGATGATTTCAGCTTGTGTGAGAGGCAGATAAAGTGGGCAATTGCAGGATTGTCGGTTTACATGTGAAAGGCGTGCTCCCACACCAGCCCCTTGCTGCCTCCAAAAATTGGCTCACTGTGGGAAGGGCAGCCTCTCCCTGGCCAGCACGTTCCTAAAGATGTCAGAGCATAGTAAGACACAGAAAAATTTCAGAAACATGACTAACACAAGCCGTAAGCATCATGGGCAATCGAAGAACAGACTAAATATTTTGTCAGTTAATGGCGATTTTGAAGGAATAACAGCAGGATGATAGGTTTTTGCATCCCTAGGAAAAAATATATATCCACATATGTAAATGATCATACCGCAAATGTTAGAAAACAAAGGAGACAGAAAGATTGGAACCACGCGAAAGTTGTGGGCAGTAGTAAGATGAAATACCGAGTCCTCACGATACATGGGGACGTGCAACCCTTCTTCTAAAAGAATCTCGTACTGGGTCAAAAATAAGATCCAACTGGATGCTGTCAGTTAGGGAATATCAAAACACAATGACTCAGGAAGGTGGAAAGTGAAATGACAGCAGAAGACGTGGCAGGAGAATAAAGATGCACGCGTGTGCACACATGCACACACACAGAGCAGGGAATGAGAAGAGTATCAAGAATTAAACGAGGCCCCAGGGGTCGTTTCGTTTCGATAAAGGGCGTGGTCCACTACCCTGAGAAAGCAGTAGTGCGCTGCCAAATGTGTCATCCAAAAACGGCACTGACAGAGGCAGAGATTGAAATTGGCTAGCATCTTTCCCGATCTGATGACTCACACGTAGGATTTCATCACAGATGGGGAGGGAGGAGAGAGCACCTCCCCGTGCGACAGATACCCCAGGACCTCTGCCAGTGTCTCCCACCCAGGCTTGATCCGAAGCACAGTCCAGCTGTCAGGCCTTTCTGGGTGTGGACTGAGCCGGCAGCAGCCACGCAAAGCCACTCGGAGATGGGAGCCATCCCCAGCCCGAGCGGCCAGCCCCGTTAGGGTCTCACGCAAGATTTCAGGCCACGTGAGGACCCTGGTCTTCATTAGCTATTTCTACTCCGTTAACGTCTCCGTATCATTCTCCCTCTAGTTCACATGACTGAATGTTAAAATGGTGTCTTTTGAAGGCCTGTGGACACTTGTCAGAGATGGAGGCTCCCAGAGCAGACTGACAGGTGCCCAGACAAAACCGCTCCTCTAGACGGCAAGCAAGGTCCTGTCCTGTCCTCTGTGATTAGACAGACCTTGATTTCAGAAATAACAAAAGATGGGGGGGGGGAATGTGTCTGGGAACTAAGGAGCAATGACAATGGGTCATTTTAATATCTCTCAAGTTCTGACAGATCAAGCGCTAGATTTATTCTGTTTTCCTTTTGCTCACCCTGAAATGTAGCATGCTGCTTCCATTGTTCCTCTGTCCGAATAGCCTCCTTCCCTTCCAGCCAGCTGAATTTCCAAGTTTTTTAAAGTGTTTTTTTTTTTTTTTGTCCGTTTTGAGAGAAAGAGAGCTGGGGAGGGGCAGAGAGAGAGGGAGAGAGAGAATCCCAAGCAGGCTCCACGCTGTCACCACAGAGCCTGATGCAGGGCTCGAACCCATGAACTGTGAGATCGTGACCTGAGCCAAAACCAAGAGTCAGATACTTAACCGACTGCGCCACCCAGGCGCCCCCAACCAGCTGAATTTCTAATTCGTGTTTTGGGTTGTTCATGGGCTGCAAGCTTTTGTAGAGAGAGCCCATGAACCAACAAAGAGCTTCTAGATCAGAGTTGGTTCTCATACGGGCCTCGGAGTCTGGGAGTCTGGGAGAGCGCCTTCCCAATGCGGCTTGGCTGCCTGGCCCTGGTGCACATCTGCGCTGGCACCCACTTGCCTCTACATCTCCGAGGCCTTTAGCTTCTGGTTTATTCTGTAAGAAACAGCACTGATCCCCCTCAGACGAGAGGCTGGAGCAGCCCTCCTCCCAGGGAGTGTTACCATCCTGGCCTGAAAGAGGTTCCCCTCTTCCCTGCTCCTTCCCTGAGGAAGGCAGCCTGTGACTGTTTACAAGGACCGTCTCCTCCCACCTCCAGCGACAGCCCCCACAGGCTGGGGCTGTTCTGACTCCGTGTCACAAATGTGCAAACAAACTCAGAGCTGGAGCAGTGTGCCCCTGAGACCACACACCTAGAAGCGGCAGGTGCATGCTCTCAGCTCAGGCTTCTGCACCTTTAAAGACTCATGTTTCCATCCGGTCTCCCCCCGCCCAGTAGATCACGTTGTTTTCCTTTGCTCATTCCCCACACACACGCCCAGGAATCATTAAAATAAAAATCAGCGTACTCGTTGTATTGATTGTGTTTCACCTTGCTCACTTCCAAAACCGACTCCAAAGGCATCATTGGATATAAACCAAAGATCGTTAACATCTAGCCACACCTTCAGAAATGACTCATGCCCTGTAAACCCCGTGTGGTCTAGAGCCCTTGGCCTCAAAGGGCCCTCTTAAGACAAAAGTCAAAAATCGAAGAGCAGAGGGAGAAGTGGGTTTCTCCAGAGGTAGGTGGTAGGATGACCTTGAGGGGTAAATTGGCTCTGAGCTTCCTGGCGGACTAGGCAAAGAGGGAATCCTGTGACGCTGTGGCTCAGACAGGCAGAGGGAGCAGACCAGCTGAGAGGAGAGCTCGTCCTCCTTGGTGAGCTAGGAGAGGTGGCCCCGGCAATCGTGCGCCGCCAGAGCTGTGGAGGGTAAGAGAACCCAAGGTTGTCACTACCTTGGCCAGGTGGTCTCGGGCAAGGGAACGCCCCTGCTCGGTGTGGAATACTTTTTGACACCGGAGTGGGCAATGTTGAGATAATCTGTTGAAAGAACAGAGGCAAAATTGTCACCGATTCTTGTCACATCCTGTCCAGATACCCTGGAGACAGACGACAGGGGACACTGTGTTCTCGGGGCAGTTCAAAGGCCGGGGCAGGCACGCCTGAGCATGGGGTGGGGGCCCCAGGTGAGAAGGGCAGAGGCCAGGTCCGACTGACAGCCGTCGGGACAGAAGGGTTCACGTGGGGGCCAGCAGGCTGGGCCGGGCCAGGCTCGGGAGGTGGCCCTGTTTAGGCTGTGCAGAGCCTTCTGAGGTATGTTGTGCAGACGAGCAAACGAGGTGCAGCCAGGCGCTGGGACGGGGCCTCCTTCGTCTGTGTCGGGAACTGCTAAGGGAGGTGCAGGCCTGAGCTCCAGAGGTGGCAGATCAGGCCCCAGGGCCCACGTGGGGAGGGCTCTCAAGTCGCACTGTCCCCCCTCCCTCTGCAGAAGGTGGGCTGTGACGGAGTGATCGGCTCCAGCAAGCAGGAGGACAAGTGTGGCGTGTGCGGAGGGGACAACACCCACTGCAAAGTGGTCAAGGGCACGTTCACACGCTCCCCCAAGAAGCTCGGTGAGTGAGCCCCTCCCCCGCCCTGGCCCCTGGTCCTGAGTGTCTGCAGCACTGGCAGGGCACTGGGGTGGCCTGAGTTGGAGGGAGAATCCTAAGTCAGGTGCAGCTTGAGCCAGGCCCCAGGGTGGATGGGGAGCAGGGGGCTGAGGGAATGGTGGCTGGGTCTCCGGGGTCAGGGCAGAGAACACTGACGTGCAGGTGCACAGGGCACGTTATCTGAGAGCAAGGGGCCTGAGTCCATTGCCCCCTGCCTCTCCGCTCCAGCCGCCAGCTAGCTTTCACAGCACTTCCCTGGACAGACTGCGAAGCCACAGGATGGGGCCGGGGATCGGGGGTCCCGGCCCACCTGAGCTCTGGGAAGACAGACCTCTGGGTGGGCCTGAGCAGGTGAAATGCAGTCTGTCTGAAACGGACGGAAGCCGCTGTGGTTTGCCTCTTAAAAGAAGGCCATGGCCTTCACTCAGAGCCGGCGCCAGGGCGTGGGGATGACCCTCTCCACGGCCCCACGAGACCCCAGGGGTCTTCAGTGTGCAGATTAAGTGGCTGAGGTCCAGGAGGCCAAGCAGTTTGCTGAGGGCCTCCCTCCCACACACGCATCTTAGCTTGCAGCCCGGCCGTGCCTCCAGGAATCACCAGGATTCCTGCCAAGTTTTCAGCGGAGGAGGCCGAGGGAGCACCTGGGATTTGAAGAGCAGGGGAAGGGCCTCGGCCTGCTGGGACGCAGTAGCTCCCCGTCGGGCCTCGTCTGGGCAGGCGGTCACAGCCCACAAAACGTAGGGCCCTCTGGCCCCTCCTCATGCCTCCTCCGTCTCATTTGTTTTTGTCTCCCCACGTTCCAACAAAGGTTACATCAAGATGTTCGAGATTCCGGCGGGGGCCAGGCACCTGCTCATCCAGGAGGCAGACACCTCCAGCCACCACCTGGGTGAGTTCCGGAGCCCGGGCGGGGCGGCGTCTCTGTGCCAGGCAGTTCTGGGGATGACTAGCGGGCCCAGGGGTCGGAGGTCAGGCTCAGCCCACCTGGGGGGTCTTTCCCGAGGTCACCTCCTGCTGGAGAGCCCAGGTGGGGATCAGAGGGCTCCTCTGGCAGCCGTGGGGGGTCGTGTGTCTAAAACATGCCATACCCCCAGCCCACAGAATGGCGACTGCCTACCCCCTCCTCCTTCTCAAGGGGGAAGGCCCTCCCTCCCTGACCTACCGGAAGTCAGACAGGGTCCCCACACCAACGAGAAGGCACCAGGGCCAACCAGAGGATGGGCTCACAAACTGCATTTGCATATTTTCGATTAGTTTAGTTTTAATTATTGTTAGTGTTTAGTTATTTTTTTGAGAGAGAGAGAGAGAGAGAGAGTACCAGCAGGGGAGGGGCAGAGAGAGAGAGACAGAGAATCCGAAGCAGGCTCCAGGCTCTGAGCTGTCAGCACGAACCCACAAACAGTGAGATCATGACCTGAGCCGAAGTTGGACGCTCAACCGACTGAGCCACCCAGGTGACCCCTCAATTAGTTTAATTTTAAATTTAAGAGATTCTACCTGAGATAGGGATTTCTGGCATCTCTTGAAAATGTGGATGTTCTAACAACTCTAGGTGCCCCTTCCCACGTGGCAGCCCCTGGCTGCCTGTGCCCTCTGTGCCCTCCGAAACTGCCTCGCAGGGCTTGGCCCATCCTCACCCCACCCCCTGAAGATGCGCAGGCCCTACCTCCTGGGTGGGCTGGGGACCGAAGTGATGCCGGGCGTCCCTAGGGAGATCCTGGACAAGTCCCTTCCCCTCAAGCACCTTCCTCCTTGTGCTCTGCAGACCGGACTGGGTCAGGGGCTCTCAAACTGCCACTGTCTGGCCCCCCAGCAACACATGGCAAACACACCACTCTCTTATCACAAGACAGCGCGTTTTTCTTCCTTCCCTGTTTTAAGAGGAAACTTTGTATTGCTACCCAAAATACAAACTCAGTACCACTTGCCTTAAATGGAAGGTGAATCTAAAAGTTGATTCCCAAAAGAAAAGACGCTTCTATCTAAAGGGTTTCCGGGGCACCTGGGTGGCTCAGTTAAGCGTCCGACTTCAGCTCAAGTCATAATCTCACGGTTCGAGCCCTGCATCGGGCTCTGTGCTGACAGCTCAGAGCCCGGAGCCTGCTTCAGATTCTCTGTCTCCCTCTCTCTGCCCCTCCCCTGCACACATTATGTCTGTCTGTCTGTCTGTCTCTCTCAGAAAAAATATAAACATTATAATAAATAAATACAATGCTGAAGACTCCAGGTCTGAGCCTGGTCTCTCTGCACAGCAAGGCCTACAGGAATCTGCTGAGGCTTTCTTCGTGGTGTGGACCGAGAATGACAGGAGACTCGTGCAGGGACCAGCTTCCTCATTCTGTGATCCCCGGATGTTCATACCTTGTGTGTGGCCCTCGTAAAATCGTCTAGCAGCTCCCCCCTGCCCCACCGCCCAGTAGCTGCCTTCCACACAGTGGGACACGTGGGGCTTCCTGACCTGTGGGGGTCTTGGCTCCTGGACATCTGGTCATCCATGGGGATTGCCGGTGGCCCGTGCGACCCCCTGGCCAAGCCAGGCCTCTGAGGATGTGTGGGGAGCTGATAGGGCACCGGGTTGGGGCGAGGAGACCCTGCTTTTCAGCTGGACATATGCTCACCCCGTGGCAGGAAGTCCTCACCCCAGCCCTGCGCTCAGGAGGCCGGGGCGGGGTGCGGGGGGCAGTGGCAGTCCGAGTGCTCCACGCAGACCACAGGGAGGTGGCCCTGACAGCTGCGGCGAGAAGCCCCTGCACCCCCAGGGCCTGTGGGGGCAGATCCAGGAAAGGGCCCTGAGCCAGGCAAAAGGACGAGGTGGGGGTAGATCTGAGCAGCAGAGGGCGAGGAGGGCTCCCAGGGTGGTCTGGGCCGTCGTTGGCACGGGCCGGCCCCTGTGGGAGATGGGGGGCTCCGCTCCCCACGGCTCCCCTGGCCAGTCCACACCCGTGAGCCCAGCCAGCCTCTCCCCCACGTGCCTGGCTCCTGCCCCGGAGTGATGGTGGCGGGGGGCTGCCTTCTGCCCTTCCCAGCCGTCAAGAACCTGGAGACAGGCACGTTCATTTTAAATGAGGAGAATGACGTGGACCCCAATTCCAAGTCCTTCATCGCTGTGGGCGTGGAGTGGGAGTACCGGGACGAGGACGGCCGCGAGACGCTGCAGACCATGGGCCCCCTCCACGGCACCATCTCCGTGCTGGTGAGTCGAGGGAGGTCCGGGCCCGCCGCCTCCAGGCTGCCCGGGCGGGCAAGTGGGGAGACACGCAGGGGGTGGGGACCCTGGGCCTCTCCGCATCCTTCAGGCCCCTCGCGGAACAGCCCCCCCTAGCCTGCCCTGGGGACCGAAGGTCTCTCTCTGTGTCTGACATGGAGCCTTGAGACATAAGACTCTGGGCTCCCCTGGGTCCCCTCCAAACGACATTCACGGCCACCTCTCATCAGGCCTGTTCATGTCCGCCGTCCCATCCAAACCTTGCCCCAGGAGTGACCCACAGGATTCAGGCCGTTAAGCCACCAGACCCAGGTCACACTGGACGTCTTCCGTAAGCAGGACTAGAGACCCCAAGTCTTCCGAGTCCAAGACGGCTCCCGGTGATGAGAGTCCCGAGGGGCCTTGATGTTCTTTTTTGGTTTTTAATTTTATTTTTCATTTATTTTTAATGTTTGTATTAATTTTTGAGAGACAGCGAGAGGGGGAGGGGCAGAGAGAGAGGGAGACAGAGCGTCTGAAGCAGGCTCCACGGCGATGCAGAGCTCGAACTCATGAACCGTGAGAGCGTGACCTGAGCCACCCTGGGCGCCCCTTCAGATTTTATTTTCAAGGAATCTCTCTACATGGGGCTCGAACTTATAACCCTGAGATCAAGAGTCACGCGGTCTACGGGCTGAGCCAGCCAGGTGCCCCGTGGGGCTTGATTTTCTGATCGCTCTTTGAGAGTTCATTTTCGTTGCACAAGTGATACATTTTATTTGTGAGAAACGTAAAACACTAGAGATGAGGCTCGGGGCCCTTGAGCCCCTCCTCTGAGGCCGGCGCACCGTGCACCTGAGCCCAGCACCCGATCCCACAGCTTGCACCCCTGGGGCCGGCATGTTTTATGTCCGTGGGTCACTCGCCGAGTCACTCGCCGACCTCACCTGCAGGGACTCCCCAGCCCCGGAAGTGCCCGTGCACAGGCAGTGGGGCCTCGGTACGTGCTGTGTCTGCCCCGGCACACTCCCCTGCCTGCCGAAGCGTATCTGCCAGCCCCGGGTCGTGCTGGCGGGTTCCACGGACATTCACAGTCGTGTGCAGAGCAGTGAAGGGTTTGAGTCACCCAGCCCGTGCGTTCCCAGCTGAGCTGGCACGAGGTGGCGCCCCTCGTAGCCGAGGGGCCTGTCCCCACCATGTGCTGCCAGGGTCCTCACATGTTTTTATTTGGGGGGATGGTTCCGCTGTTTAAAAACGGCCCCAAGCGTGGGGCGCCCAGGTGGCTCAGTCAGTTGAGCATCCGACATCGGCTCAGGTCATGATCTCCCAGTTTGCGGGTTCAAGCCCCGCGTCGGACTCCGCTGTCAGCAAGAAGCCCACTTCAGATCTTCCGTTCCCCTCCCTCCCCGTCCCTCTCCTGCTCACACTCTCAAAACTAAAGCATTTAAAAAAGTTTTTTCTTTTACTGGCTGCGAGCGTGGTGCTGCGTGCCACGGGCCGTTCCTGAGCTCGGGAGGCTGCGTGGTGTGCCCCGCAGAGGACACACGTGGCTGGACGAGCCTCACTCAGGCCTGAGTTCCAGCGCGGCCCTGGGGTCCGCGTTCATGAGTCAACAGGATCAAGGAAAGTGGCTTTAACTAGAAACACACCAAACATAAGGGTGCGCGTTGACAGTCGGTGACAGCGTCCTGACTGGGGGCTCGCGGGACCCCAGCCCCGGCTCCCCCGGGAATTCAGCGCTCTGGGGCACTTTCTAGAACGTAACTCCCGCACGCGCTGAGAGCCGGCGGCGTGCGGGCCTCGGCCTGCGCCTCCCGACTGGCGGCGGCGGCGGGAGGGCGGGCGGCGGGCAGAGCCTTCACGGCGGCTCTGCGCGCAGGTCATCCCGCAGGGAGACGCCCGGATCTCGCTGACGTACAAGTACATGATCCACGAGGACTCGCTCAACGTGGACGGCAACAACGTGCTGGAAGACGACTCTGTGGGCTACGAGTGGGCGCTGAAGAAGTGGACTCCCTGCTCCAAGCCCTGCGGTGGAGGTGAGGGGCCTTCCCCGGAGTCGGGGCCCCACAGGCGCTCCGGGCTGAGCGCGAGGGGTCTTCTGGGCAAAGGGCTCCCCGAGCCCACGGGGCCCTGCTGACGGCCTGGCCCGGGGGATGTGCCAGGAACGAGAAGACTGGCCCCGGGGGGCCGGAGAGCAAGGCGGCCACCTGCCCGGGAGGGGGCAGAGGGTGGGCAGGAAGGGGGCGCTCCGGGCAGCAGGCCAGAGGCAGCCAGAAGGGCACTCGGGAGCTGGGACGTCGACGGCGTGGACCTGCATTGGGGTGGGACGGAGGGGCTGGCCTGGCGGGAGTCGGTGTGCAGGTGGCTTGGGTGGGTCACCACCGCCTCCCGAGACAGGCGAGGAGGGACTCTGGCTGTGCCGGGGACGGGTGAAGGGGCCCCCTCCGCGAGGTCCCTCCCCATGTTCGTTCAGAAAGTCCTCCCCACCCTCCTGGGGCAGGGCTTCGTGCAGAGGGCTCCCACCTGCCCTGGACCTCAGAGAGTCCACAGCTGGGTGGGACAGACAGCCAGGCAGGAAGTTCTGGTCCGCCCTTCGGGCTCACCGCTCCCTGGGAGCTGGACGAGATGAGAGGCAGGTGCAGGTGGCCAGGACAGACCTCCCTCAGGTGCCACGCGGGGTCCCACACCTCGAGGACAGAGAGGAGTTGACCAAAGCCGGGGAGACCCATCCTGGGGCCGAGGCAGGTGGACGGCTCCTTCTGCAGTGCTCCCTCCTGGGCGGATGGCACCCCAACATTCCGTAGAGCCTCCCTGCCCTCCTGGGCTTCAGCAGCATGTCCTCCTGACTCGCTCTCTCCTGTCTCCTGGACCCATCTTCCCAGTCCTGGCTCGTTCTTCCTCCCCAGCTGGCCCTTGTGTGTTCACTGTCACCCCCAGAGTGACCCATTAAAGGTCCCTTCCTGGTGTCACTAAGTTTTAGCAGCTTCTTCTACCCTTGGGGTGAAAACAAGATTCTCCTCACGGCCTCTGTGGTCCGGGCAGCTTGCTGACCTCTCCCACTGCATTGGTGCCCCCACCCCTTGCTCACCAGGCCCTGGCCACACTGGCCTTAGGTGCTTTCCCTGGACATGCAGTGCTCCTGCCTCAGGGCCTTTGCACAGGCCACCTCCTCCCCAGGAGCCACTCTGCTGCCCTCCCGATAAATGAGCATCCCTCCATTCTCGGCTTTCTGGGACACCTCCAGACACCCAGATTAGAGCAGGCTGTCCGGCCACATTCTCTTGTGTCTTGCCCGCAGGCTAAGGTCTTGAGATCTTGCAGTTGTTGACATATTGGGCTCTACAGTTCTCGTGGGGGCTGCCCCCCTGCATTGTGGGCTGTTGAGCACCATCTCTGGCCTCTACCTGCTAGACGCAAGTTGCACCCCTTACCCTGAGTGGTGACAATGAGGTGTCCCAGATATTGGCAGATGTCAAAATCGCCCCTGCGTGAGAACGGCTGCCCTAGGCCGTGGCGGGAAGAGGCCGTAGTGCTGCGTTTAGCCACCTCCGGGCCCATCCCAGGTCCTCGGAGTGTTAATTCAAGACGGACTAAATGGCTAAGCAGTGGAGAGGAAGTAGAGCCTCTCGTCCTGCCCCAGGAAGGCAGCTCGGGGGCCAGGGGACAAGGTGGCCACTCTCCCCGGCCTCTCCCCCTCGCTCGGCCTGGGGTGCTGGGTGGGCGCTAGGCCGCACGTCTCCGAGGCCTGGCTCTGGCACGCTGCCCCACCTCCCACCCCATCGGAAGGCTGGGGAGAAGGGGGCTGAAGCTGCCCTCGGAGCCGCTTCTCCACGGCCCCTGGAGGCCGCACTTGCCCCATGACCCCCTCGGGCTCTCTCGTCCTCAGGCTCCCAGTTCACCAAGTATGGCTGCCGCCGGAGGCTGGACCACAAGATGGTGCACCGAGGCTTCTGCGACGCCGTCACGAAGCCCAAAGCCATCCGCCGGGCTTGCAACCCACAGGAGTGCTCCCAGCCAGTGTGAGTTCCCGGGGCCGCCCGGCTCTCCCAGCCCACGGTGCCATTAGAAGGAGAAGGCAGACCCCCGGGGCTCCTGTGGAGGGGGTGCGGGGTCCAGGCCCTGAGCAGCTCCGGGCCTCACATCCCCTGCGACATGGGGCGGATTCTCCCTCCCTCCCCCCATCTCAGGGGTCTAGGATGCCGTAGGCCGTCCGGCGCGCCCTTGCCTTGGACCCGCTGCGCTGAAACAGTACTGTGCATCTTAGACACTGTGACGAGTGGCAGTGCGCTCCTGGGGAAACTGAGGCTCAGAGGGTACCGGCCCTGCTTCTGGTCCTGTGGTACATGTCTCCCAGGCAGCTCATTGCAGCAGCCGCGGCCTTGACCCTCGAGCCCAGATTCCTTTCGCAGGGCCCCCAGGGGAGAAGAGGGCTGGTAAACTGGCACGAGGGGGCTGTGCGGGGGTGGGTGCTGACCTAGTCCACGCTGCTGCCCTGGAGGGTTTGTGATGTCGGCGGAAGCTGGGAAGGGATGGATCTGGGGCTCTCCGTGCCCCCGGCCCAGAGCAGCATCTCCCAGCAGTGGGTGACAGTCACCCGCAGGACCTCAGATAGAGGCACAGCCAGGCTCTAGGCCGGCTTTGTGGGAGCAGGGGAAGAAGCCCCGGTGAGGGCGGGCGGGAAGCAGGCCGCCGCCGCCATTGCTCTGGGCGGCTCACCGGGGGGGGGGGGGGCGGGGGGGGCTCACCTGTTGCTCTGTCCCCACAGGTGGGTCACAGGGGAATGGGAGCCTTGCAGCCAGAGCTGCGGGCGGACGGGCACGCAGACACGCACGGTGCGCTGCATACAGCTGCTGCCCAACAACGCCACCCGCTCCGTGCACACCAAACACTGTGACGACAGCCGGCCCGAGGGCCGCCGGGCCTGCAACCGTGAGCTCTGCCCTGGCCGCTGGCGGGCCGGACCCTGGTCCCAGGTGAGCGGGGCCCGTGTCCTCAGCCGTCAAACCAAGCTTGGGTGGGACCAAGGTGGCCAGGGCGTTCCACCCGGGTCTGGAGGCAGCCCCTGCCCCGGGCCACATCCTGTAGGTGTCGGGGCACCAGCGGGGCCGCACGGTCAGTGCTCTGTTGGGAGACCCTGTGCAGAGCACAGGCTGCCAGGTGCCACAGGAGCCTGGAGTCCTGGCCAACGGAGGGCAGCCTGGGCTCTCACCCCTGAAGGCACAGAAGGCCGGCTGAGCTTGCTCCCTGTGAGCAAGGGAGGCCTTGAACTTGGGCTGGAAAGAACAGTGAGATGGTCTCGGGCTGCAGGAGCAGTCTAGGGGCAGGACTGAGCTGACACGAGCAGGCCCGGGGTGAGGGGGGGTCGGGATCCCCAAGACCAGCCTCAGGCTCACTGATGCATTGCAAGGACCCCCAGGACTCAGAAGTCCTGCTCACAGGTACAGTGCATTTCAGTGAAATCACAGAGTAGAGTCAGCAAAGGGGAAAAGTGCGTGGCAAAGCCCGGAGGAAGCCAGGCACAAATCCTCGAGGCGTCCCCTCCCTGGGCTCCCAGGGACGCACTTGATTCTCGCAGCAACAGTGCATGACGTGGAATGCTGCCAGCCAGGGAAGCCCGCGCGAGCCCGGGTGTCCGGGGTCTTCACTGCGTGGCTGACACCGGTTAGTCAGGTGGGAACCTCACTGCACATCCCACTGCTGGTTACACGCTCACCGGCCAGACCGGGGCAGTGTGACTCGAGGCCTCAGGCTCGCAGACGCCCTCTTACTGGAGAGAACACTCCGTGAACTGGGTTCCCCGCACCTCCCCAAGGCCAGTCCTGAAAGCAGCCTTCCTCGGGACTCTGTGGGGTCTGAGCAATCCGGGTCTGCTGAGTCAGCCCTTCCCCGCACACACGCTGAGGACCTGAGCATTCTCCCCGGGCCAGGCTGGGCCGAGCTGTGCACCGAGCCAGGAGTCTGGGTGCGATGGCTTCTGCCCGCCCGTCTCCAAGCGGGGAGGTGGAGCCTGGGGACGTGGAGGCGGCTGCTGGAGGCCCGACAAGGCAGGACAGGCCTCCGACCCATCCTCTGCCCCTTCACCACCTTCCACGTGGTACAGGGTTACATGCGTGGGGAGCTCTTTCGGGCCCAGCCAACCACGGGAGGGGGGCCCTGACTGGTGCCTCTCCACCTGCAGTGCTCGGTGACCTGTGGCAACGGTACCCAGGAGCGGCCAGTGCTCTGCCGAACCGCGGATGACAGCTTCGGGGTCTGCCAGGAGGAACGGCCTGAGACAGCCAGGATCTGCCGGCTGGGCCCCTGTCCCCGTAAGCCCCCCCCGCCGGTTCCAGCCCCCAGTGTACAGCGGGTCCAGGGTGAGGGGGGCTGGTCCAGGCGAACACACCTCTCCCCACAGCTGGCCAGACTCAGCATCTGTGAACTGGGAGGAGAAGCTGAGCCCTCCAAGGGCGGGACCCTTCCCCAGTCGGAAATGCAAGGGACTCCCTTCCTGGCGCTCCCCGTTGGCCTGGGAGACAGAGGCACATCCATGGTGACCACACAGTGGGGCTCAGCCAGATGGGGCGCCCATGCCCATGCGAGTAGGGCTGCCTGGGGGAGTAGGGGGTACCCGTACAAACTGGGGGGTGCCTAGTGCCCTCTGAACACCCAGGACACGGCCTGCGTGCACACCCCTTGCCAAGCGCGAGGGGTCACCTCTCGGCGCCCCAGAAACAGCTCAAGCCGTAGACCCCACCGTGTATCCCATCTACAGAGGAGGGCATTCAGGGAGGTCAGCTGTGCCCTCCCAGATGGGCAGGGGGATAGATCCAGGGTTCACCTGCTCCCCACGTTCCTGGGGAGCGGGCCGAGTGGGGCTGCTGGGAGCAACGCAGAGATAAGCGGAAGGGCGGGAGGTGAGCCTGGACCGGGCGGCTGGGGCCCGTCTGTCGGGGGGCGGGGGATGTGACTGGGTGACCTCCTCTCCCCTCCAGGAAACAGCTCGGATCCTTCCAAGAAGAGCTACGTGGTTCAGTGGCTGTCCCGCGCGGACCCCGACTCGCCAGTGCAGAAGACCTCGTCAAGTAACCGGCCCGTTTATAACTCTGCCTCTGCCCTCCAGTGCATGCCGGGCGCCCTGTGGAGCTTGCCGTGGGCCCCCCTCCTCTCTTTCTATGGAAAACTTCCCTGACTCTTGCTGAGCGCTCTCTGGTTGAATCTGATTTCTCCCGGGCCTCGGTGCTCGGCCGTCTCCGTCGGCAGCCGGCTGCCGGGCCGGGAGGGCGCGCCTCCGCAGAGGCCTGGCCCCGGGGGCGCTGGCCTCTTGCCGGGGGGCCGGGACCAGGTTGGTGATGGCGCGTCAAGGGGCAAAGATCTGTCTTGGTGCTGGAGGGGCCGGAGTGCAAACGTGACCACGTGGTGACTGGCTCTCGGGCCGCGGAGTCGGGGCGCGAGCCCGCGGGGCCCCTTCCAGACACCGCCCACCGGCGAGGCGGGGCCCGAGGCGCCCCGGGGCGTGCAGTTCCGGGCCGCCCGCCGCGCTGGGCGCCCCGCCCCCGAGATGCCGGGGGCGCGTCCGGGGCCTCCCGGCCGCCTCTGCTGTTGCTGCTGCTGCTGCCCCTGTGCTGAGTGTGTCCTCCTGCCTTGTGTGACTGTGGCCTGCTTCCTGTGGCCTTTGCGTCCAACTTACACAGCCCTTGGCCACCCCCATCCCTGAGCCCCGTCCCCTCGGGGCTTCGGGTTAAACGGAGGAGGTGTCCCTCCAGCGGGACTTTGGGACACACCGCCCCTTCCATTCTCTGCCCATTAGCTCCAATGGCCTTTTTTCATCGTGCACACATGACCCCATCCATAGAGGTGAGAGGTTGAGAGAGAGAGAGAGAGAGAGAGAGACTGATGTGGATGCGGCCACCTACCAGTGTGAACAACTACAGAATTACCTCAATTTTTATTGCTTTTTTGCTTAGATAAAACTATGTAGAAAATGCCTTAAAGTTGAAAGGTAACAGAATTGGCTGCTAAGTCCAGCTTCAGAGCGGCACTCTGAGGCCGCGCGGCCAGCTGGCGCCGACTGTTTGCTGAG
>CM053572.1:5546001-5647724 GCA_028646485.1 Cryptoprocta ferox
TCTATATGCACTTTGGTTTATCAGGGATATTTTATTAGTGTTTTGTATGTATCCAATGACGTAATTAACCTAGGCTCCATCGTGGTCGCTTTTCCGGTTTTTTTATGAGACAAAGTTTAGTGTGTGCCAAAGTGACTGTGGAAATGACCTTTTCTCCTCACTAACGATGGAAAGACCTTCCTGTCATGCATCCCACAAATAAACTCAATAAAAGTTCAGTGAAACTGGGCGCTTGGGTTTGGCACGCTGCTGGCTCCTTCTCTTCGCCTCCGTGGCTGACGGCGCTTGCGGGGACTCTTCTGTCGCATTGGTGACCAGATTTCTGCTTCCGGTGACTCCTGCCGCCCCCCCCCCCGCAATGTGGATACGTAGGGTCCCTCCCCTACTGAGGTGCTACCCCCATCCCCAGGCATTTTTCGAAATGTGACAGTGGCCCATGAAGACGCTCCACTGTGATTTTGACTTTCGAATGGTTCGTGCTGAATGAGCCCCTTTGCAGGAACATCCGGGTTCTCTCCTCACAGATGGAGCTTTCGCCATCGGAATGGGGTCCCGGGGTGGCTTTCCCCCATCTCTGGGACCAGTGGAGTGGGAATGTGGGGTCAGTAACCCAGACAGTGCTGGTTCAGGTCACTGCCACACCCCCCCCCCCCCAGCCACCATCGGGCCACTGCCCTGGCTCCTGGCACAGCTCTCAGCCTCAGGCCACCTGTTCAGGGAGGGAGAGGTGCCCATGTGGTCCAGGTCGGGGGTGTGGGGTGGGAGAAGGACCGGGCCACCGTGGCTCCAAGCGCCTGGCCTGGCTCAGGCGTGACGCCCGCGTCTCCCCAGGCCTGGTGTCAGAAGCCGCAGGGCCTGGTGCGTTGGCGCACCTCGCCGACAAGGACCAGACGGCAGGTCGGGGTCCAACAGGGACCTCCCGTGGGCGGGCTTCTCTCTCTTCCCTCTCCTGTGGAGGGGGTCCCGCACCACGGAGGAGGGAGGTCCTGAGAAAGGATAACATGGGGCCACCTGGCGTCCTAGAAACAGGCTTTGGGGCACAGGGCCGGGCCCCAGGGGCGGGGGGCGGCCTGCAAGTGCAGGTCAGGGTAGCGAGGCTGAGTTCACCCTGCCCAGAGCTCTGGTCACTGAAAGGAGTCCCAGCTCGGGAGACACAAGGAGACCTTGAGAGACACAACTTCCTGTGAGAGCTCCACGTCCACGCAGTGTCCCTTCCCAGGTGGATCAGGGGAAATCCCCGTGGAAGGGGCTCCCGGGCCAGAGCTGCAGGCAGGCCACCGACGGCTCGGGGGACCACGCCCGGGACAGTCGGGGTGCGCCAGCGTGCGGGCTGACGGGGAGCCCACACTCCTGTACCCGGTGGCACAACCTTTTTGGACGGGGAAATGCTGCCTGAGGTGCCAGTGAGAAAAAAAGAGAACCAGGCTTTCCCCATCCCAGCCTTTCCCGAAGCGCGGGTCACAGGGAGGCTTAATTCAGGGGGTGCGTAAACGTGGCCCGAATTCCCCCCCTCCCTGAGCAGCCCCGTCCTCGCCCCCTTCACCCTTCACGACGCCGGCCTCCCCCTCACGCTTGCTGGCTCTCTGCAGCCCGGAGCTGTGCAGGGGAGAGCATCTCGCTGCCATGTGAGGGATCAAACTTGGGGTTTAAACTTCGTTTTCCTGATTAGGGTCACCTTTATTGATCGCCGCTACTGCCCCGTGAATAGTGGTAGTGGAAGGTTTTCTTCTCAAATACGTGTTAAGTTAAAGAAAACAAAAGCCATTAATTTAAAGGAGGAAGCACAGGCGGGATTTGGCTCCAGCCAGGATTGGTGGGAACGGCCCACAAGCGGCTTCAGTCTCTGAGAACGGGTTTAGTCTCAAAGGTTTGGTGTTGGTTGGAAGGTAATAGGTCCTGCCAGTTCCTTGTGACCGGAAATGGCTGAAGAGCAGGACTGGGACGCCGGAATTTTCTTGTCGGTGGAGTACGGATCCTTTGCCAGTTGGTGCCTCTGGCCACATCCTGGGCCCTTTGGTGGTGTGATTCCCTTCATCTCAGAGGGCTGTCTGCTCAGCAATACAACTTAAAAATACCCACCTGTTGGCATCCTTTTAAGAATGGTTGCCACCTGGGTGGCTCAGTCAGTTGAGCGTCCGACTTGATTTCAGCTCAGGTCATGATCCCACGGTTCATGGGTTCGAGCCCTGTGCCGGGCTCTGCACTGACAGCATGAAGCCTGCTTGGGATTCTCTCTCCCTCTTTCTCTGACCCTTCCCTACTTGCGTGTGTGCGCGCTCTCTCTGTCTCAAAATGAATAAACTTAAAAAAATGAGAATGATTATTTTGAAAATTTTCTAGGCTAATATTAGCATAGCCAAACTCCTGGCCCGTGGCTTTCTTAATTTTTTATTCATTCATTATCCTCATTTTTAAAAACTTAAAGCAATGCAGCCATCGTCCAAAGGAAAACAGACATAGAAGTCCAACCTGCAGGGCAGGTGAAGGGAGGTGTCCTAGAGACAGGGACCCTGGACCCCCCAGCTGTCACCTGCCTGTTAGTCCCAATTCGTCCATTCACTCAGGGACGTCTGTCCCGTGTTTTGTGTGGGAGGCTCTGATCCGGGCAGCAGGATGCCGCCGAGCTCCCGGCCACAGGTCGGCAAACTTTCTCTGAAGGGCCCGACAGTAGCAGTTAAACCTTATTCACACAACCAGCTGGCCGACCCCTGCCCTCTACCCAGGGGATGCTGCTTTCCCAGCATCTTGGCCTGGGGGAGAGAAGGGAGGGAGAGGCTTCATCGCAGTTTGGTCACTTATGTAAAGAAGGCGCAGGTGACAGGGGAGGACGCGGGCGGCCCCACTCCCAGCAGCACTGCCAGGCCTGACTCCGTCCGTGTGTTGTCGAGGCTGCTGCCCCCACCCTGTCCACCGGCTTGGACAGTCAAAGCCTGAGGGAGGACACCACGCCCATCTTGTCGGAAGTCCCGTTGTGTCTGGCTGCCAGAAAGGGGAGAAGGGCAGGGGGTGGGGAAGGGGGCACGTGGGGCTCCAAGCACCCCCGAGCTTCAAACAGGACCACTGCAGCTTCCTCTGTGTCATATACGGGGCATCTGTAAGATTTTATCTGAACATCCAGGATCTTCTCGTGTCATTTCCGGAATCGGCCCCTTAGCACGAGGCGACCCGCCTCTCCCCCTCCATCTTGAGCCTGCTTCTCGCTCCCTAGGTTGGGAAGGCCAGAGATGGTCCTGAACAGCTGATCTGTGTCTCTCTCGTTCACGTTGTGCATCACGCAGTCTGGCGCGTTTCCCCCTGATTGTGGCCACTCGGAAGCCCAGAGCCACCGTGGGGCCCCCCCCCCCGGTGGTTTGTGCCTCTCTGTGTTCTTCATGCCTATCATGTTACTATTTTAAAATCCATAATGTCTCTGTTTTGACTTCCTCAGTTATTCACATGTGCCTTTTTCACATTGATATATTTCTGCATTCTCCAAGTCACTGGTCTAGGCTTTGGGGCTAGAGAGGCACCTGAATATAGCTTGGGGCTCTGCCCTGTGGAACTTACTGGATAATGAAAACAGGTGATAGATACCTTGTCTGACAATTAAATGTGAACTTGCCAACTGGGATAGAGTGTTGGGAAGGGGAGAACTTGCCAAGGGAGTCGGGCGAGTCATGCCCAGAGGTGTGTTTCAGCTGAACCCAGAGGAGGAGAGGAGAGCAACTGAAGGAAGACAGAGGGGGTGGCCCACGGTATGTGCAAAGGCCCTGTGGCCAGAGGGAGCCCAGTAGAAAGGAGGGGGTCCAAGGCCTGAGTGAAGCTGGAGAGGTGAAGGGGACAGTCCTCACCCTGAAATCAACTAGGGGCCATGCAGGGGCTTCAATCAGGACAGCGACATGGTCACGCCTTCAGTTGAAAAACAGCATTGTGACAAGAGCAGGATAGTGGACAAAAAGGAGAAAGAATTGAAATAGGCCGGCAGAAAGGAGGCTCTTACCACAGTGCAGACAAGAGGCAAAGCAGCTCGATCCCAGGGAGGTGGGACATGCCTGAGAGCGTCTAGGAGGAAGTACGGACAGACGTGGGGGGGCATGATGGCGTGCGCCCAGGATTTGGCTTGTGCGCTGGAAAGGCCATTCTCCGAGACAGGTGGTGCCAGCCGAGGCCCTGGGCTTTCGCGGGGCATGTGGAGTCTCAGGCACGTTTGGGACCACAGGGGTTAGGGGCTGTCCCGCAGGCAGTCATATCCGAGAGTCTGAAGCTCCAGGAATATGGGGGTGGTGTCTGGCCAAGTGGGTCGCCAGCCTGGAAGGGGAAATCACAGGCTGGAGCAGTGGGCAGGCAGCGGGCGCCATCATGGGAGAGCACCCGCTTGTCTGTCACTGCGAGAAGTTTCTGTGGGCTAGCAGAGTCGCAGACGAGGGTGCAGACAGCGCCCCGTGTTGGTGCCCAGAGTCAGATGCGGTTTCCACCCGCGGCTGCCCCTTCCTTCCCTCTGTCCTTCCCTCCTTCCTCCCCACCTTCCTTTCTAGGAGATGAGGGCAAGGAGGGAGAGGGAGGGAAAGGGGAATGCGGCAGAGGTTGTGTGGGAAAGGTCTGAGATGCTCATGGTGGGGGGGGGGGGGCGCTGAGCTGAGACACACGGAGTAGGCAGGTGGGCCCAGTGAGGCCAGGGACCAGGAATTTACACGGATCTGCTATTCCCCGTTACACTGTCATAACTTATTCTTACTCTTTCACGTTGAGTGAATTCCTGCAAATCCTCTCAAATTCTGTGGAATGAGGTGGTGGGGGAGAAGGAGGAGGGGAAGGGATTTGGGAAGAAGACAGGGAAAGAGAGTAAGAACAAGAACAAGAGGGGCTGTGTGGGTAGCACAAGAGTTGACCTTGAACCACACGGGTTTGAACTTTGCCGGCCCACTTACGCGTGGGATTCTTTTCGATAAATGCAGCGCAGCACCGTAAATGTGTGTTCTCTGCCTTACAATTTTCCTGATAACATTTCCTCCTGTCTGGCTTACTGTATAAGGACCCAGTATAAACTACATACAACGTACACAATCTGTGCCCACCCACCGTTTGTGCGGTCGGGAAGGCTCCTGGGCAAAGTAGGTGGTCAGTAGTTAAGTTTGGGGGGAGCCAGAAGTTATATGTGGAGTTTTCACTGCATGGGGAGGGGGTGGGGTGGCGCCTCTAACGCCCACATAGTTCAGGGTCAACTGTGATACAGCTGCAGACAGAGCTGGAGCCGAGCCTGGAAGAAGACAGCTGTACGGGGAGGGACGCCCCTTCAGAGGCTAGACTGCGGGGGGCCGGCTTCTCGGGCAGGAAGGAAAGGAGAGGACGCGGAAGGCGGAAGGATGAGCCTGTGTGAAGGGACCGGGTTTTGGAGCAGTCTGTGGGGGGTGGCCAGGAGCCCAGGGTGGGGGGCTGTGTGGTTCATACAGCAGTGGCTGGACATGAGGCTGGCGGATAAGTTTAGGCAAAGGGAAGAAAGCCGACAGGTTTGGGCGACGGTGGGAACATATTGTGGAGGAAATGTGGTGAGGCCGCCGCCGAGGCTCTCGGATTTGTTCTGTCGGGTTTTAGAAATTGGTCCCTCCTGGTTCAGTTTTGTTATAGTTAACGGCTTAGAGACAACAGTAGGGCCGAACTCTACCACAGAGTTTCATTGAGGTTACCCCTGGGATGTCAAAGATGAGTCTGACACAGCCCCATTCTTTAACGGGAATCACTCCCCAGGCCTCCTTTCTGTCTGGGACTCCGAGAGATACAGAAAACCCCGGGGGCCTCCCTGGAGGCAGGGAGCACCGCTCACAGCTTGTGTGGCCGCGCCCTGCTGCGGCACTGCTCTGACATCAGAACCACACACACTTTCTGCGTGAGCTCGCTTGCCTCTGCGCTGTCTCTGGGCTCTTTCAAACGCCTCCTCCTGCTTCCCGTGGGGTGGGGGGAACGAGGTTCCCCCCCACTCCTTATCCTGTCCTTTGGTTATTTGTCCTGCTTTTCTCTTTCAGAGGCCCGCTGCCAAGGCGACAAGTCACTGTTCTGTAGGATGGAAGTCTTGTCGCGCTATTGCTCCATCCCAGGCTACAACAGGCTGTGCTGCAGATCCTGTAACCTGCAGGACAACCTGACCGATGTGGACGACAGGGCGGAGCTGCCCCCCGGGAAGCACAACGACATTGAGGAGCTCGTGCCCACCCTCCCAGTGCCCACGCTCATCATGGAGGTGCAGCCTCCGCCGGGCACGCCCCTGCAGGTGCCCCTCAACGCCTCCAGCGCCAACGGCACAGAGGATCACCCAGACACCAACGCGGTCGACGTGCCCTACAAAATCAACGGCCTGGACGAGGAAGGCCAGCCGCCCAACCTGATCCCGCGACGACCGAGCCCGTACGAAAAGACCAGGAACCAGAGAATCCAAGAGCTCATCGATGAGATGAGGAAGAAGGAGATGCTCGGGAAGTTCTAATAAAATGGAAAGATAGAATCAATAGCATTTTTTTTCTTGCTTATAGATTATATTCCATGGGATGGATGGCAGATCGTGGAGAGGAAGTAAAAATGTCTGATTCCAAAAGGTTTTGAGAAAACAAAGAGGGAGAATGACACAGACATCTATACATGTGGTTGTGAGCACGGGGCAGCTAGGTTCACGCATTGTTTGTGTCCCAGCTCCGGAATGTTCTAAGTCCCGTACTGGGGTTGGGTGTGGGGTGGAGAGGAATACAGAGGCTCTACAACCACCATCAACGAGGGGGGCCAGCAGGAGAGAGGAAACACGTGCCCCGAGTTTCTGAGCAGTGGTTGGGAATCTTCCTGTCCTTGGCGGTGACAGCCCTTCTGGAGAACATTCTGGAGAAATGTTCTGCAGGAACATTTCCTACCAATCCCCAGACCGAGGCACAAGGCCCGTGGGGAACTCTTATTAGGAGAAACGGTGATTTATTTACTAATCGACCAGTCACTGAGATGAGCACAATGAAGTGGAGGCCGTGAACTTGAAAGGCCATGACGTCAAGGGCCGGGCAGGTGTTGAGAAGGAGTGTGGCGGCCCACGGGGGACCGGGACCAACCTGAGAGCCGCACCCCGCGAGTGCCGCTTTTGGGCTCCGGCCACCACTGCTCTGTGACCGCAGACCCCCGCGGCAGATAGGGTGCTTTCAGTGGAAGTCTAGATTTGGGTGCGCAATCCTCAACCCTACAAGTTCAACTCAAAATATTTCCAGGGGGTGCCTGGAAGGTCTGTTAAGGTCTAGAGCCACCAGGCTGCAACCTCTGGGCTCCAGGCTCTGCCGGACGCAGTCTCTCAAAGTAAGGACTTAAGGAAGGAAAGCCATCGGGCCGGTTGGTGCTCAGGCCCTGTGTTTGACTCGGCCCAGCCGGAGCCGCGAAGCTGCCCGCTTCCCCGGAAGGCACGGAGACTCCTGTAACTAACTGGGACTTGATAGATCCAAGCGGTGGGCCGCCCGCCCTGCACGAGGAGAGGACGGCGGGGTGCGCTCCGCGGCTCTCCCAGGCCTCTTTCCTCGCGGCTCACCCTGGCCTGCGCGCTGCCTCTTGGCCAGCCTGGCCTTGGCCCCGGGGCTCCCCAGGGAGGCTCTCCCTCCCCAAGGGCGTTGGAAGCATGAGGGGGCACGCGCTCTGCTCGACAGTCCAGTGACTTTGCCGGAGGGAAGGGAAGGGGAGGTCGGCCTGCTGGGGTTTACTTCCGAAGACCAGCTTCGCTTGCGGGGATTGGTGGGGCGGGACGGGGCGGGGCCTTGCCCTGTCTCCGCCCCCTCCCCGCTTCCTTGGCAGTTCCCACCGTGAACTGTAAGATCTGGCCTCCGATGAGAAGCACGGGGTGGGGGGCGGGGAGAGCCTGCTCTATCTTGCGCTGTTCCTAAGCTCTGACAACCTCTTTTCGGCAGAATGGCGCTTTGTGAACAAGATGGGAATGGAGAGAAGCACGAAGGGAGAGGGGAGGGGGATGGGAGGATGGTAGCTAACTTTTACCTCTCCCTGCGTTGATATTTTGTGAACACGTGGCTTGCTTCGACTTCCCCGAATTACAAGACCCAGGGGGCACTTTAGCTGCTTAGCTGGGCCAAGCCTGACATGTGATTCTGAAGCTTTTCGTGTCTAGGAAAGTTCTAGAGCCTTTGTCAGTCATAGATTTTAGAGAGCTCTTTCCTGTTTGGTTCCCCATTTTATGGATGAGAACACTGAGGTTCGGGAGAATACCACGATGGCTTCTCTGTCCTGAGTCTGAGGTGCTAAGTATATTTGATTCTGTGCACGCGTGCGGGTGTGTGTCTGTTTGTGACATAGGGACCAAAGTGACGGTGTAGGAGCCAGTGAGAGTGATATCTGGGATGATGCCTACCCTTCTGACTGGGTGGTAACTAGCTCCCCCCCCCCACCCCACCCCCGCCTGTGCCATCCGCCTCCCTCCCCTCTGCCAGCTCGTCCCACACATACTCCTGCACGTCCTGGTGTCTCAGAGAGCTTACTGGCTCCTAGGAAGCAAACTGGAGAAAACATTTTTGGAGATCTCTCGTGGGATCACCGCTGACAGATGTGGTACAATGCACTTTTGCAACCCTGTCTCTCTACAATCAGGAACTGGGTGCCTAGGCTTTCTTTCGCTGGTTGACCCCCTGGCAGCTCGGTGCTCTTACTCACAGGCGGAAGGGCTGGGCAGCTCTTGCTTGGGTCTGTCCTGGAATGCAGAGGAAATTCAGGGCGACTGACCCTCACCAGAGAGTATTACTCAGTTTACCCAGCCTGGGGGCCTCAGGATGGGAACAGTCCGTTCCCAGATCCCAACAAACCAGGGCTGCATGTCTCGGGGGCTGGAGGCCTTTGGGGAGACGCCCCAGGTGGGACACCCCCAGGGCACCTGTCTTCTTCTGGAAGGAGAGAGATGCCCTCTGGGAACCGTGGGCGAGCACGGCCACCGCCCCATGTGTCATACTCAGCACCTGGGGCCATATACCCACAGGGCTCTCTAGAACTGGACGGTCCCCACGGGTCTCTCCGTCTAAGGAATACAGGGTTTACCAGACTTCGAGAAACTCCTCATCTCCACTGAACTTGGGACCAGCGGGAGAGCCAGCTTAGCTGCAGTCCTGTGAGCTTCCAGAACTAGCATCCACGTCCGGGGGCTCCCGCGGCCTGCGGGAGATTTTCTCGCTGAGGCTCTAGAGCGGCCCGTTGAGAACTCCGAGGTCCCTCTCTGATTGCGGCTCCAGGAAATTGTGTTTGTGGGGAGACAACCTGCTGGGGGTGGGGGACCTGGCTCTCTGATCTACTCCTCTTGGAAAACCCATGGAATTTCCCGTATAAGCCTTTTGTCTGTATTTTAAGGCTGTTTGTTCGGAGTCCATACATGGTGCTCAGCAGTTTCTATCAGGTGATGTCTGTGTAGCCAGGCAGCCGCCACAGGAATCATGGTGCTGAACTCAAATCACAGCCTTTTTTCTTACCCATCACAGCAATCAACGTATTTGTTCCCTGTATAGAAAAATGTGGCTTCTTGATTTTATAACTTATTAAAGTCAAAATGTCTGTGTATTTTGCACATCATGCGTGCGTTTGTTTGTTACCTTGACTACACTACCCGGGTCCTCAGCCTGCACTTGGGCGGGAGGGGAGGATGGGGGGGCACGGGCTGCTCAAGTCAGGACCCAGAGGATGGGGTCTCCACTCCCAGATGCCCAGGAGACACCACTTAGCCGGTTGCTTCCAAGCAAACCTTTAGCTCCGGGAGAAGATGAAGAACCTCCTGACTCCTCTCCCCCCTGATTCCAACCCCTTCTCTCCTATAATTAGGGTTTCCAGAAAAAACACTAGATGCCGAGTTACATCTGAATTTCAGAGAGACAACAAATCACGTTTTAGTATAAAATTGGGACGTACTTAAAAACTTACTTGTTGTTTCTCTGAAGTTCAAATTTATCTGGGAGTCCTGTGTGTTCATTTGCTAAATGTGGTAACCCCCCCCCCCCCCACACACACACCAGAATCAGTGTTCCACTTTTAAATACAAGCCCATTCTGTCTGGCCCTTGGATATTAGCAGGTGTCGGGGGAAGGAGGTTGAAGGTTGAAGTCCCTGACTCCCAGGCACAGAACAGCCACACATGGTCATACTCGTGGCTTATGCCCTACTGAGCACATCCTTAGCCCAGGGGGGACATAGTACTCCCCCATTTAGAGGCCGTGTGGCCAGTCTCTCTGAACTTCATGATCCCACTATTCCTTCACTGTGGTGAGTTTAGATGCTCCTACGCCATATTCCCACAGCTTTACATCCAGCCATTCATATGCCCACCCCCAATCATGCATACGTGCTTGCACCCTCCAGTCTCCTAAATAGAAGCTTTGACATCCACTTGTGGCAGTGGAGACTGGAGAGACAGGGGCCAGGAAGAGGCCTTTCAGAATGAGACTTCCACACTGTTCTCTCTGAGGGCTTCCCCAGGGACTAACCTCAAATACACAGAAAAGACATACAAAGACACTGCCTCAGTGCACTGAAACGACCAGGACCTTGGTTCAACTAAGGTTCTTCTAGTTTCTTTAAGTGAATGCTTAGGATCACTGACTTTCAGCCTTTCTTTTTAATTTTACGTATTATGGCTGTAAATTTCCCTCTGAGCACAGCATTAGCTATACCCCACAAGTTTTTTTTTTTTAATGTCTTTATTTTATTTTGAGAGAGAGAGAGACAGAGTGGGAGCGAGCGATGGGCAGAGAAAGAGGGAGACACAGAATCTGAAGCAGGCTCCTGGCTCCTAGCTGTCAGCACAGAGCCCGACGCGGGGCTCGAACCCATGGACTGTGAGATCATGACTTGAGCCAAAGTCGGACGCTTAACTGACTGAGCCACCCAGGCGCCTCTATACCCCACAAGTTTTGATATTTCATACATTTATTATCATTCTACCTCAAATATTTTCTAACTTCCATTGTGACTCCTTCTTTGACCTAAGAGTTATTTTAAATCCTGCTGCTTAATTTCCAAACATTAGGGGCTACTCTAGTTATGGACTGTTATATATTCCACGTCTTTTATGGTGGTCAGAAAATATTTTCTGAAAGATTGCAACCCTTTGAAATTTGTTGAAGCTCACTTTTATGGCTCAGGGTGTGGTTTTTCTAAGCATTGCATGTGTACTTGAAAAGAATTTGTAACTGGAGGTTGTTGGATATAGTACTCTATGTCCATTATGTCAAATTTGTTGTTCAAACATTTTCTCTCAATTGTGTTGTCTTCTTGTTCTATTACTGTGATAGAAAGTTGTTTTAATACCTCCCACCAGTTGTGGCTTTTTCTTGTTTTTTTCTTTTTTTTTTTTTTAATGTTTATTATTTCTGAGAGAGAGAGAGACAGACAGACAGAATGGGAGCGGGGGACGGGCAGAGAGAGGGAGACACAGAATCTGAAGCAGGCTCCAGGCTCTGAGCTCTCAGCACAGAGCCCGATGTGAGGCTTGAGCCTATGAATCACAACATCATGACCTGAGCTGAAGTCAGATGCTTAACCAACTGAGCCACCCATGCACCCCCGTTGTGGCTTTTTCTTTTCTCCTTGAAGCTTTATCAATTTTTATCCTTTTTTAAAAAAATAAGCCAGTGGCGTCTGGGTGGCTCGGTTGGTTAAGTGTCCAACTTCAGCTCAGGTCATGATCTCGCAGTTCATGGATTTGAGCCCCACATCAGGCTCTGTGCTGACAGCTCAGAGCCTGGAGCCTGCTTCGGATTCTGTGTCTCCCTCTTACTCTCTTCCCTTCCCCAACTCCTGATCTCTCTCTCTCTCTCTCTCTCTCTCTCTGTCTCTCAAAAATAAATAAACATTAAAATTTTTAAAAAATAAGCCATTTTACTATTTTGAGACCATATCAATGGAAGCATTCAAATTTCTTTCTTTTTTTTTGGAAGCATACAAATTTCTAATTGTATTTGAAAATGTAAACATTTTCCTTTATCTTTAGGAATTGACAGATGTTATTTCCAGCATTAATTGCTGTCTCGAAACTTCCCTCTAATGTTAATGTAGCTCTGTCAGCTTTTAGTTAGTGGTTGCACAATATAACTTCTTCCATTCTTCTGCTTCCTGCAATGCATCCCCATGCACACAGTCAGTGACAGCTAGCTCAAGGCCCAAGTGACTGTGGAGACTGAGGGCTGCATCCGGGGAGTCGTCTGTCACAGAGCAAGGATTCAAATCAGGAGCTAGAAGCGGGCCCAGGAGTAAACACTGACAAACCTCGTCACCAGTCCAGAGAAAAGATGCAGCCTTGGAACCGGAATAGTGGCTGAGGGTTACAGGTGAGTGTGCACGCTCCACACCATCCTGGGGTGGGTCAGTCGCACAGAAATGCTGACACGTGAGCCGGTCTGACCACTGGGTTTAGGAGGAACAGAGCTCTGCCTCTGTGGGCATCACAGAGGACACACAGGCCCCAGAGAATCCCTGCCTCGCTCCCAAGAGCTCAAGGTCACCCAGTAACCTGGAAGCAGTTCTCTCCTTCCTGTTTCTGCACAGGGAAGCTTAGGTTATTGACTTGAGTTCCTTCTTTTCTAGAATACAGGCCTTTACAGGTATATGTTTTCCCTCATGTGCTGTTTTAGCTGCATTCCATAAATTAGCTGCTAGGTTGTATTTTCATTTGAATTCAGTTCAAATATTTTCTCATTTCGCCTTTAATTTCTTCTTTGGACCATGGGTTAATTTAAAAGTGTTTTTTTTTTAATTTTCCATGTATTTGTGTACTTCCCAATTTTTTTTTTCTGTTGTTGATTTTTCTCATTTTATTGTGGTAAAAAAAAAAACCTTACTTTGCATTATTTGTATTGAGACATTTTTTGTGGCCTTGTATGTGCTCTATTCTGGTTCACCCGTGTTAGATAATGGTGCGTATTTGGCTGTGGCTGAGGGGTGTTGTGCAGATATCCGTTAGGTGGAGGTGGTCGATAGTGTTGTGTTAGTCACCTCCCTAAACGCTAATCCTCTCCTCACTGGAGCCTGTGGCTTTCTAACTATCCTCTTAGGTGTTTGATGCATTCACGAGTTTTGTTTCTCTGGCTTAGTCTGTTTAGTTAGTTTCAGCAGGATGTTTGGCCTGAATTATCCAATGTGACAATTCTGGGATCCCTTTTATCAATGTTTAATTCAGAGTTGTCTGTGTCTATCTGTCGGAATTTGACTAGGTATCATTTCTAGTAACATGGCAAATGTTTCACAAAGGTTTGAGTGGTAGAAGGGAATTCAAAGCCTTTACATCCTGGCAAAGTGCCCAAAAGTAAGATCTCCTTCCCTGTTTGAAACTACAATTTAAATTTTTTATGTATGTACAATATACATATACACAAAATTTACATATATAATGTTTATAATATACAGGGGTATATTTCTACATAGATGGTTAAATTTTGACTTTTAGGCAAAAACCATTACTGGGTAGAGAAGGATCATGATATAAAGATATGAAAGTTCAATTAATCAGGTTAACATATCAGAAGCTGTCACAACTTCAAGGAGGAATTGGCAAAGCCTCCACCCGAGAGAGGTGTGTGTGTGTGTGTGTGTGTGTATGTGTGTGTGTGTATGAATACAGTTGGTAACTTTTGCTTTGCTGAAGACACTTGAAAAATAAAAATGAAGCCGCACACCTAGGTTAAGATATTTGCAAATCACTTATTTGATAAGATGGTTATAGGCTGTCCCCAAACTCTCGAGTCTCAGCTTTAAACAAAGAAACCCCCCAAATGGGCAGAGATTTGAACTAAATCAAATCTTCACTAAAGAAGATGAATGGATGGCAAATAAGCACAGGAAAGTTGGTCAAAATCATTAGTCACTAGAGAAATGCTTTTACAACCACACACACTGAGATGACATTACCAACCTATTAGTGTGGTTAAAATGAAAACAGATGAGCAAAACCAACCAACCAGCCCCGACAGTGCCTGCGGGTGAGGGTGTGGCAGAAGGGCGCTCGTGAACTCGGCCCCCAGTGATGCCAACATGGAACCATCAGGTCGACAAACAGTATGGCAGCCTCCTCTGAAATGAAGCGTTCACTTTCCACATGACCTAGCCATTCTGTTCCTGGGGATTTAACCAATAACACACACACACACACACACACACACACACACACACACACAAATGGAACAGAAAATCTAAGACAAAAGATGTAATAGATGCATAATGGGAAGGAAAGAAAAGAAAAGAAAAGAAAAGAAAAGAAAAGAAAAGAAAAGAAAAGAAAAGAAAAGAAAAGAAAAAGAAAAAGAAAGAAAGAAAAGAAAGAATGAATGAATGAAAGAAAGAAAGAAAGAAAGAAAAAGAAGAAAAGAAAAAAGAGAAAGAAAGAAAAGAGGAAGGGAAGGGAAAAGGGAAGGAAAGGGAATGGAAAGGAGGGAGGGAAGGAGGGAGGGAGGGAGGAAGGAAGGAAGGAAAGAAGGAAGGAAGGAAGGAAGATAGACTTGAAGCAAGAATGGCTGAGAACTTTCCAAAAGGAAATGACAGATACTAAATCACAGATCAAGGAGGTTCAGAGAATAGGATCAATACCCCAAAATCTAACACATAGGCATATCGTGTTCGAACTGCAGAAATCCAATGGAAAAGAGATAAATCTTGAAACCTGCCAGAGCGAGAAAGAAACTCCTTACTTATAAGAGGAACAACAAAATTTACACCAGACTTCTCACAACAAACCATGAAAATAAGAAGAGTGGAGTGAAACAAAGTTTTGAGTAATAAAAACCCCATCAACCTAGAATTCTGTATTCAGGAAAATTATCTTTTAAAAGTGAAGGATGAATACAGACTTTCACAAACAAAAATTGGGGGACTCTGTCACCAGAAGACCTGCCTTGCACAAAATGTTAAAAAGTAGAGGGAAGGAAAATGATAAAGTTCAGAAATTCAGATCTATCTAAGAAAAAGAAGAATGGCAGAGAATGAATAAAACCTTGTGTTCTTCTTATTCTTTTTTTTAATGTTTATTTATTTTGAAAGAGAGAGAATGGGAGAGGGGCAGAGAGAGAGGGAGAGGGAATCCCAAGCAGGCTCTGCACTGTCAGCACAGAGCCCGACGTAGGACTTGATCTCATGACCACGAGAGCATGACCTGAGCCAAAATCAAGAGTCAGATGTGTAACCAACTGAGCCACCCAGGCGCCCTGTGTTCTTCTTATTCTTCCTTGATCTAATAGATAACAGTGTGTCCAAAGTAATAAGAGCAACAGTGTGTTGAGAGATTATAGCAAATGGATAAGTGAAATCAATGGCAGCAAAGTCACAAGGGATGGGAAAGCAGGGTTGAGAACAGTGTTTTCAGGCTCCCGCACTGCATGGGAAGCAGTAGAGTATTATTTGAAAGTGGACATACATTAGTTGTAAATGTACACTGCAAACTCTAGGGCAGCCACTAAAATGCTTTCAAAAAGAAGTATGAGTGATGTGCTAAGAGAGGAGAGAAAGTAGAATCTCATAAAATGCTCAGTTAAAATCAGAGAAGGCAGAAAAAGGGGAAATGAAATAAACAAAGAGTACATGGAATGAATAGCAATAGTTACAAATATGTAGATATTAACCCACTTACACTGATAAACACTTTCAATGGGAATAGCCTAAATACACCAATTTGAAAAAACCAGACTGTCAGAGTGAATAAAATACAAGATCCAACTATACGTTGTCTACAACAGAGCATCAAAATATGTGAAGCCAAAAGTAATTGAACTGAAAAGAGAAATGAACAAATCCAGTTGTAGCTGGAGACTTCACCAGCTCTCCATCAGTAACTCATAGATTCAGGCAGAAATTCAGTGAGGATACAGTTGAACTCAACAAGAACATCAATCAACTGAGTCAAGTTGACATTATAAAATACTTCATGCAAAAACAGCAGGGGCACCTGGGTGGCTTAGTTGGTTGAGTGTCCAACTCTTGATTTCTGCTCAGGTCATGATCCCAGGGTCGTGGGATGGAGCCTTGCTCAGCGTGGAGCCTCTTAAAATTCTCTCTTCCCCCCCTGTCACTCTCCCCAACTCATGCACTCTCTAAAAACAAACAAAAAAAAAAAACAAAAAACAAAAAAAAAAACTCAGAAAAACAAAAAAACAGTACACACTCTTCTCTAGCCCACACAAAACATTCACCAAGACAGACCACACATTCTGAGCTGCAAAATATACCTTAACAGGAGCACCTGGGTGGCTCAGTCAGTTAAGTGTATGACTTCAGCTCAGGTAATGATCTCATGGTATGTGAGTTTGAGCCCCGCTTCAGGCCCTGTGCTGACAGCTCAGAGCCTGGAACCTGCTTCGGATTCTATCTCCCTCTATCTGCCCCTCCCCTATTCATGCTCGCGCTCTCGCTCGCTCGCTCTCTCTCTCTCTCTCAAAAATAAACATTAAAAATATTTAAAGTTTTACCTAAAGAAACTACAGAAAGAAGAAGCAATAGAAGGTTATATGGCAGAAGAAATCAGAAGAAAAATAAATAATAAAAACTGGAACAGAAGCCAATAACATTAAAAGCAGGAAATCAAAGAAAATTAACAAAACTGAAAGATCAATAAAAATGATAAACCTGTAGCCAAGCTAAGGAAGAAAAAAAGAAAAGATCACCATTCCCACTCTCAGATAAATAATGGAGGGAAAATTTGAAGATACAAATAAGTATTTCATCACAGCATAATTTCTTCACAAAAACTAAACCATGAAAATGAGGCTATAGCCGAAGTAAGTTTCTGAGTGGATCATTTGTTAGCTAAGCAAGGAGAGCTACTTACTAATGGTAAGTTAATCAAATGTTTGATCGCTGTAGCCAAAGAAATATCCAGAGAAAATCAATGAGGACAAACTGAGAGCTTTCCCCCTAAGGTCAGGAACACGACAGGGATGTCCACCCTCACCACTGTTATTCAACATTGTGTCAGAAGTCCTAGACTCAGCAATCAGACCACACAAAGAGATAAAAGGAATCAAAATCAGCAAGGAGGTAGTAGAACTTTCACTCTTCACAGATGACATGATACTCTATGTGGAAAACCCAAAGACTCCACCAAAAAAATGCTAGAACTGATCCATGAATTCAGCAAAGTCGCAGGATATAAAATCAATACACAGAAATTGGTTGCATTTCTATACACCAATAATGAAGCAGCAGAAAGAGAAATGAAGGAATCGATCCCATTGACAACGGCAACAAAAACCATAAAATACCTAGGAGTAAACCTAACCAAAGAGGTGAAAAATCTATTCACTGAAAACTATAGAAAGCTTATGAAAGAAATAGAAGACACCAAAAAAAATGGAAAAACATTCCATGCTCATGAATTGGAAGAAAAAATATTGTTAAAATGTCGATACTACCTAAAGCAATCTATCTATTCAATGCGATCCCTATTAAAACGAAAAGCACCAGAAATATCCAGAGAATATAAACTTGCATAATTAAGTCTTTCAGAGGAATAGTTGTTCAAAGGGTTGAGGACATTGTAAGCAATATCGATAGTCAATTAAAGAATAAGGCAGAGGATTTTAAATGATTTCTTTGGCTTTTGATGAGTCAGCAGATGTTAATGATGCTGCTTGGTTGGTGTTCATTTGATGAGTCAACATGGAGTTTAAAATGATGGAAGAATTAGCTTCTATAAATAGTCTGTGTGGAACAACTACAAGCCAGAATATTTTTAAAGATGTTGAAAAAAACCCACTCATTCAGTATTACCCAAAATGGAGTCCCTTAGAAGTGTTCTAATGATGGTGGTCAAAACATGTAAAGCACAGAAAGAGGCTTAGTCAAACAAATTTACAAAGCTTGTGAAAATGTACGGTCCTAAACCAGTCCTTATTCACTAGCAAGTCATATGCAGAAAATACTGCCGTGTCCTATCGAGCAAGTAGTGTTAATAGTGAACTGCATTTGCCCTTGTTGACTTAACTCTTGTCAGTTCCATGAATTTTCTTTTTCAGAAACCAATGAGTCTGAATATCCTGACTTGCTCTGCTAGACAGCAGTTCAATGACTTAGCAGTAGTAAAGTTGTATTGCCTTTTTTTTTTAAGTCAAGGCTGTGAATGGAATTTTTCTGAACAAGAACTGTGTTTAACCACTGTTATTAAACATGGAAATCAGCTTTTACAATGCAAACTTAATATTTCTTAATAAATTCAGCTGAAAATTCAAGGCAAATCAGACCTTCTATGCAAATGTATTCTGCTGTGAAGTCATTTCAATAACCATAGTTGAATCACAAGCAATGTCAAAATACTTTACACACATCCTTATTTGCTGCCAATTTAAAACAAAAAGTGCTGTCTCCATTCCCATAACTATTTTCTGCAGGGAGAGATTCCGTGTATACAAACTTAAGTTCCAGCAGCATTTTTTGGATTCTCAATGCAAGTGCAAAGGAACTTTCCATGTTCCAAAATCCATTTAACAGCACAATAGAAAAGCATCCACCTAACCTCCCACTGGAAATGATTAATCTCAAATATCAAAAGAAAGTATCAAGAGAATAATCTAATGAAAGTCTACACATGACTTTCAAGCAGTGAATATGCTCAATTAAAATCATATGCTCACAGACTAATATCAGTATTTGACAATACCTATCTGATGGAAAGCACATTTTCAATGAAATATTCAAAGCTTCATTAAAGATCAGATCTATATGATTAAGAGATAAATCGCATTTGCAGATTTTTTATAACTTCATTGAGACAAAATTCACACACCATGCACTTCACACATTTAAAGTGTACAGTCCAATACTTTTTTTTTAAGTTTATTTATTTTGAGAGGAAGAGACAGCACGCACGCAGGAGGTGGCAGAGAGAGAAGAAGAGAGAGAGAGAGAATCCCAAGCAGGCTCCATTTTGTCAGCATGGAGCCCAACACGGGGCTCGATCTCACGAACTGTGAGATCATGATCTGAGGCGATATCAAGAGCCGGGCACTTAACCAACTGAGCCACCCAGGCGCCCCCCATTGCTTTTTATATTTACAGAGTTGTACAACCATTAGCATGATCCATTTTAGAACATTTTCATCACCCAAGAAGAAACTCCGTATCTATCAGTCCATTTTCCCCAACCCTCCAAGCCCGATTCTGAATATTACCTATAAACAGAAATATACAATAGGTGTGGTCCTTTGTGCCCGGCTTCCTTACTTAGCACACTACTTGCCAGATTGGTCCATGTTGTGGCATTTATCAGGGTCTCATTTCCTTTTCGTTGCCAAATAATATTCCATTGCAGGACTATACCACACATATTTATCCATGCATCAGCTGACAACCATTGGTTTGTTTCCACTTTTTGACTACAGCATGTAATTCTATGAACATTCGTGTACCAGTTATTATATAGATGTTTGTTTTTATTTCTCCTGGGTATATACTTAGGAATGGAATTGCTGAGTCACAGAGTAACTCTATACTTAACCTTTTTAGGAAATGCCAGGCTACTTCTCCAAGAGGCTGACCTATTTTGTACTCCCACTAGAAGTGTATGAGGGTTCCAAATTTTCTACGTCCTCATCAACACTTATTATCTCTTTTTCATTCTAGCCATCCTAATGGGTGTGACATGGTATCTCCTTGTGGCTCTGATTTACTTTTCCTTGATGGTTAATAAGGTTGAGTATCTTTTCATGTGTTTCTTTTGCCATCTGTGTATCTTCTTTGGAGAAATGTCTGTTCAGATCTGCTGTTCATTTTTGTTTAGTTTGTCTTGTTTTTGAGTTGTTAGTAGTTACTTATGTGTTTCTGACAATACATTATCAAATATATGATTTGCAAGATTTCTCTCCCATTCTGTGGATTGTCTTTCCACTTTCTGGTGTCCTTTGGTCCACAAAAGTTTTTAATTTTGATGATGTCCAATTTACACATTTTTTTCCTTTGGTTGTTTGTGGTTTTGGTGTCAGATCTGTGAAATCATAGCCTAATTCTGGATCACAAGGATTTCTGCCTCAGTTTTCTTCTAAGAATTTTATCATTTTAGCTCTTGCATTATGTCTTTGATCCACTGTGAGTTAATTTTCGTATATGGTGAGGTAGGGGTCCAACCTTATTCTTTTGCATCCAGGTGTCTATCCCAGCACCACTTTTGTTGAAAGACTATTTGTTCCCATTGGAATATGCTGGTCAGATCCATTTTAATGATAGGAAATACCAATTTTAAACAAAATAGTTATTCCCCCACCCGTAGAAAAGATTTCTAGTCTCAATAGTAGGCCTATACTACAGAAGAAATTACTCCATTGTTATATTTTTATTTCCATCATTTAAAATGTATAGAAATTTTTTTCTTGGTCCACAAAGCCTAAAATATTTATTATCTAACCCAAAAGTTTACAGACTATAGTGACCATCTATGGGACTCAAATTAATGCATAACTTTTAAATCACTATTGAATGACTCACGACAATTTCAGAAACAATCCATATCAACGCTAGTAAGTTCTTGTGGTGATGTAAATGTAGTTACAGCTATCACCACTACTGGTTTGGAGCCTCCGTTCTAGAGCAAGAGGAGGATATTTCACAGGGGTACAAGCTCAGGATGAAGACACACAGCTGTCTTGCTTAGGACAGCCTGTCACCCTATACTTACTGCTATGCTGGGATCCCAGACCCAGGAAGAGTGATGCTGCCTTTCTTCTTCTCTGAGAGCAAATTCCCTGGGTTTCATCATGCTTGCTTTCAATCCATGGGTTGGAGTGTGGGGCAGCTTGCCTTTGTCCTGGAGGGGCAATGTGGTGCTGACCCTAAGAAACCAACAGCCCTTCTAGAAGGAGCAGCTTTTGGGAGCACCTGGGTGGCTCAGTCAGTTAAGCCTCTGACTCTGATTTCAGCTCATGTCATGCTCTAATGGTTCGTGAGTTCAAGCCCCACATCACACTGGGCTCTCTGTTGACAGCGTGGAGCCTGCATGGGATTCTCTCTCCCTCTCTCTGCCCCTCCCCCGCTGATAACTGCACGCACACAGGCACTCTCTCTCATTTCTCAAAATAAATACATAAACTTAAAAAAATTAGAAGGAGCAGCTTTTTCCAAAATGAACATGGTTTCTCCTGCCCTTTGAAGGTTAGTTCAACTTTTATCCCCGTCTAGATTTTCAGGGCCTATTTACAGTTTCAGGCCCTTCAACACTAGGGACCTTTCTTGAATGTTAGATTTAACAAAGATAGCCCTTTAAAATGCCTGTGTGGGAAACATCATTTGTGTGGTTGAAGAAATAACTGAAGGAAGTAGGTGGAGCAGCCGAGAGTGGCACAAAGCGACCAAAGCCAACAGGGTCACAAACAAACATGAAACACACAAATCCCTTCACAAGCTAGTTTCCCAACAAGACAGAATGGCAGAAGCCACCAGGAGCCCTTTCTGGTGCACATCACACCAATCTTGTCATTTTTGACACCCAGACTTCCTACTATAGAGTTGGCGGAAAGAGTTTTTGCCCTATGCTCATTTTTTTAAAAAAAATTTTTCATGATTATTTTTGTAAGAGAGAGAGCAGGGGAGGGGCAGAGAGAGAGGGAGACAGAGGTTCTGAAGCAGGCTCTGCACTGACAGCAGAGAGCCCAACATGGGGCTTGAACTCACGAACCATGAGATCATGACCTGAGCCAAAGTCAAGACACTTAACCGACTGAGCCACACAGGTGCCCCTACCCTGTGTTCATTCTGAAAAGGTTTATTCTTACTTACTCTGCCACAGTCCTGTGAAGAGTGAAGAGCAAGAATTGGGATACAGAAGCACAGAGCTGGTTCACCCGAGGACACAGAATATGGATCAATACAAGTGTGACAGCTTCTGGCCTTCAGTAACTAACTGCTAGGGCCCAACGTGGGAACTTCTTGGTACAATGACAATCACTCACCAGAAATATAGACAGGTTAGGCAGTTTTTATTGCTATAGGATATTTCAATGATATGAATGAGAATGTTCTGTCAGCTTGTCTGGTGCCTAAAAGTTGAAATAAATGGTTCAAGCCCTTCGACTTCACTCTGCTTTTCCAAAATTGCTTTGGCCACTCTACTTCCTACTCTAATTCCTTTTAGAATTAGCTTGTCTCTACCTAAAGAAATTCCTGCTGAAATTTTTACTGGAATTGTGTTAAATCTCTAGATTAAACTGATGAGAACTGATGACTGTATTAAGTCTTCCATTCTGTAAACACGACATGTCTCTCCATTTAGTTAGGACTACTTTGATGTTACTCATCAACATTTAGTAGTTTTCAACAGAGATGCCACATGTTTGCCAAATTTTCTCCATTTTTCTTCTGGAATAGCTTGTTTATTTTCTAATTGCTCATTTCTACTACATAGACACAGAAATTAATTTTTGTTTTTTAGAGAGAAAGGAAGAGTGTGTGCAAATAGGGGAAGGGCAAAGGGAGAGGGAGAGAGAATTCCAAGCAGGCTCCACACTCAGCACAGATCATGCTGACACCCAGCTTGATCCCACAACCCTGCGATTATGACCTGAGCCGAAATCAAGAGTTAGACACTTAACCGACTGAGCCATCCACCCAGGTGCCTCCAGAAATTTTTGTATGTTAACCCAATATCTTGTTACTTTGTTAAACTCCTGGTTTAACTCTTATTTCTGAGAGCATTTTTGATGATTCTGTGGGGTTTTCTAAGTGGACAATCACGTCATCTTAATGAAGACCATTTTATTTCTGCCTTTCTAACCCAAATACCTTTTATTCCTTTTTCTTGCCTGATTGCATTGGCAAAGACCTCCAGTACCAAGCTGAATAGGAGTGTCCAGAGTGGACACATGGATTTGTTCCTGATCTCAACTTCATTCAGTTGGTTTCCATTAAGCATGGTGTTAGTTGTGGGGTTTTGGCAGATGCCCCTTATTAGGTTAATTTCTCCTTTATTTCTAGTTTTCTGAGTTTTTGTCATAAATAGACATTTAATTTTGGCATTTCCCCCCTGCATCAATTGATATGAGTATTTTTTCTCTTCCTTGTTCACTGTGGACAATACATGTGAATTTAAAAGTTTACTCTTTTCTCTATCATCTCTATTCTGCTACTGAGTTCTTCCAATATTTTTTATAAATTTTGTTATTTTTTCAGTTCTAAAATTTCCACTACATTCTTTTTTTTTTTAATATTGTCTATTTTCCCACTGAAAACTTTGAAGTTTCCCTTCAAAAATGGTCACACTTTTTGAAATACTATGTTAATACCTACTTTATAATAATAAGGATCTATGTTATCTTGGGACAGTGTCTTGTCTTTTTCCTTGGAATGTTGAAATCCTGATTTTTATATTTTGTGCAATTCTACATTATATCTTGGACATTTTGGACATTAGGAGACTCTGGATCCAGGGGTAAGTCTAGGCTTGCACACACAACTCTAGATTACTTTGAGTCTCTTTTTCTCTCACCACCTGACTCATTCCACTTCCCAGAGGCTACTTCCTTTTCCTGGTCTTCTGGTTAAAAATCCAAAGTTTGAGGGGAGGCTTGGTGGCTCAGTCAGTTAAGCATCCAACTTCAGTTCAGGTCATGATCTCATGGCTTGTGGGTTCGAGCCGTGCATCAAGCTCTGTGCTGAAAGCTCAGAGCCTGGAGCCTGCTTTGGATTCTTTGTCTCCCTCTCTCTCTGCCCCTCCCCCTCCTCATGCTCTCTCAAAAATAAACATTAAAAAAAATTTTTTTAGGTTCTCTCTGCTCCCACCGCATGGATATATTTACCTCCAGGTCCAAGTAGCAAGAAAATAGTGTCTCTGAAGAGAGGTAAGGGTTCTCCTCTCTGAAAGGTTTAGATCATTTCTCAACAAAGCACCACTGTCCTTACACAGGAATGTCTGGGAATGCCAGAGTGGTCTTACTTCAAATTCTGGTCTCCTTCTTAAATCTGCCCGCTACCATGACTATTCAGGGTTCTCAGACAGCTGCTCCATGCATTCTCTCCAGAGTTTTTATATGTATTTTGTGGGAGAGATAAGGTGGCATGTGCTTATTCCATTTAAAGTGGAACAAAAACCAAAAGTTATTTCCAATGATTGGATCCCCGGGAAGTAACCTCTCAAACAGACAATTTATATGAGTACAAAGGAAGAAGTCTGACTTGAAGCTTCATATTCATCACATTATCCAATGACTTTTTGCCTCAGTTTTTAAATTAAAATTGCAAGCATACAGAAAAAGTTTAAGGGATGACCAATGAACATCTCTATATCCTCCACAAAGTTGACTAATTTTCCACAACAGTTAACTAAATTTTTACATGCTTACTTGCAAATGCACTGCAGACATCATGACTTTTCAAACTTGAAAACTTTACATGCATCTCCTAAGAATAAGGGCATCATCCTATATACTTCAATGCCATTATCATGTATGACATTATCTAACACCCATTCCATCATCCTTCCCCAAGTATACCCCAAAATGTCTTTGATAATTGTTTGAATTGTTTGGAATCAAAAGCCAATTAAGGATCACAACTTGCTTGTGACTCTTGAGTGCCTTAATCTAGAAGTCTCCTTTTTGTCCTACTACATTGGCTTTTTTAAAAGTCCAGGCCAGTTGTCTTGTACAAAGTCTCAAACTCTCGGTTTGTCTGTTTCCTCATCATGTAATTCAAGTTGTTCCTTTAGCTCCTGGATTTCTTGTAAACATGGAACATAACCTGGATAAAAGGCTTAATTATATTTTCTTTAAGCATTTTTGGCAAGAATACGTCACAGATGATCACATGTGCCTCATACTACATCTCATTGGGAACCACATAAAGTCAGGTTGTCCCACCAGTAGTGAAACTCAGTCTGACAGCCAGATCTCTCCATTATAAAGGTGCATCTTTTCTTTGCAATTGGATCTGTGACCTTTTATACCATATAATGTTCCTTAAAATTTTTTTTCACCAGATAGGTTTTACCATCCATTGGATTCTCCTGATTTAATTACATTAAGGGTTTTAAGATGATGATTTTTCTATCATTCCACAATACAGTTAAAAAGATAACATTTGTCAAATAAGTGTATAGAGAGCTTTCCTTTTTTTTTTTCACTATTTTTTCATCATGGGATCAATTTTAATTAGCATGTTATAAACAATTAGTGATTATTCTTTTCGATGTTTAAATTGTCTTAAATTTGACCAGTGAGAGAACCTTCAAGTTGTCTCCAATGTCCTTCTGATATCCTTTTTTTATTTATTTTTGAGACAGAGAGAGCATAAGTGGGGACAGGCAGAGAGAGAAAGAGAGAGAGAGAATCCTAAGCAGGTTCCATGAGCAGAGCCTGACATAGGGATCTTCCCCAAGAAACTGTGAGATCATGATCTGAGCTGAAACCAAGAGTGGGATGCTTAACAGACTCAGCCGTCCAGGCGCCCCTGACATTATCCTTTAAGTGCTTATCTTTAAGTGCTATTTGTTTTGTTTTGTTTTGTTTCATAAAAAAAATACCTCAGACACATTTTATAATTTCCCTGCTCCAAATATGGAATCAGCCATTTCTCCAATGGGCCCTGGTTCCTTTCAAAGTGGGGAATAGCATTTGGAAACCAAAATCTGGGTGCCAAGCATGGTTATTGCTATTAAATAACCAAACATGTTTTTATCTGTAATATCTTGCAAATGGCTCTGTCCAGTTTAAACATTGAGATGTTTTTAAAAGCTCATTTCCTAGTAAATATACTTAAACATATAAAAAGATACTTTCTAATGAGCTAAGACAGGTCATGAAATATGCTATGCTGAAAGTCTGCATTTAATTCTAAAACCTTTCTCAGTTCTAACTACTTTTATTAGGACAGTTTTTTAAATGATACCAAGTGTGAAAGTGAAATATAAAATTGTGGGAAGTAGGCCCAGAGAAAATGAAATGTATCTCAAAAATATGGAAAATGTTTGGATAACCAACTTTAGCTGACGACTAGAAGGTTTAATAATAAAATATTCACTTATCACTTTACACAAAAGAATCCCTAAAAGATATGTAACAAAAACAAAAGAATCTTTTGTGTGAAACCAAAAAGCAATTTCACTGTCTACACCTCAGCTGGGTCTGAGGACTTACATACAGTGATTACAAAAGCAGGTGCAATTAGGGACACCTAAGAAAAAGAAAGAACACGACTGTAAGCCAATTAATAGGACTGCAGTTAGGGGGAATGTGTCAAACACAGAAATAAAACTGATGTAATTACCACTGTTGTGCTGAACCAGTTTATGAAACAAACAATAAACGGTACTCTCAGAACATGAGAAGTCCTGAATTATTAAAGTGAATTAAATTAAATTAAATTCAGGAAGTGAATTATTATAATTCATATCTATAATTGTCACAGAAAACAGGAGCTGAAAACATAGATTCTAGTCTTGACTCTGCCCAAGAAGCTCAATTTTGTTAGCTATAAATAAACTAAATTAAAATTACACCTTCTCTAGTGACCTACCAGTTGTAGTCAGATTCTGCAAATACACACCTTCTGCAACAGAAAACCGAGTATTTGCATGACCGCCTCTCTACCGGCCTCAGTTTACTGCATCTTCTATAATATTAGCCTAAGACTCTACTCAGTAATGTTGAATCATACCAAGTTAAGGAATATACAGAAAAGGAAAAGAGACTCACTTTGGACAAACTTTTAATTTTCAAAACTAAATTCTAAATTAATGAAACCACTTTTTAATTATCAAAGACTTTGGGAAAAAATATATATTCCAAAGCTGTGTGCATATATATGTTTGTATACATATGTGTATAGACATATATACATTTATATATATAACCTGCCGGGGACACAGTTCATTAAAAACGAGCTTGATTATTTCCATGTGAAAATTTGAATTTAAAGAAACCCTTTTTATGTTGAGCTTCTCTTCATGGAAAAGAGCGTGTCCTCTACTTGCCTGCCATTTTAGCAAATTAAGGCCTCACGCTTATTCACTTTAACTCAATGACTGTTTTTAAAAGATAATTCATACTGAAGCTTATTCTTAGGGAATAAATTCTAATGAAAGAAACAAAACTTAGGGGGCACCTGGGTGGCGCAGTGAGTTAAGCATCCAATTCTTGATTTCAGTTCAGGTCATGATCTCAGAGATCAAGTCCCACATCAGGCTCTGCACTGGGTGTGGAGTCTGCTTGGGATTCTCTCTCTCTCTCTCTCTCTCTCTCTCTCTCTCTCTCTCTGTCCCTCTCTCCCACTTGTGCTCTCCCTCTCTCTCTAAAAAAAACAAAACAAAAACAAAAAACCTTACATTCCATTTATGTTTTTTCTATGAATTAAAAAAGTATTATATGTTCTTCGTAACCTTAGCATTTAATATTTAATGGTTCTTATAAAATCTAACAAATCAGTGCTCTTCACAATTCCACTGACCAATTTTACCAGTGGAACTAGTGGTAACTAGTGGTAACTAGACTATTTCCTCCCAACGTAAAAAAAGTCTTAATCTAATCTGGAGTCGGTACCCTAGTTATTATTCTCCAGTGAGGAGTCTTGAATTATCTGAGAGAAGAATTAAACTTCACAGGACTCATTATCTCTGAGAAATCTCTGATACTGAGTAAGGGAGGAGCTGTAGATAAAAGGCTTCCCATATTCCTTCCATTTATAGAGTTTTTCCTTAATGTGAACTTTTTTATGTCTACAAAGGTTTGATCTGTAACTGTAGGCTTTCCCACACTCCATGCATTTATAGAGTTTCTCGCCAGTATGGATCCTCTCGTGTTCCGTTAGAAATGAATATTGGCTGAAGGCTTTCCCACACTGATTACACTGGTAGGGTTTCTCTCCGGTGTGAATTCTCTGATGCCTGTAAAGGTTGGATTTGCAACCAAAGGCCTTTCCGCATTCTCCACACGGGTAAAGCTTCTCCCCAGTGTGAATTTTACGATGTTCACTGAAGGATGAATACTGGTTGAAGGCTTTCCCACATTCGTGGCACTGGTACGGCTTCTGACCAGTATGAATTCGCTGGTGTTCCATAAGGGTGGAGGTGCGTGTGAAGGTTCTCCCACATTCCAAGCATTTACACAGCTGCTCTCCAGTATGAAGCTTCTGATGTTCAGCCAGGGATGCAAACTGGCTGTAACCTTTCCCACAGTCACTGCATTTATAGGGTTTCTCCCCTGTGTGGATTCTTTGGTGTCTGTGAAGTTTTGCTCTACAGTTGAAGGCCTTCTCACATTCAGCACATTTATAGAGTTTCTCTCCAGTATGAATTCTCTGATGGACAGTGAGGGTTGAACACTGGCTAAAGGCTTTACCACAGTCCTTACACTGATAGGGCTTCTCGCCGGTGTGCACCCTCAGATGTTTGATTAGGGTTGAGCTGCTGCTAAATGCTTTCTCACATTCATTACATTTGTAAGGTTTCTCTCCGGTATGAATTCTCTGATGGGCAAGAAGGGACGATCTGTGGCTGAAGGGTTTCCCACACTCATTACATCTGTAGGGTTTCTCGCCAGTGTGAATTCTCTGGTGTTCAATCAGATGGAGACTCTGGCTGAAGCTTTTCCCACATTCATTACAAAGATGAGGTTTTTCTCCTGGGTAAATCTGGAAGCATCTCATTAGATCAAAACTCTGTTTAAAATCTCGCCCAAAAGTGTAATATATATTGGGTATCCTTTCTATGGGAACACTCTGTTGTGTGACAAGAATTGAATTTATAAGTAAGCCTTTCCCCAATTCAAGACGTGTCTGCTTTACATCTCCACTCACGGTTTTTTTGTGTGAGGCCACCATTTGCTGAAGAGCTGTCTTCCGCTGCTCCTGTTCTGTCCTGCTCTCTGATTCCAAATTCCGTCCAAAATTGATGTCCCAGTGACAAAACTTCATGGACTTTTTCTTCATTATCCCCTGAGATGTTTCTTCTATAGAAATGTCCTGTCTGGGAGGCAAAGCTTCCATTGCGGGCCAAGTCTTGAAACCTGGAATGAATCGGAAGCATTAATGGCACCTCGACAGGAAGAGAGAAACACGCATCCGTGGAACAGTAAAACTGGCAACAGTACATATAAAAGAGGTTTGGGGGCGCCTGGGTGGGTCAGTTGGCCAAGCGTCTGACTTTTGGTTTCAACTAAGGTCATGATCCCAAGGTCATGGGATCCAGCCCTGCGTTAGGCTCCATGCTGAGTGTGGAGCCTGCTTGAGATTCTCTCTCTCCCTCTCTCTCTGCCCCTCTCCCCTGCTCGCTTGCTCATGCTCTCCCTCTCTCTCTCTCTCTCTCTCTCTCTCAAAAAAATAAATAAATAAAAGGTTTGATACCATACCAAATATGGACTTGCCCCTGGGGAAAAACAGGACAGGATGGAAAGGAACAGCGATAAACAGGTGAAGGAGTGGTATAGGAGAATACAGTGACCAGATTAACACTGGAAACAAAGACATTGCAACTTGAGAGAAGTAGAGGAAGAGAGATGAACTGGTTGAGCAGAAGGTATGAAGCCACAGAAAAATGTCAGCTCCTAAGCTCGAGCTGAATAAACTGTAGCATATTTCAGTGTATCATTTCCTGCTCTGTATGCCAGGACAAGAGGCAGGTAACTTGTCTTTATTTTCCCCTTTCCTTTTTTTCTTTTAAAGTTTTCTTCTGTATTTTTTTTTTTTTTTTTTTAGTAATCTCTACACCCAACATGGAGCTCGAACTCACAACCCCAAGATTTAGAGTTGTGTGCCTCTCCAAATGAGCCAGCTAGGTGCCCCTATCTTCTCCTTTCTATTCACATATGGCTTTTATTGTGTTAGTGCCTAAGCTCTCATTGAAACTCTAGGTATGAGGTATTTAAAAATATCTGTGATGTTTTCCTTAAATTTTGTGAATCTGTATGTTACTATGATTTCATATCATAGTCTGTGAAAGAAGAAACAGTCTGTTACAAAGAGGGTGTTCAGGTTTTATAGCAGCCCTGAAGCATGACTGTACTGAGGATTTCTGATCTAAATTCAAGACACTGACTATAAAGAAGAGGGAGATATGGAATAAATCAGCCTCATGCAAAAACCTATCCCTGGTGATTGGAGGAATAACTGTTTTTTTCATACCTCCCTGCCTCCACTTTTCCCTTCCAGCTCGATCACGAGGAAAAATAGATATAGTCATCTCTTCTAATAAGCTGCAACCAGAAGACTGACCTCCTTTTGTAGGAATCTTTTTTTAAATTTTTATCATTTTATTAAATATTTTTTTAATTTTTTAATGTTTATTCATTTTTTTGAGAGAGAGAGAGCGTGTGAGCAGGGGAGGGGCAGAGAGAAAGGGAGACACAGAATCCAAAGCAGGCTCCAGGCTCCGAGCTGTCAGCACAGAGCTCGATGCAAGGCTCAAACTCATGAACCACGAGATCACGATCTGAGCCGAAGTCGGACGCTTAACCACCTGAGCCACCCAGGTGCCCCCTAGGTGCCCCCTAAAGATTTTATTTTTAAGTAATCTCTATACCCAGCATGGGGCTCAAACTCACAACCCCAAGATCAAAAGTTGCATGCTCCACTGACTGAGCCAGCTAGGCACCCCTGTGAGAATCTCTTTAGACCAATAGAAGTCTACAAGAAATGTGGAGTCAATATGCCCCAAAGTTCTGAAATACGCCCAAGCCCCAAGTTCAGATATGATGCTAAGTGAAAGGATTCACTTTGAGCTGATTCTAAGGAACTGTGGGCTCAAATCTGGCTTTCTTTAATCAATCCATGATTGAAGATAGATTAAAACTAGGTCTGTGTAATTAGGTAACTGTATTTTCTTAAATAAACAATAAAACAAAATATTACTAGGTTATTTAGGTTAATAAAAATCCATCAAGTTTTACTAATAAAATAAATATGATTAAAATTAAATAATAAGAGGAAAAAGACACACAGGCTATAAATCTGTATTAAAATATAGATTTTTCTTCATGATGTTAATGGGAAACAGATTTTTCTTCATGTTAATGGGAAACCCAGCAGTTTGCAACTTAAAGGATCGACCAGGGTACCTCCTCTCTTTTTAACCTTTGTCACAATATGACATTTCCTGCCCATCCAGAAACCTACCAGGCTACTCTAATCTCATTTTTCTAAAGAAATGTAATGACTAAAGCCTAAATTAGTCATCTCTCTCTTAGAATTCCAAAACATTTTACTTAAACATTCTATCACTTAACATATACACATACATGAAGTCTGAAATTAATTCAAGTATTTGTTCAAAGAGAATATCTTGATTATTGTTAATTATTAACATTATATATCATAATGTATATTACATACATATAAATATTAACATAATTATTTGTTAATTCCTTACTGTGCACATGACAAGTATGCAATTAAAGTATCTTAGATAAAAAAGATAATGGGGGCGTGTGGGTGGCGCAGTCGGTTAAGCACCTGACTCTTGATCTCAGCTCAGGTCATGGTCTCATGGTTCATGAGTTTGAGCCCCGCATCAGGCTCTGTGCTGATGGTGCGGACCCTGGTTGGAACTGTCTCTCCTTCTCTCTGCCCCTCCCCTTCTTGTGCTCTCTCTCTCTCTTTCTCTCTCAAAATAAATAAATAAACATAAAGAAAACAAAAATTAAAAGAAAAGAATGCATGAATGGGAAGAGTTGGTTGGAAAAATTATGAAGAGCAGGTAACCTGAAAAATGAAAAGGGATTCTCTCCTCTAGTACTGGACTCCTGAAACCCAGTCATTTATTGAACAAATAGTGAATAGTCAGCAATAATATGAAATATTATATGTACAAATGATTAAACAGTAATGGTTCATTTCTCCGTTTTTAAATGTTTTATTTGTTTTTGAGAGAGACAGAGAGAGACAGCATGAGCAGAGGAGGGTCAGAGAGAGAGGGAGATACAGAATCCGAAGACAGGCTCCAGGCTCTAAGCTAGCTGTCAGCACAGAGCCCGACGCAGGGCTTGAACCCACGAGCGCGAGATCATGACCTGAGCCGAAGTCGGATGCTCAACCGACTGAGCCACCCAGGCGCCCCTCATTTCTCCTTGATATGAGAAGCCTCAACTGTATAATGTAGGTGTGAAGTTCAGAGAACCAAGATACCAACACCAACAGTATTAGCAAGGAGGGGTTTTACGAAGGAAGCTGGATAATAAGAAAGGAGGGGATGGATTTCAGTAGAAAAAGAAAAGAGGACCCTATGAGTCAGAAAGAAGGTCTGATCAAAGTCATCTGTGGGGAAAGTAAACCGATTGGGGGGGGGAGGGGGTCTTCTCAACTAAAGAAGGAAATCCAGGTTGGAATTCATTAAAAAAAATTTTTTTTTAATTTTTTGATGTTTATTTATTTTTGAGAGGGAGACAGAGTGGCAGTGAGCAAGGGGCAGAGAGAGAGGGAGACACAGAATCAGAAGCAGGCTCCAGGCTCTGAGCTGTCAGCAGAGAGCCCAACGCAGGGCTTGAACCCACAAACCGTGAGATCATGACCTAAGCCGAAGTCAGAGGCTTAACTGACTGAGGCACCCAGGCGCCCCTGGAATTCGTTAAAAATTTGATTATATCAGGGTGAGGCCAAATAGAGTTCCTGAACAAGTGGCAGAAAAATTCAGAATAAGAACACAGGCCACAGAAGGGGTTGTAAGTTCTTAGGCAGATAATTATAGGAAGAGGTGGTCTCATTTGGTAAAGACCGAGGGCAGAGTGGAAGGTGAACAGTGATGTAGCGCCATGGTCTGGCTGCACTGAGTACTTAACTTTGAGCTTCCTCAGCACTGAGTTCATCATAAAGGCAGTTCAATTACACTCAAAAAATATTAAGTGAAGGCAGTTATATTTGATGCTAGAGGCACAGAATTCAAACACAGACCTCGTTTCTTCCTTAAATATACACAATCCAATTAGGAAGAGAAAGAATAAGAGAATCACTGACTGTAATTCACCGTGACAGGTGCTGTAACGGATGTGTTCAAGGCATGCAGAAAGTGCCGTATGAATGCGACTGACTGAAAAATGAATGCCGGGAAGCAGGAAAAATAAGGAAGACCCACCAATCGGGGGGCAGATGGATCCTGAAGGGTAAGAAGGTTTCCCTCGGACAAGAGGGAAGCGGTAATCTGAGAAGAATGACACACAAATGTTAATGAGGGTGCAGGTTTGGTGGGAACGTGGAGCCAGAGTGAGGCCACTGATTCCTATAAGGAAACATGGACACAAGATACAAAGTAGGTTTAATGTCACATTAAGGAATTTTACTTTATTCCATGGATAAGCGGAGAAACAATGAAGTCTCTTAAGCTACAGGATTAACACCTGAGTTTCGAAAAATCAATCATTCTGCTGATGGCCCAGAAGGTGGGAGAGGAGAACAAGGCTCAGAGAGGGTAGGTGACTTTCCCCATAGCTCAGAGCACTTGGAAGTAGTGGCTGGTGTAATGTGAAATTAGGAATGTCCAAAGTCAAATCATGAGCTTACGTGCTAGGCTGTACTATTCACTAACTCTTTCTTTGGAGAAAACTGTACTTTATTTTCTTCTTTTTAAAAAAATTTTTTAATGTTTATTTATTTTCAGGGGTGGGGAGGGGCAGAGAGAGAAAGAGACACAGAATCTGGAGCAGGCTCCAGGCTCTGAGCTGTCAGTACAGAGCCCCATACGGGGCTCGAATTCGTGAACCACGAGATCATGACCTGAGCCAAGGTCGAAACTTAACCAACTGAGGCACCCAGGCGCCCTTAGAAAACTGTATTTTAATAAAGGTGAAAAGTATTTGTGAAGACAATGAGCAAACAAAACAGCACATGCCAATAAAGGCAAGGATCATACGGTATAAAGGTCAAACCACAAAGACCATAAACCACAAAATACTGCCCAGTCTGTGTCACACGGTGACAGAAGTGACACTGGTGATCGTGGCTTCTCGCATTGCTTTTCAGCTCTCCCAGCTCTGCCAGCAAAGTATTGGACAACCTCTGATGCACTATTTCTTCCCCTATAAAGAGGGTATCTAAATTTCACGGTCTTCAAGCGATCCTCTAACTTCAACAGCTTACAGTTTTAGGATAAAGACCAGTGAGCTTGGACGAGCCTGGAAGAGGAGGCTGCAAACTACAGGTCTCTGGGCCAACTCCAGCTGACACGTCCTTCTGTTGCTAGACGGCAGCCCCACCTGCAGCGGACTGACTGCGTACTGTCTCTGTCTGCATTTGCATCCCCTCGCATTAGGATGGTGGACTTCAAGGGTGGCAGCAGAGACGCGTGTCCCCCAAGCCAAACTATTTACCAGCTGCTCCACTGAGGGAAAAGCGTGCCCAGGCCGCGACCAGAAAGGCTGCAGCGGCCGAGGGGCGCTGGCTGACTCTCACAGTGGGACACGACGGCCCCAGTCTCCCGGGACATTAAAGGGAAATGCTGGGTTAAGAAACCAGAGACACGGGAGCGTTGACAACACCCTGAAATCTGGGGCTGGTGAAGAATTCAAGACGGGACCGAAGGTGTAAAGTATTTAAAATCCGTCACGTGTAATCGCAGACGGAAAGAAAACCCTGGAGACCAAGAGGCCCAGACGGCTGCAGGAAGCGAGCGACGCCGCAAAGAAGGAAAGCGGGAACGTGAAGAAAGAGGTCTACTCGGGGGCCTGCCTGCTGCAAAGAGAACCGTCGCCACCACGGAGCGTCCTGGCCGGTGGCCCCGGCTCAGCACTTCCAGGACGGTCCTCAGGGCACCGCCTCGCCCGACCGGCTCCGGTATAAACCCCGCCCCGTGCCCGGTCCAGCCGCGCGCTCACCCGGACGGGCGTCTTGAGGGGTTTCCCTCTCCAGCACGCAGGGGTCCTCGCCCTGCTGCAGCCGGCAGATCACCTTCGGCGTCGAGGATGGAATCCCTGCTCGTGGGGAAGGGAACGGAGTTTGAGCACGTGGGGCAACGGCAGAGCTCCCAGACCCGAGCCAACGGGGCGGAGAAGGGAGCCTGGGGGGGGGCGGGTCTCGGTTCAGACACAGCACCGCCGCCCCCCACCCCCACCCCCCGCAGGGCCCAGTGAGTGGAGGAGGACCACCCTGGTCAGGAGGCGGCTGGGAGGAAGGCAGAGGACGGGCATCCGGACGCAAATGGACGCCTTCAACTCCACAGAGGCTCGTTCTTTCCCAGGGGCGCGGCCGGGGAGACACCGCGGCGTCTGAACCCCGAAGGGGCAGCTCTGGGGCGCTCCCGCCGCCAATTCTCCGCCCAGACCAGCCTCCTTACCCAGCGAGACCAGGGTGCCGTAGTTCTCCAGCATCACCTCCCGGTACAGGCTTCTCTGCGCTGAGTCCAGGCGCAGCCACTCGTCCCGGCTGAAGACCACGGCCACGTCCCTGAACGTCACGGACTCCTGCAACGGCACCCCCACTCCTGCTCACCCGGGACCAACTTCACCGCTCGGTATCGGCGGTGACGCGGGGGGGGGGGGGGTGGCGGCCAACCCAGAAGATGTCCCAGGATTCCAAGTATATTTCAAATGGGCTATTTGTTACTTTGAGGACCCCCCCACCCGGCCATCCATCGACAATTACACAAATATTTACTGAGAACCCACCAGGAGCTGTGAGGACAAAGAGGGGAGAAAGGCAAAGTCCCCACCAATAGGGAGTTTAAATCCCAGGCTGGAATCTGTCAAGTAACTGAGCACAGACATCTACCTCCCTCTAACTCAAACGCCAAATTAAAGGAAAGGGGGAAAAATAATATGCTTAGAGCAATGCCAGAAAACTGTGGAAGAGCCGTTAGCAAAAGAGAAACAAAAAGGAATTTCTGAGACGTAAAGCAAATGATAAAAAAGTATTAGCTAGTGTTTATTGAATACTTGTATTGTGGTAAGGTCCCCTTCCTAAGGAGAAAAAAGGGAGAGGAAACTTCAAGGTCGCCTTGCTATGCGGCTATGTGACAACATCCCTCATGACCTTGTAGACTGAGACTACTTAATCAGACTGCATGTTTATGTGTGTTACCATATATGCGAGACAAAGAAATAGAAAAATGTATAAAAAACTATGCCATATGATGTTTGACATTCAGTTCTTTGAGTACGAACCCAAACGAGCAGTGCCGGCATGAATGAAAGTTGCTTCCTGGATAAAAAGCCTGGTGTCAGGCCTCTCTGTGCCAGAATCCTGCTACAGAATGTCAGGGACTATGACAGGAACTTCTTTGAACATAGTATCTTCTTGGTTTCACAGAAATTCTATGAGGAAGACACTATAAATCGTTTTGCAGATGAAGAAACATATCAGAAAGGATACGTTTCCTCCCAAGGTAATCCTGTTAGAAACTGGTAGAGATTGGAACCGAATTCAGGCAGACTGATCTCTAAACTAGATTGTCCCATGGGTATCCACTGTCTATGGATTTTAAAAGACCCAGGGTGGTGGAGCTTCCTTGGGATTCTTCGTATCCCTCGCTCTCTGCCCCCCCCCCACTGGCTCTTGGTCTCTCTTAAAAATAAACATTTTAAAGAAATTAAAAATAAATAAAATAAAAGACCCAAAGGACCTGCAAGACCAAAAGGTACTGTGAGAAGGTCAGTTCTTCCAAGAGAACCCCGTTAAACCCCAAAATGTGAGAAAGCAGAGGCTGGCCAATCACCAACTCTCGTATGAAAGAGCTGGAAGGCATGAAAAAGGATTTATGTATGCTTTGACCCTGTGATTCTACTGTTAGGATTCCACTACAAGAGATCCTCACACAACTGAGTAGGGACATTTGTTCAAGGATGTTCCTGGAAACTTTATTTGTGAGCCAGTGGTTGCAGTATGCTGAGTAACAAACCTGTGAATGTTACATATATGACGAAAAGGACCCTGAAGATCTTCTTAAGGATTTTATTTTGAGATGGGAAGATCCTGATTACCCAGATGGATACAGCATATATATATGTGCACACAAAAGTATCTGGAAGAATACAAGTTGTCCACCCTGATCATTCATGTTTGTGGAGGAGCAGAAAAGCAATCTGTTGGTGATTACTTTCTACCCTTCCAGTAGGCTAACACTGTTTATAGGGTGTGTGCATTTATTTTGATTTTTTTTTTTATTTTTTTATTGTTTGGGGGGAGAGAGAGAGAGAGACAGAGAGAGAGGCTCCCAAGCAGGCTTCACGCTCAGTGTGAAGCTTCACGCTGGATCTCACAACCCTGAGATCATGACCTGAGCTAAATCAAAAGTTGGACACTCACCGACCGAGCCACCCAGGTGCCGTTTTGAATTTTTTTACATTCCATTTTATGAATTGAATTTTCAGCTATACCTCTTTGCATTTTTTTTTATAGATTAAAAAAAATTTTTTTTAAGGAATCTCTACACCCAATGTGGGGCTCAAACTCACAACCCCCAGAGTCAAGCGACTCGGGGTCCTCTGCCTGGGCCAGCCAGGAGCCCTACCTCTTTGCATTTTTAGTGGTTGCTCTGAGAATGATAACATACATCCTTATTTCTTTATAGTCTATTTAGAGCGAACATCTGATTTCACACAGAACGCAAGAACTTGCAAGTATATCGGAACACCACCCCGTCCTCACGCTATTGTGGTTAAAAAGGCGCTCCCCGTTCAGAGAGCTGGCAGGACTCAGCAGCCCTCACCAAGCATGCTCACAGGAGGCAACGGGGACAAACACAACAGGACAGAGAGTGCAGCGACGCCCTGGAGGTCCGAGAGATGTCCCATGTGCAAGCCCCTGTACTTGCACACACAGCCCAGGCGTGTCCCTGGATCTGTAGGAGGAACTTTGATTTGGGAAGGCTCTAAGGGGAAACACTCAGCAGGCGCCTTTTGTGTGTCAACAAGGCTTGTCCAATCAGGTAGGCCAGCTCCCAACCATCTGTGAAGATGACCACCTCGGCCGGGGGGGGGGGTGGCGGCACTGGGATCTTAAACAGCACACCCACTGCCTTTATTGTGCCTCCGAGTCAAAAATCAGCCATCCAGGCCCTCCCCAGAGATAGAGATAGAGCTTTCCCGGAGATTAAGACAGCTTTTCGGGGCGCCTGGGTGGCTCAGTGGCATAAGCATCCAACTTCGGCTCAGGTCAGGATCTCACGGTTCATGAGTTCCAGCCCCACATCGGGCTCTGTGCTGACAGCTCAGAGCTGGGAGCCTGCTTCAGACTCTGTGTCTCCCTCTCTCTCTCTCTCTCTGCCCCTTTCCCACTCACGCTCTATCTATCTCAAAAATAAATAAACATTGAAAAAAAAAAAGACAGAGGTTTTCGAGTCCAGCCATAAATGAACTCTAGACCCATAGGTGTCATGCACATTACTTCGACCTGAATTATAAACCTGGTATCATATTATGTTTTTGCTCAAAACGATCATAGGCATTTTAAAGAAACGGAAAGGAAAAAGTATTTATATATTTATATTTATCCATATGGCCTCCTTTTCCAATGCTCTTCATTTCCTTCCTCAGATGAGAGCTCCCATCTGGCATTATTTCCTTTCAGTTTGAAGCAAGCATCTATTTTAGCATATATTGCAAGGCGGGCCTGCTGCCCATGACTTAGCTTGATTTTCATTTATCTGAAAAGGTCTTTACTTCATCTTCATTTTTTTTTTAAGTTTATTTATTTGAGAGAGATAGGGAGAGAATCCCAAGCAGGCTCCGCACTCTCAGCGCAGAGCCTTATGTGGGGCTCGATCTCATGACTGTGAGATCATGACCTGAGCTGAAATCAAGAGTCTGACGCTTAACCGACGGAGTCACCCAGGCGCCCCTGCTTCATCTTCCTTCTTAAAAAATATTTTCATTGGCTATAGAATTCTGGGTTCACAGTTTCTTTCTTTCATAGAAAATGTCATTCAATCATTTTCTGGCCCTTGTTTCTGATGAGAAGCCAATGGACATTCAGATATTGATGCTCTGTATTTAGTACAGTACTCTTTATTCGGTCTGCTTTCAAATCTTCGGTTTTCAGTAAATTAGGGTTCACAAAAAACCTACAAAAAACTGGCTCTGATTTGCAAACATCCTCCTCTTCATCTTCCCTTAGCTAAAATCAAGTGGGTCTCTCAGAAAAGCTTGCGGGTATGGGAAAAGCTCAGACAGTGAAAAGCCCTACCTGTGGGCAGAGGGCAACCCAGGTCATAGCTGGATATTGCTTTCACTTCATTTTCCTGGCCTTTATATTTTGGTTTCCCCAAAACACACATCTCCTCATAATTAGAGAATCAAAGCAAAGTCTAGCCTAGTGGCAAGAGGCAGACCAATCTGGCAAGCCCTAAAATACTGCTGTTGCTGCTTACGATGATAATAATGGTAGTAACAGCTCGCATTTACTGAGATTTAATATGCACCATGCACTGTTCTCAGAATTTTACATATACTTAAGTTCTCAGAGCATAACGTTAACTGTATAGACAGTCTTGTCTGGGTTCAAAGCCAGCTGGGAGACCCTGGTCAAGTTACTTGCTTCTCTATGCCTCAGCCTCCTCACCCATAAAATGCAGATATTAACAGTCCTCTTATGCGGATCAAACAAGGTATGCATGTTATTAATCCCACTTGGAAGTGAGGCACACAGAGAGAATATAACTTGCCAAGGTCACATCCCCAGCTTGGAGGTGAACTTATGAACTCAAGTTCGAGAGTCCACATTTGTCACCTGCTGGCTACCACTACTTTGGGAGGACACAGCCAATGAAAACAGAGGCTTCGGGGATGGAAGAACAGAAAACCCATGGAAGAACAGGAGCTGGCGTTGGGGGAAAGCTGGGACTTCCATGTGGAAATATCTCCTAAGAGTTATAGACTGTGTCTCTAGGGAAAAGCTGAGGCCTGAGGACAGAGATCTGGCAAAGATCTTCAGAAGTTAAGGTAATGAAAATGGATGATCTTATTAGGGGCGCCTGGGTGGCTCAGTTGGTTAGGCATCTGACTCTTGATTTCGGCTCAGTTCATGATCTCACAGCTCATGAGATCGAGCCCCGAGTAAGGCTATGCACTGACAGCACAGAGCCTGCTTGGGATTCTCTCTCTCCCTCTTTCTCTGACCTCCCCCCCCTTACAAAAATAAATAAACTTAAAAAAAAAAAAAAAAGGAGCACCTGGGTGGCTCATTTGGTTAAGTGTCTGACTTTGGCTCAGGTCATGATCTCATGGTCTGTGGGTTCAAGCCCTGTGTCCAGCTCTGTGCTGCTTCGGATTCTGTCTCCCTCTCTCTCTGCCTCTCCCCTGCACATTCTCTGTCTCTCTCTCTCTCAAAAATATATAAACATTAGAAAAGAAAAAAAAGAAAAAGAAAATAGATCTAAAAAGGGCCAAGAGCAGCAAGGGCCCAGGAGGGGAGTGTGAATGAATCAGAGGTAGTGTACAAGATTCAGAGGAGGAGACAGAGACATCGGTTGGATGGATAAGGAGAACATCACAGCTGTGCTCGGCACCCAGCCCCGTCCTCCCCAGTGCCAGCCTCAGAGGCCAAGCTAAGCTAACCTCCTTCTGGCCTTCAGTATCAGCTCAAAATGACCCCACTACTCCCAGGATCTTTTCCCTGACTCCTCTTGGACGTCTAATCATCCCCTAAGGTCAGTACCGTGAACTCCCTGAAGACAGAAACAACCTCTGTCCTCTCCGTAACGCCAGTGCTCTGCACAGTATCCTGTGCATAGTCGGTGCTCAATAAGTGCTTTTTGAGGGTGTGTTTGGTCCTTCCGTGCCTTTGCCCCCAGCAGGACTGTATCCTCTGTGAAGACAAAGACTGTCTAATTCTGGCTTATTGTAACCAGAAGTACATGTTCAGCGCTGCCTCAGTCTTTGGTCACGAAGCTGGGTTCAGGGTGAATTAAGAGTGACCTGGAGACAGAGGAAGCACATTCCTCAGCAGCCCCTCCCTGAATCCTGGATCTTGGGGAAAACTTACAAAACTCAGGACTCCCCGGGTTTCGCTGGAGAGAAAAGTACCCAAAGAATGGAAATATGTCCACCCTCTCGAAACCCAGAAATCGATTCGTGAGAAAGACAATCTTTACTTACTGTCCCCTTGGTGGGCAGCAAATCCACAGCCATTCCTTCCTTCTCAGTTTTCCTATCGAGGGGAGTGCCGCCTGCTGACAAGGTAGGTCTGGGGAGGAAAAGGGGCATGAGGAACTCTGGTGTCAAGGGATGGCCTGGGGAGAGGAAGTTACAACCACCCATAATGCCCAGCAGGTCCCAGCCAAGCCGCAGAACGTAAATGACGGAAGCCAAGCAAACGCAGGCTTCCCGAGCCAATGCAGCTCTGAGACAATTCGCCCATCTCCATCTCCCTGTATTAGCCATACTCTAACGGCTATAAACTGATGCTTTACAGTCACCTAAGGTCTATTAGCTGTGACTAAGCACACTGTGACTCACCCACGGACACCTGGAGTCCTCAGCGTTAACCTGTACGTACACCCTGTAAACCCACAACGAACATGAATTCCCCCGGCGCTGCCACTTTCAGACACAGCCAATCCTAAGCCCAACTTGCCCCATCTAGCGCTTTCCTTCCCGAAGAAGCCCCAATAAAGCCTCTTGCCCGCATCTGCCTTGTCTCTCTGCCCCATGACCCACCCAGGTGTCTTCCCTGAGTGGCCCTGCCTGGAGCGGGGCCCTGGTCCCCAGGCAACAACACAACCTGCAAACTTTCCTCCTCCCGCCGCCCTGCATCTGGCCTCCGCTCGCTCCCTCTCGCACAAGATGCCAGACTGTTGCTCCGGAAGGTGGGGCGCGCCTGGAGCCTGCAGGCAGGTGTCAGAGAAGGGCCCTGGCCACAGCGGGCCTTGTATGAGGTCGGGGGGGGGGGGGTGTCATCTGGGGCGGGGACACCTCAGCCGGTGAGGGGAGATGCTGTAGAGGCATTCAGACTCCAGAATCTGGAGTGCTTTCATGTATTTCCAAACCTCGCAACGACTCGAAAACGTATGGCTACCCCCATTTCGCAGACGTCGGGGAGACTGAGAACTTAGGGAGTCACAGGGACCTGACAAAGGAACACAAATCAGTCCGGGGTCCTCGCTAAATGTGGCAAATTACCTGGCCATCGTGCCTCAGTTCCTTCATCTGCAAAATGGGAGCAGTGTGCAGCCAACTAACAGGCTATGCATGCAGAAGGATGAATGAGTCATTCATCCAAGGCGCGGGACGGCCGGGCACACCTCGTTCTCCGCAGGCGCCGGCTATTGTTCGTACTACTTCGCCGAGAAGTCTCAGCGCGGACGGCCGCCGGAGGCCCCCGCGCACAGCAGTCCGCGCACGCCCCAGCTCACCTGGCGGGGCGCTCCCTCCCCGCGCGTCTTCCGACCCGCGCCGCGCGCAAGGCACCGCCGCCCGGCCGACCTCCGACCCACGGGCCGCGCGGCGTCTCCCGCTGTCCGCGCGCGGCCCCGCCGGGCTCCGCCCCCCCCAACCCAGACGCGACAGACGCCGCTTCCACCGCTGCGGGGAGGAGGCGGCCGGCAGGTCTCCGCTGCTCGCGCGCCGCCCCAGCGCGACCGAGATGACCGGCGCCCCGAGCCCCAGAAAGGCCGGGCCCAGTGCCGCAACCCCGCGAGCCCTAGAACTACCACTCCCGACATGCCTCCGCCGCGCGCGGACTACATCTCCCAGAAGGCGGCCGGGCGACCCCCGGGAGAGGCTCGTTCCCGCTCCCCGCGCGAGCTCCCGGGACCTGCTGGCCGAGGGGTCTGCAATGCGGGGGCGCGCGCTCCTGACGGGTAAGGCGGTCCGGTCGCAGAGCCCGCTGCCGGAATCCGCCCTAGGCTTGTTTTCTTAGACCGGCGAGGTGATCCGAAAAAACAAAACCCGAATTTAAACGCCTTTAGGAGGCTCTGCGCGCCCCAGGGTAGCTATGATTATTTTTCTTTTAATCGTATCATATCCCGAAGACAATGTATGCATAGGGACTGTTTGAGGAGGGCACTTTTGGGGATGAGCTATGGGTGTTGTATGTAAGCCAATTTGACAATAAATTATATTCATAAAAAAGAAAAAAGAATGAAACCAATACCCAGTGTATTACCCAACACTCTGCTTGAAAAGAAATTTGACCAGAATTTTGAAGCCTGGTCCACAGTGCCCCCTGGTCATTTGTCTAAATGGTCTTAAGCATTTCACTGGCTTCGCTTGATGGGTACTCCACATGTGCGCGTCCCACAATAGTGTTGATTTTTGCAAGGTTTTTGACCTTTATATAAATGGAATCTGCTGTATGTTCTCCTATGACTTACATGCTCAACATAAACACGGTGTTTAAAAAAAAACAAACACAAACCACCAACTGGGGCACCTGGGTTGCTCAGTTGGTTAAGACAGATGTCAGTTCCGGTCATGATCTCCCAGTTCTTCCCTCCCTCTCTGCCCCTCCCCTGCTCATTCTGTGTCTCTCTCAAAGATAAACAAACATTAAAAAAAAATTTTTTTTTACACAACTGAGTAGATTTTAAAGATTTTACTGGCTTTATTCAATGATTCATGAACCAGGGAGCATCCTGTCTAGCAGGAGCTCCAAGAGGCAGGACTAAATGAAAGGCTTTTACAGGGAGGAAGGAGAAAGAACAAGGAAGTTAGGCAAAACATGGATTGGTCATTGCAAGGTCATTTTCCCTACAGGAGATGGCACAGGTTTATCAGGCAGATTACCTAATGATGATTAGGCGGTCTTGACTGGCTGGATTCCAAGATTCCAAGCAAAGAAATGTGTGAGCAGGAAAGTGTTGGTACCCGTCTGGGTCTTTCCATCACAACCTTATAAAGTTATGGAGTTGAGTCGTGAAAACCTACAGTTTTTTTTATTGTATGTAATTTGCTTAAAAGAAATTGAAATATTGCTAGCTTGTCTTCTTTCACCCATATCTTTGTACTGAAACAAATCACAAAGCAGCCGCCGATCAAAGCAGCTTTTAGACCTAACGCCACAGGCATGACAAGGGTTTGTTCTGTTTTAGGCACAATGCACTTCTTGGATATGGCACACAGTAGGCACTTAGAAATAGAAAGAAAAATGGGGTAGAAATGGGGTATGGTTGTTTGGTAACAAAAGTGTTTCTTCAGGTAGGTGAGGTAATGATGGTATAAATCTAAAACTCTCATCATATCCTTAAATATAAAAGATATGGAAGAGAAAAGAGAAAAGGCAGCAGTGTTCCTAAAATGGATATAAAATCACCACCAGGAAGAGAAAGTATGCTCTATGTGTGAAAATATGCAAAACTGTACAGGTATATAAGAGAACTGAATATACTGAATATGCATGCAGAATATACAAACAACTCCAGTAACTCAACAACAGAAGAGCCCATTCCAAAAATGGGCAAAGGATTTGAACAGGCATTTCATTTCTAAAAAAAAAAACAAAAACAAAGACAAAAACAAAAAAGCGTAAAATGGTCAAGAAGCCTGTAAAAGAGATGTTCAACATCACTAGTCATCGGGGAACTGCAAATCATGACCATAATGAGGTACCCACTTCACAGCTGTTAGTGTGGTCATTATGGGGGGCAGGGAGAGAAAATAACAAGGGTTGGAAAAGATATAGAACCACCCACATTGGAACTGGAACATTCATACATTGCTAATGGGAATGCAAGATAGTGCAACCACTGGAAAGAGTTGGGGGTGGTGGTCTTATAAAGTTACATATCCACTCCTCATAGGACTATGTAATCCCACTTAGGTATTTACCCAAGAGAAATGTTCACAGCAGCAGGGTTCACAATGGCCAAAATGTGCAAATGATACAAATGTCCATCAACAGATAAATGGGTAAGTAAAACGTGGTGCATACTTACAATGGATTACTCAGCCTTAAAGAGGAAGGAAGTTCTGACACATGCTATAATATGGATGAACCTTGAAGACATTATGCCAAATGAAATAAGCCAGTCACACAAGGAAATATTATTCTATTCCACTTATATCAGGAATCTAAATTAGGCAAATTCCCAGAGGAAGCAAGTGGAATAAGAGGTTACCAGGGGCTGGCAGCAGGGGCAATGGGTGCAGAGCTTCTGGTTGAGATGATGAAAAAGTTCTGGAAATTGTGGTGCTGGTTACAAAACATTGTGAATATACTCAATGCCACTAAATTGTAAGCTTAAAATGGTTATAAAGGTAAATTTTATGTTATGTATATTTTACTCCAATACTTTAAAAAAATATGTGCAGGAGGTGAGGAGACATCCATGGGAAGGTAATGATTTATGGGGACAATACAGTTAACAGACAGAGATGTGGAAGCCACGTGTCAAGGGGGTAAGTAGCAAGAGGAGGAAATAAAAGATCCTGCAAGAGAAAAAAGAGAAAAATCCCCCAAAATGTTTTTGATCCCACAATTCCTCCTCCACCCCCCAAGTCATCTAGTCAAGAAATTATATTTTGCTACATAGACAGAAGTAGGTATACTTGACTTACCAGTCTTAGATGCAGTCAGAAGCTTGTGACAGAAAGGACACAGAAACGAGCTTGCGGAGGCTCTCGAGGCCAAGTCTGGGACAATTTCTCCATTAACATACACAACAATATTAGCAGATTACAGTCCATTGAGTAAAATAAGAAACCATGCTTCCGGTCATAAAAACAGAAGACAAAACGTACTTCCCCAAAGTGGAAAGCCAATGAGTAAATGTAGAAGAAATGATAGAATGATGAGATCTCCATGCGGAAACCACTGTAATAATAACAAGGCAAGTGTCATCAATAGACGCTAAAACCAGCAGTGGTGAGTCTGACTAGTACAGATACCCATGCGCACACTCAGAGGGTCTCCTCTCAAGATACTAACGATGGCCAGGAGAAGACCAGTGATGTCACAGTGGGAGATGAGGCAGACACCACCACCAAGATAAAGCCAAAGCTAAAATTACCAACATCATAAGGCTCCTAATGTGATAACATGATGAACTGAGAATATTACTTTGGTGGTTTTCTTACCAAAAAAGCACAGCATAAATCTAACCACATGGGAAATACTGGACAGAGCCAATGGAGGGACGGTCTAGAAAAAAAATGGCCTATTCATTTCACAAACCTCTTCAATGAGAAAACATGTTTGATAACGCAATAGCCAACAAGAGCCCAACCCACCTGAAAAGGTGGACATTTTAAATAATTACTATGAATACTAGAAATTCAATATCTCGGGCATGTCAATCATATATAAAAGCTTAAGCATATTCTGCTTTTTCAGCTTGCTTTGAAAATGGCCTACTAGGAAGTTATAAAAATGGACATTTTTCTCTTTCACCTAGATTCTGAAGTCTCTTTGTGAATAAGAGAAACCCCTTCAAAGAAAATATGACAACTTAATGATTATTCTTTCTTTGCCTAAGTCTCTTATGATACACATTTTTTGGTTTAGTGTTTCCTTACTCAAGATAGGAGCCAATATTCTCTTCCTCTGGTGATCTAGGGAGATGAATAAGGGAAAGTGTAGACAAGAAAGGGAGGTGTTGATAGTTTTGCTAAGGAGACATTTTAAATGCCTGGGTGGCTCAGTCGGTTAAGTGTCCGACTCTTAGTTTCAGCTCAGGTCATGATCTCACGGTTTGTGGATTCGAGCCCTGTATCAGGCTCTGCACTGCTTGGGATTCTCCCTCTCTCCCCCTCTGTCTCTGCCCCTCTCCTGCTCTCTCTCGCTCTCTCAAAAATAAACTTTAAAAACAAGCAATCAGTGGCCTGAAGAATAGTATGACCTTGGGATGGCTCTTGGATATGACCTCATAAACTTGATGTTCACTTCACCTAGGGTGATCAGGCAGTAAAATATGTTTTATCCTACCTCAAATCACCCACTACAGAGTTGAGAAAAAAAATCTAATTATTTTTACTGATAAACACACTGGCCTTCTTCCTGATCCTCAATCTGGCTGACCTGGGCAAACCTCTTCCTGAAAAGGAAGTCTCTCTCAGGCATCAAGCAAGCTGAGGAACCAGGTGCTCCTTCCCAAGTCATTTCCTTGCCTCGCAGCCAGAGGTGATCCCCATCCTGAATTTTGTGTTTATGCGGTAACTAGTCTCCAAATCTGGTCCCTGCAATAAGCCATGACCCTGGTACTCACATTCTTGGATCATCTTCTCCCCTTGAATCTGGGCCACATCTATAAGTGATTTTTCACCAAGAGAATATAGAATTAATGTATTAACCTCATATGACTTCCAAAGCTGAGTTCTAAGATCTACACCTTCTATAGAGGTCTCTTAGAATGCTGGCTCTCAGGACATTGCCTCCCAGAAATCAGCCACCCTTTTGTGTGAAGTCCAACAGGGCTCTCAGGCAGCAGTCATGACCAACTGCCGGCCACCCTGGACATCAAGCTCAAGTGGAGCTTCAGCACCAGCTGCCACTTGACTGCAAATGCATTAGAGACGCCATGTAAGAATTGCCCAACTGAATCCAAATATGGAACCGACAGGTGGGTGTTGATAAACTGTTGCTTTAAGCCACTCAATTCTGGGATGAGTTGTTACACAGCAATGAGAGCTAGAATATCTGTCATTTGATCATTTCCTTTATTTTTTGAACGTTTTATTTATTCTTGAGAGAGAGACAGAGCATGAGCAAGGGAGGGGCAGAGCGAGAGAGGGACACAGAATCCAAAGCAGGCTCCAGGCTCTGAGCTGTCAGCACAGAGCCTGAGGCAGGGCTCGAACTCACAAGCCATGAGATCATGACCTGAGCTAAAGTCGGACGTTCAACCGACTGAGCCACCAAGGCGCCCCAATCACTTGCTATCTTTGTTTAGTATCTTCCCCACACGTATAAATCACTTAAATTTAATTTTGCAGAACGTGCTATTATGCCGTATGTTGTTTCCTATGTCTTTTGAAAAGTCATCGGGCTTTTAAGTTCATCTGTGTTTTGCTTATAGCTTTGGTTCATTTTCACTGCTGCTCTACATTAATATCCCAAAATTATCCATTTGCCTACCAGCAGTCAGATAATACTTCCAAACAGTAGCTACTGTGATTAAGCACTGCTAAGAATACCTTTATACATGTCTCTTACTGCGTATATGCAAACATTTATCTATTATATACATACACATAAGAGTGGAACTTCTGTGTTCAATGACATGCACAAATTCAAATTCACTTCATAGGATGCTAATGGTCTGTATCAATTTACACTCCCACTAGTCAAGTATGCATTCCAGTTATTTCACATACATTCTAAAACTTAGTAATGTCACACATCTTCGTTTTTATTCATCTTAAAAAAATCATAAAATCTGGGGGGACTGGCTGGCTCAGTCAGTGGAGTGTGCGACCCTTGACAATGGGGTTGTGAGTTCAAGCCCTATGCTGGGTTTAGAGCCTACTAAAAAAATAAAAAGTAAATAAGATCTATTTTAAAAAGTCACAAAATCTCATAAAATCACTATCTGTGATCCTGAAAGCATATTTCCATGTTTTTAGAAATTTGTATTTCCTCTTCTGTGACATATATAGCCATGTATTCAATTTATTTTTCTACAAGGTTGTCTTTTTTTAAGTTGATTTGTATACATTATTTAAACTTTCCAGATGATAAGCGTTTGTTCAAAATGCTTTGGAGGGGCACCTGGATGGCTCAGGCGGTTGAGCATCTGAATTCGGCTCAGGTCATGATCTCACATTTCTTTGGTTCAAGCCCCGTATCAGGCTGTGCTGACAACTCAGAGCCTGGAGCCTGCTTCATATTCTGTATCTCCCTCTCTGCCCTTCCTGTGCTTGTGCTCTGTCTCTCTCTCTCAAAAAATAAACATTAAAAAAAAAAAGTAAGAGGGCCTGGCATTTTCTTTGTGTAACTTTGTTCAGATTTATTTGGGGGGATTATTTTTAGGACTATTGTTACTTGGAGAATGTGATGGTCTAAATCTTTGTGCCCCTTCAGAATTCATGTTGACATCCTAACCCCAAAGGTGAGAGCATTAGGAGGTGGGGCCTTGGGAGGTGACTGTCATGTGGGTGGGTGGAGCCTCATAAATGCAACTGGTGCCCTTAGAAGAGGCCACAGAGAGCTCTCCCGCCCCTTCCGCCACGCGAGGACACATGAAGGCGCCAGCGACGAACCAGGAAAAGGGTCCTCACCAGAACACAACCACACTGGTGCTTTGACCTTGGACTTTCCAGCCTCCAGAACTGTGGAAAATAAGTTTCAGTTGTTGATAAGCCGCCCAGCCTGTGGTATTTTGTTATGGCAACCTAAAGGGACTAAGAGAGGGAAGTCATATTTTCCTAGAAATTTTCCCAGAAATTAGAGAATATAAAAGAATGGTTGTGGGGAAAGGGGCACTGCAGTGAAGGATTAAATGACCCAGAAGAGTCTGCTCCTCCTAAGCCTGAAACAGTAAGACTGATTAGTCGGTCCCAGGAAGCAAAAGTTGAATTCAATGTTTGCTTTAGCTCAGTCTCCATCCCCAAGAGTACCTTTCCTGAGATGTTTTTATTTTTTTTAACTCTGACAAAGAGAAAGAAACGTGTCCTTACTTGTCATCATCATCATCATCTTCTTCTTCTTCTTTTTTTAAACAAAAGAGGTATTTCAGTCCTTAAGTGCTTGCCAACTCCTGATAACACTGGGCAAAACTAGACGATGTTGCTTTGGGAAAGTTCAACAATTTTAGCTTGACTTGGGAGATAACTGTTTATGTTGCCGGAATTATTACTCACGTTTTAGAAATGCTGAAACATGCTAACTTGTTGAAGGGCATTAACGGTCCATTTACTGAACTTAGAGCCTGAATTTTGGTCTAGTGGCCTTCAGACTGTGGGAGGGAGTCAAAGTTACCTGGTTCATTTTCCCTCCAGGTGGGATGGAGGGTGACCCACGCTGTGCCTGGACCTTCCTGGTGGATGGTAACCAGAGTTCTGTGAAGCAGGCACAGCCGGGGAGCCCAGAGTCATATTCCTATGGCTACATTTTCAGATACCTGTTCACATTTATCAGTAGATTAACTTGCAAAAACAATCGTTGTCTGAATAACCTTTAATTCAGATAATTACTTTCGGATAAAACCAAGTGAAATACCACGCATTTTGCGATTCAAAATAAAGTGACTCTAGGTCTGCTTCAGAGTTTGGAACAAATAGTCGGGGAGAAAACTCACAGGACTGTAAGCCTGCAGAGTTTACAGAGTGCTTTTCTTTTCAGGTAAATGGCTTAGAAAGCAGAAAAGAAACAACACAAAAGTTTCCACAACCACCAAGTACAGAATTTGCTTTGAATTAAAAAAAAAAAAAAAAAAACCACCACATTTTAGCGACAGTGAGGTAGTACAGGTCACCTGCTTGCATTTCTTCTCCAAAACATTCTTCTGAGCATAACTGGCTTGCATAACACTTAAATGTAGTTTCAAAAAATAGACTCCTACATTAATCTAAAATCTGGATTTTATGGCTGCACTTTTACATAAATCAACATGCTTCCCTGTGACGCTTGCGAAAGCTGGGGGGCTCTCGTCACATACCTCCAGGAAGAAGAGAAAAGAACCTTACAAACTCTCTACTTTATAGTCAGTCATGAACGTAAAAGCTATGGGGGTGGGGGGATTGGGAGAACATTTTATAGAAGCTTTCCTACTATACCTAAGGTTACCTGCATCATGAAGTCTCATTTGAGGAGGTCTAAATTCTGAAGTTTAACTCACAATCAGCTACCCTTCATCACTCTCTGCCCAGGATGAAGTTTTTGGAATTTAGTATGAAATGAACTTTAGTTGGAAGATTTTCCACATGCGTTTTATTTATAGTTTCTCTCCAGTGTGAGTCCTCTGGTGATTGGTAAGGGATGAGCTCTGGCTAAAAGCCTTGCCACATTCTTTACATTTATAAGGCTTCTCTCCTGTATGAATCCTCATGTGTGTCATGAGGGAGGAACTCTGTCTGAAGGCTTTCCCACATACTTTACAATTAAACGGTTTCTCTCCAGTATGAATTCTCTGGTGCTGAATGAGAGCTGAGCTTTGGTTGAAGGCTTTTTCACAGTCATTACATTTATAAGGTTTCTCTCCAGTATGAATTTTTCGATGAGTATTAACTGCTGAGTGGGAACTGAAGGCTTTTCCGCATTCTTTACAGTTGTATGGTTTCTCTCCAGTATGGATTCTGTTGTGTATATTAAGCCGTGAAATCCAAGAGAAGGCCTTCCCACATTCATTGCATTTGTACGGTTTTTCTCCTGTATGAATTCTTTGATGCTGTATCAGAGCAGAGCTTTGGCTGAAGGCTTTCCCACAGTCTTTACATACATAAGGTTTCTCACCAGTGTGAATTCTCTGATGTATAATAAGGGCTGAGTGGTAACTGAATACTTTCCCACACTCGTTACAATTAAAGGGTTTCTCTCCAGTATGAATTCTATGGTGTCTACTTAGCCGCGATATTGAGGTAAAGGCTTTCCCACACTGACTACATTCGTAAGGTTTCTCTCCAGTGTGAATCCTGTGATGCTGAATGAGAGAGGAGCACTGGCTAAAGGCTCTCCCACATTCATTACATTTATAGGGCTTTTCTCCAGTATGAATCCGTTGGTGGTTATTCAGGGATGAACTTCCTTTAAATGTCTTGCCACACTCATTGCATTTATAGGGTCTCTCTCCAGTGTGCATTCGCTGATGTCCGATGAGAGAGGTGGTGAAACTGAAGGCTTTCCCACATTCGCTGCATATGTAAGGCTTCTCTCCCGTATGAACTCTCAGGTGCTGAGTGAGAGACGAGCTTTGGCTGAAAGCTTTCCGACATTCCTTGCACTTATAGAGCTTCTCTCCGGTGTGGATCCTCTGGTGTTTACTCAGGGAAGAACTGTGGAGGAAGATTTTCCCACAGATGTTACATTTGTAACATTTGCGCACCGTGTTGACTCCCAGGTGTTTAAACAGAACTGAATACTGCTGCGAATGGGGTTTCCTTCCCCTGGAAACGAGTCTGGGTTTCCTAATAAGGGAGGACTTCAAGCTGAGATTTTTCCCCAGCTCAATACTCGTAAAGCTCCTGTCTCTCAGGTATGTGTTCTTGATGGTAACTAAGACTTTCCGGAAAGGTTTGTTCTTTTTGCCTGGCTGCTTCTCTAGCTTGTCCTCGTTTATGTAGGTTTTCCCCAACTTGAAGTCAAAAGGACCGTCACCTAGGAGTTTATGCATTACTGCCTGATTGTCTTCTTCAGAATCTGCAGTTTCAAACATGCTCTCCCATCCTAAAATAAAGAAAACAGGTTAAGACTCCCTTGCACGGAAGATAAAGAAAAGTGCTATCAAAATATACAAGGATTGCTAACAAGTACACCCTTAGATTCTTAGGAAAAGGATGGGGAGAAAGAAGGGCAGGGTGGGAGACACGCCTGGGTGGAGAGGCTGTGAGGACAGCTGCACGTAGGCAAGCTGAGGAACTCAGAGAAGCCCCTCCGACAAGAGGAGCCAGGCCCGCTCTAGTAACAAAGCTCAGGTCGGGAGGGTACAGGGCACTGGTGAGTGCAGCACGTTGTGTTATTCCTCGGCTTCCTCTCCCAAGGCAGCCACCACCGCCCTCGAGGTAAGTCCGCGAGAAAACTGCAGAGGGGCTAGAAGTAAAAACTGGAAGAGCTACTGGCCCTAAAAAGCTCTCTGAAACACAGCGCCTCCATCACTGCTGTTCTGGAACTCATGTGAGGGCTATTCGTGGTGTCATGATGGACATTTACTCACTCACTCAAGCAGTATTCACTGAGTGCCCCACCATGCACAGGGCAAGATCAGGATTACGGGGTATGTATCAGACAAGACTCCAGTTTTCACAAGGTTTACATTCTAGCAGCGGGATATTGACAATGACCAACTGACCAAATAAACTAGGGATGATGAGAACTAAGAAAACAAACAAAAACAAGGTGATGTGCAGTTGAGTATACAAGCTTCATGATAAGGAAGTAAAATTAAAGATGAGATCCAGGGACTCCTGGATGGCTCAGTTGGTTAAGCATCTGACTCGATTTTGGCTCAGGTCATGATCTTACAATGTGTGATTTCAAGCACCGCATAGGGGATCTGCACTATCAGTCCAGAGCCTGCTTGGGATTCTCTCTCTCCCTCTCTCTCTGCGCCCGTGCCCCACCCTTGCTCACAACTGCTCTCTCTCTCAAAATAAATAAATAAATAAGTAAGCATTAAAAAAAAGATGAGATCTAAATAACAAGAGCTGGCCGGTGCAAAAATGTGGCTATAAAGATGATTCCAGTCAGGAAGAACAGCTAGCACAAAAGCCCTAAGGCAAGAGTAAGCTCTGAGAGTTTGAGGAGCCTAGAGAAGTCCGGTATGGACTAAGCTAGAAGGAACAAGAAGACAGCGTAACAAGGTGCGGAAAGAGGTAGGCAGGAGCCTTATCATGTGGGGTCTCGTAAGATATACGAAGATGTTTGAAATTTCTTCTGAGGCTCGCTGGGGGTTGGGAAGGCATGGCAGTTTTGTTTAAAAAGGATCATGGGGAGCCTGGGTGGCTTGTCAGTTAAGCACCCAACTTCAGCTCAGGTCATGATCTCACGGTTCGTGGGTTCGAGCCCTGCGTCGGGCTCTGTGCTGACAACTCAGAGCCTGGAGCTTGCTTTGGATTCTGTGTCTCCTTCTTTCTCTGCCACTACCCTGTTCGTGCTCTGCCTCTCTCAAAATAAATAAACATTTAAAAAACTTTTTTTTTAAATAAAAAGGATCACGATGGTGTGTGACAAATGGATTGTAATTGGGGGTGGGGGAAACAAGGGCAGACACAGAGCAGCCATTTAGGAGACTGGACAGATGTACACTGGCACGGCGCTGGAGGTGGGCACATTCGTGATGTTCTCAAGGCAGAGATGACAAGTGTCTTCAACCTATGTACAGGATGTACAGAGTAGGTGAAAGAGAGGACTCAAGGACGGCCTCTAGCTTCTGGCCTGGGCAGCTTGATGGAGATTGGTGCCGTATAACGATATGGGGCATACTGGAAGAGGAGAACATGCTTGAGAATAATTTCAGTCCACTTTTTGATCACTTAGGATACAGTGGAATCATTGCTTCAAAAAGAATGAATGTATTTTATGAAAGAGCTTTTATTTTCTTAACTTAAAAGAAGATACATAATCATTGTTAAGAAAATTGAAGAAAACACGGAAAACTATAAATACAAAAATAGAGTTCACCCATAAACACAACATACAAATATAATTATTGCTAGATATGAATTTTGCTCATCAGAATTTTGGGGGATATGAGAAAACACTTTTACTTAAAAAATAAAAATGAGTTGAAACTACACTGCCCCGTACCCCCTCTTAAAAAAATTTTTTTTTGTGGGCTTCTCTCCATGTCAACAAATGAAGGTTGATGCCATCATGTTTTTTAAATTTTTTTTAATGTTTGTTTATTTTTGAAGGAGAAAGAGAAGAGTGTGAGTGGGGGGAGGGGCAGAGAGAGAGGGAGGCACAGATTCTGAAGCAGGTGCCAGGCTCTGAGCTGTCAGCACAGAGCCCGACGTGGGGCTTGAACTCACAGATGGTGAGATCATCACCAGAGCCAAAGTCAGATGCTTACAACCAACTGAGCCACCCAGGCACCCCAGCTGATGCCATTATTTTAATAGCAATGTAAGATTTCAAAGCACGAACATAATAATAATTTAATGACTCCCCTTTTGAGAGTCATTTAGCTTTCCTGTCCCCAGTGATCCCTCATGTTACAACAAAACTTCTTTTATATCCCTTTGCAACTCTGCACAATTCCGGAATTCATTATTTCCTTAAGATAAATTACCAAATTTGGAATTGATTTTAATAAAGTCAGGCCATCCTGAAGAAAGACTATGCCCATCAAAATCCCGTTAAAGATACTCCAACATCATTCAGAGCAATAGGAGAACACTAGGTATGTATTTCTCAATTTGGGGTAATATAGTAAAAGGGAAAATGGTATCTCATTGCTTTAGTTTGTACTGCATTGCTTATAATGAAGTTGAACAGGTATCCAAAGAATCCTGGGTGAATTTTCAATTCACATTCCTTGCCTTTTTAACAGTAATACTCATGCCTTTGTGCTGTAATTATTTACTGTCTAGACAGTTTCTCTGTTTCTCATATTAAACCTTTGTATTCTATAGCGATAAAAGCAATCTTCATAATAGAAAAAAACTAGAAACTAATATTTCCAAAAGATTATTTAATAAAATATGGCTTAACAATACAATAGAGTTCTCTCAAAGAGGTGGGCCTCTATTTAATGAGGGCTGAATACGTGAAAGGATATTCACAGTTTAAAATATGTTTATATATTTATACGTCCTGAGAATATGTATAATCTTTTTTTTTTATGTTTATTTATTTTTGAGAGAGAGACAGAGACAGAGTACGAGTCTGGGAGGGGCAGAGAGAGAGGGAGACACAGACTCCAAAGCAGGATCCAGGCTCTGAGCTGTCAGCACAGAGCCCGACGCGGGGCTTGAACCCATGAACCTTGAGATCATGACCTGAGCCGAACAGGGATGCTTAACCGACTGAGCCACCCAGGCACCCCGAGAATATGTATAACTGTTTCTCTCTTTCTCTGTCTCTCTCTCCCTCATGCACAAGTGCACTCAAACAAATATTCACAGCCTGAAAGGATAAATAGTAAAATATCAACAAAGGTTTATCACGGTTGGTCGGCAAAATTTCAACCTTTTTTTTCCTCCTCTTTTTTACAATATCATGTATATCCTGTATACGTTAAAAATAATTATAATTTTCTTTAATTCTTGAAAAAGACAAACACAGTCAATTTGATACTAATGATTTCTTTACCAACCAGAAAGCTCAGAGAAAAATGTGAAACTCACCCATAGCTACCATTCTGGTCTTACCACAAACATATTTATTTTCTAAGGTTCTGACTGAACTTCTATTTTATCTTATCATTATTCTTAGTTATTTGTAACTGTACCAACCAATTTGTAACCAACCAATTGTTGGTGAAATGTGGCAGAATATATGTGAGTATGTAGTAGTAAAAAAGATCCTAGACGTGAAAAGAAAAAAAAAAAAAAAAAGACTTGGCTCATCAAAGGGCCCTGTGAAACCAAAAAACAATATTAAAACAAAACTCCTTCATACAACCTAATGAATCTTATGAATTCCAAAAATAAGGAGAATATCCCTTAATATTCTAGACAGAAAACCCAAAAAAAGGGAAAAGCCAATTCCTACACAGAAAACAGAGGGAAAATAATCAAACTAACAGAGGACTTTTTATCAGTAACACTCAATGCTCAACACAGAATTCCAGATCTATGATTCTCACAGGAGAGATCAGAGGATTGATTTTAGATACGCACAAATACAGCACACACGAACCTTTCTAAAAACATCATTCAGGAAAATAGTCTAGTCAAGTCAAAGGAAAAAATCTGAAGACAAGGCTCATGAATGGAAACACGAGACTCAGCTGACACACAAGGCCTGTGTCCTGCCCCTGAGAGAAATAAATCCTGGATAAATAGCAGAGCAAAGGAGAGACCCACCCTCTGGTGCTAGAATCAAAGACAAAACAGGAGAAAAGCAAACAAAGACCAACAAAACAAAACAAAATGAAACAAAGCAAAGCAAAAAAACCACCTCCTAGTAACAACAAAAACAAAACCAAAGAAAAAGCAGAAAAGCAAATAAGAGTTTACTGACCCAGCAACCCACAGGAGTTTTAGAGACTGAGAGGTATGTCCTAGCAACCAGGGCTGGAACATACTATTTTGAATATCTTCCCACAAAAGATTGAGGAGAATGCTATGTTGAGTACCTGGCAAACCTTCTGCCTAAATTCGATTTATCAGCATTTTGCTACCCCTGCTTTCTCTCTCTTCTGTAGTAGATAAATGCACGTACATCTGCTTTTTCTTTTTAGCTGAACCATATATGATAAGTTGCAGACCAAAGAAGTCAAACAAAAATGCAAGATGGAAAAATGAGGGATGTAGCGTACCGACAGAGGATTTGTTCAGATCACAAAGAGAAGATAATTTAAGAAAATAATCAGTCCAGGGGTGCCTGGGTGGCTCTTTTGGTCTCTCTCTCAAAAAAAATGAATAAACATTTAAAAATATTTTTTTAATTACAAATGATGGCTGATACAAGCGGGGCCCTCCTGGGAGAATTCAACTCTCCCTCCGAACCCCCGAATCAAGGACTCACAAAGGTAGAGAGAGAGAGGCCATGCCCTCCCCGGCATGTCCCACCTGGCCTGGCACACCTAGGAGGGCCCTGGTCAGTGTCTCCTGAGCACAGGCTCCGCGCTGATCGGCAGCACCCAGGCGGTGAGAACATGCTATGCCCACTTCCCAATCCTGGTCACTCACCTACACAGGGGCCTTGAGAAACTCCATTCTCCACCATCCAGGGGTCTTCCCCTTGCTGTAACTGGAAGATAACCTTTGGTTTGGAAAACAGAATTCCTGTTCGGGAGCAAAGAGAAGAGAATGAGTCCGTGCTGCAGACGTGAGCAGCCACCTTGGCACCCGCATCCAGCCGCATGGGCTCCAGGGCAGGGGCCAGTCGTTCTGAGAGGGGCTTAAATTCCTGTCGCAGGGGACGGCCGGGGGACGGTCTGAGGAAGAAGAGCAGAGCGCTGGCCGTGCGCTCTACACTGGCACGTCCTGGGAGATCCAGGGGGACAGAGTCTGGGGGCAAAAGAACCGCAAAGGCACACAAAGAATGCCCGTGACTGACTCTACCAAACCGAGCTTTGCTGGCAGTGGAGGGGGACAGCAACCCTGGCCACACCCTCCAAGTGTCCTCCCCGGGGAGGGCCCGCAGACGCGCCCCCGGCAGGTTCCACATCACCAGGGGAGGTCCTTACCCAGCGAGACCAGGGTGCCGTAGTTCTCCAGCATCACCTCCCGGTACAGGCTTCTCTGCGCAGAGTCCAGGCGCAGCCACTCGTCCCGGCTGAAGACCACGGCCACGTCCCTGAACGTCACGGACTCCTGCAACGGCACCCCCACTCCTGCTCACCCGGGGCCATCCCCCGGGCCGGGTCACCACGCAGGTCCTGAGCATCTGGAGCCGAGTACTTCTCGACCACCTCATGTGACTGAGCGCATGGCCATCACATACCTTCTGTGAAGGCAGCACTGTGCCCCCGGGAAGGTGAGGCACAGCGGCCGAGCGAGAGAAGCACTTGAAATCATTCCACTAAATCACAACAATAGAAACACGGAACTTGAGACGTGGACGTGTACGATCGCCGATACCCAACGGCCATTTTACAGCTGAGACCTGAGAATCGGGCTTTAGAAGGAGGCTCCGGCAACTCACTCGGGGGGGAAAAAACAGGTGAGCCTGGATTCTGTCATGCCTCGGGCCTTCTCTGTGTCCTGGGCCAAAGGACACGGACATTCACAGGCATGGCTTTGTCAGGAGAGGGCCCAGGGTGGGGGGCTGCAGGACCCTTCAACCGGAGCCAAGCAAGAAGGTTGTGGGTGGGACACTCCCTTTCCGCCCCGGAGGCCTTTGTTCTTCTACCTTTCTCTCAGCTGCCCTGCATCACAAGTCACCTCTCTTAAAGCCCTTTCTTTTCCTATTAAAAAGTCTTTTTTGGGTGAGGGGGAGCCTGGGTGGCTCAGCCGGTTAAGTGTCTGACTCTTGGTTCTGGCTCAGGTCTTAATCTCAACCATAATAATCTGGTTCATGGGTTCCAGCCATGCGACGGGCTCTGGGCTGACAGTATGGAGCCTACTTGGGAGTCTGTCTCTCCCTCGATCTCTGCCCCTCACCCTCTTGCTCTCTTTCTCAAAATAACTGTAAAAAAAAAAATCCTTTCTTTTAAAAGTGAATTCGAAAAGGTCAATAAGCAAAAGGAAAAGAAATGTTCATCTAATTTTCTACTACCGCAGACAAGTTTTGCCAACTTCTTTCTGTATATATATGTATGTATGTCTCTCAGAACTTCTTACTTGCTAATATGGCCCTAGGTTTAAACAAAAATAAAATATTATACAGACATAACTGTATCCCACTCAACATTTTTTACTTGTACAGATGAATTGGTTTCCTTAACTAATCTACTAGCGGTTATTTACATTGTTCCCACTTTTGTAACTCTCAAAATGCTGGACTATTGGGAAAGTGTGCAAAACTTATTTCCTTAGGACACATTTCTAGAGGTAGAAGTGTCCGGGCACAGCTTGCTTTCTCTTTACCATCCCTCAAAACCCAGAAAGGAGGTCGCAAGGTCAGATATTCTCTGACCTGTAAGGGCAAACACAAATTAGAAATAAGCAGCTGCTAGCAATAAGGGAGAAGACTCTCACTCCCTCCTTGAAAATTTTCTGAGTTTCTTGCTCAGTCCTTTCACATAAGCCAGTCCCCACTTCTCCAGGCAGGGTAGGTTGTAAGACCCCCAGAAGATGCTAAAACTTGGATAGTACCATGCCCTATGTATGCTGTTTTTTTCCTGTAAACACAAACCTATGATCAAGTTTAATTCATAAATTCGGCACAGTAAGAGATAACAGTAACTAGCGATAAAATGGAACAATTATAACAATATGCTGTAGCAAAAATTATGTGGTGTCTCCCTCTCAAAACATCTTACTGTACCATACGTACCCTTCTTCTGCTTGTAATGATATTGTCACCAGCTAGACCCCAAGACCTGACCTTTAGTGCCCACCTGCTTGTACTCACTGACCTTGGTCCCCCATTTTTCCTTAAACTCCTTCCAGGTTCTCTCTTAACTCAGGCAAATGGCAAGCAAAACCGCCCCTCCAGCAATAGCGATCGATCAATCGATCAATCGCCCTACCAGACCTCCAGGGCGCCCAGACCTCCCAGACCAGTTTGAGCTTAACCCCCTCACTCCCGCCTGCCCAGACGGACTATGGGGTGTCCTCTAGAATAACCAACAATTATCTTCACCTCATTAGAACAGTACAATCTCCACCCCAGGAGGAGCTCCCGCCTCACTGACCTAACATACAATGTGCATATAGGCCTGTTTCCTTAAGGTGCGCACTTCACCTTATGCCCGCCTCTACACACCTCTACGTGCTGCGACAAGGATCCCCTTTTTAAATATTCACCTCAACCCTCAATGAAAGGAACCCGTGCACCCTGGCTTGGGGAGTCATAACTTTGGAAGATGTTTTCCGTGATCTCCTTATTTGCTGCCAATAAAGTTTCCTTTGTGCCACATCTCACCTGGGGTAGCTTCTCTGTGTGACTTGCCCGGGAGCGAACTCACAGTGGTCTGGTTACAACATGAGAGGATAAAACACCTACATGAGATGAAGTGAGAAAGGTGCAGGCTTTGTGCTTTGCGACGCATCGCATAGCTACGACTGACTTTCTGACCTTGGGATGATGATGTGTCAGAAGGCGGGTCATCTTGTAGCTGAAACCGCAGCGAGGGAAACTGTGGATGATGGCACTACCGTCAGTCTTTTCAACGACTCATGATCTCACGGCTCATGAGTTTGAGCCTCGTGCTGGGCACTGTCAGTGCAGAGCCTGCTTGGGACTCTCTGCCCCTCCCCCACTCACTCTCTCTCCTTCTCAAAATAAGTAAACTTTAAAAAATAAGTCACTTGCCAGTCTCACAACCCAGGATCACGTCCTCAAGGACCTGGCAGCCATCTCCTTGAATGTGCTGATCTCTGTCTCCTGGGAGGAGGCGGGCCTAACTTGTCACCTGATGCACTTCCAGACTGGGTTGTGGCCACTGAACTCCATGAGTGAGCCTTCCGTCTTCGCAGTCCCTTTAGTGGATTGTCTGTGATGTACATTACAGTCTGGCTAAATGCTTATTCAATAATAAAAGTGTTTTCTTTCTCTTCTGCCTTTATGGAGAGGTTTTCTGGGTTGGGAGGAGATTGTTTTTAATTCTATTTCCCTAAGTACCACCAAAGGACAAAGGGAAGAAAACACTGTGGAAAGAAGGCTCATTTCCCTGAATCTGTTCCCCAAGACCACTGCCCAGTTGTGCTTTCTTTTCCTTTTACCATCTTTCTTTCCTTTTCCTCATCTATGGGAGCCTGGTCCTGCTTGTAAACCCCAAATCGCCCGATACAGTTGACCCTTGAACAACCTGGGTTTGAACTGTGCAGGCCCATGTAGATATATTTTTTTTCAACAGATACAGCACTGTAAATGTATTTTCTCTTCCTTATAATTGTGTTAATAACATTTCCTTTCCCCTAACTTACTTTATTGTAAGACTAGAGCATATAATACACATACCATGCAAAGTATGTGCTAATCGACCGTTATTGGTAAGGCTTCCCACCAACTGTAGTTAAGGTTTTTGGAGGAGTCAAAAGTTATCTGTGGATTTCCCATTTACAACAACGTGGATGGAGCTAAAGTATTAGGCTAAGGGAAATAAGTCAGTCAGAGAAAGATAAATACCATATGATTTCACTCCTATGTGGAATTTAAGAAACAAGACCAATGAACGTGGGGGAAGGGAGAAAAAAAGAGAGGGAGGCAAACCATAAAAGACTCATAACTATAGAGAACACACTGAGGGCTGATGGAGGAGGTGGGTAGGGGATGGGCTAAATGGGCGATGGGGCATAGGCAACAGGAGGGCACTTGTGATGAGCACTGGGTGTTTTATGTAAGGGATGAATCACTAAATTCTACTCATGAAACCAATATTACACTATAGGTTAACTAACTAGAATTTAAATAAAAACTTAAAGTAAAAGTTGTATGTAGATTTCTGGGGGGCCTGGGGCGCAGGAAGGATCAGGGCCTGAGCCCTTATGTTAGAGTAGACAGCTAGTTAGGTTCTAACGGATACCTGGAGGCCAGCAAGGAGGAAGTCCTGGCCAGCTATCAGGAAAGTCAGAGGCCTGTCCTGGCGGCACTCCACAAGATGCCAGATCAAATCAGACAGGCCCAAGATGGCGTATGCCATGACAGGAAACCCCTGACAAAATTAGGAAGAAAAAGCTTGAAACTCTGCATTCCTGCCCCAAGTAGAATATCCCTAGTTAAAAACTACGAATAAAAGGCAGAAACCCAGGGGCGCCTGGGTGGCTTGGTCAGTTAAGTGTCCAACTTTGCTCAGGTCATAATCTCACCGCTCGTGGGTTCGAGCCCCATGTCGTGCTCTGTTCTGACAGCTCAGAGCCTGGAGCCTGCTTCTGATTCTGTGTCTCCATCTTTCTCTGCCCCTCCCCCATTTATGCTGTCTCTCAAAAATGAATAAAAGTTAAAAAAAAAAAAAGATAGAAATCCAAACCCCAGGATGCAAACCCCTCTCTCTCTTGAGCGCACCTGCTCTTATCCAGCGAGTATACTTTTCACTCTCACAAACTTTCCCGCTGTGTCATTCATGCAATGTGTTGTGTGTTCTGTCCTTGAATTCCTTCTTGAAACAAGACCAAGAAATTTCAGCGACTCCTTCAGGACGGGCTGGGTCAAGGCAACACTTAAATCCCTGCATTGTTCAAGAGTCAACAGTACTAGGACTTATCCCTGACCACACTTGCTGATTCAGAGGTCTTCTTTCTTGGAACTTCCTAGAAAATCACCTGGACCAGGGACTACTGTAGTTGATTGGTCCTCAGTGCCTTGAGGGTAAAGCCCATACATTTTGTCTTTGAATTCCTAATGTTATAGAAAGAATTATCTGACTTCCCCAAGTTTCCGCCCTTCATAGGGAAAAAACATACCTAGATCCCTCACAGAGCCCTGTGGGGCATTGGCTTGGGCCTGGGGGCACCGTTCAATTCCTAATCAATGAGTACTTAAGCTACTTAAGTACTTAACGGTGAAGTGGGGGGGGGGGGCACTGACACTAGAAAAACACCTTCCTTCCAAAGTTCCCCTACCAGGCCCACCCTGGGCTTTGGTGCCTTGGAAACCTCAACAATGGTGATCATGATCATGACCTCCGAACCAGGAAGGCGGTTCAATAAAAAAGCCTCCACTCACCTGAGCGTGGGCTGGCAGCAACCTGGTGGCCATTTCTCACCTGAAATGAAGAAAGAGGTGAGGACAGTGAGGTCTGTCTGTCCTGTCTGTACTCCCACCCTCCTTACGCCTGACTAAATGAGAAAGCTCCACACACTCAGCACCCTGCAGAGAGAAGCCAGAGGGAACAAGGGAGCCCAAGCATTCCTGAGTTAGAGGGTCCGGGAGCATGACCACCAAAACCAGGACTGGGCAGTAAGCCTACTTCCAGTCCCCGGGCCTGCTGCCTTTCAGCCAGTGGTTTACGAAGAAAGGAGAAATCAAACTAAGGGATCAGAACCATGTGATGTACGTGAACGGAATAAAGGGCAGTCGTGCCCGGCTCCCAGTGTAATAGGTCAGCTTATGGAATGTAGTAAGTTAACTTCCTTACGGAATGGAACAGGTCAACTTGTAAGATATCAGAGAGCTTACTGTATATAAGTTCGGCTTAAACTCCCATTCTGGTAAATAATTAAAGGTTGGGCAACCAGACTCTACCCTAAGAATGTAACTCGATAACGAACATTGTGTCCTACAAGTTAACTTATTTTTCAAGGTTCTGTTAAGCAACCCCATCCCGTTTACTAAGACCTGGCCAAGGCAAGGTGAAAGTCACATAGTCACTGCCCTGCGGTATCTTAGGTGTCTCGCTATAATCGGTCATTTTAAAAGGACAAAAAAAAAAAAAAAAACTTTGAAATGATAGGTTCCCGCCAAAACTAACGTCTGTGTATTACAATATAATTGGCTACCTTGAAATGCTGTGAATTGTAATTGGTTAACTAAATAATGATGTATTCTGCCTTGCTACTGTCCATCTAAGCCCACTGCCACCCTTGTTCGGGGCCATTCTCTGTACTTTTCTCCTTAAGATCAGATCAGGTTTGGCCCGGCCGTACATAAAATCTTGCCTCGCTTCTATTCGGCGTTTGGTGGTCTTTTCAACATCGCCCTGTTACGCCAGAGCTGTTCAATTAATGAGAAATAACACAGCCATTCCACACATCTGCATTTAAATATTTTGGGCTGTACTATAATAATGTAATTATAATAAATATATTGTACCTAATGTAACATGCAATTATACATCATGCATGACAACAAAGTACAATAACATGATAATTAAAATAATTCTTCACATAACATTTCAAGGACATTGGGAGTCCTTTTCAGGAAGAGCCAACCAAAAATTAGCCCTCTCGCCTCTGCCTCTTGGGAATTGTGCTTCCTTCATGAAGAGTTATCAAACCTCCTTAGATATAAGTGAAAACATACCCATCCACCTTCCTCTCCTGGCTCCAAAACACCACAGGGCTCGAAAGAAAGAGCATCACTGGCTAGAACTGAACTTAAAATTTAGAGAAAGGGGAAGGAACTCGGCAAAAGAACAAAATTAATCTAAACAACAACAAAAAAGACAACAGTCAAATCATCCGACGATTCCCTCTGGGAAAAGTGCCAAACAAGCAAAGATGGCAAAAACTGATGAACACAAAATAAAGTTTAAACTCGGGGTGGCATGGGGGTGGGGGGCGACCCGACAAACGCCACCAGCAAAAAACCGCCCCAGGATTCCCGGACCCTGCAACAGGGCATGGCTTCCCGCAATCTCGGTTCTGGGGCCATTTGTCCGGGAGCCGTGCCCGAGCCTGGAGCTCAGGCGGTGACAGCTCCGGTTTCCCGGGGTGGGAGGACGCGGGAGGGGAGACCTCCCCGGGCAACGCCTCCTTCCCGGGCCGCGTTCACCTGCTCAGGCCGCCGCGGCTCGGACGCCCGGAGCCGGGACTCGGCTGGGACTCGCGCCGCGGCCGGCCCTCTGCCCTGGCCCCGCCTCAGGAGCTGACACCCCGGGCCCGCTCTCACCGGCAGCCACTACCTGAGCCCGCCGCGACGGGGACTCCAAGCGGCCGACTGCACTGGAGACAAGCAAAATACCTAGCCTGGGGACAGTCTTCGCCGCCACCGCCAGGCCGCCGGGCGCAATCGCGCCTGCGCAGGAGAGAGCAAACGGGGGCCTCGGCTAAACCGCAGTGCTTTTCCTTTCGAACTATACTTCCCAGACAGCATCGCGGCCGGCCGGCCTACGGTGTCCGGGAAGGGCCAAGAGCCGTAAGGCTGGAGAAAGTTTTGCTGCGAGCCTAGACGGCCGAAGCCGCATCTTTCTGCATCTCTAACCGCTTGTCCTCTCTAGCACCCTTTTTGGGAAAAGTGGGTATGTATTTAAAAATATGGAAAATTAGCCCCTCGCTTCTACATATTCTTGGTTCCTGAAATGCAAAGATTAGGTTAGAGGCAAGGGTAAGCATTATTGCCAAACAATTTACAAACCCGGGAGTCTCAGTCTTGAGCTACAAACTGAAAGCACTCTCCCAAGTTCTCTGCCCGTATAAGGCTGGTCAGACTCGGGTCCCAAACTGCAACTTCAGGAGCAGAGTGACAAGCAGGATACAGCGCGCTTTTCTGAGCAGCTTCAGGATGTGGCAGCCCCTTGAAGAACACGATAAGATGTGTCACAGGGGTCTTTCTGCGAATATTGCTGAATTCTGTACAGCCTGCCACCTCAGGCTGTGCTGACTGGTTTTGTTTCTCGTGAACATTCAGCCTGATTAAAAGTCTAGTTTTTCCCCCCCTGACAATGAGGGACCCCATCTTGTCTGTTAGCTGTTGTTGTGTAATTATTGGGGTCTGTTGTTCTTAACTGTGAAAATCCATTTGACACATTTTTGAACTAAAAAAAAAATTATGTCTAAATTTCACAACCTAAAAAGATATATTTTTTCAATTTTTAAAAAAAGATTTATTTTTGAGAGAGAGAGAGAGAATGTGAGCAGAGGAGGGGCAGAGAGAGAGGAAGACATAGAATCTGAAGCAGGCTCCAGGCTCTGAGCTGTCAGCACAGAGCCTGATGTGGGGCTCGAACACCACAGGCCATGAGATCATTACCTGAGCCACAAACCATGAGGTCATTTCCTGAGCCAAAGTCGGAGGCTTAACCAACTGAGCCACCCAGGTGTCCTGGTTCTTGTCTTTTTTAAGGGAATGACACAGATACCAGTTAACTTCAGATATAAATGTTTTAAAATGTTTAAATATATATGTTAAATATTTAATAGAGACTGTGGGGCAAATGGAAACATGATATATGACTTCCTAACCAGCCACAGAGTAATCTTAAACTATATTCGTTTAAGTCAATATTCTTTTTAAAATGTAGATTATTTGATTTATTTTTGTAATTAGATCTTCACAAAGTTGTCTTTTCACTGTTTTGTTAACATGAAATTATACTGTGGTACACTGAAGTTGGTCGCCTGGGGAACAGTAATTGTATATTCAGCTTAACAGAAATAGAAGGATATTTTGTCTGTCTTTCACGATGCAATCATATTATAACATTTTTAAATTTCACAGTGAAAAATAACTTGTGCTGTTGGAAAACGCAAAGTGATCCACAATATGTCTCCCCTGCAAGAGGGTATTTAGGTTTACCATTTACGGGAAAATCCTGTATCAGACTTCTGCAGGAGAGTCGCCAGCATACCTTGTCCAGCCCTTACTCACAATCCTATGTGTAGCTTTGCCGAGACCTGGTAAGTATCTCTCCTGGGCAACCGCACTTTTCACGTCATGAAAGTACAGGTTCCCACATATACATGATGATAGAAAATGAAATACAGTAAGTTAGACTTCTGAATTTCAGTTCTGAGTCTCCTCGTCAATACCAGTGGATAAGTGTGTGGGCAGTAACACTACTCCAAGACATACGGACAGCAAAAAATGTACCTGACAGTTTGGAAGGCAAGCAGCCAACAGCTAAAGTGGTGATTCCATCCTTGGCCAATGTCTCTCAGAACAGAGGTCTGTGGTCTGCGCCACTGGTGCCTTGGGTCCTGATAGAAAAGCCCTCCTTTTGGCAGGTGTCTTCACTCTCTCCCAGACACTCAACTCTGAGACGGCATTATCAACCGAGGTGTCCGGTCCGAGACTCCAAAAAACAGGAAGTCCCTTGGGCCAGAAGGTTCGGGCAGTGCTGGTGAGTGGGAGCTCATACCCTGGGGAACAAGGTGGCTTCATGCAAGCCCCACTCTCCTCCCCACCTAGAGCATCCCTGCGCCCTGGATCTACACCCCCCACCCTGAGCAGAGGCTGGTGCCGAGGCTCCGGACACAGGCTAGTTGTGTGGGAAGGAAGAGAAACTTCCCGAGCTGGATGATGGAGAGCAGGGCTGTGGGTCCCATTCCGCTATCCTGACCGGGGCCTGCAGCCACACTACAATCTAATTAAGAATTAAAAATATATTATTTCAAAGAAGTTAAGTGGAAAAACCTGTTGTCTAACATATGCATTGAATAACAAGAATCAAATTGTGGTTCTTCCCCGCCCCCCACCAATTTTTTCCTATCTCTACTGCAAGGCCTAGAAGAAATAACAATCCAATGGCAATAAAATAAATTACGGTCTCTAAATTACCCTTTAATGGGAAGGGTTCCTTTAGAGAAATGGCTGATTACAAGGACAAGGCAGGGAATACACAAGAGAAGTCTGGTGCCCAAAGGCAGGGAAGCTATCCAAGATTATTGAGTCATATCAAAAGGACACAGGAGCCAGGGCACGTGGGTGGCTCAGTCGGTTAAGCATCTGACTTCGGCTCCGGTCATGATCTCATGGTTCGTGGATTCGAGCCCCGCATCGGGATCTGTGCTGACAGCTGGGAGCCTGGAGCCTTCTTTGGCTTCTGTGTCTCCCGCTCTCTCTGCCCCTCCCCCACTTGCACTCTGTTTCTCTCTCTCAAAAATAAATAAAGTTTAAAAAAAAAAAAGGACACAGGGGCCAATCTTGCAGGGATTCTGCTGGACAAAGATGGAACAATTTGAGCATCAAAAAGAGTAAAAACTGCAGTGATTGAAATGCATCCAATGCTGTAAAAATCTGTACTTCTGCTTCTGGCTAAGACACAGCAAAAAAGACTGGAATTACCCTCCTGCCTGAAAAAAAAAACATCGACAATAACAAACAGGCAAAACATATGAAATAATATTTTCTAGACATAAGACATGAGGCGACAAAGGGCATCGGTACAATTGTTTAAGCTTACCGCTTCGACGGTTTTCAGGTCAAGGCACAAAAAGGGCATTTGCAAAATCCAATATCCATTCCTGATTTAAAACTCTCGTCAAACTGGAAATAGAATGGTGCTTTTTCATCTGCTAGCAGTAGGCTATGTTAGTGGTAGGTTTTACAGTTAGTATCATAATTGGTGGTAAAAGTGGAAATGTTTTTCCCTCTAAGATCAGGAAAAATGCAGGGATGTTTGCCTCTATTCATTATTTTAGTGAAATTCTAGTCCGTGTTACTAGGCAAGACAAAGAAAGAAAAACATCTAGATTGGTAAGGAAGAAGTAAAACTACCTTTATTTGCAGCCAACACAATTTTCTATCTAGGGAAATTTTTTTTAAAGAGTTTATTTTTAATCTCTACACCGAACATGGGGATCGAATTTACAACTCAAAGATCAAGAGTCAGTCATGTGCTCTACCGACTGAGCCACCCAGGCGCCCCTTGTGTATTCCTTTAAATATAATATACAAGAAAAGGTGAAACTGTAAGGAACAGAAGTCAAATCAGTTGCTCCCTCATGCAGGGGGTAATAGGAGGAAGGGATTGTACAGAAGCACAAGAAAATGTGTTGTGTGATATGAATGTTCTATAGTTTTATTTTTTTTTTAGGTTTATTTATTTATTTTGAGAGAGAGAGAGCATGAGTGGGGTAGGAGCAGAGAGACGGAGAGAGAATTCCAAGCAGGCTCTGTGCTCTCACTGCAGAGCCGATGCAGCACTCAAACTCATGAACCACAAGATCATGACCTGAGCCGAGATAAAGAGGCAGAGGCTTAACTGACTGAGCCACCCAGGCACCCCTGTTTTTTTAGTGGTGACGTAACTATGTATTTGTCAAAATTCAACAAACTGTATATCTAAAAAGGGTGTATTTTACTGTAGGTAACTTATGCTTCAAAAAACCTGAATTTCAGAAAAAGCAATTAATATAATCATTCATCTTAAAAATCAAAGGGGAAAAAAATCTCAGAGCCTGTACATAGATGCAAAAGTGTCGCGAGATTCAACATTCATTCATAATAAAAATTTGCAGGGGCACCTGGGCGGCTCAGTCGGCTGAGCATCCGACTTCAGCTCAGGTCATGATCTCACATTTCCTGAGTTCGAGCCCCATGTCAGGCTCTGTGCTGCAGCTCGGAGCCTGGAGCTTGCTTTGGATTCTGTATCTCACTCTCTCTCTCTGCCCCTCCCCAACCTGCACTCTGTGTGTGTGTGCGTGTGTGTGTGTGTGTGTGTGTCTCAAAAATAAACATTAAAAAATTTTTTAAAAAACATTAGACAAAGTCAGCCATTACCCCCATGCTATTTTTCTTGCTGAAAGATCTTATAATAAGCTATTTGGTTGGCAAACTCAGGCGCAATGAAAGTTTTATATTTAATATTGATAACCCAAAAGACATACCTGTTTCGAATAAACCAACAAACTGAAACTAGCTTTAACACCAAATATTTTTCCCAGATCACGTGAACCTGAAATTCCTGTGGGTGAGTTTCTATTATATTTTTGAGAGTTTTTATGACTTTTAAGTTTACATCAGTGCTTACGTATTTAACTCATTCAAAGACAAGTCTAATACAAATTAACTTCAGTAATATTGTCTGGAGTTAGAAAATACCACACATCTACATCACACATGTAGAGACACACATAAACATGCAGACAGACATAAACAGAGATTTTCAAGCTTCTGTTTTACCGGTGAGAAGTTGGATCTCACTGCTTTTCTGGCAGATGGAATAAGTCAAAGCCACCTGCTCAGATGCCTAAAGCTGTTTCAAATGAATTTTCCCCCATTTATTTGTCTTCGGATAAGAATTACTTTCCCAAAGTTTACACTTTGATCTTTTCCTCTCAAAGGCATAGGGGGAAAATGCAAGTTACGCACCTATTAAGATAAATAGGGCAGGTTTGGGGATGGGTACAAAGGGAGAGGTGAACTTTGAATGAACTGCCTCTCGCCAGCTTTGCAAGGATTTGTGAGGTAAAGACAGGTGTTTTCAGGGCCTCTGAGTGGCTCATTCGGTTAAGTGTCCGGCTTCAGCTCGCAGTTAGTGAGTTCAAGTCCCGTGTTGGACTCTGCTGACAGTGTGGATTCTCTCTCTCCCTCTCTCTCTCTGCTCCTCGCCCATTCCTCCCCCATTCTCTCTCTCAAAATAATAAGCTTTTTTACAAAACTAAAAGAAAAGACACTTGCTCTCAATGCCCCCCAAGAACTGCCTCGTAGCCTAAATGACGTCCTAAGTTGACTCACCCACCCAACTGCATAACTTTCTATTTTCTCAGGGGGAGAAGCCTAAAAAGACCTCTATCGGGCTTTGAGAGTCAGCTTCCAATTTGGCCCAGCTTCTCATCATAGAGTTACTGAGTCCTTTTAAATACCCTGTCAGGTTTCAGCCTGGGCAAGCAGTAAATATTGCTGGCAGCCTTCAACAACTCCATCGACCTGGGAGAGGGTGCAAAAGATATTCGAGATCCAGAGCCATTCCCGAAGATCAGTAACCAATGCCCTGGATTTGGGAAGGTTAAGGACAATGTGAAATTGTTTTGGTCTCTTGCTACCAGGTACCACAGACAGGGATCTGGGACGGCTGGTTCCGGTACGAGTTCTCACCTGTAGCTGCCTTCTGCCCGTTTTCCCAGGACTCCATCCGTAGGCTCTGAGTGGGGTTTAAAGTAGAGAATGTGGGGCGTTTGGGTGGTTCAGTCAGTTAAGCGTCGGGCTCTGGATCTCAGCTCAGGTCATGATCTTGAAGTTCATGAGATCAAACCCAGTGTCGGGGCTCTGTGCTAACAGCACGGAACCTGCTTGGGGTTCTCTCTCTCCCTCTCTCTCTGCCCCTCCCCCCTCGCTCGCTCTCGCTCTCTCTCTCTCTCGCTCTCTCTCTCTCTCTCTCTGCCCTCTCTCTCAAGCATAAATAAATAGGAGCACCTGGGTGGCTCAGTCAGTTAAGCATCTGACTTCAGCTCAGGCCATGATCTTGCAGTTCATGAGTTTGAGCCCCACATTAGGCTCCACACTGACAGTGCAGAGCCTACTTGGGATTCTCTCTCTCCCTCTCTCTCTGCCCCTGCCTGACTTGTGCACACTCTCAAAATAATAAATAAACTTAAAAAAAAAGCTACATTGACCAATATCACATGTGGCCCCTGTCATTGTCCCTAAAAAAATATATTAAATAGATAGATAAATTGGGGCCCCTGGGTGGCTCAGTCAGTTAAGCATCTGACTTCAGCTCAGGTCATGATCTCACGGTTCGTGGGTTCAAGCCCCGCGTCGGGCTCTGTGCTAACAGCTCAGAGCCTGGAGCCTGCTTCAGATTCTGTGCCTCCCTCTCTCTCTGCCCCTCCCCCCCTTGTGCTCTGTCTCTCTCTGTCTCTCAAAAATAAATAAATGTAAAAAACTTTTTTTAAATAAATAAACACACTTTTTTTAAAAATAAAAAATAAAAAATAAAACCATTACCTCCTCTTCTGGGGAAGGGGTTAGGGAGTTTTTGGTTACGTGTAAGATAGTCGTATCAGGGTGGGTGGAAGTATGACCTTGTTATTGCCTTTTAATAGAGTTTAAATATGACTTAGGGAAATGCATATTGGTGCCAAGTTGACAAGGGGTGATGTTGGTGATGTTTAATTTTGTATGTCAACTTGACTGGGCCACAGGGTACCCAGGTATCTGGCCAAACATTATTCTGAGTATGTCTGTGATGTGAAAGTGTCTCCAGATGAGATTCAAATTTGAACTGGTAGACTGAAGTAAAGCAGATTGCCCTCCATAATGTAGATGGGCCTCATCCAATCAGTTGAAGGCCTGAAGAGAACCAAAAGGCTGACCCTCCCAGGAGGGAGTTTCTGACATTGGTCTTTTGCTGTTGGACTCGAACTGAAACATCAAGTCTTTTTGGATCTCAAGCCTCCTGGCCTTCTGTCTGGAACTTATGCGATGGGCACTATTAGTTCTGAGGCCTCAGACTACATGTAAGAATATATATATTTTGTTTCTCTGCAGGATACCTAATAATACAGTAGTTCATCATATCTGTAAAATGATGAGTGTGTTTTTAATTCAGTCATGCTTGTTTTTTCTTGCACTGACTAATGCCCCCTAGAAGGAATGATAATTGGAATTACTGTCTTGTTCTGATTTTAAAGGAAATCAATAGCCAAAATGACTCTTCACTGTGTACAATATTTTCTGTCGGCTTTTGGTAGCTAGCTTCTTCAGGCTAAAGAAGATCCCTAGATTACTAAGTTTTTAAAATCATGAATGAATATTGGATGTTATCAAATGCTTTGTCTGCATCCATTTAGATAATCATGTTTTTCCCCTTTAATCTGCTAATGCAGTGCATTATGTTAATAAATTTTAAGTCGTTAATCTGCTAACATGTATTTCTGGGACAAACCAGATTTGCTTATGATGTTTTTATGTATTTCAGTTCACAAATGTTTTAACTAGGATTTTGGTGTTTCTGCTCCTTAGTTTGGCTGAAAATTGTATTTATTGTTCTAGCTATGTTTTAGCCTCATAAAATGAAGAGTGAAAGCTTTCTTTTTTCTGTTCTGACAATTTTTTGTGAAGAAATGTGTTCTGCTACAACACGTGATTTTGTATTGCAGATCAATGCAGCATTACTTTTTTTATTTATTTTGAGACAGAGAGCATGCGTGAGAGCATGAGAGCAGGGGAGGGGCAGAGAGAGAGGAAGAAAGAAAATCCCAAGAATCTGTCAGCACAGAGCCTGATGTGGGGCTCGAACTCACAGACCACAAGATCGTGACCTGAGCTGAAATCAAGAGTCGGACACTTACCTGACTGAGCCACCCAGACCTCCTGTGGCTCACAGGGTGGCTCACCCCCTGTGGAAGGTTTCTTGGTTCGTCTGAGATTTTTTTTCCCCCAGAACGTTAATATTTTACACTTCAGGTAAGGGGATCTGAATGCAGGTAAACCAACAGAGCTGAGAGCAGTCCACCGGGAAACCGGACTGTTCCTGACACCGCTGTCTGTCTCAGCTCAGTGTGGCCACCTGCTCTCACTCTGAAATGTTTTTGTGTGGTCTTCATAATGCAGTGACATGAACCCTTCATCAGATTCCCTTTCTCCAAGGTTCTTTCACCTTTTTAAAAAATATTTATTTTGGGGAGAGCACAAGTGAGGGAGGGGAAGAGACAGAAGGGACAGAGAGGATCTGAAGCAGGCTTCTCGCGACAGGCTGACAGCACAGAGCCCGGTGCGGGGCTTGAACCCACGAACCATGAGACCATGACTTGAGCCGAAGTTGGATGCGTAACCCACTGAGCCACCCAGGTGCCCTGCACCTTTATTTATTTATTTATTTTTAGTTTTTTTCTGTGTCTCCCTCTCTCTCTGCTCCTTCCCCACTCGCACTCTGTCTCTCTCTCTCAGAAATGAATAAACATTACAAAAATTAATTTTAAAAAACATTAAATGTGGGATTATCATATGATCCAACAATTCTACTCTTAGGTATATGCCCAAGAAAATTGAAAACATGTTGTATTAGAGTTCTCCACAAAAACAGAGCCAGTGTGTGTGTGTGTGTGTGTGTGTGCGCGCGCGCGCGGGGAGAGAGAGAGAGAGAGAGAGAGAGAGGAGATGGAGAGTGAGAGAGCTTGAGAAAGAAAGATTTACTTTAAGGAATGGCTCACACAGCTATGCAGATTGACAAGTCAAAAATCCATAGAGTGGATCAGTAGGCTGAAGACCGAGGAAGAGCCAATGTCGCATTTCACGGGTGAAGGCCTTCTGCTGGTCAGCCTCTTGTTCTGTTCAGGCCTTCAGTTGATTGCATGAGGGCCACCCACATTATGGAGGAGAACGTGCTTCACTTTAAGTCCTCCAATTTGAATTGCATCCAAAACATACCCTCACAGAAACATCCAGAATAATGTTGACCCACCCAAGTTGACATATAATATTAGCCATCACAAATCCACCCCTTGTCAACTTGGCACCCATTTGCATCTCTTTAAACCACACTCAATCTTCAAATAAAGATAATAACAAGATCATACCTGTGTCCACACAGGACATTAGGGAGGGCTCAGAGGGGTGTCCTTAGGTACAGACGACCATGCTTTTCAACATCCTTGAATCACAGACCATGCCAGACATGCCATTTCTCATGCAAACCATGTCCCCCATTCTTTCAACAAAGGGGAAGATGGAATATGTACAGCATCCCAAACCAGGGATCAGAAGCTTTGAAGCTAGCCATTAAATCAACCTACAGACATATAATTTTAATTTTTTTAGTGTTTATTATTTTTTAAAGAATTTTTAATGTTTATTTATTTTTGAGACCGAGAGAGAAAGAGAGAGTGTGAGCAGGGGAGGTGCAGAGGGAGAGGAAGACCCAGAATCCTAAGCAGATTTCAGGCTCTGAGCGGGGCTTGAACTCATGAACCTAGAGATCATGACCTGAGCTGAAGTCGGATGCTTAACTGACTGAGCCACCCAGGTGCACCTATAGTTTTAAATGAATTTTGCAATAAAAGTCATCTGGTTATTAAATTGGAAGGCTAGTCTAAATAAATAAATATAAGTAAATATAAATATAAATATAAATATAAATATAAATATAAAATCTTCCAACATACTGAAAGCAGCAGCCCTGAGCTTTAAATTCCACTTAATTTTGTCAATTGAAATAGCCGGAGCTGAAATGACAGAATTTCATAATTTACTCTGAAGTAAAATTGTTGAGCTTTTACCACAGGTTGTCTGAACAGCCCCTTGTCTCCTGTGCTGTGTGGCCTTGGGGGAGTCACTGTACCTCTCTGGCTCCATTGTGTCATCTGTGCAAGGCGAACAATGACCCTTTGCCACTGCATGAGGCTGAATTAATTATAATGAAGTTTCCTTTCTTCCTCAGGCCTGATTTCTTGACCACCCCCTCCTAAGCCTCCCCTCTTCTATTTTCCCCCCTAATGTTAGGGGGACCTAGGGCTCTGGCCTCACCCTCTGTCTACATCTTCTGCCCAGGTGAGCTCATAGGTCCGTGGCTTTGAATACTCCCTGATGACGGCCCAGCTCTATCTCCCACCCTGACTTCTTCCCTCAATTCCAGACTCACAGATCCAACCAACTGAATGAGATCCTCGGCTTTCCTGTGTCCCAAACTGAACTCTCGACTTCTGCCCTCCACGGACCTGCTCTGCCCCGGTCCGGGTCCTGACATTCTCAGGGAATGCTACTCCCTCCTCCCAGGTGCTCCGGCCTTCATCTTCCTCACCCTCAGAGCCAGGTCTTGCCCATGCCCGGAGCCCGCCCACTCCCGTTTCCTCCTACCCGAAGCGGCCTGGGCGCAGACCCTCTCGCCTCCCTCTGTGCCACCGTGAGGGCCCCGCCCCAGTTACTGATGGTCCATTTTGCATTCTGGAGCCAGAGGGATGCTCTGACCCTGTGATTCCAGAACCTGCTTCGTGACACCTGCTGTGGCCTTGTCTGTCCCGTCCTGAGCAGAGAAGGGCTGTGAGGGACTGTGTGAGCCTGGCCCAGCCACTGCAAACACCCGGTTTGTATGGGCCTTTGCAGTGTCAGGCTTGGGGCCTGGCATCAGCGAAGTGCTCCATCCTTCCCAAGTTGTAAAATGGGGAAAGGCAGAGCCAGATCCAGGCCTCCTGATTCCCAGCCTCGACCAAGGAGAGGTGCCCGGACGGCTCCGGGAACAAGACTGTTAGGACCCTTGGGTGTGATGGAGGAAGGGAGAAGGGTGACATGGTCTCTGCTCATTCCCTCTGCCAGCTTTGCCCAAATCCCTGCCTCCCCAAATCCTAATCCATCCTAATGGAGCCCAAGCCAGCTCAAGCCCCATGGGATGAGCCTGCAAATCCCTGGGGCTGGGAGCTCACCACCTGTCTGCAGGCTGCCTTTGCGTGCTCGCTAGCTCGCTCTCTCTCTCTCTCTCTCTCTCTCTCTCTGCATCAGAGGGCCAGATCCAGGGCCTCAGACAGGGATGACAGTAAAAGTCTATTGAGGCTAAAGCCCCCTCACCTTGGCCCTCAACCATGAGATGGGGAAGTTCAGGTGCAGAGAGCTGCTTCAGGCCCCAGAGCCCAGGAAGGCTGTGGACCTGCCCAAAAGAACAGCTCTTTAGGGTTCCTTCATCAGATGCAAGAAGTAGGGGCAGGAGCTGCAGGGCGAGCTGGCGCTGTCCCCCGCCCCCATCAAAGGCAGCGTGGGCTGGTAGTTTCATACCAACCTGAGTGCAAATCCTGATGCTGACCCACACCAACCGTGTGACCTTGGATGAGTCACTTAATTCCTTGAGGTTTCTATTTTCCCATCGGCCAAATGGCGCTGATGGTAAAAGTCTCCTCTTTGTCAGGTGGTTGTGCGCGCGGTAAGCAGGGTTCTTGCTAATGTTAAAAGGTCGGCTTGCTGGTGGTCCCTTCCTGCCCAGCCATGCTCTTACTCGTTCGGCTCCTTTCTCCCTCCACTCTGGAGGGTACTGCAGGGATTGGGGGAGTGCCGTGGGCAGCCCGAGCCAAGGCACTGGTGGCTCGGAAGGAGAGGAAGAGAAGAACAAAGAAAGAAAGAGAAATTGACAGAGACGGAAAGAGCAGAGAGGTAGTGGGGCAGGGGGTTGGGGCAGCAGGCGGGGAAGAGAGCCTGAGAGAGAAACAAAGAAAGAGACCGAGAAGGACAGTGTGTGTGTCAGAGACAGCCAGAGAGAGAGAGGCTGGGGTGAGACACACATCCAAAGAGAGGAACGACACAGAGCCGGGAAGGAGGAGAGGAAGGGAAAGGAGATACGGACAGAATCAGTTCTGCGCACACCCCCTACTCGGGAGGGGTCTCCACCCTCCGGGCGGCTTCATCCCTTCCCCAGAATCCTTAAATCCTCTCGCTCTGGGCCCTGGGCATCTGTCGCAGCCCTGTCCTGACCGACATTGGTTGGCGCGGGTGAGTGTGGCTGGGGAGGGTGCCTAGCTGCGCGCTGGGGCTGTGTCCCCAGACGCCCCGGGCTGTCGGGGAGGAGCGGGCTGGCGCGGCGGGGACCGCGGTCGGGCGGGGGCACCCGTGTGATAAGATCCTGACGCTGCGAGCGCGCGGCGGAGGCCTGGGAGCGCTGAGCGGGTTGATGCCCCGTCTCCTCCGCGCCCGGCTCCGCCAGTGTTTAGCGCCCGCCTCCCCTCTCCGCAGGACCCGGGGCTCCCCCTCTGCCAAGCGCTGCGAGCGTGCCCCCTTCCCTTCCCCTCGGCGCCCGGCGCTCGCGCCGCCGCCCGCCAGCCGATGGCCCGGCCCGGGGGCGCCCGGGAGCCGCGGCTCCTGGCGCTGCTGCCGCCGCTGCTGGCGCTGGCGCTGGCGCAGGCGGGCGCGGCGGGCGCGGCGGGCTCGGTGCGCCTGGCTGGCGGCCTCACGCTGGGCGGCCTGTTCCCGGTGCACGCTCGGGGCGCGGCGGGCAGGGCGTGCGGGCAGCTGAAGAAGGAGCAGGGCGTGCACCGGCTGGAGGCCATGCTGTACGCGCTGGACCGCGTGAACGCCGACCCCGAGCTGCTGCCCGGCGTGCGCCTGGGCGCGCGGCTGCTCGACACCTGCTCGCGGGACACGTACGCGCTGGAGCAGGCGCTGAGCTTCGTGCAGGCGCTGATCCAGGGCCGCGGCGCCGGCGACGAGGGCGCCGTGCGCTGCCCCGGAGGCGTCCCTCCGCTGCGCGCCGCGCCCCCCGAGCGGGTCGTGGCTGTCGTCGGCGCGTCGGCCAGCTCCGTCTCCATCATGGTCGCCAACGTGCTGCGCCTGTTTGCGGTGAGGGCACTCTTCTCGCGTCCTGGTCCCGTCCTCGCCCTCGGGGTGGCTGATGTCTAGCCTCCCGGCAGAAATCACTCAGATTCACAGAGATCAACCGCTGCTCCAAAGAAACCCTGCCCTGGGGGCCCCAAGCAAGCCCGAGCCACACCAAGCCAACCCGTCCACCCTTCCTTGCCGGCGCAGGTGCCCCGCCTGCGCTGCCACCTGCACACACAGCCCTTTGTGTGAGTTAACGAAACCTACTTCTGGGCGGTCAAGGCGGCCTCTTCCCGCAGCGGGGAGGCAGCCTTGGCCTGGAGACCAGATCGACTAGAGCAGGGCCGCCTGGGGTTTAGCCTCTACTTGGTCACTTGCTTGCATGTCCTTATTTGGGGCACATGTTGCACAACCTTGTGTGGTGGTCCCGCCCCCGACCCTGAGGACAGCTCTGGGCGATGAGTGCAAGTTTTTCCTGGAACCAGGGCCCTCCTTCTGGTGGGGCGACCAGGACACGCCCCTGGCTGCTCTCGGGGCGGGGGGGGGGGGGGGGTAGGGGAGGGTGGTGGTGAGTAGTTGCCTCATCTTTAGGGAACTGTCTTAAATGCGGGGCAGCCCTTTCCCTGCAGCCTGTGGAGGAGGGGTGTCTCTGTCCCTCCATCTTTATGTGAAGAGAGGAAGGCTTTGCTTCCATCTAGCTGGGGGAGGGGACTTCGGTTTCTTTCTTTCTTTTTTTTTTTTTTTTTAACGTTTATTTATTTTTGAGAGAGAGAGACACACACACACACAAAATGTGAGCGGGGGAGGGTCAGAGAGAGAGGGAGACACAGAATCAGAATCAGGCTCTGAGCTGTCAGCCCAGAGCCTGATGCGGGGCTCGAATCCCTGAACTGTGAGATCATGACCTGAGCTGAAGTCAGACGCTTAACCGACTGAGCCACCCAGGGGCCCCAGAGGGACTTCTGTTCCTTGAGACCTTCTCTGATTCTCCCAGGGGAGGCCTCTGTTTCTACCACGCCAGGTGGAAGTTTTATGTGGGTCCTCCTCTGTCATCTGCATCCGTGTAATCCCCCACCCCGTTCCCACTGGATGGCAGCGTTGTCATGCAGACACAGCTTCTAGTGGGCACCGAGAGTCATTCGGTGGCTCCCTGGGATGTGTGTGTGGATGAGGGGAGGGGTAGTAGTGAGGAGAGGCTGTCTCACCCGCCTGCCCAAGTCTGTCTGTCATTGTACCTCTGTCCCCTGCCCTGCTTGGAGCTCTGGTTTCTGTCCCTTTCCCTGTGTCTGCCCCTCTAGGCTGAGTGCAGAGATCTCAAACTCAAGGGCCTTCAGGGGCCAGGTCGGGGTGTAGATGGATGAAGCAGGACGCCATGAGCCCAGGGCCCAATGCTGCCAGCTCAGCCCCAGACTGAGTTAGCACCTCCCCTACCCCCACACTATTTTAGACACTGCTTACCAATTCAAAAATTAAATGCATGAAGACACTGGTGCATGAAAGGCAACCAGGTTACAGATTTAGTTCCCTGGGGGGCTGTTTTGCAATTCCTGGTCCAGGAGCAGAGATGGAGTTCAGGCCATATTCGTATTACTGTGCTGTCAGGCATTTTATTTTATTTTATTTTATTTTATTTTATTTTATTTTATTTTATTTTATTTTTAATTTTTTCTGCTTATTTATATCTGAGAGAGAGAGAGAGAGAGAGAGAGAGGGAGAGTGTGTGCAAGCAGGAGCGGGGCAGAGAGACAGAGACAGAATCCGAAGCAGGCTCCAGGCTCTGAGCTGTCAGCACAGAGCCCGACATGGGGCTCGAACCCACAAAGGGTGAGATCCTGACCTGAGCCGAAGTCAGATGCTCAACCGACTGAGCCACCCAGGTGCCCCTATTTTATTTTATTTTTAAATGTTTGTTTATTTTGAGTGAGAGAGAGAGAGAGAGAGAGAGAGAGTGAGCAGGGGAGGGGCAGAGAAAGAGGGAGACAGAGAATCCCAAGCAGGCTCCGAGCTGCCAGTGCAGAGCCAGACACGAGGCATGAACCCACGAACCACGGGATCATGACCTGAGCTGAAACCAAGAGTTGGACGCCTAACCAACCGAGCCACCCAGACGCCCCAGCGTCAGGCGTTTTAGATTAATTTCCCTAAGGAGGTTCCACTTGTACAGGGAGGTTGTTCTCAAGATTAAACTTCAGTGTCTAGAGTGCCCAGAGTATCTATAGCGTCCATTAACTGCCCTCGGCCCTTCTCTGCCTCCTTTTCTCTGACCTTCCCTCTTTCTTTGTGGTTCTTCTTGTTTTTCTTTTTCTGTCTCCCTGTCTCTGTCTTCCCACTTCCTCCTTCCCTCTTTCCTTCTCTCCCCCTCCTGCTCTTCGCACACTGTCTCCACACTCTACACTTTCTTTCCGTCCTGCTTCAGACATCCCTGTCTCCCCTAGACCAGCCTGGCCCACTCCTTCCAGAAACTTCCCTGTCTTCTGACCTTCAGCAGCGCCCACGTCGCCCCTCTTCTCTAGTTAGCTTCCCTCGTCCTGACTTCCTCAGCCTTCTGCTACCATTCTCCACTCTCTTCTCACACTTGCTGTCCCCCCCCTCCCCCAGGAGAACCTGGATCCCCTCAGTCCATAATCCCCGCTGCCAATCACTCTAATGCACACAGATAAACCCACTTCCAAGCAGGCCCCTCCAGAAGGCCAGACACAGCTTTGAATCAAATAATCCCTTCCTAGCTCCCCTGCCTGCTCTGACCCTGCCTGGGGGTGCCGCTCCCCTACACAGGGTGCCCCTTTGTGTGAATTAGGAAAATATGTTGTCCCCTAGGGATGACGAGGAGCCCCATTCCCCTCCCGGATGCAGCCTTCGCCCAGCAGCTGGATCAGCTACAGGCTGGACTTGAGTCCCCACTCTGCCTTTGCCTGGACCCACCCTGCACCACTGTATACGGTGCCCTGCCCTCTCCCCTAGACCCTCACCCCCTCATTCCATCAGACCGCTTCTCAAAATTCCCCACACCCTCAGGCCTCCCCATGTGGCGATTGCCACCCTAATCCCAAACTTCCATGCCCCCACCTTGGTCCTGGATGCCTTTTGCCCTCCCTCCCCTTAGGGCCACTGACCCTCTAGCCATAGCCCACGTGTCCTTGCCCATTCCAGATACCCCAGATCAGCTATGCGTCCACAGCCCCTGAGCTCAGCGACTCCACACGCTACGACTTCTTCTCCCGAGTCGTGCCGCCAGACTCCTACCAGGCCCAGGCTATGGTGGACATCGTGAGGGCACTGGGATGGAACTACGTGTCCACTCTGGCCTCCGAGGGCAACTATGGCGAGAGTGGGGTTGAGGCCTTTGTGCAGATCTCCAGGGAGGCTGGTGAGCTGGGTGTGGGGGTCCAAGGCATTCAGGAGCCCACAGAGGGGTGAGCCCGGGGTCGTCAGACATGGTGGGGAGCATGGATGGTGCCCCTGCGGGCAGGTGCCCCTTTCCTTTCAAGGACTCAGCCCCTGCCCCGGTCATGCACTGTGGGCGGCCCCCGGTGGGTGGGTTGGGTGGAACAAGAGGTGACTTTGGCATCCCCAACACCCAGGGGGAGTCTGCATTGCCCAGTCCATCAAGATTCCCAGGGAACCAAAGCCAGGAGAATTCAACAAGGTGATCAAGAGACTCATGGAGACGCCCAATGCTCGGGGCATCATCATCTTTGCCAACGAGGATGACATCAGGTGGGACAGCTGGCACATTCCATCACCGGGTTTATCAGAGGCTCTCCTGGAAGGCCCTGCCCCCTCTTCCTACACATCCCCCAGGCTTGCACATCCTCCCTTCCTCCTCCTCCCTCTCTTCTCGATGCCCCCCCCCCCCCCCCGCTCGTCCACACTTTTCCTGCTGCCGTTTCTCTGTCTGGTGCCTCCCAGAAACGAACCAGGCCTGGTCTGGGTGGAGATGCTCCAAGACTAGCCAAGGGAAACACACAAGAATGCCTGTCTGTTCTTATCATACAAAATAGGAGAGAGACCCGTGGGCAGATCTAAGTGCAGAAAATGAGCTGTCAGGCAAGGAGCCCCGGGAGGCAGCTCAGGGGATATGAGCAGGTGGCCATGGACCCTGCCCTGAGGCCTGTGTGGCTCAGAGCCAGCAGGGGGCTCCGCAAGAAGAGGGAGGCCATCTCCCAGGCAGTGTGAAGTGGGCTGTATGCACAGAGCAGGAGGGCAGGCCTGGGGTCAGAGCCTGGCTGCAACCGTGACTACCTGAGAAGCCCAGGGCAGGTGCCCTAAACCCCTGACACCCCATTTTTCCTGATAAATGAATGTCTGCTGAGTGGCTTGGAAGGGCATAGAAGGAGAGAGAAGAACAGGAAGTGGCCAGAGCAAGGTGGAGGAGGATCACAGGCCCTCACTCACCCCTTGCCCCATTTGTACCAGGAGGGTCCTGGAAGCTGCACGCCTGGCCAACCTGACAGGTCACTTCCTATGGGTCGGCTCAGACAGCTGGGGAGCCAAGACCTCACCCATCCTGAACCTGGAGGATGTGGCTGTGGGGGCCATCACCATCCTGCCCAAAAGGGCTTCCATAGATGGTGAGTGCCAGGATGCCCTCCCCCATCGCATCCCCCGGCCCTGCTTGTCCTTCCCCACCGCCCCCTCTTGGGGGTGGGGCTCATTTTCCCCAACTGTAAAATTGTATCCCGATCCATGTGCCTTCCGGGATTCCCAAATTCTAGGATTCTGAGATTCTGTGAATACATCCCTCCAGGCAGCGTTTGAGTTGGCAAAGGAGGAAAAGCCCGCCCCACCGCACAGGGTGAAGAATTAGTTTTGCTTTTTCTGTTTCTGTTTTCGTTTTAATTCGATGCCTACATTCCTGGTGTTGCTGGTCCGCAAAAGGCACACTAATTTGAGGGTCGGGGGAGAGGCAGCAAAGCCAAGGATGGGGACATACTGCCCTGTTGATCAGATGATGAAGCCTGCCTCCCCTCCCTTCCTTCCCCATCCCACCTGTGCGTGTCTGGAACAATCCATCAGAGATGTTCGCTATATAACAGGATCGATCGTTTTCCCAAAGACTGACCTGAAGACCCCTTCGAGAGGTGCTGCAGGGCTATTTTATGAAGAACAGAACCTTGTAAAGGCTGAGAGCCTTGACTTTTAGGGGCTCTCAGCCTCTCGTGGGTGGATAAAGAAATGCCACCTTCACACTCTTTCCCTCAGAGTGCCTTTGGTTGCCTTTGACAAATTAGGATGAGGGCAGTTTGAGCAATACAGCCACTTCATCACAAGATGAGATGTCTGAAAGTAGGCCACTTCAGGTTTGGGCCAGCGAGTTAATGACATTCTCAAAGTCCTGAACTCTGTCCCCATGGCTGTTGCACCATCCTCCGTGGTTGCTATGTGCCTTGGTGACTGAGGTGTCTTAATCACAAAGGGGCTGCAGAAGCTCCACCCATCACGCATTCACAGCGGCATCCTAACCAGGAAAGAAGGAGCAGCCTAAGAGTCTTTCATGCAGTGAGGCTCTGAGTTTACAACGGGATGCAAATCCCACCCTGGAACCCCCAGATCAGTCCGAAGTCGCCGGCCGGAAGTCAGTCACGTGGCCAGTCCTAGCTGCGAAGTGAGCAAGTGGTCAAGGGACACGGAAGAATCACGCCTGGTTCAGATGGCCGCCGTCCTTCTCTCTCCCGCTCTCAGGATTTGACCAGTACTTCATGACCCGCTCCCTGGAGAACAACCGCCGGAACATCTGGTTTGCCGAGTTCTGGGAAGAGAATTTCAACTGCAAACTCTTCAGCTCAGGTACCCAGTCCGATGACTCCGCCCGCAAATGCACAGGTGAGAGCTGCCCGGGGCGGCAAGGGGAGGTGAGGGAGAAGGCGGGAGGCTGGGGGGGGCCGCGTGGGGGCCAGGCACACCTCCTCCCGGCATCCCTAGGACAGGCGAGGAACGCATCGGCCGGGACTCTACCTACGAGCAGGAGGGCAAGGTGCAGTTTGTGATCGACGCTGTGTATGCCATTGCCCACGCCCTCCACAGCATGCAGCAGGCGCTCTGCCCGGGGCTCAGGGGCCTGTGCCCCGCGATGGAGACCACCGATGGGCGGATGCTGCTGCAGTATATTCGAGCCGTCCGCTTCAATGGTGAGCGGGAGCCAGGGCTCCTGACAACAGGGAAGGGAAGCCCCCGGGGTTGGATTTCTCCGTGGGACCTGGACCGAGGTTGACTCGCGATCAGAGGGGTGGGAGAGGCGGGATGGTAGGGTGGGGGCAGCCGGAACTGGGCGCTGGAAGCTTGAGCCAAATTCTGGAACCAATTTTTAACACTCATCCCCAGGCTTCAGCCCCCCCTTGCCCCAAGTTGCAAACTTCAGGTGTTGGGGAACTTTTTCTGTGACCCCTTCTGCCTGGAACCGTTATCGGGCCGCATGCAACTCTCCCCTCCATTGCACAGAGCTTGGGGGCATCTGGGTTCTGGGCATGCGTGGGGCACAGTGCAGACTGTGCAAAGGCAATGCGGACAGGCTGCCCTGTCTGAGTTTCGGGCCTGCAAAGGCCATCCCAGCTACGCCCTGCAGGCCTGGAGCACAAGGTGCAAGTCTGATGTGTCCCCTGGTACCAGCGGAGGGCCTGGCACGTAGGCAGGGCTCAGAATAAGGTCTTCTGAAAAGGCCCAAATGGACTCAAGGTGCCCTCATGGTTTGTGCAGAGAGATACACGTCTCGGTCAATTCCTATCCTTTATAAAATTAAACACCATTCTTCCACCCAATACTGAGCACCTTCTCTCTGCTAAATGGCACAACTGACTATCATTGCAGACCAGCCCTACAAGCTGGTAGAAGATGCTTCCAAAAGAAATAAAGCCAGCGGTGCCTGGGTGGCGCAGTTGGATAAGCTCAGGTCACGATCTCATGGTTTGTGAGATTGAGCCCCGCGTTGGACTCTGTGCTGCCATCATGGAGCCTGCTTGGGATTCTCTCCCCCCCTCCCCGCCCTCCCTGTCTCTCTCAAAAATAAATAAATAAACTTTAAAAAAATTATTAAAATAAATAAAAGCCGATTGTTCAAATCGGTACAAATCTTATGCCAACACTCAGACCTTTGTACAAGTCTTGAACCCATCGTTTTGCCTGGCTAGTTAAAGCTCTTTCTTTTTTCTTTTCATTTTTTTTAAGTTTATTTATTCATTTCAAGAGAGACAAAGAGAGCAAGTGGGGGAGGGGCACAGAGAGAGAGAGAGAGAGAGAGAGAGAGAGAGAGAGAGAATCCCAAGCAGGCTCCACATTGTCAGCGCAGAGCCCGATGTGGGGCTCGAATTCACAAAACGCCAGATCACGACCTGAGCCGAAACCAAGAGCGGGCCGCTTAACCAACTGAGCCAGCCGGGCGCTCCTTTCATTTTTCTTTTTAAATTGTGGTTAACTTATACGTAGTGTAATACTGACCATCTTAACCATGTTTAAGAGTAGAGCTTACTCGCATACACTGTGGAGCAATCATTCTCCAGAACTTCTTTTCCTCTTAAAAAGAAGAACAGCTCCTCGTCGCCCTCCCCCAGCCTCTGGCCTCCTCCGTTCAACATTCTGTCTGTGTGATTTTGCCTCCTCTAGGTATGTCTCACAAGAGGCGTCATGCAGTCCTTGTCCTTTGGTGTGACTGGCTCACTTCACTTAGTATAATGTCCTTAATTCATCCGTGTCATAGCATGTGTCAGAATGTCCTTCCTTTCTAAGGCTGCCCTAGCATAAATAGACATGTTGTGTATTCATTCAACCCCCAGTGAACAACTTTTGGGTGTCCACCTTTTGGCTACCGTGAGCAAAGCTGGCGTGAACAAGGGTGTATGGGTATATCTTGGAGGCCCTGCAGTCACTTCTTTGGGGCACATACCTAGAAGTGGAGTTGCTGGGGCGTGTGATAATTCTGTGTTCGATTTTTCGAGCAACTGCCACACTGTTTTCCACAGCAATGGCACCATTCTACATCCGCCCCAGCAATACATGAGGCCTCCAATTTCTCCACATCCTCACCGAGTCTCGTTCTTTTCTGGTGTGTGAACAGTGGCTGTGCTAATGGGTGTGCGGAGATATCTTATTGTTTTTTTAAATATTTATTTATTTTTGAGAGAGACAGAGAGCGTGAGCGGGGGAGGGGCAGAGAGAGAGAGGAGAGGGAGACACAGAATCCGAAGCAGGCTCCAGGCTCCGAGCTGTCAGCACAGCGCCAGAGGCGGGGCTCGAACTCATGAACTGTGAGATGATGACCTGAGCCGAAGTCGGACGCTTAACCGACTGAGCCCCCCCGGCGCCCCTGTTACTGTAATGGTTGAGTTGCATTTCCTTGGCGACACCGAGCATCTGTGCACGGGGTTTGTCTGTCCTGGCTGGGCCTCGGGCCTCCCCGGGTTGAGCTGGGGAAGCGGCTGAGGACGCCGGGCTCTCCCTCCAGGCAGCGCCGGGACACCCGTCATGTTCAACGAGAACGGAGACGCGCCCGGGCGCTACGACATCTTCCAGTACCAGGCGGCCAACGGCAGTGCGGGCAGCGGCGGCTACCAGGCGGTGGGCCAGTGGGCGGAGACCCTCAGGCTGGACGTGAGTGGGCACAGACACGCCGACGCGGGGCGCGGGGCCGCGGGGGCACCGTGCCCGGACGGAGTCCCAGGCCCGCGTCCCCTGTGCCCGCAGGTGGACGCTCTCCAGTGGTCGGGAGACCCCCACGAGGTGCCCACGTCCCAGTGCAGCCTCCCCTGCGGGCCCGGCGAGCGGAAAAAGATGGTGAAGGGCGTCCCCTGCTGCTGGCACTGCGAGGCCTGTGACGGCTACCGCTTCCAGGTGGACGAGTTCACGTGCGAGGCCTGCCCCGGGGACATGCGGCCCACGCGCAACCACACGGGCTGCCGCCCCACGCCCGTCGTGCGCCTGACCTGGTCGTCGCCCTGGGCCGCGCCGCCGCTCCTGCTGGCCGTGCTGGGCAGCATGGCCACCACCACCGTGGTGGCCACCTTCGTGCGGCACAACGACACGCCGATCGTCCGCGCCTCGGGCCGCGAGCTCAGCTACGTGCTGCTCACCGGCATCTTCCTCATCTACGCCATCACCTTCCTCATGGTGGCCGAGCCCGGCGCGGCCGTGTGCGCCGCCCGCAGGCTCTTCCTCGGCCTGGGCACCACGCTCAGCTACTCGGCCCTGCTCACCAAGACCAACCGCATCTACCGCATCTTCGAGCAGGGGAAGCGCTCCGTCACGCCGCCGCCCTTCATCAGCCCCGCCTCGCAGCTCATCATCACCTTCAGCCTCACCTCTGTGCAGGTGGGTCGTGGGAACCCCGGGGCCGGGCGGTGGGCGCATCGCACCTGCGCTGCTGGGCTTGTCCAACACGCTAAAAAATCAGATGGTCACCCTTCTATTTTGGCTCCTGTGTTAAAATGGGGGGGGGGGCGGCTACAGGAGATAGGGGCCACTGTTCTGCTTACATGCAGAACTCATTTCAGGGCAGCTTCCTTCCCTTCCCCCGCCCCCCTGCTCTGTGAACACAATGAGATTATTTTCGGTAAGCGGAACAAACAGGCTCTTTCTCAACCAAAAAAAAAAAAAAAAAAAAAAAATTTGTTTCCATAAGGGAGTTCCTGCTGCTCAGTGCAGTCACTAGAGTAACCTGGATGAGAGGCACGGCCCCGGCGATGTCACCTTGAAATGGGGCATCCAGCTCCATAAATGGCCAGATTTCATGCTGTGTATGCAGCAAAAGCAGGCCTTCAGGGGTTTCTCTAAGAGAGTCAAATTATAGCAGCGGAAATTACTCTCATGATCTGGAAGACACTGGATATTTTCTGGGCAAAGGGTACTGAGAGACAGCTGTGTGTGACATTGTGACAATGTAGAGCCAGCCGCGTTCTCAGGGCTATGTGGAGGGCCTATGCTCAGCCTGCTTTTGACATGACACACGGTCCACTCCAGGCAAGCCCTTCTCCCTACCCGCTTCTGCATCTGCCGCGTTCATTCCCACCCACGGGCAAGTCTCCACGACCGAAAGGTTTTGCCATCTTCCCGCAGATAGCAGGGCCCAAGTGTCCCCTGTCAGGGACGGAATGGCAATGCCCAGCACGTCCTGACTTCTTACTTCCCTGCTTCCCTCCTTGAAACCCCTGTGATGCCCCTTTGCCCAGGACTGAGATACTTAGACTACATTTAGTACCCCCTGGCTCACCTGCAGACTTTCTACATTATACTCACCTTCCCGGAAATCCTGGACCCTTTCAAAGAGGCACAGCTTCAACTTTGCTAGGTTATTTACCAACATGGAGGACGTAAAATGGTATCTCGTTGTTTTAATTTGCATTTACTTAATTACTAGTGCCGCTGGCCTTTGGAGTTTCCTCTTCTGTGATGTGCCTGTTCCTACACGTTGCACATTTTCTATTGTTTTGTAGAAGTTTTTTGTTTTGTTTTGTTTTGTTTAGATGTACCTGATGCTAGTTCCTTATCAATTATATGTGTTGCAAAATTGGCGGGATCCAATTTGGTTGCTGCTTCTGTGTATCACAGGCCTTGGGTATTAGTTTCTCACAGGCAACTTTTTCCCCCCCACCTAGAGCCTTGTTCCAAGAGGAGCCTCCATGCTGCTTTCCTTGACATTGGGTGGGGTGTTATTAGTCCTTTGTTTATGGAGCTACTGCCTTTGGGAGAATCACAAAAAAGGTTCTCCTTCTGGATGGGCAAATTATTAAAAAGCATCCCTTCTGGGGGCACCTGGGTGGCTCGGTCGGTCGAGCATCCAATTTCAGCTCAGGTCATGATCTCGTGGTTTGTGAGTTTGAGTCCTGCGTCGGGCTCTGTACTGACAGCTCAGAGCCTGGAGCCTGCTTCGGATTCTGTTCCTCCCTCTCTGCCCCTCCCCTACTCACTCTCTCTCTCTCTCTCTCTCTCTCTCAAAATAAATAAATAACATTTAAAAAAATTAAAAAATAAAATCACCCCTTCTTCCAGGATCACAGAGCCCTGCTCTAGGTACATAGTAGGGCAGTGGAGTGTTGGGTGGATTTCAGCCCACCTGCCCCCCTCCTACATACATACATCAGGCAGTCTTGTGTAGTGAACAATCTGCACACATGAACAGGGCAGCCCTTCCAGGGTCCTGCCTTTATGCGGGCGTCTTACTTCCTGTTCCCCAGCTTCCCTTGGCTCAAGGGCATGTCTCCTGTCACTGTGAGGGATCTGCTGCTCCATCTCCTCCCTGTGAGTGCTTGTGTTTGACTTCGATAACCTCCCAGGCCACCCGGCAGCAGCTCACATTCTTACTAGTCTCTATTTAAGTGTCTCATTCTGAGCTTCTCCGTGCATCCGCACATGATTTCATTACATTACGTTCAGCAGTTCTCCGGAGCTGGAGAAGGAAGGGGGTCCTCGAGAACTAGGTTTGCCATGTTGCTAGACAGGATCAAGCGAGTGTTTTGACATCTACAGAATGGAGATGGTCCTGCCTACCTGGAGGGCTGTGAGGAGAGAAAATCTCTGCTGGGTCTGGCCCTCAATCCATGGGGCATGCACCAGCTCCTCCCCCAAGCTGGCATGGACAAGATATGTGTAGGGTCACAATTCCAGGGCCTCTGCCTGCTGTCACTGTGGCTCTTGGACCTGAGCATCCCACTTAGTAGGCCAGGAGCCTCGAGGCAACCCTAACCTGCCAGACACGGGTGGGTGGCCAGGCTGGGTGTGTCCCTGATACGGTGTCGGCCCCTGCAGGTGGTGGGAGTAATGGCATGGCTGGGGGCCCAGCCCCCACACAGCGTGATCGACTATGAAGAGCAGCGGACAGTGGACCCGGAGCAGGCCAGAGGGGTGCTCAAGTGCGACATGTCAGATCTGTCCCTCATCGGCTGCCTGGGTTACAGCCTCCTGCTCATGGTCACATGCACAGTGTACGCCATCAAGGCCCGTGGCGTGCCCGAGACCTTCAACGAGGCCAAGCCCATCGGCTTTACCATGTACACCACCTGCATCATCTGGCTGGCTTTTGTGCCTATCTTCTTTGGTACCGCCCAGTCAGCTGAGAAGGTAATCTGGGTCTCCCGTTGGGTTTCACTGCCTCCTTTGTGTCCTGCGTGTCCAAGGAGGGGCTCAATTGTCCCAAGAGCTGGACCACCCACGTCAGTGATTGCTTGTTGGCTGACCCATTCGTGTACATACTTACGCACTCATTTGTTTGTCAGTGTCCCTGCTGGCTCAGTGAGTCCTGTCTCCCTTCGTTTGTTCATCCATGCTTCTACCCATCCATTAGCTTGTTTTACTCGATTACGTCTTCATATACTTCATACCTGCCAATCCATTAATCTGTCAGTCCATTTGCTTGATCATTATTCAGTCATTTATTTGTGCATAGAGTAGAACATTTGTTTATTTACCCCGTCAATCATCTGTTTGCCTACTTGCTCTCTTATTCAATCTCTGTTCATTCATTTGTTCAGTTGAAAACATGCTCATTCATTCATTAACATGCTCTAGCCCTTTTTAGGCATATGGACCATTTCCCCAGATGTCACTCGCTGTGAATGAACCCTTCACTTCCTTTGGTCATTTGTCCACTTGGTGCCTTGTCACTCATCCTCCTTTCTGCCTTCATCAGAGCCACACCATGACCACCACTTCTTCATGCCACAGGGCCTTTGCTTGTATGTTGTCTTTTCCATTCACCCAATGAACACAGACTCATGCAGGGGTGGGGGGTGGGAGAGAACAGGGCTGAGTCCTACCTGGTCCCTTCCTCCATGACTCAGATCTACATCCAAACCACCACACTGACGGTATCCTTGAGCCTGAGTGCATCGGTGTCCCTTGGCATGCTCTATGTGCCCAAGACCTACGTCATCCTGTTCCACCCAGAGCAGAACGTGCAGAAGCGGAAGCGAAGCCTCAAGGCGACCTCCACAGTGGCAGCCCCACCCAAGGGCGAGGACACAGAGGCCCCCAAGTAGTGAGTGGGAGATGAGTGAGATGGTTGCTCCCTCTCTTCTGCTCTTTTCTTTCCCTTGTTTCACGGTGGAAGCTGTGAAAAGTCTAGGTCTGCAGTGAGCAACTGGAGGCAGGCAGTCCACAAAGCCCAGATGAGGCTGGCTTTCAGAAAACCTGGACCTACACACCACACGTCATCCCTGCTTTTCTGTGCCTGCAGCATGTCCTTTGCTGCAGACCAGACTGTCTACTCGTGGAGGGAAACAGCCACCACGAGGATCCTACTCTAGGGAGGGACTGAACTTACGCTCCCCGGTCTGAGTTCAGAGAGCACGAGGAAGCCCTGGGCGTGGCTCAGCGTGAGTGAGATTTCTACCCAATTAGCCACCAGAACCTGGGGACTGGGCAGTGTGCAAGAATGTGTAGATCTCACTGTGGAAATACAGGGCTGGATGCAGGGAGGAGCAGTTAGCACAAGAGACCTGGGGATCTGGTTTCTGGACTGAGTAATTCGGGCTTGGCACTGAGGGATGGAACCTTGGGTCAGAGCCCGATGAGCGAGGATGGGCCTGGGACATGACGTGGGAGTGAGAACTGGGATGTACCCCCTTGTGGTTACTTGTGTTGAGGTCTTTTTCTCAGGAAGTTCACTCCTGGGATCTGGGACATGTCACACTTAGGTGTAGCCTTTTGCCTTTCGCATGCATATGTCCTCAAATGACGCCCAAACCTTCGTGCGGTGTTAGTGGTGTGTGAATAAAGCAACAGGGTGGCGGTTGCCCCTCTCTGGTGCCTGTGAGGGATTGTGGTCAGGAGTCTCGGGTTGGGGCCAGTGGCAGAGAGTTGTGTCCATGGTGACGATTAATTCCAAGTAGACATCTTGGGATGAATATCAAAACTTTTCTCTCCCAATATATACCAGGAGGTCCCCTTTGAAAAGCAAGCATGGGGCCAGAGGAGGGAAATGCTTGGACTTCAGATACATGGACATTCATTTTTCAGTATATTCCTTTTTTTTTTTTTTTTACAAAAAGTTTGGTTTCAGCTGTGGAATTGTATTTCCCTGTGGTATGACTTAAATTTGTCAAATTGACTCTTTATTTATCAGCTTGAATTCTCTAGTAGCTGATGTCTGGAACTGATTCTGAGGATCAACCCACTTCATACAACATAAAAACTCTTTCCTACACTGAGTCTCTGTTGTGTGATAAATTGTGACCTTGGGACACTAGGGGTTTCTGCATTCCTTGAATTAATAGGGCTTCTCCTCAGGGTAACATTTTTGGTGCACGGATTCTCCATCTTCATGTTTTTGCATTCCTATGGTCTCTCCACTGTGTGAATTAGGAAGTTTTATTTATCTTTCAGTGCTTTCCAAAATTCATGATCTCATCAGGCTTCCTTCCTGTGGGGGTTTTCTTTTGTATAATGTGATGAGGTGTGTTTTCTTGCTGAAGGCTTTTCCATATTAGTGCTTTTATGGGACTTTCCTCCTACGTGAACTCACAGGGAGTCAGTGAGCTCTGATATGCAAAGGCAGGTGTTCCTGTGTGTTTTTCTCGGCGTTTCTCCCACTATGAATTCCCTGACGTACAATACCGGTTGACTTCTAGTCAAAAAGGTTTCCACGTTTTTACATATTTGTGGTTTTCCCCACTCTGCGTTCTGTGACTTAGAGTTTGGATGATTTTTTAGAAGAACTTTTCTAAATGTAGAGGATTTCCCTCCAGTGTGAAGTTTCTGCCTGAGAGTCCTAGCTTCCTACTGAAGACTTTCACACACTCCCAACATTTGTTCGCACCCAACTCTTTGGTATGAATGGTGTGCATGCTTTGCTACACAGCAGGTTCTGGTACCTTCTTACCAGAATCTCACATTCAGTCCACGTGTAGATGACTTCCAAGCATGTGCCATTTTGTGTGCGGTGGGGAACCCTCTATTACGAAAGGTGTTATTATATGTGGCACACTCGTGAGGTTTCTCTCCTTTATGAATTCTCTAATGTGTACAAAGGCTTGACTCCCAGAAGAAGGCTTTTCCTTAATCAGTGTGTACGTAAGATCTCTCCTTTTGATCATTTGATGTTCAGTGGGTGACTGACAACTTCCAAAGGTTTTCCCATGTTTTGTACGTGCATAGTTTTTGCCTTCCTTCTTTGAGGTTCAATCAATTGGAAACCTTGAATAAAGGCTTGTTGTTGTTGTTTTCAAATTTCTAGAATTTATAAGGCATTCTGCTTGTGTTGTTTCTTTTATGCTGAATAAAAACTGGGCCATACTTGTAGGCTTTCTCATATTCATTGCCCTTGAATGATTTCTCCCCTGTATGAATTATGTGTTCCAGTGAAAATGGGGCTCTGGATTGGAGGCTTTCCCACAGTATAATCACAATATTTTTCTCCAGTATGAGTTCTCTAAACCAGAGAAAGATTATATCTTGATAAAAAATTTTACTCAACTATTTGTAAGGTATCACCTGTGTCCAATGTGTTGAGATTTGTATAGGCAGAGCCTCTCTTATGTTATATTCTTTAAAAAAATCAAATGTTTATTTTTGAGAGAGAGAGAGACAGAGTGCAAGTGGGGAAGTGGCAGAGGGAGAGAGAGACAGAATCTGAAGCAGGCTCCAGGCTCCAAGCTGTCAGCACAGAGGCTGACACGGGGCTCAAACTCATGAACCCTGAGATCACGATCTGAGCCGGTCAGATGCCTAACCGACTGAGCCACCCAGGCGCCCCTTATGTCTTTTCACTAGTGTGAGTTTTTGGACACGTGTATTGTATTTACTATAGCTTTGTCACATTTATTACATTTTGTGCTCTTTGGAAATTTCCCACCAATTCATTTCCATTCACCATCTCTCACTCACTCAGTGACTTCTTATTGAATAAATATAACTTTTCCCAAAAGTTTGACTTGGGTTCTCTGCTGGTTTTTTTTTTTTTTTATGTAGTACCAATTTGCAAGACTCCCCTAACCTGGAATAAAATGCACAATTCCAGTGAGTCTTTCCACCATCATTTTATTGAATGAAACCTCTTCAGAAATACTCTGTTAGAGCAACGCCTTTTTCCCTCCCTAAATATGAAAAACTCCCAAGTGTAAATACTTTCCATCTCTTGGGCTTTGAGGAGGGAAACATGCTGCAGTGTGGACAGAGTACTGACAGTTACAGGAGGCTGGGAGTTTCAGAGATGACCTTTCAGCCTGTGGAGCAAAAGGTGGGAACCAAGACGGGATACGGCTCTGAGAGGGGAGAGGCTGAGGGGAGACCTGGATGGGAAAGGCAGTTGAGGATGTAGAGAGGCAGATTAGCGAAGGGGCAGGGTGTAGACACTCTAAGCCTCATGGCTTCTTTCATAGATTCCTGTGATGGGATACTGACTAGTCTCTGCTCCTGTATCCTTCCCCTCCATCTTACACACCAATATCAAAATCATCATTCTGGGGCACCAGCTCCCCACATATATAGGAACGTTGCTATGGGCCCTGCCCTCTCCCAGCACCTGTATCTGACTGTGATTCATTCTCATATTCCCCTGCAGACTCAGAAACGGAAATAGTGGGAAGGGCACAGGAGTCTGGCCCCACATGCTGTTCACTGATACAATCTGGCAGACTAAGTATTATGAGGTTATTCTACTAGGGCTCTTGAATATTGAACTTACCCATAGTATCAACTTCGAGTTATTTTTTTTCCTATTCTGATTTGGCAGACAGGGACATTTTCCACGGTCCACAGACTTTGTCTTGCCCCTGACACTATAGATTTCTTTCAGTCGGCTTTCACATCTAGAAATTGTACAGTGTCGAGGTTAAGACTTCTTGAGATCAATCCCAGCTCTGCCGCTTACTAGATGGGTGACCTTGGGCAAGATGATTAGCCTCTCCCACAGTTGCTGACAGCCAGCATCCTTATTGACCCCTGCAGAGATGCCCAAATCATTGACCCCATTTACCTGTGCTGACCCTCCCTCCCCTACCAGTCACTGCCCATGTAGACCCCACTCATTAAACAAAGCCCTCAGCTGACCACTCCCAAGACCCCAAATAGCACTCCTTCTTCAAGACTTCTCTCTAGAGAAATCTGCACTGTAATTCCCTCATAAAAATATGAATTATTCAACCAGGCTTCTAGTGACAGGTTTAGGTTTCTTCTAAGTCCAAGGTTTTTTTCCGGGGACAGAGAGTCTTTTTTTTACATTAAACAATAGCTTCCTTTGAACTGTCCACGTGAAAATAAAGAACAATAGTTTCAAAGAAATAATAAAATAACTTGCTTATTATGGTTGAGAAACTGATGACAAGCTTTGAAAACGTCTTCTGTGAAGGGGATCACACTATAAAATGTGCGGTAGCATCTTGAATAGAATAAAACATGTGCTTTAGTTTTGATATGCAGTATGCGGTATCAGTGTTCTGCTGGTGGCAATGCTGCATTTTGTACATATTTTTGTTCTACAAGGTCAAGTTTGTTAACCATGCTGTTCAATTCTTTTATATTATACTGACTTTTCATTCAATGACTTAAGAAAAAAAAAAAAAAAGACCAGAAAAATGGTTGAAAGCCCTTCAGGACAAAGACATATGGGGACACCCTTAAACAGGCCATAGCGATGCCTCTTAAGCTCCACTCAGAGATGGTTAGACTAGGCTGGTTGTCAGCGAATTCAACTGTGAAGGAAAAGGATATGTACAAAGGACTGAAATACATCCTTAAAACTTTGGTCTAAAATTTTTGGTCTAAAGGTGTTGAGGCACTTGGGTGGCTCAGTCGGCTGAGCCTCCAACTCTTGATTTTGGCTCAGGTCATGATCCCAGGGTTGTGGGATTGAGCCCCATGTCAGGCTCTGTGCTGAGCATGGAGACTGCTTAGGATTCTCTCTCTCTCTGCCCCTCTCCCTTGCTCACGCTCTCTCTCTCTCTCCTCTCAAAAAAAAAAAAGCATTTAAAAATAATTAAAAGCTTGAGTGTTCATGAACTCTTTAAATATTTATGAAAATAGAAAAATTTGAAAATCTTCATTGACATTCTTCCCAGCATTAAAATCAAGTTCTAATTATCCTCTTGAGGGGAGCCTGGGTGGCTCAGTTGATTAAGCGTCCGACTTCGGCTCAGGTCATGAGCTCACGGTTGGTGAGTTTGAGCCCGACGTAGGTCTCTGTGCTGACAGCTCAGAGCCTGGAGCCTGCTTCAGATTCTGTGTCTCCCTCTCTCTCGGTCCTTCGCCTGCTCACTCTCTGTCTCTCAAAAATAAACATTAAAAAATTTAATTATCCTCTTGAGTGAAGTGAAAGAAAATGAGATTTTGAGATAAGAAATTATTTTAGAAAAATATACATTTTATTGGCTGGGTCAATCCATATTTAAAAAAATTTTTTAATGTTTATTCATACTTTTGTGAGAGAGAGTCTGAAGCATGTATAGGCACTCTGCTTGGCTACTGCTCTGTTTCTCTGGCCGCCAGCCTTGGCTTTCTGCTTTTGGAATACCTCCAGAAGAGGGTTCCTAGTAATCACTCACCTGGCCTGCATCCCGGACCTGCCATGGTTATCAGGCTGTGCCCATGAGATGCCCCAGGCCGGATGCTTGTTTGTGAAACCATGGTTCTTTTTTTAAAGATTTTTTTTAAATGTTTTATTTTTGAGAGAGAGAGAGAGAGAGAGAGAGAGAGAGCGAGCGTGAGCGGGGGGGGGGGGGTCAGAGAGAGAGGGCACAGAGCCCGACGCGGGGCTTGAACCCACAAATCGTGAGATTGTGACCTGAGCCGAAGTCAGACACTTAACCGACTAAGCCACCCAGGCGCCCCTGAAGCCATGGTTCTTGCACTCTCGGGGTAGAGAAGCGCCCTGAACCCCTTTCCACCTTCCTGCCCAGGCCGAAGAAAGGTCTTCTCCTGGAAGAAGTGGGCACGGAAAACCACTGCAAGACTGGGGACTTGCCTTATAGCCCTCCACCCATCAATAGCCACATCAGCCCAACCCAATGTCTGGAGCCAAGCAGCCCTCTAGGGTGGCCTAGAATGTGTCCATAAAGGAGGGGGCTGAGTGCAGCGGGTAGGCATGTCCTAGAGCTACACTGCCTGGGCCACATCCTTGAATCATGGGTACCAGCTGTGCAAACTCAACACGTTTTTAAACCTCTTTGTCCAACTTCAGGTGGGGATGGGACAGTCTCTCAGAATTGTGGGGATTCAGTGAGTTAATATACGCAGAGTACTTACAACAGTGCCTGGCATGAGGTACATTGTCAAATGTCAACTGCTATCCTCGGTGACTGGGAATATTTATATCCCACAGTCTGAACACTATGGTTTCTGGGGCCAGAAACGTTTGGATGGTCACTGTGGGAGCTAGGACCAGACCGGCCATCTGAAGAGAAACACTCAGAAGCAGAAGCACTACTTTCTGGCCACGTCTTAGCAGATAACCACGCAACACCAGTGCAGTTTGTGCCTCTTAGAACACTGTGTGCTCTTCTCATTTATTTCCAGAAAGACACATTCTATGGCAACAGTTTTTTATGAACGGTGAGGAGCGGTAGACAGGGCAGCACACAACATGAGGAAGAACATGCCCCAGTGACCAAATCCTGGCACTTGCCGAGGACAATCATCATGAACACCACTGAGAAGTTCATGGGTGATGGCAAACAATCAAACCTGTATTTTTTTCCTCCCTTCACAAACCGGTATAAAAATACTAAAAGTAAAAATATTACCAAAAATATATTTAGTAGGAGTTGAGGTGGGCCAGGAGGCTGGGATCCCTCCCACTGCAGGCTAGAGCAGGGTGGTGTTTCACGTTTCCACACTGCCTTGCTGGCTAATCCAGTAAGGCAGAGTGCCAAAGGGATAAGGCAGGAAAGGAGTGGAATGAAGACAGCTGGAGGCTATGCACTCTTAGACTCAATTCACGTTTAAGGGAATTAAGTTGTTTTTTCAACCAAGGACACATGCAGTTTAGGGCTGTTTTGTTCCAAGACTCCGAGGCTCAGGCACAGTAACCCGGAGACTCAGACTCCACCTGAGTCTGTGGAGGAGCAAGGTGCCATCCTCTCTAAAAGCAGTTGCTGCATGTGGAGGAAGGCTACGTCTTGGACCGACACTGCTAACAGAGGTAGGCCAACTCCCGGGGAGGTGGGGGGTGTGGAGAACCTGGGTGCAAACTCTGTGAGCTGGAAACGGGAGACCTGACAAGAGCATTTGAGGAATTTGAAAGGGGAGATTGGAGTAATTATTTCTTCCCCAAGATCTGGCAGCTTTATGGGATGTTCAGGGGAGCCCAAGACAGTAAAGAATCTAACGACGTCTAGGTAGGTGCTAATCCTCTCCTCCAAAATCCCTCCTCTGGGCCAAGTGGAACTGGCCCTTCCGCAGTAGGCCAGGAGAGCTCTGATGTGGGAGGTGGGATCTGGGGCTGCTTCTCTGGCTCCTCTTTCTAAGTCCAGGCGAGGGTATGGGGAGACTGGTGCATTCATTGTCTTGAGATGGCAGTTGTGGGTGTGCTGGGAGGTCTGTGCACTAAGTAGGGCAGGGGAGTAATCTCAGATCGAGGGTGTCTAGGCTGCATGGATTCCGGTGCAGGAACAGCTGTTGGAGCCGTCGCTGGAAGGAATGAGGCGCTTAAGGGGCAGCAGGTCTTGGCCCTGGCTCAGCTGCCGGCACAGGACACATGCCAGGAGCTCTCATCAAGAACACAGGAAATGGACAAAAAGCTCAGCAGGGCAACGTCCCACAGGGAGTAGGAGGGTGATCATTAAGACCAGGCAGGCCACGTGGATAGTACTGAAGGCAGGTGTCTGTGGCAGTGAGTACAGTTTTCCAAGTTTGCTGGGGACTCTGGGATTGCTAGCCCAGTGAGGCTGTAGAGGAACACGTGTGGCCCAGGGTACAAAGAGTTCCAAGCAACCTCCTGAAATGCTGCAAACCTAAGAGAGGAGAAAGTATGAGTTACTGATCACCTGCCCACACTAGTGGCCTTCATTCAATGGAAGCTGAATTTAGAGAACTTAGGCTTTAAAGCCGCTAGAAGATTCTGGGTCTATGTTCAACTTGAGAGGCCACTCATTCCACCAGGATATAGACTGTCCTCTCCTGTAACTTGGGAGTCGAGGTGCAGCCGTGGCAGGGCCATTGGGCTCCCCAACTTGATGGAGAGCACCCCCGCAGATCAAGAAGCTGCCATTCTGCCTCCCGGAACAATGTCTGACTTGCTCTTCTACATTCATGATGTGGGATGTTCTGGTCTGGAATCGTGCGGGCTCCCCATTCTTTGTGGTGGGGAAGGGGACAGTGCTACCAGAGGTTGTGCGTGTGAAGGCACACACGTTACTTTATCTCTGATTTTTACTGGTAGCACTGATGGCAAAGGAACTATCCCTGCAGGACCAGAGTATCACGAAAACTTTTGGGTACGGACAGTGTTCTGCCAGAGACCGTCATGATGCTGTTGGCCACTTCTTGACCCATGGAGTTACTCCACATGTAGCTCACCACTGTCAGGACGGGACAGTCTTTAAACAGTGGGATACCCAGATGGAGGAGAGGAAATGCCCACTTTCAAAGGCAAAAGCAGAAATTCAAAGCCGTTTTCCCCATGAACACAGTCAATACCTTCAGAAAACTGGACAGAAGGGCAGGGGCCAGGATGCTCTAATGCAGTGGACACAGAGGACTGCCAGCCAAGGGGGAACAGAGCGGGTCAGAGCCTTCAAGAACTGGCTTTGGGGCTCTAACTTCCTGTGTCAGTTGCACATCAGGCAATGGCAAGTCACAGAAGTAGAGGGGACCCAGACCACCACAAGGTAGTTGGATCGTCACACCTGAAGCGGAGCATGTCCCTGACTGCTGTGTGGGGGTAACTACAGTGTGGAACTGGAGGGTAATGTCTACATGCACCCAGCCCCTGCTTTAGATACCGTGCCAGTGCCAGAGTCAAGGTGAGGCCCAGAGGAACTGGGTAACTCGAAAAGTCTGCCCAATCTCTGCCTCCCAGGGGTCCCAAGTTCTGAAAGCCGGGTCTGGGTGCCATGTGTACACCGTGGCCTGTGTACAAGGCCAGACCCCCATATGCCCCAAGGGCAAGTAGGGTGATAGTAAGAGACATGATGTCACCACCTAGGAGGTGCTCCATCAAGAGGGACACACCATTCAAATGAGTTGTCCTGGAAGGAAAATACAGGTAAAGCGGCCAGTGGACACGTAAGTCAGGGACATCTGACAAAAGGTGGTTTGAAGCAGAAGGTGGGAAACGCCATCTGAGTAACTCCTGGCCCAACACACGGGTGACTGCACTTTCCTTACACTGGGTTTCATCAGGGTCGGTAAGAATAAAAGGGTCCCATTAAAAGTGGAAACTCTCTTACATAAGACAATGGAGTGGTGTGACATGCTTAGAGGCCATCTTCTTAGTTTTTTGTTCCTTTGCTTCTCGACCTGAATTTTTACCATTTTATAGTCTCTCTTAAGAGTCGAAATGTAAATTTGATGAACTAATTTCTGTGTGGTTAATGAAGCTTCATTTTGGTTATGATATTTGACAATTCAGTAATTCTGCTATTCAACGGAGGCAGTTCTGAAGGAGGAGGAGTGCATGGCGTTCTTAAACTCTCAAACCCACAACACCGTGAATAAGAAAAGACCATCTTCGGGCAAGCTTTCATGGCTATTTCCTGGAATGGATTCTCTTACATTCAATAGTTAACATGTTCAGTCTCAAAGGTCTGCCATCTAAACTACAGTCGTATCACTTTTCTCCAATATGATGTCTCTGATGCTGAATGAGGTTTGCAGTCTGGTTGAAAGCTTTCCCACATTTAGTACATTTATAGGGCTTCTCTCCTGTGTGAATCCTCTGATGCTGAGTAAGGTGTGTGCTTCGAATAAAGGCTTTCCCACAGATTTTACATTTGTAAGGTTTTTCTCTAGTGTGGATTCTCTTATGTTGAGTGAGGGCCGAATGGTCACTGAAGGCTTTCTCACATATATTACATGTGTACGGTTTTTCCCCAGTATGAATTCTCTGATGTTGGGCTAGGGCGGATTGGTCCCTGAAGGCTTTCTCACACAAACCACACCTGTAAGGTTTCTCTCCCGTATGAATTTTCCGATGTCGAGCAAAGGATGAATTATCCCTGAAAGCTTTCCCACATTCACTACACTTATAAGGTTTCTCTCCAGTATGAATTCTCTGATGCTCAGTAAGGGAAGAGTTCACCCTGAAGGCCTTTCCACATTCATTACATTCAAAGGGCTTCTCTCCAGTGTGAATTCTTTGATGCTGAAGAAAACTTGTACTCTGATTGAAGGCTTTCCCACACTCATTACATTTATAGGGTTTCTCTCCACTGTGAATATTCTGGTGTTTGGTAAGATGTGCCCTGCATACAAAGGCTTTGTCACATATGTTACATTTAAAAGGTTTCTCTCCAGTGTGTATTCTGTGATGGTGGGCAAGGTGTATGTTTCGGATAAAAGCTTTTCCGCATAAGTTGCACTCGAAAGGTTTCTCTCCGGTGTGAATTTTCTGATGATAAGTAAGTGAGGAGCTCACAGAGAAGGCCTTGCCGCATTCCTTACATTCGTACGGTTTCTCGCCAGTGTGAATTCTTTGGTGATGGATGAGGTGTGTGCTCTGGTGAAAGGCTTTCCCACATTCTCTACATTCATATCGCTTCTCTTTAATAACAGTTTTCCGATTTGCATTAAGTTTTTCAGTATGAACTTTCTGATGTTTATTAAGGGTCGAACTCTTACTGAAGCCTTTTCCACACTCACTACACTCAAAGGCTTTTTTGCTAGACTGCAACCCCTGACTTGGAACAAAAGAGGAGCTCACAGTGCAGTGCTTTGCAGGTTCATCGCCTTCCTGGTCACCGAGCACAGACGGGGTTTTCTGGGGAGCAACAGCCACCTGGCCTCCATGCTGCCATTCCAACAGGCCATCATATTTCCAGTGACTGCCTCCAGTAAATCTTTCCTTTATCACCCACCGATCCAAGTCTTCTCCAGGAATATCTGCCTTGGGAGTAGATGTCTTACTCACAGGCAGTGTCATCCAGTCTGAAAGACATCAAACATAAAAAAAAAAA
>CM053572.1:5648224-5699268 GCA_028646485.1 Cryptoprocta ferox
CATTGTGCCCACAGAACTTCTTTTAAACTTGAAAACCAATCTCAAACTCTGCCACTGCTCTATCAACTAACTTTATGTCATGTTCTAAATCCTGTGTTGTCATGACAACAACCTTCACAGCATCCTCATCAGGATGTAGATTCCATCTCAAGAAACCCCTTTCTTTGCTCATCCATAAGAAGCAACTCCTCATCCGTACAAGTTTTATCATGAGTTTGCAGCAATTCGCTCACATCTTCAGGCTCCACTTCTAATGCTAATTCTCTTGCTGTTTCCACCACATCTGTCTGTGGTTACTTCCTCTGCTGAAGTCTTAATCCCTCAAAGTCATCCATGAGGGTTGGAATCAACTTTTTCCACACTCCTCTACTAATGCTGATATTTTGACCTCTGCCCGTAAACCACGAATGTTCTTAACGGTATCTAGGTTAGTGAATCCTTTCCGAAGGTTTTCAATGTTACTGCAAGAATTACTAAAATGTGACACAGTGATATGAAGTGAGTACATGCTGTTGGAAAATGGCACTGATAGATTTGCTTGATGCAGCGTTGCCACAAACCTTCAATCTGTAAAAATGCATATCTGCACAGCACAAAAGAATGAGGTATACCTATATTAACAAGCAGAGTTCTGGACTGCCTACCAGTTTTCCTATGTATTTGTAAATATCTGCCTGTTTTGTTAAGTCTATTTAAGACTCTGTGCTAAGAAATGAAACGAGAAGAATTAGATACTACTACACACCAATGATGCAAATTCTTAGGAAATCCTATCAAGAACAAGCCTCCCTCATCACTTTTTTCCCCCTAAACACTCCAGAAAATCTACAAAGAGCTATAATCAATGAAACAAAACAAAACTAAACAACCTCCTTCACTTATCTGGAAAAGAAAGTTAAGCAGGTGCATTTTAAAACTATAGTCCTGGTGAGCTCAGAATAATACATCGTTGCTCAAAACAAAGGATGGACAAACAACAGGACTGCCAAATCTTAAGGTTTTAAGGGCTGACTTTCACTTTTGGACCAGATAGAGTGGCCTACGAGAGACATTCCTGCAGAAAACAACTGGAGAATCTTCACTGAAAAACAAAACCTCTTTCTAAAGGCATCAGCTGTCACTTGAGGCCAACCTGATAGTCTAACATTTGGAAGAGAGGGGAAATAGAGAGGTAATCCCCATACTTACTGGGTTTTTTTCCTTATAGAATTTGCTGAATTCTGAAACTTCTCAGGGCAAGAAACCAAACCTAAGGAGAACTTCAAAATTTTCTAGTCTTAAGATACTACAGAGCCAACAGTTGGTTAAGTGTCCGACTTTGGCTCAGGTCATGATCTCATGGTCGGTGAGTTCGAGCCCCACACTGGGCTCTGCATGGGCAGTGTGGAGCCTGCTTCAGATTCTGTCTTTCCCTCTCTCTCTGCCCCTCCCCTGGTCACATTCTATCTCTCTCTCAAAAATAAATAAATAAACATTAAAAAAAAAAGATACTACGGAGCCAAAAACGGAGATCAGGACCTTCCAAGGAAGGGGGTGGCGGTCATACATGTGAAGTTCTCGGTTGGCACTCCTGGAGGGCAGCAAGGGCAAACAAGAGACAAGCAAAGCTTTAGAAACATTGCAACCCAATCTCCAGGTGACGTGTTCCTGCTTGGATTAAGGCGGTTCCCTTGCACCGTAGCTATCTACCAGAGGAAAAGGCAAATCTTCTCTGGAGGAATAGAACATTACCCAGAGCCTCTTCAGTCCCTCCGATCCAGTATCAGGGATTCAATCCAAATGTACTGGGAATACTAAGCAATTAAGTCAAGAAAAAAAAACAGATAATAGACAAAGACCCACAGAATTCAGATACCAAAGTTATCAGACATGGGTTTTAAGATAAGTGTGATTAACATGTTCAACAAAACAGATAAGAATAAGAGTTCCAATAGAAGACTGGAACCAATGAATCAAATGAAAATTCTAGAACTGAAAAATATAAATAACTGAAATTAAGAACTGAACAGATAGATCTAACAGTATGTTGGACACAGCAGAAGGGAGCAATAGTGCCCTGTAAAAACACGTAAGCAAAAAATATCTATGATAAAACTTGCAGAAAAAATTAAAAAGAGACAGACAGAGAAGGCATGATGAAGAGACTGAACATATGTGTGATAAGTTCTGGAATGGGGGAAGGAAAAGGGCAAAAATACTGTTAGGAAAAAAAATGAAGGCTGAAAAATGAATGTGAGAAGCACTAGAGATTCCAAGCAAGATAAATACAAAGAAAATCGACCTACACACAGCACAGTAAAACTACTGAAAACCTAAGTTGATCTTGATAGTTGCTTGAGAGACAGAGAAAAAAATGACAGGTGTCTTTTCAACAAAGACAATGAAAGCCAAGAGACGATGAAATAACATCAGAAGTGTTGAAAGAACATAACTGCCAAACAGAATTCAAGAGAAGCAAAATATCCCCAAGAAGTGAATATGAAATGGATACGTGTCACCAGCAGACCCATATTAAAAAAAAAAAAAAACCCACAGTAACAAGAGTGTTCTAGGCATAAGAAAATCCCAGGTAGAAACATGGAAATGTAAGAAGGGATGAAAAGCAATAGAAAAAGTAAATATGTGGGGGTGCCTAGGCGGCTCAGTTAGTTAAGCGTCCGACTTCAGGTCAGGTCATGATCTCACAGTTCGTGGGTTTGAGCCCCGGATAGGGCTCTGTGCCGACAGCTCAGAGCCTAGAGCCTATATCTCCCCTCCCCCACTTGCACTCTCTCTCTCTCAAAGATAAATAAACATTAAAACATTTTTTTAAAAAAGAAAGAAAAAGTAAATATGTGAATACAAAGAAGTATTACTGCACACAATAATTATGTTTTGAGAGGTTGAAAATATATATGCAATGAAATACATAGCAAAAATAACACAAAAGGTGGAAGAAAATGGAGTTAATATTTTAAGGTACTAGCAGGTCTGGGAATTATTAAAAGTAAAAAGTTATTTTGTACAACAATAAGCTGGTTTTACTAATTAGACTTGCCAATAAAGTCTAGTAGTTAAAAAAGATATATTAACTAGCTAATACAGAATGAAATTCAAATAATAAAAAGTTTGTTCAAGAGAAAGCAAAATGGAAAACAAAAGATAATTTCAAGCAGGTGAGTAAAACAGAAAATAATAAAATAACAGACATCCAATCCCATACATATTAGTAACTGGTTTACATATCCTGCTAAAAAACTAAGATTGTGAGATTAGATGGAAAAAAATCCAACTAAATGCCTAGTAGAAGAGAAACACCAAAAATATAGACAGAGAAATATAGAAAAGAATGAAAAGGATTTATCATGCAGGCACTAACCACAAGAAAGGTGGTACATGTTTACTCAGACAAATTTTGCAATATCAGAAAGAAGAGACTTTCAGATATTTCATACTGACAAAAGGGAAAAAGTTCTCCAGGAACATGTAGACAAATCTACATTTGCATATAACTTCAAAATGTATAAAGCAGAAATTGAGAAAGTGAAAAGCAAAAATAGAGAAATGTTAATAATCCTAGTAAGATATGTTCACATACCACTTTCAAAAACTCAGAAATCACACCTTTAAGAATAGGGAAGATCTCAGCAATCCAATAAACAAATCTGACTTAATTAATATACTCGATAACTGTATACCCAACAATGACAGAATATATATTCTTAGTGCATACAGAACATTTACCCAAGCTGACCTTATACTGGGCTGTAAAGCAGTATGAATACATTTCACAGGCTTGAGGTCATTCAGAATATGTTCTCTGAACTCGGTGGAATTAAGCTGGAAATGAATACCAAAATACCAAAAAGATACTTAATCTACAGATATTTCTAAATTAAGCAATACATTTCTAAAGACTTCCATCAAGACTAATCAGAAAAGGGGCATCTGGGTGGCTCAGTTGGTTAAGTGTCCGATTCTTGATTTCAGCTCAGGGCATGATCCCATGGTTTCTGAGACTGAGCCCCACATTAGGCTGACAGTGCAGAGCCGACTTGGGATTTTCTCTCTTTCTCTCTTTGCCCTTCCCCAGCTCACACACGTGTATGCTCTCTCTCTCGCTCTCTCAAATAAATTTAAAAAAAAAAAAGACTAATCAAGAACAGAGAGAAGGCACTTATTAGTAATATCAATAATGATAAAGGTGACATCAGAACAAATTCCATGGAGATTTATATGACAATGACATAATGAGGAAATTTTATGCTAATAAGTTTGGCCATTAAGACAAAAGGGTCAAATTCCTAGAAAGGTACAATGTACCAAAACTGACCAAAAAAGAAAAGAAAGAAAAGAAACAAAATTTGAATGCTCCTGTATTAAATAAATTGATTCTTCAATTTAAAAACTTCTCACAAAGAAATTGCCAGAGATCTGTCTAAACATTTAAGAAAGAAATAAACACCAATCTTACACAAGCTCTTTGAGAGAAATGAAAAGAATGAACATATCTAATTGGTTTTATGAAGTTAGCACAACCTGTCAGAATCTGATGAGGACAATTTAAAGCTTGATTTTTATTTATTTATTTTTATTTATTTATTTATTTATTCTATTTATTTATTTATTTTTATTTATTATTTAATTAATTTTTATTTTTTATTTATTTATTTTTATTTATTTTTACTTTTTTATTTTTATTTACTTATTTACTTATTTATTATTTATTTATTTATTATTTATTTTTATTATTTATTATTTATTTATTTATTTATTTATTTTGCAGGGGAGAGGGAGAGAGAGAAAGAGGGAGAGAAAGAATCCCAAGCAGGCTCTGGTGCTGTCAGTGCAGAGTCCGGTGTGGGGCGGAGCTCGATTTCATGAACTATGAGATCATGACCTGAGCCCAGATCAAGAGTGGGATGTTTAACCGACTGAGCCACCCAGGTGCCCACGTGATGAGGACAATCTTTAAAAAATATAAAATCGCAGACCATTCTTTCTCATCAACACAGATGCAAAATTCCTAAACCTAATATTTGCAACATGAATATAAAAACGTGATATAAAAAAGTCTAATGGATCACAAATACGTTGAAATTCAATGTTTTCACATTTCAATCACTCAATGTTATTCACCATATTAACAAAATAAAGACGAAAAAATTCACATCATTATTTCAAGAGATGCTGAAATTGACCCAATTCAATACCCAGTCATGATAATCTCTCAGTAAAGTAGGAGAACATAACTTTCCTAATCTGATAAAGAGTATCTATAAAAATTCCACACCAAACATCACAATTACAAAATATTGAAAACATTCCTGAGACTGCAATGAAAAAAAAAATGTCTGTTATCACAATTTCTATTTAACGTTCTATTAAAAATCTTAATCAGTACAAGGTAAAGAAAGAGAAGATTGGAAAAGAAAAAATTAAAATGTCATTATTCTCAGATAATATTATGTTCATATAAAAACACAAAATAATCTACAATTAGAATTAATAAGGGAACTTAGTAAAGTTGCTGGGCATACGATCAATATAATTAGAAAACTTTCAAAAGATATTTATAATTGTAGTAAAACCCCCAAAAAAACTTATATAGTGAAAGATGTGCAAGACCTATACACATAAATCAATAAAAAATTTCAGAGAAATTATAAAGAAAACCTAAACAAATACAGGGATATAACATTCACAGAATGGAATACTACCAACTCTTCCCATTTAGTCTACAAAGTCAGGCCAATTCTTATTAAAATCCAAGCAGGAATTTTGTGGAAATGGATAAGTCAATTCAGGAATTCTGAAAGGAAAGAAAAGAACAAAGCTGGAGGACTTACATCTTCAAGTGTAAGATTCAGCGTAGTGTTAGAGTAATTAAGACATTATTGTATTGGCACAAGAGATTAGACAAAAAGAATAAAACAGAAGATAGTCTTGAAACAGACCTATGTACAAATAAACAAATGCAAGCAATTATAGAACCCAGAATCAGACTCGTGCACAATGTAGTCGCCACATATATGACAAAGGAAATACTGTAATGCAGTGGGGAGAAAGACAGTCTTTTCAGTAAACCATCCTGGGTCAACTGGACACCATATGGGAAACAATGAACAATAAATCCTCCACGTTGATTTCAGAACTAAGTATGAAAGACAAAAGAATAAAGCTGCTACAGGAAAACAAAGATCATTAACCACAAGGGTCAAAAAGAAAAACAAAACCACAAAAACCCCCATCCTGATTAACTACACTATCTTAAAAATTTAGAACTTGTTTATCAAATGACACTGTTATTCAAGGTGGGAAGTATATATATTTGCATACATGACATTTGATGACTCAAATCCCAAATATGCAACCCTATCGATCATTAAGATCAGACAACTATATAGAAAGGGAAAGACTTATAGATACTTTTTAGAACAGGATATTAAAGAGATTAAAAATAAAGGTGATCAGGGCACCTGGGTGGCTCAGTTGGTTGAACATCTCTGACTTTGGCTCAGGTAATGATATCACGGTTCGTGAGTTTGCGTGAGCCCTGTGTTGGGCTCTGTGCTGACAGTTCAGAGCCTGAAGCCTGCTTTGGATTCTGTGTCTCCCTCTCTCTCTGCCCCTCTTATGCTTACAATCTGTCTCTCCCTCTCTCTCTCAAAAATAAATAAACATTAAAAAAATAGTAAAGATGGTCAATTTCAGTCTTAAGTTGAGATACAATCAGGTACTCCATATACCCTCTAGAGTGGCAGAAGAAATGTTTAAATGTCAATACTAGGTCTATAGGAGGATATGGAACCCTTAAATACTGCTGGTTGAGGAACAGATTAGGATAGCCACTTTGGAAAACCCCTTGGCAGTCTGTACTAGAGCCTGCATATTCATGAACATAGTACTCCTAGCTATATACCCAAGAGAAATGTATACGTATATTCTCTAAAAGACCTATAAGAATGTTCAAAGCAGTACTATTCATCATAGCTCCAGGCTGGAAATAAACCAAATGTCTGTCAACAGTAGAAAACAGAAATGGTAGGTTTACACAGTGAAATACTGTTCATGAATAAGAATGAACCAACCATTGCTATACATGGATGAATGGCAAACATACTGCTGAAGGAAAGAAGCCAGATACAGAAGAGACATACTGTATGATTCCACTTATACAAACTTTAAAAATAGGCCAAACAAGCTATGGTCAGGGTAGTAGTTATCTTTAGAACGAAAGAAATAGAGGGGATGGGAGATTTCTAACATGCTGGTAATATTCTATTTCTTTTAGGAGTGCTGGTTATACAGTATTTACAGTGCAAAAATGTGTGCTGAATTTTACACATAAAATTTGTGTATTTTTCTGGGTATTCAAAAAATGCTTGCTTAAAAAGATCTGGCAGATGGTTTTCAAAAATGATATGTGGGTCACCACAAATAACCAATTGCTGGCTTTCTTTGAATAGTTATATCTATTAAAGCCTTTCCTCGACTGTGATAATAATAACACAGCATCTAGACATAAGGGAGTATTTGTCTTCTTAATGTTTAGTATTATAGGAGAACACTCATCTAATCAAGAGGGGAGTCAAATGCACCCAGGTTTTACCACATTGAAGATGAACTAAGGTGAGGAGAGACTGGACCCACTGAAGACATGAGCAGTAGAACCTGCTCTCACCAGGGCCCAGGTCACTTCGGGGTGGGCTGAATTAATGAGTAATACCCCTAGCTGCATTGTCCCACGTTAAAAAAAGACAAAGTATGGTTTAAAAAGAAAAAAAAAATTTAAATGTTTTATTTATTGAGAGAGAGACAGAGACAGAGCACGAGCAGGGGAGGGGCAGAGAGAAAGGGAGACACAGAATCCAAAAGCAGGCTCCAGGCTATGAGCTGTCAGCACAGAGCCTGACGTGAGGCTTGAACTCACGAACCGTGAGACTATGACCTGAGCCAAAATCAAATGCAGGACCTGAGCCGAAATCAGATGCTTAACCGACCGAGCCACCCAGACACCCCGACAAAGTATGGTTTTAAATTATATAAAGCCAGGATTCCTGCTTCTAGGCACGTCCCTTAGTGAAAACATATGTCCACCAAGAGCATATGAAGTAAAAGACATCCACACAGGGGTGCCTGGGTGGCTCAGTTGGTTAAGCATCTGACTTCGACTCAGGTCATGATCTTGCAGACATGTGTGGAGACTGCTTGGGATTCTCTCGGTCTCCCTCTCTCTCTCTGCCCCTCCCTATTCTCTCTCTCTCTCAAAATAAATAAAACTTAAAAAAAAAAAGACATCCACACAAAACCCTGTATCAGAATGTTCACAGCAGCCTTAGTCAAACCCTGAAAACACCCAAATGTTCACCAGTGATGAATGATCAGTGTTATCTCCAGACGACAGGGTGCTAACTGTGATGGCAAAGAACTACTGACACCTGAAACAGCAAGGAGGGGTTTCAAAGCTACTTTGCTAAGTGACAGTCAGACACAGAGGAGAGTTCCATTTGCATGAAATCCTGGGAAGATAAACTCAGAATGGCAGAGGCAGATGACTGGTTGCCAGGGCCTAGGAATGGGGGCGGGGATTAACTGCAGGGGTCAGAGGGAGCTCTTAGGTTAGGGGTAACAGAAATGTTATTATTTGCAAGCAATTACACCAAATAATCGGCTAAAAGAAGAGAAAAGTGGCTACCTCTCCAGAGGGGAGAAGAGGGAAAAGGGGTCACTGTTTTTTTTTTTAATAAACACTGTAGTTTCATTAAAATGCATGCATTACTATGATAAAACTTACTACTAAAAATAAAAAGGACAGAATAAACTCCAAAAAAGTCAAAAGACAGAAATACAGGGCAAAAATAAATAAATAAATAAATGAAATAGATCAAGATAAAATAGAAAGGATCAGCAGAGTCAAATATTTATTCATTAAAAAGTCTATTAAAGGGGCGCCTGAGTGCCCCACTCAGTTAGCTGTTCCATTCTTGGTTTCGGCTCAGGTCATGATCTCACGGTTCGTGGGGTTCAAGACCTGTGCTGGGCTCTGTGCTGACAGTGTGGTTATCCTCTCCCCCTCTCTCTCTGCCCCTTCCCTGTTTGCTCTCTTTCTCACTCTCAAAATAAATAAACATTTAAAAAAGTCTTTAAAAAAGCAAACTTCTCATGAGACTTCAACAGAGAAAAAAGACAAAAGTTGAGTATTATTAGAAATTCATGCTTCCATTCAACCAAGTCCTTCCCTAATGGATCTAAAGGTAGAAAGGCTCATTTAAATTTTTTCTTTTAATGTTTATTTATTTTTGAGACACAGCAAGAGAAAGAGTGCAAGTGGGGTAGGGGCAGAGAGGGAGGGAGACACAGAATCTAAAGTACGCTCCACAGAGCCCGACACGGGCCTCAAACTCACAAACTGTGAGATCATGACCTGAGCTGAGGTCGGACACTTAACCGACTGAGCCACTCAGGCACCCCCTAAAAAGGATCATTTAAACACGACACAAAAAGCACGAAGATAAAGACCATTAAGGCAAAAGACTGATATATTTTACTTTGCTAATTAAGAACTTCTGATAGCAAAGAAAGAGAAAAGATAAGCTATAAAGTGACACACTTATTTGATTCCTGAATAAACAAATGACTAAGAAAAAGATGAAATTATAGTAGAATAGGCAAAGAATATGAATATGTAAGTCTCAGAACACAAATTATCAACACACGAGAAGATGTCCAATTTCACTAGTAAATAAGGAGATGGAAATCAAAACCACAGGGAGAAACCATTTTGCAGGAATGGGACTAGGAGAATTTTTAAAAGTCTAACAGTTCCAAATTTTTGCAAGAATGCGAAGTCACAAAGTATAATTTGGAACAACTAATTGAACCAGTAATCTGGAACAGTCTCGAAGAGTTGAAAAGCATGTATCCTTAAGCCCACTATTTCTACACCTGTGCACATACCCTAAAAAGACTGGAAACATGCATAAGTGTATATAACAATATACAATATAACATGTATATTCAGTCAGCATTATTCCAAACAGCAAAGTCTAGAAACAACCCACAGGTCTACCAGCAACAGAATGAATAAATTAAGGTGTCATCATTGAAGGAATATCAAAGTGCAGAAGTACACATCTCAACAAGGGTTTAAAAATAGCAATTTGTGGAAATGTATCTAACTGTACAATATATATATCAAAAGCAAGTAGGGGAAAAGGCAGAGAGAGAGGGACAGAGGATCTGAAGGGGGCTCCACGCTGTCAGCACAGAGCCCAACAAGGAGCTTTAACCCACGAACCACGAGATCATGACCTGAGCCAAAGTCAGACGCTCAAGCAACCAAGCCACCCAGGTGCCCCCATATATCAGACTTCAAAGCTCGCAAAGCTAAATGACATTGCTCAGACCTCCAGATAAATGTGGGAAAACCATGAAGAACAGCGCAGGAACTGCTGATGGAAAATTCAAGCTAGTGGCTCTCTCTGGCATTGAAGGGAGGAAGGGGGCAGTGACGCAGGGCATCCTGGACTTCCCATCTGCCCCTACGTTTTGTTTCTTAAGCTTTGTTTCTACAGTGGGGTATGGGTATCATTTCTTTATTCTTCAAACTTTAAAAAATACCACACATTCTCTTTTGTATACAGAACGTATAGTAATCAAAATATGCTTATTTGTTTAAGTTTATTCATTTATTTTGAGAAAGAGAGACAGAGAGTGAGGCGGGGAGAGACAGAGAGAGAGAGAGAGAGAGGGAGAGAGAGAATCCTAAGCAGGCTCCGCGCTGTCAGCACAGAGCCCTACTCGGGACTCAATCTCACGAACTGTGAGATTATAACCTGAGCTGAAACCAAGAGTCAGATGCTTAACTGACTGAGCCACCCAGGTGCCCCAAAATATGTTTATTTTAAAATAAAACAAGGAAGTAATAGCAAGCATAGAAATAAAATTACAACCTGTAGGAGTAATAAGAACTGGTTCCCTGAAAAAAAAAATATTCCAACAAATTTAAGAGGGGAAAAAAGAAGCAGATAAGATTAGGAACGCTTAACATCATATAAAGTGTTAAAATTATAGACGAATCCTATGGCCAGTTGTAAACAAATACACTTCATGGCTCAAAAAAAAAGTTTAAGACTAACTGGTAAAATGTACAACTGATGTAACAAAAAGACATGTAAACAGATTAATAAACCGGGAACTCTAAGAAGTTATTAACACGCTCCCCCAATTAAGGGAGCAGGTGGTTTTTCTTAGGTTTACTGAGTAAACAACTTCTGGGTAACTGAAGCAATTTTGGAGAAGGGGGGAAAAGGAGTTTGAAAGTCAGATGAGTTTCGTGCTGGCTTCGCCCCAATCCTGACTTGCCCCAAGACGGCAACATTAAACCTGTCCAAGTGACTAACCACACTCACTGAGGCTTGGTTTTCTGTAAGTGCGGTTAATCACACTTGCCTCGCAGGTTGTGAGGACCGAATAGGGCAGTTCACACAAATTCCCTCAGAAAACACGTGGCATAGTGACGGCCCCCAGCTGCTCCAATGCCAGCTCTCTTGTCCTTCCACTAGCTCACGGCCCAGAGAGGATACAATCCATCAGATGCATTACGACTGAAAAGTGCCCTAAACCAAGGGTAATCAGTGCAAAAATGGACAAGTTCTGGATCCAGTCCCTTCAAAATGAGAGATGAACCTAATACCACTGTTTCATCTGGTTTCTGAAGTCATGGTCAGTCAGTCATTATCAAGAGACACAGAACTAAGAAAAAACCCAAATGAAAAATGATGCCATGAAAACTTTAATAATCAGAGAGTCACACAGGAGGGCAATAAATACTTGGAAAGGGCTACCATTTCTTGACAGCAGCAATTCCTCGTTAAAGAACAAATGAGAACATGGTTCTATTGAAAAGTAAAAATATATCTTCAAAAGAGGAGAGGAACAGCTACAAAACTTTATTGGGAAGCATAAAATAAGACTTCTTTCCATGCCTGACTGGCTAACCACCGATCACCCCCCGTGAATCAGCTCAAGGTTTGGGGTGTCCCGGCAATTCAGAAACACGAGGTGCTGGACCCAAAGGGTCGGGAAAGGCACGTGGGAGGGCCTGAACCATGACCACCTGGTTTGTCATATCATTACCAGGACCTGACTTCCAGGCATGAAACTCCTTCATCTTCCTAATTCCCTCCTACCCCCAACAAGTACAGTAAGAACTAACGGTAACGATGAATAACGGAAGAATGGATGATGTTGTTCGGCCAGAGTGGCGGGACCGCGGATGAATTTCTTTTAATTCCCTCCCCCCCCTTTTTTTTTGTTAGAACACTGCTCATGTAATACAGAATGAACTATTAAAAATGCCCTAGCTTGGTTATAATAGAACATACAAATTCAGAATGCTACTGGGGTAAGTTAGAAGATTTTTTTTAACTGAGTTTTAGAGCTAAGACATTTAAATTCCATAATAGATTGGGTCCTAGACATTTCAGGTGTCGAGTTATTTAGTGTAGGCTATAAATCCCTGCCTTTTTTGCTGGGTGAAAAATCAGTAACAAAGGCTTAAAAAAATATATTTTCCAGGGGCACCTCGGTGGCTCAGTTGGTTAAGTATCCGACTCTCAACTTGAGCTCAGGTCATGATCTCACGGTTGGTGGAATCCAGCCCCACGGTGAGCTCTGCGCTGGCAGTACGGAGTCTGCTTGGGATTCTGTCTCCCTCTCTCTCTGCCCCTCCCCTACTTGCACTGTCTCTGTCTCTCTGAAAATAAATAAACTTAAAACATTTTATTTTTATTATTTGAGTTTATTTGAGAGAGCGAGAGAGAGCGAGCGAGCACAAGCGGGGAAGGTGCAGAGAAAGAGGGAGACACAGAATCTGAAGCAGGCTCCAGCTCTGAGCTGTCAGCACAGAGCCCGAGGCAGGGCCCGAACTCATGAATTGAGAGATCATGACCTGAGCCGAAGTGGGACAGTTAATGGCCTGAGCCACCCAGGCGCCCCCCAAAAATAATAATAAAATAAAAATAAATAAGAATATTTTGCAGCCTATAAAATACTAGCTAAAAGTGAAATGTCGTAACATCTTGCATAAGGCAATATGCTCTCTAGAATATTCAGGAGCAAGGAGAGGCACGCCTCTTCCCAGATCCAAAGGGCTCCTTAAGACAAGCAGAAAACACATAACTGTCATGTTCTCTGTAGCCACAGGCTACATGTCTGTGCAGCCCATTAAGTGCCAAGTGAGTGATAAAAGCTTGGCTTCACTTTCATGGTGCTTACAGCCCCGTGTGGTGCTGGCAAAAAGCAGAGGATAATTAAACGCCAGCTGAATATCTATGCCCACGGGTGCCCAGATACGGAGGCGGTTGAAGAGTGTGCGGTGGTCAGCTAGAAGAGCTGCTTCAGAAGGCAGGTGGCTATCTGGCCCACACGACCAGAAGATGCCCTGCTGTGTGTGACCCTCCCTGGAGAACTGTCGGCGAGCAGAGACGTCACCGTTCGCTGCTACACGAGACAAGAGGACACGCGAGCATGGCATAAGGGGAGCTGCCCAGATTACAACGGAGGCTTCTATGCCAAACAGGGAGAGAAGAAAACTCCCGGACGGGAGGGTCCGCGCACCCACGGGGCAACAAGATGCCAAGGTGGACAGGAAGGGAAAAGATGTGGCTTCGCAGCCCACAGGCCTGGCGTGCTTGCCGAGCTCCTCCCAACACCCCCCACGTGCGCGTTCTTACCAAGACAGAAGCCTCCCGAGGCGCCCTCCAGCACCCACTCTTCTCCTTTCCTCAGCTGGGAAAACACATCTGGTTGGGGGCCTAAAAGTCCTGTTTTTGAGGGGGGAAAATAGAGCACGTCTGTTCACACCAGCGATACAATCACTGCAAGGAGATCTGGTCCTGGGGACTTCCTGGAAAAGGTGACCCGACAGGAAGGCAAGGGGACGGATGAATTCCCAGGAGGAAGAAAAGACGGCTGGGGCCCGACACGGACAATCTGTCCCCATGTCCTTCTCCTTACTGTGAGGGAGAGAGGATTCAACCTGGCCACCTCTGAAGCCTCTGCACTTGGGCTCCAACAAGAGTCATGTACCGGGGACCCCAGGGGTAGGCATGCAGGGCCCTGAAGATAACATCCTCCGTCAGCCCACTCCCAGCCCAGTCTTCTGGATGGAACGCATTCAAGAGTTTAAAAGGGTCCGCAGGAGATCCCCAAACGTGAAGATAGGCCTCCGCAGGCCCCTGCTTACCCAGCGAGACCAAGTTGCTATAGTTCTCCAGCATCACGTCCCTGTACAGGGCCCTCTGAGTGGGGCTCAGCTGTGCCCACTCGTCCCGGGTGAAGAGCACGACCACGTCCTTGAAGGTCACGGATTCCTGTAACAGCAAACCCGTCCCTGGTGACTTGACGCCACCCCCTCCCGTGGCTCTCTGGGAAACGCGGAGCCTGGCAGGCCCCAGGAGCTGGCTGGGGGAAGGACCGTCAGCACAGAGCGGGCTGGGGCTCCGTGACAACGTGAGCCTTTCCTCAGGGGCTCCTAGGGGCCAGGCTTTTATCACACTTTGTTCCCTTGCTTTGCGGAAATGCGTACTCTGGACACGATATGCTTCCTCAGCACGGAGACTTCGGACTTGCTGTTCCCTTTTTTTTTAAATATGTTTTTTAAGATTATTTTTGAGAGAGAGAGAGCAAGACAGAGCACAAGCAGGGGAGGGAGAGAGGGAGACAGAGAGACAGACAGACAGAGAACCGAAGCAGGCTCCGAGCTGTAGGTGCAGAGCCTAATGCAGGGCTCCAGCTCACAAATGGTGAGGTCATGATCTGAGCCAAAGTCAGGACGTTCAACCGACTGAGCCACCCAGGCACCCCTTGCTGTCCTTCGATTTGCCCAGCCCTGCCTCCACCCCCCACCCCATGACCAAATCCTACTCAGGCTCAGCCTTCACATTACTTCCTGGGCATGGCCTTCCCCAACCTCCTTATCACTGGTGCAGATGCAGCAAAGCACGGTCCGGCTTTATTTTGAGTTTTCATTTATTCTCGGCTTCCCCCGCTGGACTGTTAACTCCAAGCAGCCATGGACGATTTCCACATCTCTCTCCTCTTCCTGCCATGTCTTCTAGAACACGGCCCATGTACCCAGCCCCGATTATACATTGCTTAGCCAACTCCTGCTTGTCTTCAGCTGCTCACCTGCTCACCTCCAGGCACACGCACAGTTCCAATAGAAAGAGTCCTTCTGGACAAGGTGACCTTGTCCCCTCTGATCACAAAGAGCGCCTTCCTTGGAAACTCTTGGCTGAGAAGCCAAGAGAGCTGGTGTGCACTGAGAGAGTTACGCAAAAGAGAAGAAAGCCAAGGGTCCAAGAGAAAGGACTTTTTGATTATTGTAGACCCTACCTCCACGGCCTAATAAGTCCAGGCGCTCCCTTGCATGTGGAGAAATACTTGGGAGAAATCCCAGTATCCTTCCAGTAAAGGCCTGCTTTTGCTTAAGGGAGTCTGACGTAGGGTTTCGTTACCTGTACCCAGAGCTTTGCACATGTGTTGGATTGAACCCATGAACCAACTTGTCCGGGACCACTGTGCACCTTTTCATCACTACCATAATAACAATATGAAACAAATTGTGTGACACCAACAATGCATTTGAGGAAAGGGTCATGGAAGGGGACTATCACAGTGGATTGGCACCATGGAGACAGGCTTCAGGAAAACAGCGGTACCAGATGGGTACTAAGGGACAGGTCAAACCGGAAGCAGAAGGGTGAGCAGCCAGTGAGCCATGACGGGGCTGCACACGGCACCTTCAACCAGCTGCTCACCTCTTCCAGTGTTTTCTGCCACGGATTCCAGCTCTGGGCAGACTTAAATATGTGAGGGAATAAGAACGATTTTACTAACGTCAACAGATTTTATACATTCAAATGAAGGCTATCTCCTTCAAGGTGGTGGAGTCCATATCCTTATTCTAAGAAGGCTGGCCCTGCTCTAAGTGTTTTACTAACTTATTGAAATCGAAAACGTATCTTTTGAATGACTTCATAAAAAACGTATGTCATCAAAAAAGAAAAGAGTAAGTCTCACTTCCCCAAGAAAGTGTTCCAATTTCTCTCTTCACTCAACTCCTGTGTTAGGTTCTCCCTTTAAACCACTTTGGACCCCGGGGAGTCCAGATGGCTCCGTGGGTTAAGTGTCTGACTCTTGGTTTCGGCTCAGGTGATGATCTCACAGTTTTTGTGGGTTCGAGCCCCACATCTGGCTCTGCGCTGACAGTGTGGAGCCTGCTTGGGATTTCTCTCTCCCTCTCTCTCTGCCCCTTGCTGGCTTGCTCTCTCTCTCAAAAAATAAAGAAACATTAAAAGAAACCAAACAAACCAAAACACTTTGGACCCCTACTCTTGCTTGCTCATGGAAAGGGTACAGGTTACAACCTGGGTTCTGGGTGTGTCATTTATGTGACCTTGAACAAGTTACTTAGCTCCCTCACCCATTCAGATGAGCCCAACATGGGGGCCAAGGAAAAAGGAAAACAGGGTCAAGCCTCCAACGGAGACTGGATTAAGAGAAAAGCTCTTGGTCGGGGTTAAAAAAAAAACACACAAAAAACAAGCCCACACTCTTCACACCTCTATATTCAAAACTTTTAAGGCAGTTCAGGAGCACCTGGGTGGCTCAGTTGGTTAAGCGTCCGACTTCGGCTCAGGTCATGATCTCATGGTTCCTGGGTTTAAGCCCTGCATTGGGCTCTGTGCTGACAGCTCAGAGCCTGGGGCCTGCTTCGGATTCTGGGTCTCCCTCTTGCTCTCTGCCCCTCCCCCATTAGCGCTCTGTATCTCTCTATCTCTCAAAAAATGAATAAAAACATTAAAAGGAAAAAAAAAAACTTTTAAGGCAGTTCAGGGCAGGGGGAACCCCAGAGCCACTCCCCACTCACCTGGACCATGGTTGGCAGGCGCCTGACAGCCATTCCTTCTCTGATAAGCCCTTTTAGGGACTGGCAGAGCGGGACTTAGGTGAGAACTTTCTACACACCTGTTAGGAGGAAAACTGGGTTAAGAGATCACACTGCAGTCCGGAGGGAGGCTGGGAGCATTCACATCCTGGGAATCCTCTGTTACCCTGAAGCAGTAGATTCTTAGTCCCTATTTGCTCCCAATTCTCTCTTCTCTTTCTGAGGACACTTCTGCTGGCCTCCACTGTAAAGGGAATCCCTTCCCATGCAGCCATTACCGGCCCCCACGCCTTCCGCCGGCATCTGGATCACATCCTCCACATTTTCCTTTCTGTATCTTAAATATCTTGGCTGTTCCCTTAAGAAAAAACCCGTCCTCCCCCCCCCCCCCCCACCTCAGATCTCAAGCTTTCTACCCACCCTCTGGCCTTTGCCCTGAGAGGTCTCAACAGAAGTTTCTCTCCTGTCCGGAAAGCTGCCTAATCCTGGGAGGGGAGTGAAGGATTGCCGCAAAAGGCAGGGTAAGAAGCCTGGATCTTCATTGTCAAGGCCTCTCAGGTCAGGCCCTTCTCTCTGACCTCAGTCCTCTCCCCTCCAGGAGCCCAGTCTGGGTGACAAAGAGCCAAAGGTGGGCGAGAAGCAGTGTATTTGTGCGGCTGGGTGGGGAGTGGGGGCGGGGGGAGGCGGCTAGGAATCCCATTCATACAACGCCCTCCCGGCCCCAAGGAGCTGCTGCTGCGTCTGCCCCGGCCAGGGCGAGTTCCGCAGACAGGGCTCCGAAATACCCACGGGGCATCCACCCCTGCAGCGAGAACGGGCTTCCTGGAGTCGGCTCCGAGACCCACGCAGAGGCCCTAACCGCATCCTCCTGCACATGCACTCGCAGACTCGGGCCCTGAAACCAAGTGCCCACACCTGGCCGTCCTCCCTTTTCCTCTTAGGACCAAACCTGAGCCGTACGTCCCGGGAAGTTTGGGGCATCAGATCGGCGTCCTCCAGAACGGACTCGGCCTTCCCTCCGCCCTTTCCCACCGGGCCCGGACCCCCCCGCCCCCGCCCCCAGCCGCTCCCACTCTCCGACGCGGCTTTGGCCACCGTGCCTGGTCACCACCGGATTGCCCTTTGAGGAGCCTCTGCCCGCGGCGAGAAACCGCAACCGCCACATCGCAGGCGGAACACAATGAGCTGGAGTCGGCAGCCCGGGTCGCAACTGCGCTTGCGCGTTGCCCGGGGAGCCGCGGAGCCGAATGCCCGCAAGTCAGAGGGCGGCAGCGCTCCGGCTTCCCAGACTCCACTTCCCAGAGGGCGAAGCGGCGGCAGCGCAGAAAGTGATATTGCACGCTTGCGCAGACGCGGCCTCCCTCTTCACCACCACGCCTGGCAGCTTTCCGTACCGAAACTACGTTTCCCAGAGGCCACGGCGGGGACGTCCCGGTGCCTTAGCGCAGCCATCCCCCGTGCGCTAACTCCGCACGTGCGACTTTGGTTCCGTTCTAGTCAGACTCAGAGTCCGCCTCAGCCCTAATAATGCCCTGGAAGGTAAAGACCAGCGAGAAGTTGACTACGGGATAAAGTAGGTCGGTCGGTGGGAGCGATTCGGGGACGGTCCCCGAGGACGGAGTAGGAGGTGAGAAGCCGCAAAGACGCCCTCCTGGAGGAGGACCGCGCGGAGAAGACTTGAGGCGGCGGGACTGCGCCTCGGGGGCCGGGCCTGGGCGCGGTTGGGGGGGCAGCCAGCGTGCGGGGCCGGCGGCCCCAGACGGTGGCTGGGACTCGGGCGGCGGCGCGGGAGAAACGCCGAGGAGGTAGAGCCGACCTCGGTGTCGGCGACTCGTCGGGGGAGGAAGGAGCCCAGAGGCCGAGGAGACGGTGTCGGACGCCGGGGTGGTGGTTATTTCTGTGGGGCTTTATGGCAGGTTCCATCCTCTTGACACTTTGGGAGCACCTGGGTTCTAGGGGCTGTTCTAGGGGCTGGGGCAAGAGCAGCGAAAAGCTGCACCTGACGCGGGTTGGAGTCTAGAGGCGGTAGTCCACGAAACCCGGCGAATACGTAACCCGGGAGTGATGACGCAGTGAACCTGTGACAGCGGGGGAGGGGGCGGGGGATTCTCTTACGTAAAGCGTCTTGGGAAATTCTCTTTGAGGAGGGAACAGTTGAGTGGAGAGGTGAATACGGAGAGAGAGGAACCCGTGTGAGCCTCTGGGGAAGAGCCGTCTAGGGGGCGGGGACCGCGATGTCCCGGAGACCGAAGCGTGCGTGGCGGGCCTGAGGCTCTGCAAGGCTAGTGGGACTGGAGAGGGCACGGTGAACAAGGGAGAGTTGGGGAGGAGGCTTGAAGGGTTCTAGAGACCTGGAAGGCCATCTAGGGCCTTTGGGTTTGTTCCGTGCGTGATGGGAAAGCACTGAAGGAGTCTGCGCAAGAGTGACGTGGCCGAGCACATTTTGACAGTCAGGACCCCTGGTCGGCTGTGGGGACAGGAGACTGGGCTGGGGCTAGAAGGCAGTACAGCGAAACGAGTTCCGAGGCTGTTATACAGTCCCAGGGGGGCGGGGAACAGCCTCCCACAGGTACATAATCGTCCTACAAGGCATTTGTTGGGAGAGTCTAGTGATTCTAAGATACTCTTCTGGAGGCCATGCTAAGGAGTCTGAATGTTGTTTTGTTTTCAGGGATATGAGGACGATTAATAATAGATTTATTGAGAACTGTGCTCTCAATATGTTGGGCATGTTTAGAAGCACTTTACCTGAGGATCTGATGTAATCCAAAGCTGTGGGGTTTGCACCACTAGCAAATAAGTGAAGCACGGAGGTGTTAGGTGTCTTGCCCAAGGTCTCATGCCTAGTAAGTGGAACCCGGAGTCCTGTCCCTGCTGATAGAGGAGAGGTCGGAAGGCCGTCCTCCTTACTTGTCGCCCAGAACGACTGAGAACTGACATAGGAGGGCCAACGGCTTCCAAAACTCCTGAAGAAGTAGCGAGACGTCCCTTTGGCTGACCCATCTCTCGAGCTGCTTCCTCTAACTGTTAATATTTTGCCAAGTTTTGAGTTAGTGCATCCATCTGAGGCTTCAATACACTTCCTTCTTCCTCTCCCCCTTGTCCTGTGCCTGCTTTCTGACCCTTTGTTTTGCTGCTTTCTTTATCATTGTCACCTATTTTCTACCCATCTCTTCTCGGCCTCCTTTAGAAAAAGAAACACGTGAAGGGACAGGAGGAAACCAGGTGTAAGGGACAAGTATTCAAGATCTAGGTTTGGGAGGATACAATTAGTGTTTCAGGCCCCCTTTGTCTTTGTTCTAAGAGTTAGACTGTCGAGGTCACAGAGCCCCAAGAGACTGAACGCCCAAGAGCTTAGCATCCATAGCCAACCTCCTCATTGCCACCCACAGACCTAGGGACCCATCATTTCTGGATTCCCACCTCTCCCAGTGAAAAGTTGCCTTCCTTTGAAAAAGGCTGGAAGAGATTGCTATGACTTCTACCTCTGCCCCAACCTCGTCTTCCCACTTTGAGCTGCCCATCGCCTCCTTTCTGCACCTTCGACTCTCCCATACCTCTTCAGCGATCATGTAAACTCACTCTGGGCTAAATCAACACCTTTCTCCAACTTTCTTTTCTTTGCCTACCTCCACGTTAGAGGCTGGAAGAGGATTTTCTCAGCCTCCTTTGCGACTGGCCTCCGTATAACAGCTGTGGTCAATGAGATGTAAGCTGACGTCTGCTGAGGGGCTTCAGGGAAAACCTGATAAAAGGCACAGATGTTGCTAGTGCTTCCCAGCCCCTTTCTTCCTGCCTTGAATGCAGATATTTTACCTGAAGCAGAGCAGCCATCATATAACCCTGATGGAAAAGCCATGAAACTCACGGGATTGCATTAATTTTGTCTTTGAAACAATGCCAACCTACCTCCAGACTTATTATGTGAGAAAAAAAATAAAGTCCTGGTTTGCTTGTAAGCATTGTTAACTGGGCTTTCCAGTATTTGTAGCCAAAAAGCTCTTCTGAAAGATATGCTCTCCCTCAACCCCAATCTCCCTCTAGTTATCTAAATGTCTCCTTCCTCAGTCAAGATACTAAGTCCTTTTCAACCTTTATTTCACTCTTCAGCCTACTAATATTTAACAGGTTATCAATAACCAAAACCAAAGACCGTTTTCTATTTTTATCTTACTTTAGCCCCCCAAAGCATTTGAAAATATTAACTGTTCTTACCCGACACAAAATTCTTTCACTTCTGTGCCACCATCTTCTAATTTTTCCTTCTGTTTTTCATTTTTCTTTTGGCTGTTGTTTCCTCTCAGCTCCTACTGGTTCTACTTCTTCCACTTAACCCTGTTCAATGACAAGACTCTCAGAGTACCCTTCATCACTGCCCTGCTAGTTTTTCTAGTCTCTGTCAGGATCTTCACTTGGACACCTACAGACTGTTTAAAATCCCCAAGACTGAACTTATCATTGCCTCACAAAATCAGTCCACTTTATGGGTTCTTGATTATGGCACTTCATCCACCCAAATAAATTCAAATTCCTACATTCAATCAATTACCACATTATCTAGATTCTCCCTCATTATTGCTTGAATTTTTCCTTTCCTCTCCCATCCCACTGCCAATTTCTTAGTTTAGCCCTTGAAAAGCAAAGAATATACCTTACCCAGTCTGGTTTTCCAATCATGTCTATCACATATCTAGCACTTATTAACTATGTATGAAATAAATGAAATTGGCTTAACTGCGGTCATCACAGTAGACCTATAAAACCTATGACTGTTCTGAATGTTTTGAGTTGCAAAGATTTCGTTACTATGTCAAATTTCCATGTCTATTAATGTTCAGTGTCTTCTCCTACTTTGATAGACTATGATACAAAGATATGTATTTGACTCCTATGTACTTAGAGACTATATTTAAGTTATACTATTTTCTAATTAGCTTATTTAACAGTAGTTTAATGACTTAATTGAGAACTCAAAACAGCATGCTATGGCAGTAAGATTTGTACAGTTATTTCATCACCCAGTAGCAATCAGCCTATGCTTTAGGGAAGAGAATAACAGTTGGGGGGGGGGAGCGCATGGAGGGATAATAATAGAATTTGGTAGAGGTAGAGAATTTTGACTCAAAACATCCAGGGAAACCAGACTATGGATTAGGAGCCTCTAGGTAACATATATAACATGGTAAAAGGTCAAGGATTTCCCGGTATTGGTTATATCTATAGGTTTACAGCATTTTAGAGCTAATTGGGATTCTGGAGACTTTCTAAATTCAAAGTCCCTCATTTACCAAATAAGGACACCATGACCTGGTGGAAGTTGGTGACTTGTCCAAGTTGGTGGCAGATGAGGACTACATACCAGGTCTTTGGGCTGTCCAGTTAAGCACTCTCACATTTCCTCACCAGTGTGAAGTCTCTGATGTCCAAAGGAGATCTGCAGCATGACACAATAGAACTTATCTTCAACACGAATCCTCATTGTTTAGAACATGAGCTATTTAAACCTTCTGATGTCAAGGAATAAGTTTTACTTTCTGAATGAAGATTTCACTATTTTATATGGTTTTTCTGTAGTGGTCTGTATTATCTCATAGAGTAATTTATACTTCAACTGAAAGATTCCTACAGTCATTACATTTATGAGGTTTCTATGTTACAGGACTTATCTGATTATCACTGAACAGTTAATCCTGGTGAAGGGTTTAGTGAAAACTCATGTATGAGTTCTCTGATGTCGTGTAAGGTTTGTACTCCGACTGAAGGCTTTTCCACATTCATTACACTGATAGGGTTTCTCTCCAGTATGAGTTCTCTGATGCACTATAAGGGATGAATTCTTAATGAAGGCTTTTCCACACTGATCACATTCATAGGGTTTTTCACCAGTATGGATTCTTTGATGTTCAATAAGGTATGCACTCTGGCTGAAGGCTTTTCCACATTCATTGCATTCATAAGGTTTCTCTCCAGTATGAATAACCTGGTGTACAGTAAGGGAAGATCGCCCAGTGAAATGTTTTCCACATACCATACATTCATAAGGTTTCTCTCCAGTATGAATTCTCCGATGTTGAGTAAGAGATGAATTCTTACTGAAAGCTTTTCCACACTGATTACATTCAAAAGGTTTTACTCCAGAATGAAGTCTCTGGTGTTCTATAAGGTATGTGCTTTGGCTAAAGGATTTCCCACATTTGTTACATTTGTAGGGTTTTTCTCCAGTGTGATTTCGCTGATGCAGGGTAAGGGTTGAGCTTTTACTAAAGGCTTTCCCACATTCACTACACTCATAGGGTTTTTCTCCAGTGTGACTTCTCTGATGTACAATAAGATGCATGCTCTGACTGAAGGCTTTTCCACATTCGTTGCATTCATAGGGTTTTTCTCCTGTATGAGTTCTTTGATGCACTGTAAGATTCATGCTTTGGGTAAAAGCTTTCCCACATTCATTACATTTATAGGGTTTCTCTCCGGTATGAATCCTTTCATGTTGAATAAGGGATGAATTCTTACGGAAAGCTTTTCCACACTCTTTACACTGATAGGGTTTCTCTCCAGTATGAGTTCGTTGATGAACAGTAAGGTTCATGCTCTGACTGAAGGTTTTCCCACATTCGTTACATTTATAGGGTTTCTCTCCAGTATGAATTCTTTGATGTACGGTAAGGGAGGAGCGTTCGATGAAGTGCTTCCCACATACATTACACTTATAGGGTTTCTCCCCAGTATGAATCCTCTGGTGCTTAAGAAGAGATGAGCTCTGGCTGAAGGTTTTCCTACATTCACTACATTCATAGATTTTCTTTCCAACAAACATACTTTGAGTTTTAATTAATTCAGAATTCTGTTTAGTGTCTTCTTTATGTGAATTCTGATTATGGGGCCTTTTCCCCACAGGAATACTTTGTTGTATATCAAGGATTGACCCCTGACTAGAACATCTTGCAAATTCGTTACCTCCACATGTCCTCCTCTCAGTGAGGATTTCTTCATGGGTAACTGCCATTTGGCCCAGATGTCTATCCTGGTTTTTCTGTTGCCCATCTAACCAATTATCAGGTTCCCAGGTTTCCCCTAAAGAAGAATGCCAGAGACCTTCCCTTTCCATTGTTACCCCGTAAGATATATCTTCAGTAATGTTGGGCTTTATAGTTGATTCTTTGGTTTCAAGTCTTATCTTCCAATCTGAAAAAATAAAAAATTCAAATGCACATTGGTTTCTGTGCTGGGAGACTAAAAACTGTATAAGGTGGGAATAAGAGAATGAAACTGAGAATAAGTATAGGACACATGTAAGAGCTTTCAAAGATGTCCCTACAATTAGGAAGAAAAACAGAAGGGAGAGAAGGAACAGTGAACCAGTCCATAAATAACCAGAGAATGAGAGGAGGTGGTAAGCATAAAAAAGAGTGAGCCTATGTATGCAGGAGGGATGGACACCGAAATCACTGACCACTGGACAAGGTTGAATAATGAAGATACAATGAAGAGAAAATATACAGACAAGCTGGGACTGGGGGAGCAGATCAGAAAGCCCTGCCACATTGTACCTGGTATTTCCACCAGCAGTTTCTTCTCTCCTGTGATGTTTCTAATTCTGACACTAAATCTTTGTACAACATCACAGTGTGACACAGTAAAAGATTATTGCCTCTGGAGTCAGACATACTTGGGTTTAAAGCCTAACTATTAACTTACCATCTTAATTAGTTACTTGCTTCTCTGGGTTTGAGTTTTCACAGATATAGAATAAAAATAATCTGATGAGGATTAAGTAAAATAATACAGATACACTACCCTTAGCAATATGCTTATTTGGAACATAAAATACCACAACCTACTTGAAATTGAAAGGAGAATGACATAATCTAAGGGTTCTCCCCTGCCCCCACCAACATTCAACAGGCTATAAGTTTCTCATTCTCTTTCGGTAACAGGGTCCAAAAGGGCTCTACCCTTTGCTAAATATCCATTCCTTAAAGATGCGACCTGGTATCAGGGAAAGGCAAAGTAGGATTTGTTGAGCTGCTTGAGATGGGGCTAAAGGAGGGACCTTGTGGCCACTGTGACTTTATTTTCTCAGAACCCACTTCTTATCCTAGACAAAATGGCCTGGGGGCAATGAGAGCAGAGGACAGGAAACTACAAACTGAGAATCAGCTGTCAGCTTGACCAGAATTACCAGAGCCAAGATCAACACTGAACCAACAAACCTAAGGCCTGTGGGCAGGATAATTTACTATGAAGCCTGAGGTATGCATTAACTGGACCACCTCCTTGCAACCTCACCTGCTTACACACAGAAAAAAGAGAAAAAGTGGAAAGCCACACAGACTCCACTTCTAAAACACACACACCACCAAGTAACCCCAGAAAAGACCTATCCAATCCGATAAACAACACATGAACTAGAGGCTGCCTCCTATCCCACCTCACTATATCCTATCCAGTTGTCCAACTAAAGCTCTTTGAGAACAAAGTGCTACCCAATAAACAACATAAAGGGCAAAGGAGGATCCATTCACACTTTTAGACAAATACAAACTCCACACAGAACTGCCCTCATTCAAAGATAAATGATACTCAGAACACACCAAATTTGAAAACTATGTAGAGGTTCAAAGGCATCAAAAAAAGAGAAAACATTAAAAACAGTAACATACTGGGAAGAGATCTTTGCAACACCTGGCCCATACAGGACTAGAACCTAGACTGGTAAAACAGAACACTAAGCTTGCCAGAAAAATGGGCCAGAGACTTGAATAGGCACTTAAGAAAAGGAAACCATAATGGTGAGTAAACAAGCAAAGATAGCCAATCTCAACAGTAACTAGGGGAAGGCTGATTAAGTGCCAGTGAGAAACGATTACCACATCCACCTGAGTGACAAAATGAAAACGTGCAGTCTGGTATCTTCACATTTTAGAAAGATGTGCTGTAATGGGAACTTTCACATGCCACTGGTGGGAATGCAATTTGGTTCAGGTATTTGAAAAAGTTTAGCACTACCTCCTAACTTAGAACAGGCACAAAGACTATGATTTAGCAAACCTACTAGTAAGTACATACAATTAATCTACCTTGCAAAGGTACACCATAATTCATAAGTTTTAAGGTAACATTGTACACAATAGCACAAAAATGGAAACCCAAATGCCCACCAACAATAGAATAGATAACTAAATTATCAAATATGTATGACAATAGAGTAATTGAAATCAGGGAATGTTAAAGATTTCATCTTTGTGTCTCCTCAGAATTCATGTGTTGAAGCCTAATCCCCAATGAGGTAATACTAAGGAGGAAGAGGGCCTTTGAAAGTCATTAAGTCATGAGGGTAAAAGCCTGATGATACATGACAGAGCCTGCTTCCTCTCTCTCTGCTCTCTGTCATGGAGGATGCAGGGAGAAGGCAGCTGTCCGTGAGCCAGGAGGAGGGCCCTCCTCGGGAACCCAACCACACTGGCCCCCTAATCTCAGACTTCCAGCCTCTAGGAACTATGAGAAACACTGGTGTTTAAGACACCACGTCTACGGTATTCTGTTATAGCAGCCCCAACTATCACAGCGAACGTTAACGAGATATGTACATATAACAGTAAGAATGAATGAATAATTTAAGAAGTCACACACATATATAGTAAGAGTCCATTTAGATAAATTTGAAAAACTGACTAAATGTATCATTTAGAGATTCCTTTATTGATGACAGTACTGTAAAGAAAAGCAAAAAAAGGGAATTATCACCAAAGTGAGAACAGTGGTTATTCCTGGGTGAAGGTAGGTGGCTGTGAATGGAGAGGTTCACACAAAGCATTGCTCTGACACTTTTAGCAGCGTTACAAATCTGGGTTCTAGTGCCTGGGTGTTTGCTTTCCTCGTTATTCATTCATCTTTACTGTTATGAACTATAAAGAGAAGCAACATGGCATAATGGTTAAGACAACAGCTTTGGAGCCAGACTACCTGGCTCCACTTAGCTGTGTGACCTTGTGCAGGTTATTAACCTATCTGTGCTCCTGTTTCCTCATCCATTAAATAGCACCTATTGCACAGTGTGGCTATAAGAACAAAAATTAGTTAACACTTATAAAGGGATTAGAAGAACATGTAGGTTTTTGCTAAATAGTACATGCATTTTACATATTCTGTATCTATGACATTTCTAAAAACAAATGAGAAAATATTTGCTGTTTTGGAAAATAAGTTGAAACACCATTATGTACTGCAGAAAACTTAACAGTAAGGTTCAAGTATTTCTTCATGGGGTTTGGAGATCTAATTTAAAAGTTAATTCTGGAGATAGGCTGCAGAAAAAGAAAAAAAAAAAGGACTATCAACAATTTTTTTAAAAAATTGGCCTAAGAGGGGTGCCTGGGTGGCTCAGTCGGTTAAGCATCGAGCTTCAGGTCAAGTCATAATCTCACAGTTCGTGAGTTCGAGCCCCGTGTCGGGCTCTGCACTGATGGCTCAGAGCCTAAAGCCTGCTTCAGATTCTGTGTCTCCCTCTCTCTCTCAGTCCCTCCCCCATTTGTGCTGTCTCTCAAAAATAAATATTTTAAAATAATAAACAAACAAACTGGCCTAAGAGTTCTCTCCAAGAACATGGGATGCTAAAAACAGTGAATCCATGTCTACAAGGGACCGAGGAAAGACTGATGTATTAATTATATGTATTATATGTATTAATTAATATTAATATATTAATGGGAAAAAGGACATGTGACCAACCTGATGGATGCTTCAGAAGTAATTGATAATATCCAACATCCAATCCTGATTCAAAAACAAAATTATAAGTAATGGACCCAAGCATACACATAAAACACTACAATTCCTACTAACAACACAATCAAGGAAAGGATGCTTACTATTTAATATTGTTCCCCAAGTGTGACCAATACATTAGGCAACTCAGAGGGGAGGAAATTTTATTTTTCCCAGATCACACAACTGTCTCTCTGGAAACAAAATTGTTAGGGTAGCTTTACTCAGAATTAGTGAAATGTTGAGGGGTTGGGACTGGAGCACTAAGGATCAAAAACAGTAGCTCTTCCAGGGCACCTGGGTGGCTCAGTCAGTTGAGCGACCTACTCTTGATTTCAGCTCAGGTCATGATCTCACGGTTCATGAGTTCAAGCTGCACATCGGGCACTGTGCTAACAGCATGGAGCCTGCTTGGAATTCTCTTTCTCTCTCAAAAATAAATGAATAAACAAACAAAAAAACACCCCACTGTAGCTCTTCTAAGATTGGATGAGGTTTCATGCTATCTCATTAAATAAGGGCTCTGTAATGTGCACAGCAATAAGCCTGGCCAGGATGAGAGTTCACTGATTGTTAGCTGTTATCATTACCATTATTATTTTATGTGAAACAATATACAGCTCTCTCTTCCTTTCCTTTTTTTCCTAAACAGGGCTTTCGAGTGATAGCTCATACTCCCTTATTATCTTAGAATGTTACAGGATTTATGTTAATTTTGGTACTCATCAGGACATGAACAAGAGTCCCCAGGACCAAGGGGTCTGGGAGAACATAGATCCTTCAGTCTTTATGGCTGACAGTGGCCACAGCAGAGGCCAAGAGCCTGCAGATAATTGGGGTGGGAACAGCACTCCGGCAGCAGGTCCCTCTCTTCCCGGAGCAAGTCGATTTCTTTTCGTCTTCTATCCCCTACGTAGTAGTTAAGCTACTCCTTCCATTCAGCCAGACTATTTCGCTATTCACCTGGCTGGACTTCCTACTCTACAATGCATTCTCATACAGCCACCAGATTGATCCTCTGAACATGAGTAATCAGTCCTTGAAGAAATGTTTGAGTCAGGTGCTGATTAGGGTGCTAAGGATATAACAATGAACAAAACATATTTCTGCCCTTAAGGAACTTATGTTTTCAGGAGAGGAAGAAGGGCAATCAATATAATAAGTAAAATACTTTAAGTGGCATACCTTATGGAAAAAATAAAAGCAATACAATGGAAATAGGGAATTTGATGAGTGAGGGGAAAGGTTTGTAATTTTACATAGAGTTTTCAGGAAAGGCCACAATGAAAAGGGGACACTGAAGCCAAGACTTGAGAGGCTAAGGAGGGAGCTGCAGGACTATCGAAGGGACAGCATCCCACCAGTGCAGAGGTCCTGAGGCAGGGGTGGGCCTCCCCCGAGTGAGGATCAATGAACTATAGATACTCCTACATTTATTATGGTCTTTTAAGTTAATTTTCCTACTAATGGAGGCAAAGATATGTGTCTGTACTAAACATTAGGGAGATCAGATTAGCGTGAAGGTAAATATGGACTCACAAATAATAGGTTTCTATGTTCAGGGATAGTAAAGGGTAGCTTCCTGGAGATCTTAAAATATTATAGAATCCCTAACAGTATCTTATTTTATAGACATAATCTTTGATGATAGATTTCTAATACTTCACACATGTTCTTGTCTGTTTCCTTCATAACTGAACGGCACCAACGGAGTTAAGTCTAATGACCACTGATTAGAAGCTAAAAATTCACTGCTTTCCACATTACTAATAATTCCCATCTCTGTTTCAACATTAACAAGTTTATTAGCGATAATGCTGTCTCCAGGAACAGCATTTCTGTCTTTTAAATTTTCTAGTCAGCTTTTCTAATGATGAACTGTATACATGAAAACCTTAGTACAGAAAAGGAAACTGATCAACTAAAAAGAAAGTTGGGCCAGGATGCAGAAGTTCAATTTTGGCTAGATACACTTGGAAATAAGAAGTGACAGCAAGGCAAGGAAAGAAAGTTACGATTTTTTTTTTTTTTTTTAGAATTAGCATTAAACCCGAAGGCAAAAACAAACAAAATAATAATCCTGTGTTCAACTTCTGTCATGTCATTCCCCCTCTCAGCCCGTCTCCTGCACTTGGAGAGGGGCTGCCGGTACCTACCCCATAGGATGGTTATGAGGAGTGAGTCCTGGTGGCGGGGGAAGAGCCGAACATAGCACTGTGTCCTCGGTGCTTTCTTGTCTTGGTTCTGGGCAGGGTAAGAAGACTAAACTGTCGCGTAATCTGGCAGTAACATCAAAGACAATCTGGAAAAAACAAGACCTGGCATTTGCACACCAGTTTTCTGGGCTTCATTCTCTTGCTCCACTTTTCTAGGTCTTCAGCTTTTCCCCTCTGCTCCTGTAAATACATGGGAGTCTCTTCGCTGGTGAACAAGCCAGAGGCACTCGACCTCTGACTTCTTTCAGCTCCTGCCTTTTCTTCTTTTTCCTCTAAAGGTCACCCTGTTGCAATGACAGTCTGAAACGTCTCTGCTCCTCTACCCACAGCACAGTTCTCTCTGCACCATGAGTGCTCTTCCCCAGGCCACGTCCTCAGCGTCCTTACGGCGAAGGCCCACAGCACTGTCCAGTTCTTAGAGGGCACCTGCACGCTCCTGCTGCTTCTCTCTTCCTGTGGCTCTCCCTAAGTTCTCTCCTCTTCCTCTGACTACTCTTTCTGTCCCCTTCGCTGGGGCATCTCTGGCCCCAAGTCAATTCCTTTGTCCTTTAAGGTACCATCCTTGCTGCTTTGCCTTTCTCCCTCCTCTTGTTAATTAGTAATTGATACAAATGTCACAAATAGGATTATAACTTTCAAATCTATATTTTCACCTACTTTCCAAAAAGTCTACATGATGCCATTCCATATTCACTTAAACATATATTAAGTGCCTGCTCCGGCAGCAATGTGCCAGGCAGGGGACATAAAGAAAAGTACTCTCAATCATGACAATTCAGTAAGCCCCATACTAGTGGCTACACAGACATTCAGAGAGACAAGGAAAATAGAGTGTGAAATGCGATCATAAACAAATGAAGACCTTTAAGATTCAGCCCAGTGGAGAAATCTCAAGACTGGTAAAGGAGAGGAAAATCCAGGATCAAAAATACATGTGTTTGCCTCTGCTGCCTCCAGAACACCCACCAAAATGACAGTGGGGTAATGAAAAAGGCATATATAAGCCCACTAAAGTAATCTAGAGAACAAGGGGGAATGTTGCATACATGTGCCAAGAAAAAACAAAAACCAACCAAAAACATAAATATTCTCCTACAGAGAAGAGAAATTAATGCACACATTAAAAAAGATTGCTATAACAAAGAAGGAAAAGTCAGAATGAGAAGAAGGCTCACAGAAATTTAAAAATATAATAGAAATAAATTTTTCAGAGAAGGACTGACAGAGTAAGTTTAAGGAAATCTTCACATCTCCTGGCACTCTTCCTTTCAGCCAAGGCCATGCAGTCAACCACAGAGTCTTTGCACCTTCTGTTCCCTATGCCCAGAATGTTCTCCCACACAGCCCATCACTTTGTGAGTTATCTGTTCAATATCTGCCTTCAAGGAGAGGCCCTCTCTGATCACTCCTAAAACAGAGCTTCTGTGGGGCAACTGGGTGGCTCAGTCTGTTAAGCGCCCAAATTCAGCTCGGGTCATGATCTTGAGGTTCATGAGTTTGAGCCCTACATAGGGCTCTGTGCTGACAGCTCAGAGCCTGGAGCCTGCTTCGGATTCTGTGTCTACCTCTCTCTCTCTGCCCCTTCCCCGCTCAAACTCTCTCTCTCTCTCTCAAAAATAAATAAACATTAAATACATAAATACATAAATAAGTAAATAAAACAGAGCTTATGTTACCTGATCTAGTTCCCCTATGCTGCTTGCTTTTTCCACATGGCACTGGGACTCGTAAGTCATTCATTCCCTCCCTCCCTCCCTCCCTTCCTGCCCTGCCCCTTCTCCCTCCCTGCTTTCTTTCCTTATTAATTTTCTGTCTTCCCACTAGACTATAAGTTCCATGGGGGAACCACCTGTCTTGTTTATTGCTATATCCACAGTGCTAGGGACAGGGCCTAGTGCTCACAAAATATTTGTTGAATAAACAGGTTATTGACATAAGAATAAATAAAAATAGCGATAGTAATTAAATCCACAGAAATCCATAGTAAAGGCACTTAAAGCTACCTTAAGGGACCATTTTATACCTAATAAATTAGCATTAAAAGACATAAAATATCCAAAATTGTGTGGTATGTAGCATGAGCCCTAAAAAATATCTTTTGACCCAGTGATTCTTTAAAATCCTGTTCTTTAGAAAGCTTACTAGAAACCAGCAGCAATGTTCAGAAGATTCTGTTTTTCCTATCAATATGTTCTTTTACTGATTTCTTTTGTTGCCTTATACTTAATAGCCATACACTATCCAGAGATCAAAAAATATGTGCCTATCTCTTTAATTTAAAAAATGTATTAAGAAGTGATGAATGCTTTCATATTGAGTAGAAAATAAAAGGATGTAAAATGTGTTGTTGTTGTTTTTTCAGAGAAAAGTCAGTGATAACATCTAACAGAAATTTCAGTTGTGATGGGGATTAGAAATCAGACAACAAAGACTAAACACATTATGCTTAGAGGAGAAAGGGATGCAGATTAAAAATTTAGGAAAGTGAAAGGGAAATGTAAGACATGAGGTTACTAGTGAAAATAACAAGGCTAAAGTCATCTTCACTTGTTTTTAAATGAAGACTATAAAACACGTGTACAAGTATACAACTCAACATTAGTTTCCTTTAGAAAGGCTGACAAAGTTTTAAATCAATGAGGGGAAGACTCAGGAAACAGAAAAGAGAATACAGAGAGAGAGAGAGAAGGATTTGGAGTACAGATGAAGACAGAAGAGGAAATAATAACTGCTAACATTTACTGATGTTCAAGGCAATTAATAAGTACTACGAATATAGTAACTCATTTAAATCCGCATCCAGTATTCCCTCCCTCCACGGTAAGGACTTTTGTGAGAGGATGAGTGACATGAGTGAGGCAGAGGCATTTGAGAAAATACACGTCGGTGGTGCAGCCTCTCCTAGAGACCCAGGGAGCTCCGCCGTGATTTGTCCCAAGGGGACAAATGCAGCCAGTCCCCGCTGCCCGATACTCACCTGGAGAGAGGCACACTGGAAGTTCTTTTGTCACCCGGCTCAGTTCCTCCAGTTCCAGCTGAGAACTTACATTTGGTTTGGAAAGCCGATGCCCTGCTCGGGAGGAGAGACACGAAATTTGGGTTCTGAACGGAGTATAAAAACCACTCCCAGCACCTGTCCTTGTCCCTTCCCCCTCAGGCCTTCTGACAGTTCCATCTTCCAGCCCATGGCCAAAGAGAACACCAAGCAACCACCTTAACACAATGACCTATAACAGCAGGATTGCAAGTGCAGATTCCTGAATTTTATCGGGGGAGGCTGTCAGCAGGGAGGTTTTGAGTTACGAGGGGAGGTCCTTACCCAATGACACCAAGGCCCTGTAGTTCTCCAGCATCACTTTTCCATACAGGTTCCTCTGAGCAGAATCTAGACGAAGCCATTCCTCCCAAGTGAAATCTGCAGACACATCCTTGAATGTCACAGACTCCTGAAACTATAAATTCATGCTCAAAGGATTATGCCAATAAAACCCCCCTGAGGGAAGTACAAAAACAAGCAGCATTAGAAGGTGCAGGATAAAGAGATCTGTGTGAGAAAAATGTATTATCTGCCAAAAGAAACTAAAAATGTATATTATCGTGAAATAATCAGAGATAAATATAACGTAGAAAATGCTCTGGCATTTAAGGACAGGAAGAGGAGGTATTAGGGAGTAACAGGGAAAAGTACGGAAGGCTGCTCCAGATTACCACCTGAGAAAAGCAGGTGGTGTTCTGATTGCCTCCCATTGCCTCCCCACTGGTGAAGGAGGGATCCCGCTCCTTAAAAAGCACAAGATGACTGACCACGTGACACCCAGCACTGAACAGAAGAGACCGACAGCCATTTATCAGTAACATCTACTCATAGCCTGGGGAAGGAGGAAATAACCCACCATGCAGGGCCACTCAGGGGCTGCACTTGTGAACCAGCAGGGGCTGTGGGAAGCAGGGTGTGTAGTGACAGGAGGGTGAGGTGACCCTTGGTTACCATGGGAAGATGTAGTTGGCCTGTTTGAACAGTTTCATGGGCTGGTAGGGAGGTGAAACCTATTAGGTTTTACTGGGAGGGAAGGGTGCACCTGGTCTGTGCACCCAGGGGGGAGCTAGCTGGGTACGGTGCCTTTCCTGCTGGGTTGGGGCAAGAAGACCAGGGGAACCCCTAGCTAGGTCTCTGGGGCTCTGTGAGGCTCAAAGTTGTCAAGGCAACACGTGGAATTTCAGGCTTTATAATATAGGCGGGAATCCCAGTTAATGCAGGGAAAACGTGTACAAACAGGAAACACATCTAGAACATGGTTGAGAGAACCAAGAAAACACCCAGCTTGACTTGAAAATGGCATTTCAAATTTATAAGCCCATTTCAGCCTAGTTCCCTAGCCCTTAGACCAGGAAGCAAAACACCATAGGCATTCAGTATCCGTTGAATGAGTGTGACAGTTTGTCAACTTGACTGGGCTAAGGTATGCCCAGATAGCTAGTAAAGCATTACTTCCAGGTGTTTCTGTGAGGGTGCTCCCAGTGAATCAGTAGACTGAGGGAAGATCAGCCCTCAGCAATGTGGGAGGGCATCATCCTTATTCACTGAGGGCCCAAATAGAACCAAAAGGTAAGACAGGACAAATTTGCTGGCTCTGCTTGAGCTGAGACAGCCCCCTTCTCTGCCCTTCAGACAGTGCTCGTAGCTCTTGAGCCCTCAGACTTGGACCAGGACTTAGTCCATCAGTCCCCTGGACCTCAGGCCTCTGGGTCTGGTGTAGAACTACATGCACCCTGACTTTCCTAGGCTCCAGGTTGCAGAGGGCAGATCGTGGGTACTCTTTAGCCACCCTAATCGCCTGGGCCAATTCTTTATAACTTCTTTCTGTTATCTGTGTACATTCTCTGGGTTCTGTTTCTTTGAAGAACCGTGACTAATACAAGGAGGGAGCACTAACGTCCTGAGTTTTGCATGAAAAGGTGAGTCCAACACCTCACCTCATGTAATCCATATGACAGCCTATTAGACTGATAGCACCATTTTATGAGGCTGAGGATCAAAATGGTTAAATCACATCTCCAAGATCACACAGCTGGGACTCAAACCTAAGGCCATCTATATCTAACTTCTCCTGATGTAAGAAGAGAAGGCAGCCAAGATAAGAACCCTTGCAACTAACCCCCATCAGGGAGAGTGGGGGTGGGGGGGTGGGAGGAGGGAGTGAGAGGCAAGGAGACTCAGGTCGAAGGAGAGAGAGTTTCAGGGAGGAGGGAGTGGGTCAAACAGAATGATGACTGAAAAGAGAGCTGCTGGCTGGAAAATGAGTTAATTTCTGCAGAGTGGTGAAGGCAGAAGTCAGCTTACAGTGGATGAAGGGCTAAATGGAAGGCCAGGAATGAGAAGCAGCTAGATGAAATTACTTCAAACTTCTGTGAAAAAGATGAAAGAAGACATATGGAAAGAAGTAGGGACTAGGTAATGGGAATAAAGCAGTGGACGAGGGGCTGTGCTGTGTAAGTGGGCAGAAGAGGCCCGGAGACCATAAATGGGCCAGAACCGATGTCCAAGAAATGTGTGTGTTTTATATCCTACTGGCTGTGAACCTCCAGAAAAAGTGTCAACACCGAGGCAGAGTTCATTCTTTTTCTACCCATCGTTTTCTCCTAATTATTTAATGAATATATCAACATTAAAAAAATGTTAAAAATCACTCACAAATATTGTCAAGAAATGTAAAGATAGCTACTAGTAGGATCTAATTACACAGCAGAATTTCCATTTTATGAAAGGAAGAAAATGAACCAAGAAAAATCATTGGTTTAACAAATGTAAAGAAAGGAAATAAGAGAGGCACCTGGGTGGCTCAGTCGGTTAAGCGTCCGACTTCAGCTCAGGTCATGATCTTGAGGTTCATGAGTTCAAGCCTGCATCCAGCTTTATGCTGGCTGCTCAGAGCCTAAAGCCTGCTTCAGATTCTGTGTTGTCTCTCTCTGCCCTTCCCCTGCTCATCCATTCCCCCCCACCCCGCAAAATAAATAAATGTTAAAAAAAAAAAAAAGGACACATGAAAGCATAATACACATAGATCATTAAATAATCAGAAAAAGACCTGATACTTGTATAACAACATACGTAAATGAAATGACTTTATTAAAAGACAAAAAGCTCTCAGGGAGCCTGGGTGGCTCAGTCGGTTAAGCGTCTGATTCTTGGTTTCGGCTCAGGTCATGTTCTCTTGGTTCGTGGGTTCAAGCCCTACATCAGGCTCTGTAATGTGTCAGCACAGAGCCTGCTTAGAATTCTCTCTCTGCCCCTCTCCAGTTCATGCTCTCTCGCTCGCTCTCTCTCCCTCTCCCTCTCAAAATAAATAAACTTAAAAAATTTTTAAAAGACAAAAACTCCCAAGTTGGCTTCAAATCTAGCACATACAAGAGATATACCTAAAACACACAGAATAACTATGTAGGGGGAGAGAGACAAGATATAGCAAATGTAAATAAAAAGAAAGCAAGGAGAAAAGAAAAAAGAAACAGGGAGGAGAACATATAAATAGCAGATAAGGTAGAATGTATGTGGAAACAAAACATAAGCCCCTTCTTCGTGAAAGGAGGTAACGTCAGAAATAGGGCATTCTCTTTCCAAAAATTAATCCACTTTTTTTTTCCAATAAATTGCCTTGTTAGCTGAGTATATTGGGCAAAATTAAAAGCTCAGATTCAGACGCCTCTGAGCTATACGCCATCTTCCCCACTTCCCTGAATTCTCGTCACCTGAAGCGCAGAGCTCCCAAGTGTGCTGCAGAGCTTGTCTCTATTACGAAACATTCTGGATTCCTGAGCTATACCAAGGCTCTCAAAGACTGATTTAGATAAATACAAAAGAGCATTTTAAAAGGCCAACATGAAACTTAATGATATTGTTCATAAAATGTATTTGTTGTTAATCTCTATTGTCCATAAAATGTATTTGTTGTTAATCCCTTCAGATGTTTTTCCCTTTCTCCTTTCCATGCCATATGGGTCTTTTTCTCGCCAGCACTTCGTTAAAAACACAGGGTAACTCATGGTGTTTGAAATAAGCAGCTTCATGGGTTTATCTCGTTCATGAAAAGGTTTTCTTAAACCTAAAAACACAGGCTTTTTGATATTGTTATTCTTTGCAAAGGTTGAGAATCAAATGGAATGAATAGGGATATTTTAAATGATGAAAGTATAATTTATAAAGAAAGTATGATAGGATGTTTGAGTCACCACAGCAACAAAATATTTTCAGATACGATTCTTAGCAATCCAATTAAAAAAAAATCACAATCATGGCTAAATCTCATCACAATAGCAACAAAAAATGAAACACCTTAGAATATACTTAATAGGAGTATGTAAGATCCTTGTGATCAAACTTAACGAAAGCCATAAAGAAGGGTCTGAATAAAATGAAGGGTAGTTTTTTAGTCAACAGGAAGAATAAACATTGTAAAAGATGGTAGTCTTCCTCAAATTGATATAGATTTAATGGAATTCAAATCAGAATTGCCTACTTTTTAACTGTGACTGTTGGAACTTGATGACAGTTAATAAATTTCGATTATAAGGGTACACGTAAATGTACAGTAACCAGAATTTTTAAAATAAAATCACGGGAGGAATTTGCTTCAACAAATAAATGCTAAAAGAACAAATAAAATAGTGGGGTACTATAACAGAGAGCAGTAGAACAATCCAGAAAAACCCGTGCGTGTATACAGACACATACATGTATTTTATATAACATACGTATAAATAGAGTACACATTAAAGGTAGGATTTCAAATCTATGGAGCATAAGTACATTACTGAGTAGACTACATCAGTCTGAATGCCATCTCCTCAGAGGTGCCAGTCCGGCTCTGCCTAGCTAAAACTGACATCACACTCCACCATGGCGCCCTGCTGGTGGCCACCGCAGCACCTAACAGTGTCCTCAGTGGTTATTTCTTCATTGCTGTGCCCAGACAGGATCTAGGAGAAAGGGACCCACCCTGATTCATTCACTGCTCTCTTCCTAGCATCCAGAACGCTGCGGAACACATGCTGGGCAGGTGCTCAGTCCCTGTTGAACAGCGAATGGATGGATGATGAAATGCTTCACCACATCTTTAAATGAAGTTGGACTATAACCTCCCATTATATACAATAAATTCCGGATGCCCAAGGATGTAAATTTAACATGATAAAACTAATAGAAAATGTAGAAGAATATTTATATAATCTTAGGGTACAGAAAGGCTTCCAGAGCCTGATTCCAAAGCCAAACAAAGGAAAAGGAACTTCCAAAACTTACTGTAGCAGAAGATGTTATAAACAGATTTTAAAAGATGGGGCACCTGGGTGGCTCAGTCGGGTAAGCGTCTGACTTCAGCTCAGGTCATGATCTCACGGCTCATGAGTTCCAGCCCCGTGTTGGGCTCTATGCTGACAGCACAAAGCCTGGAGCCTGCTTTGGATTCTGTGTCTGTCTCTCTGTCTCTCTCTCCCCCATTCCCCCACTCACTCTCTGTCTCTCAAAAATGAATAAACATTAAAAAAAATTTTAAGAAAAATGACAGGGAATAAATAATATTGGCGATTTATGGCAAAGGATTAGTATCCACATTACATAAGAGGCTTCTTTTATACATAAACCACCCACTATAAAACTGGGCAAAGGATGTAAATAGGTATTTAAAAGGCCAGAAGAATGCTTATTTTTGAGGTCTTGAGACCTGTAATTATATATTAAGAATTTTTTTACAACTACATGCCTAGTATTTACATTCAGAAAAAGATTAAATTTTTTTAAGTTTATTTATTTTATTTTGAGAGACAGAAAGCATGCACACACAAGCAGGGGAGGCGCAGAGAGAGAGAGAGGGAGAGAGAGAATTGCAAGCAGGCTCTGCACTGTCAGCACAGAGTCCAATGTGGAGCCTGAACTCACGAACCGTGAGGTCAAGGCCTGGGCCAAAACCAAGAGTTGGACGCTTAACCGAGTGAGCCACCCAGGTGCCCCAAGAAGATAAAATTTAAGGGCAAATACAAGTCATACTTGGGTGATTCATTGTCACATCACTGGCCAATAGGGGAAAGATGAAAAAAGGAGAAGGACTCCAGTGCTGCACTGATACGTCCCAACTCAAAGTGTCAAGGTCATCAAAGACAGACTGAGGAGCTGTTCCAGGATAAGGGAGGCTAAGGAGAGGTGGCAGCTGAATGCCAGTTGTGATCTAAATTGGGTTCTGAACCAGACAAAGAACATTTGTGGCAAAATATGTGTAAGGTCAGCAGATTGGCTAATAGTACTGTATCCATGTAATCTCCTCGTTCAGTACTTGTATTCTGGTTACATAAAACAAGAGCTTGTTTTTAGGAAACATATCCTGAAGTATTCAGGAATCAAACCAGTGCCTGCCTGGGACAGGGGATGTAGACTGGATGGGGGTGACAATACCTTCTGGGGTGATGAAAATGTTCTCTAGCTTGATTGGGCAGTAATTATGTTGGTACATAAATTTGTCAAAACTCAATGAATTATATGCTTAAAATGGGTTATTTTATATAAATTATACCTGGGAAAAAAGCTGATTTAAAAACTTAACACTGTTTCAGCTAAATAGAATCAAGGCTACTGAGAGCCAAACCACAACCTTCATCAACCAAAATCTTCTGAGCACTCTCCCTTCAAACTTTCCAGAAACCCCTCTTTCTTCTGCCTACATTTTGGTGAGTTATGAAGCCTTTTATAACAGAGCCTGACAATACAAAGGAGGGACAGTAGTACAAAACAGAAATCACAGCAATTAATACTTGTCTTCATGAAGCCTTCTTTAAACTGGTTCCTTTGATGAATAAACAAGTGACATATCTGATCTTATGAATAGAGAAAACACAAGTCCTGTGGGATTGCAGAGAAGGTTATGGAAGCCTAACCATAAAAAGAAAAAAAAAACAAAAAACTTAGGGTCTCCTGGGCGAAGTCTCCCTGATATCTTACTCCTTTTCCAGAGAAGCAACATCTCCAGGTTCTAACTAGCAGGTTCCATTTTCAAGCAATCTCACAGGGCAAAAAAACAAAACAAAACAAAAACAAAAAAAGAACCCTGGGCTTCTCACCACTCTTTCACTGCATGATTTCTTTCTTTTCTTTTTTTTTTTTTAATTAATGTTTATTTGTGAGAGAGAAGGAGACAGAGCACAAGCAGGGGGGGGGGGCAGAGAGAGAGGGAGACACAGAATCTGAAGACAGGCTCCAGGCTCTGCACTGTCTGCACAGAGCCCGACGTGGGGCTCAAACTCATGAACCATGAGATCATGAGCTGAGCTGAAGTCAGAGGCTTAACTGACTGAGCCATCCAGGTGCCCCTGCATGATTTCTTTTAGCTGATGGGACACTGCTTCTTTCTAGGAAAGCTAGGAACATGCCAACTCCCTTATCAAAATTCCTCCTTTTCCACCCTCATGCCTACCTTCCTCCTTCCTCCTTCCTCCTTCCTCATGCCTACCTTCCTCCTTCCTCCTTCCTGGCACTTGACCCCAAACTTTGTATCTGATTCCTTCTCACAAGTCGCTGCCACATTTGCTCCACCAAGCTGGAATAATGCTAAGAATGCCTTACGTAGAGTACCTTTAACATGCCAGTAACTATGCTGAGCACTTTTTACTTACATTCTTTCATGCTTCAACAGACCTAGGAAGTGCGTATTATTAAACGAAATGAACCAGGTGAAATGCTTACCAGCGTCAACTATATGGCACACACTCAGTTAATGCGGTTATTTCCATCAAACCCATGAAGAACTTCAGGGAAGTCAGGTTACTTACCCAAGACAATGCAGCTATTAATGGTAGAGTCAGGATTTAATCTTGGGACACTTTAACTCCATCCCAGCAAATCTTCTCCAGTTATCACTATCCAACCTGACTTCTCCTGGTTGCCACACTGATGTCCTCCTCCAGGTCTTGGGACACTGAGAGTCTGGATACCTAGCTATACTTGTGATTATTATCCTACTCACATACAGTCATCATGACTGTATCTTGTAAAGAAGTGACTTTTACGTTCCCTGAGAGTCCGTAAACCCTGTAAGCACCCAGACCGTCTTTCATAGGATTTTCGTTCCTTTTGTGACCCTTGAGCGTCACCAAAAGCTCAGCAGTCCAGGGCTTTCAGCTGAATGAGGACGTGGCAGCTGAGGACAGAGCTGAGGGACACAAATGGGGGCCGTGTGGGAGATTTTCAAATTTGGAGATCTCCATAGCCCCGTCCTCTGCAGTGAAGCCCACATTCAGTACTGGAGTTAAGTAGTAGGGAGTAAGGGAGAGGTTTCAGAGAGAAGGAGCTCACCTGAGTTCCCAATGGCAGAGGCCAAGCAGCCATTGCCTTCTCTTGCCTTCCTGTGGGGTCCTTCCTAGGGGATGAGCAGGATCCTGAGGAGGCGGAGCTGAGGGAAGGAAAAGAAGCCATGAGAAATGAGGCTCCTGCAACAGCAAAAAATAAAATACCTACAAAGAAACCAAATAAGATATGTGTGGTACCGACTTAAGAAAAACTGGAATTTTTATTTATGAATTTTATTGTACTAAGCTTATTTAGATTCATAAAGAAGGATGAACAGAGAGACATACCACATTCCTGGATAGGATGTCACAGTATCCTTAAGTTGTCACTTCTTTGAAATTAATTTATAAACGTCACACATTCCCAACCAAGTATACCAAGTAATAGTATCTTAAAGATCATTATGGAAAAGATTTTTTAAAATTAATTGTGTTGTTTAACAACAGCCAGAAAACACTTGGAAGAGTGATGAGGGAGGACCTGTCCACCAGATATCTATAGAGCTATAATATTAACACACAATGTTATGGAACAGGCTGGGTCATTCCCCAGATACATTGTTAACTGCCTACTGTGTACCATTCCTAGGGGAGAGGGCAAATTGTAAACAAAACAGATAAATTCTCTGCTCTCACAGATTACAGTCTAGCAGAGAAGAGGGTCAGTAGACCAAATTAAAATCCTTCCAACACAAACGGGTCAGAAAAAATTTTATACGTAAGAATTCAGGATATGAAAAAGTAACATTTCAGATCAGTGAAAAAAGGATGAACTTGGACTTAGAACAAGGGCTTACATTTGGAAATTTTACGTTTGCACATAAAATGAAGCTAAAGTACTAGAAGAAAGTGCAGATGAACACTTTTGTGATCATAATGGGAATAGAAGCCCCCCTCACAATGATGTCCAAAGACACAGACTTGAAGGGATGGTTTCCATGTCTAACCATGTGAAAATGTAACATTCTGCCTACTTAGAAAACACTGTGTATCATACAAAATTTAAAAACAAAACTCAAATTGCATAAAAATATTCATTAGTGTTGACAATGCAAATTTAAACAACCTTCTCAGAGAGTTAGAGAACAGGAACACCCAGACTTGATGTGGGTCCATCAGGCACACTTACATTGCAAATGTTTACAAACTACTACTTTTCTGGGGAGAATAAGATGGGAGGTATCAAAAGCCTTATAGTATGACCCAAATATTTCATGTGAAGAGAAATGAGAATTTCATGTGAAGAGAATGAGACAGGAATGCAAAGATATGTGTAGCCACATGGCCTATATTGTTTATAACAGATGAAGGGGAAACAAGCTGAGAAAGACTAGAGGCTTAAAGGAGTGAATATGGCACAAAGACACTTCTTCTCACACTCTTTAAAATGAGAATTGTTTTAAAACATTGGTATAACTAGATGTTTTCAAACAGTGTTTTGTAAAAAGTTTTTTATCCACCTGGCTCCAGTGGTACTTACACAGATACAAACATTTGTAAAAATTCGCGGGGCTTAACCTGTGTGCACTTTAAACCCTTTGCAAATGTATTTCAAAATTCATTTTAATGTTTATTTTTGAGAGAGAGAGAGAATGAGAATGTGAGCAGAGGAGGGGAAGGGAGAGAGGGAGACACAGAATCTGACGCAGGCTCCAGGCTCTGAGCTGTCAGCACAGAGCGCGACATGGGGCTCGAGCTAAGAGCCTAGAGATCATGACCTAAGCCACCCAGGCGCCCCACAAAACTCATTAAAATGGAGAAAAGGATACTAATGTCCACATCTTTGTGTAAAAACAAAGCGTTTCAATGTTCGTTCATGTATATACGCCAACATGCATATTTTGACAGTTTTCAGAGAATTTTGTCCTTTATGCTCCTCTTAATTTTCTAGTTTTCCTATAGTGAACTTTTTCTTTTTGCGGGGTGGGGGAGAAGGAGGAGAAAAAAAAAACTGCTTTAAGAAAGCAATTTAGGAAAGAAAATGATTCCCTGAAATAGAAATCTGCACGGGGTTCACCCCCCGCCCCCCAATCGTAGAGGTGATGGGTCGGGGGAGCCCACGCCAGGACCGCTCCTAATCGGAAATCACAGAGGGCGCGTCCGCGAGACGAGATCCACACAAAGGGCAGGTGCGGGAGCCCCGAGACCGCGTACTGGGGGGCAGCATCCCCCCGAGACCTCCAAAGCGGGGCCCGGGGAAAGCCGGCGGGGAGGAACCCAGCCTGCGAGCGACTCCCAGAGGCTTCGGCCCTTCACTGGCCCCTCGGGGGGCCGCACCAGGTCCCCCGCCCTCGCCGCTCCCGACAGGTGGCGGCCCTCAGCTCTCGGTATTCCCACCCGGCCGGGCTCCCGGGACGAGAGAGGGCGCACCTGAAGCCAGCGGCCCGGCGCCGCGCAGGGACGGAGAGAGCGCGGCCCCGGGCCCATCCACCGCGGCCCCGCCCCTCAGGGGCCTCGCCGGGCCGTCCCGGCCGCCTGCTGCCTGGGTCGCCGCCGGGCGCCGGCCCGATCCGGCGGGTCCCGCCGCGGCACCGCACTCACCCTCTCCCTCTCCGAGCGGGGCAGGAGCAGCCAGTGCGGACGCAGTCCTGCCCGGCGCCTACGCCCGGGGCGCCGGACTACATTTCCCACAAGGCCGCAGAGATGCGGCGCCGGAGTCAGTGCGCAGGCGCGAGCCCGCGGGAGGGTGGGGCGGTTCGACAGAAGGACCGCGGTGGCCTGCAGCATGGCTGTCTCGTGTTAGCGAGACTTTGTCTTGGGAGCTGGGAGGGGACTGCGTGGCGACCTTACCCCCGCTATCCCAAGAAAGTTCCTCCTGGTTAGCGCCTGAGGGTGCCTAACGCATGCAGAGGGGAGAAGAGGCAGAGAGCCTTAAGTCAGCCTCACTTTCCTCTTCTGAAATAACCAGTCTCCTGCAAAGTTTGTCAGAAGGTAGTAACTTGCCGCCTTCTTAGTGGGCCCTCCGTGAATGGTGATTTGGGTGCCCCAACCCTAATCCAGTGTCAGGAGCTACGCTAAGTGCTTCAAGATTGGCACAGTGCGCAATGCAGCAAAAATCTCCAGTTAAGTATATGGCCAGTTGACGGAACAACTGTGCAGGAACCCTGCAGAAATTGATGGCATTTGGTAGCTCAAGAGATCAATATGGTAGGATAGATTGTAATATTGTATAAAGCTAACTGCTAGTTTCCTCTGCCTCCTTCTACGCTGTGACGAAGACTTGCCAAACTTCAGACATTCCCTCTGAGTCCTCTAGGCCACAATTTGGGCCCAATCCTTGTCCAGCAGAGCCCTAGTTTTAGCAAGAATCCTGCTGAGTCAGTTTAGGTAGAAGCCCCATTCTTGATATCTGATCAAGTTCCTTATCCTCTACTCTTGGGGTCCTACGCCCTTGTCCTGCCTTTAGCAAGAAACGTATTGAGACAGGTTTGCAAGAATCCCCCAATTTTGCTGTCTCCTTTTGGTAATTTTCCCTCCACTGATACCCTTACTCTATTTGTTGCTGTAAATCCTCAGCTGTCTTTGCTGTATTGGGAGTGGAGTTCAGTTTTACCACTCTCTCCCCTATTGCAGTAGTACTGAATAAAATATTTCTTTACTACTTTTAACCATCTTTATTTATTTAACTAACTTTGTTTCCTTTTGAGAGGTGTCTCAACTATTGCAAAATATTGAAAAATATGAAAGTCGTCACGATTCATTTATCCAAGCTAAGTAAGGTAATGCAGATAGTACCAAACTAAGTAAAAAATATGTCACCACAGTAAGACAAATACGTTGAACCAGCAGTTTCTCCACCACTACAGGGCATTCTTACGTTGGCAACTACATGAACATATTCACCATAGTTGTTCTGGTGTAGAAATGGTCCTTGATAAAACTCACAACATAGAGCATGCAATTTCCAAACAAGTAGGCAAAGGATATGGGATAGGGGAGAAGGAAGACCAAATAAATAACATAACATAATATAACATAATATAACAACATAACATGACATAAACCACAAAAAAACTAAAAACCCAGAAACAAAAATTTAGACCAAAGGTACATAAGGAGATGGTAGCAATAAACCTAGGTCTATCAGGAACCACTAGATATGCACATGGAATGAACTTTTCAATTAAAAATACTGTAAGACTAGGTTTTTTAAAACATAGCTATATGCTAAAACAAGGATACACACATCTTAAAAGGAGAAAGATAGAAAAAGATACACCTGGCAAATATTAAACAGAAAATTCATGTGGCTACATTTAGCTAAATGCAAAATAACATGTTAAGAAAAACATTACTAGAAGTAGGAAAAGTAATTACATAACAATAAAAAGTTAATTCACCAAGAAAAGATTAATAAGCTCTTACATATTTAACAATGTAGCTTCAAAATATATAAAGCAAAAATTGACAAGAGAATTGACAAATCCATTAGAGAGATATTTTTAACCTGCTATTATCAGTTACTGATAGAAAAGCTGATCCCCAATCCACCCCCAAGTCACTAAAGATATGGAATTTCTGGAAAGCAAAAGTAACAAGTTTGATTTAATGAAGAGACATAGCATATTGCATTCCAAAATTAATGAAAACACATTTTGACACATTTATTTTAAAAAATGACCCATGCTAGGCTATAAAGTAGTCTCAAACATTTCAAAGAATTGATATCAGAAAAACCACACAATTTCACAACAATGCCAATTACATATTTTAAAAAAGATTAGAAACTTCTCTAAAAATTTAGGTAAAGGGATTATTTAGATTGGCCAGTCACACTAACAGATTACTTCCTTTACCACACTCTCATCAGACTCTTCTGAGCTTTTTTTTTTTTTTTATTAAACTGCCCCCTCCTTGCAGCAAGTACATACATACCTCTTTGGTACTTGGACCTGAGGCTGCCTTTCCCTCCTCAAATTGTCATCCCTATTTCCTTAACTCAGGGGACTCCCACCCTCTGCCTAGATCCCTTCCTCTCTGTACCGTGGAAGCTCCAGAAGCTGTGAGCTGGGGCAGCCAGGGGGCTCCTGTCACACCGTTCCTGCCTCCAGACACTGTCCTGCACTCCTGTTGTTATGCTCCATGTAGTTCATTGGGCTTTTTACTCATTTGATGTTGGAACGAAGTGGGGATCTTGTGATTTCATTACAGACAGAATTGGAAGCTCAGGATCCTTTATAACCTTAAAATGACATATTACCAGCTTAGTTCTTAAAACATTAGATTATTATTTTCAATACTGTGATATCCCATATTTTAACAGATTCACAGGTAAGACACTAATGGATTACCTCATGTTAAAATCTTTTATTTTTAAATTAGGTGCCTCAACTGAATTATTAAAAATCTTTCTTTTTAACTTGAGCATAGTTGACAAATGTTACATTACTCTCAGGTGTATAACATAGTGATTAGTTAAGTTTATATATTATGCTATGTTCACAAGTGTAGCTACTGTCCGTCACCATATAATGCTATTACCTTATCATTGAGTATATTCCATATGCTGTACCTTTTTAAAATTTTTTTAATGTTTATATTTGAGAGAGAGAGAGAGTGTGTGTATGTGAGCAGGGGATGGGCAGAGAGACAGAGACAGAATCTGAAGCACGCTCCAGGCTCTGAGCTTTCAGCACAGAGCTGGACACGGGGCTCGAACCCACAAACCACGAGATCATGACCTGAACCATGCTTAATCAACTGAGGCACCCAGGCACCCCCATATGTTGTACCTTTTATTCTTGTGACTTACTTATTCATAAATGGAAGCCTGTACCTCCCACTCCCTCACCCATTTTACCCATGCCCCCCCATAGTTTGTCCTCTATATTTATAGGCATTATTTTGCTTTTTGCTTATTCTTTTTTTTAGATTCTACATATAAATGAAATCACATGGTTTTTGTCTTTCTCAGTCTGACTTAAGGAACCCTTATACACTGTTGGTGGGAATGTAAGTTGGCATAGCCACTGTGGAACTGTATGGAGGTCCCTCAAAAGTTAAAAATAGAAATACCACATGATCCAATATTTCCACTACTGCGTATTTACCCTAGGAACACAAAAACACTAATTTGAAAAGATAATATGCACCCCTATGTTATTTTTAAAGTTTATTCTGAGAGACAGAAGGCACAAGTGGGTAAGGGACAGAGAGAGAGAGAATCCCAAGCAGGCTCCGAGCTGTCAGCTCAGAGCCCAATCCAGGGCTCAGGACCACAAACCACGAGATCATGACCTGAGCTGAAATGAGTTTAACCGACTGAGCCACCCAGGCGCCCTTGCACCCCTATGTTTATTGCAGCCTTATTTATAATGGTCAGGATATGGAAACCACCTACGTGTCCACCATCGATAGATGAATGGATAAGAAAGATGTGGTATATGTACACAATGGATTATCACTCATTCATACAGAGGATGATATCTGCTGTCATTTATGACAACGTGGATGGACCCAGAAGGTATTATGCTAAGTGAAATAGTAAACATTTTAAGGCAGCAAAGGAAGAAAAAGAACCTCAGGGACAATAGCAGCCTTCTGATCACGACAATCTAACATCCACTTTCTTTTTCTCTGTATTTCTCACCCCAGCCTTAGGACCTTTGCAAGCCCTAAGTTCCTGTCCTAGCCCACAGGGCAGCTCTGTGGATGACGGGCTCTGTGTACCTGGAGCTCTGACTTTGCCCACAGAATTCTGGTCAGTAGCCCAGTAAACGAAGCCCCTTACAAAGACAGACGTCATATTTCCTGAAGCAAAGGAAGAGCCCTTCCAGGCCAGGAATTCTTCAGTTAAAATCTTTTTGTTCTGCTAGTTTTCACATTTTTCATTCATTACTGAACTTGAATAATACCCAGACACAGATGCTTCCTGACACGTTTGTGAGTCCAGTGATCAGATGTTTCTTCTGCCAGTGATGCTGGTTCCTGACCTTCCCATTTAAGGGTTTATCATCTCCCACCAGCCGACATAAAGGCGCCCCAAGTGAGATCAGTACTTCAAAGAGAGGGAGCCGCATATGCAAAGGTACAGGTGGGTGATAGCATGGCACATTTATAGAACATCTATTAAGTAATGAGGAGAATGGCAGATGTTGAAGCTTGAGAAGGCAGAGGCCAGATAACCAAAGGTCTTAATTGCTATTCTAAGGAATTTGAATTTGATTCTGAAATTATGGAACCGATTAAAGGTTATATGTAAGGGAAATTGCTCTGATGATAATGTGTGGAGAATGAGTTTAGGAGGTTGAAGACAACTGAACAGACTGAAGCTTAGAAGGATTTTGGGCTGTTAACAGTAACTTGAATGATAGGTAAATGAGGCTCTAAACTCAAGCAGAGGCAGTGGGGTGAAGAACATGTGACAAATATTGGTGTGCTAAAATATGGCATGGTTTGTGCGTTCAAATAATTGGGAGAGGTGAGTTAGGAAGGAAGTGAGGTTGACTCCCTGGCTGCTGCCTGATTAACTGAATGGATGATGGTACCACTCACCCAGTAGGCAGTACAGGAGTGAGCAAGTGTGATTTTGTACATGTTCAGTTGATCATACAGATCTGAAAGGGAATCATGAGCCAGAAGGCTGGAATTATGTCGCCTGGGTAGCTCAGCCGACTCTTGATTTCAGTTCAGGTCATGATCTCACGGTTCGTGGGATCGAGCCCTGTGTCAGGCTCTGCACTGACAGCATGGAGCCTGCTTGGGATTCTCTCTCCCTCTCTCTCTCTGCCCCTGCCCTGCTTTTGAGTACGCGCACGCTGTCTCAAAATAAATACGCGCACGCTGTCTCAAAATAAATACATGTATTTGTTTGTTTAAAAAAGGAAGTACTTATATCACTCTCTGGATAATTTCTATTCTTCCAAACCTGGGCTCAGGCATCACTGTCCCTGGGTCACTATATATGGTCAAGGTCCCTTAGTTAGGCTCCATTCCTCCTTTCAAAATCCTGTTTAAATCTAAGATGTTCTGCAACACAGTATCACTGTAACATCTATTTCTCTGTGAAAAATACTTCAACACATTATGATAATTTGCTTATTTATTCACTATTCTCTTCAACCCCATCCTCTCAATTAATGACTTCTTGAAGATAGGGCCTATTTCTTTTTTTCCGTACAATTACCAGCGCCCGGGAAAGTGCTTGGCTCAAACCTGGGATTAAGCAAACCATTTCTAAGGCTTAGAATTATTTCCTTTATTTGCCTTTGCAGTCTGATTTTTTTTTAATTTGAAAAGATCAAGTAGGGAAAATATGCTTTTATTTCATGAAATTGATTCATTTTCAAGACTGCCACAGTGACGTGTTTTTAAATTACTTCTTAGGATTTCTTCTGCAGCCAACTAAAAACATATTAATAGCTTTAACCTTGAAGCTATTAACCTTGAAATTAAAAAACTATATTATTCTATTTAGATTAACATACTGTTCAGAACCTAGCAAGTACAGTTAAATAATAAATGACTTCAAGGCAACTAATAAGTAATTCTGAGAACAAAATTAGAAATTGTTTTAGGGGCCCCTGGTTGGTTCAGTCTCACAGTTCGTGGGTTTGAGCCCCACGTTGGGCTCTGTGCTAACAGCTCAGAGCCTGGAGCCTGCTTCAGATTCTTGTATTCCTCTCTCTCTGCCCATCTCCCACTAATGATCTGTCTCTCAAAAATAAATAAATGTTGAAAAAATTTTTTAAATGTTTTATTTTTTTTAATGTTTATTTTTGACAGAGAAAGTGTGAGCGGGGGAGGGGCAGAGAGAGAAGGAGAAGATTTGAAGCAGGCTCCATGCTGACAGCAGCAGGCCTGATGTGGGGCTTGAACTCACAAATTGTGAGATCATGACCTGAGCCAAAGTCAAATGCTCAACCGATAGAGCCACCCGGGCACACCTTAATTGTTTTAAAAAATTTGGAAGACTGTTAGATGCAGTTTAGAAATAACTAGAAGAATAAAGGAGTAACAGATTTTTTTCTTTTTTTAATGAAAACCATGCACAACGTTTGACAACAGTTTTAGAAAAGGCAAATTTAAGAGACTGAGGTAGTTTGCAGTTTGTATTTTATCTATTATTTGGTCTACATATGCATATGTTTTACTACTGGCTCATACTGTTGGTGTCTTTGAGAAATCCAACACTCCCACCCCCAGATTTTTCTCATGTTTACCTATCTCATATAGTGTATAGTGCTCTATAAAGAGAGAGAAAAACCCCATCTTTTATCTTACAAGTGGTTAAAATCAGTATTTGCAATTGTGGTTTACTTGTCTTGGGATATTTTCAAAAGTGACTGACAGGTACAAAAGTTTTCCACATATTTATTACATACTCAAAGCTTTTTTTATTCTTAGAATTTAATATCTGATGAAGACAAAGTTAAAATAGAAAAGTTTTCTCATGTTCATTACATTTATTAAATCAATCTCAAGTATGTGTCCTGTGGTGAGCTTTGGTTTAAGGCTTGCACACATGCAAATCTACTTTCTAGGGGTTCCCTTCTATATGAATTTTGTAATGATTAGTAAGGGACGACCTCTGGCTGAAAAGTTTCCCACATGTATTACATTCATAGGGTTTCTCTCCAGTATGAATTCTTTGATGGGCAGTAAGTGATGAGCTTTGTCTGAAACTTTTCCCACACGTGTTACATTCATAGGGTTTCTCTCCTGTATGAATCCTGCGATGTTGAATAAGAGCTGAACTTTGGCCGAAAGCTATCCCACATTCCTCACATCGATATGGTTTCTCTCCTGTGTGAATTCTCTGATGATTACTAAGGGAGGAGTTACACCTGAATGTTTTC
>CM053572.1:5699768-5721643 GCA_028646485.1 Cryptoprocta ferox
TCGACGCAGGAGAGGTTAGCCAAGAAGAAGTACATGGGGGTATGGAGATGGCTGTCAGAGCTGATGGCCAGGACGATGAGAACGTTCCCGATGATGGTGACCAGGTATATCCACAAGAACAACCCAAAGAGAACCTCTTCCTGCTGTGACTTCCCAGAGAGTCCCAGGAGAAGGAATTCTGTGACTGTAGTCCGGTTGTTTCTATCCATGTCTGCAGGGGAGAAAATGTGGTCAAAAGTAAAAGGAAATGTAGGGTGCCTGGCTAGCTCAGTCGGTTAAGTGTCCAACTTTGGCTCAGGTCATGATCTCATGGTTCATGGGTTCAAGCCCCACATCGGGCTCCCTGCTGTCAGTGCAGAGCCTGCTTCAGGCCCTCTGTCCTCTCTCTTTCTGCCCCTCCCCCTCTCATTGTCTCTCTCTCTCTCTCTCTCTCTCTCTCTCCTCAAATATAAATATTTAATTTTAAAAAAAGTAAAAGGAAATGTTTAATTGAGTTCCATTTACTGTTTAGAGATTGTAATGTTTTAATGGTACCAGATCCAAAGTTTATTTCTTAATTAATATCACTTTAAATATAAAAGTAGATAGATAATAATACATCATCATTTGAGTCAATATTTTGTGATACTGGTTTTGTCATTGATTATTGACACACATTAGATAATTCTATGGAGTTAGCTTTCCTGAAGTAAACAGCTGGTTAATTTCCATAATTTTAATTTATGTTTATTATTTCTGATTACATACAGCTTACTTCATACTTCACTAACATTCAGTGAATCTTCGGTATGTGGAGGTGTTTTCCCACACATAGTTTGTTTTTAGCTTATGAAGGTTGAATTCAATCGTTCATAGATGGGAAGACTGAGAAGAGGAATAAGAGATAAAAACCCTGAGACTCAGAGATTCAGTGATAACACATTAGAATGACAGTCCTCATTTACAGTCCTAAAATAGTTAAATGCCCTTTTTTTCAAATTCCTCTCTAGTTTTACCTCTACATTTTGATTAGCCACCATTTATGTAGAATGTAACCAAGTGGGAATACAACCAACATAGCCAGGCATCCAGACTCCTGCTTTACATGCATTTCCTCACTTCATCCTTATTAACACCTGTAAGTTTTAGGAATAACAAGTTTCATCAAGCAGAAGGAAGACATGAAGCCAGGAGATTTAACCATTTATTTGTTCAGGGTCACAAGTTCTTTTACCTGAATGAAATGCTACTGTATACAACTCCTTCAAATTCTTCTGGGTGTCTCCTATCTCTTCCCAGGATTATTATACTTTTAGGCTTTGAAGGATCTGCCTGGTGGTTTGTCCTCAACGTTGTGACCGCATGGCATCAAAACGTCCTTGCTGTCACTCATGACCGTTGGCTTGGATAAGCTAAGCATGCTGTGCACAGGAGTTTGCAGAGACTTATTTTCCCTCTTGTGCTAGCCCAAATGAAATCGGCTGCATTGTGGCCCTTAGTATTATTTTTGAAGAAGAAGAGCAAGTTCATAGAATGAAATTGTGGGGTATATCCAAGTGACAATCCCAGCATGAAGAAATCAGTACAGGCAGGAGGAGTAGAATAAAGCATTGTGGCTGTGATAGCCATGGAAGAACTCAGTGTTTGGGTAGTGAAGAGGACAGGAGATGGTGTTCCTGGTGAAGAACTAACACCTGGGCTGGTAAGCAGATGGAAGAAAGGGAGGAGACTCACAATTAAGTGGCAACAGATGTTACAGGCATAATTTTAAGGGGATTGGTTATAGGATGGTTGTAATATAGCAACGGTAAAGTGTCCTAGCATTTTCAGAGTTCAATTAGTAAAACCATTGTAAGCTTCTGAGATCTGAAGGCATTTTCTCATAAGTCATATCACAGGATGAAAGTTTGGAAAGGCAATACCAGGCTGTAGCCGGACCTCCTGAAAGTAGGCGCTCTGGGGAAAGGGTGCTTAATGGGGGATGTAGAAATGGGAGGGCAGGGCTTGCGTCAAGGAAAACCCAAAGCTGCGGTTGCCTGGCTGGTGCAGTGGGTTAAACATCTGACTCTTGATCTTGGCTCAGGTCTTGATCTCATGATTCCTGAGTTCCAGCCCTGCTTCGGGCTCTGCGCTGGTCGCACGGACCCTTGCTGGGGATTCTGTCCCTCCTCCTCTCTGCCCCTCCCCTGCTTGTGCTTTCTAGCTTAAAATAAATAAACTTAAAAAAATTAAAAATATATATTGTTCGATCTCCCACTGCAATAGTTATTTATAACAACAACAGCAACAACGACAAACCAAAGTTGTATTTATGCAGCCTTTTTCCCTGCGCCCTGAACAGCACATGTGAATATTCTGGTCTTAATTGCAGGCTGTTTCTCATAATGGAAATGGGAGTAAAAGCTACAAGAGGTATAGCAGGATGGTGTGGGGATTTTCCTCTTGTCTGGGAACTGCGGAAAAGGCCCCAAGCGGGTCAATAGGCTCTAAATAACCCAAACTCTGTGCTGGGAAATCTGCCAGCATTAGGGTTAGCTCCTGCTGCCAGTGTTTGCTGGGAAAATCCTATCAGGAGCACGCAGAAAACTGCCCCCAATCCCCCAAGTCCTGTCGTCAGAGGGATGAGAGCAGAAAGCAATGATTCTGAAGAACGTCTGTGCCCTCTCATTACACCCCATGGGGAGAGGGAAGTGGGCTTCCTGGTCCCCAACTCGGAGGGGGGAGACCTTCTAGAAAGTCCCACCGAAGACTAGAGATGCTTGCACCATGAGGAGACCATCAGTTGGTTTCCTGACTGGGAGAATGGGCTTGCTGATCAGGCCTGGCTCTCCTGGAGCAGGGAAGAGAAAATGGGCAGAGATGGAACACGTGTGCTGGTGGCCCCTGTGGAAGACACGTGACATCTAGTTCATACTCAGGACAAAATCTGTGCCTGCCAGGAGAGGGGAGCTCTTTGGTAAGACACGCTGGCATAAACACCATTTGGGTGGGATTGGGGAGGGGGCTGGCGGTTACAGAGGCTGAGTGAGAGCTGGGTCTCCCCGCTCTGCGACCCTCTGGTAGGTAATCCCTGGAAAATCCCCTGTGAGCAGCCCACGGAGACAAAAGCCCATAAGCGAGGGGCACCTGGGTGGCTCAGTCAGTTAAGCATCCAGCTTCCGCTCAGGTCATGATCTCACGGTTCCTGAGTTCCTGAGTTTGAGCCCCGAGTTGGGCTCACTGCTGTCAGGGCAGAGCCCTCCTTGGATCCTCTGTCCCCCTCTCTCTTTCTGCCTCTCTCTCTCTCTCTCTCTCTCTCTCTAACTCCGGAAGAGCACATCTACCAGCCTCCCCCTCCCCCACCAAACTCCAAGCCAAGCACATTGTGAGAGAGTGGAACACAAGAGATCGAAGATTTAGACTGTTCTTGACTACTACAGGAGGCATTTTTATAGTCTACAATGGCTTAAAATGAAGGAATTTGGCCAGGATGTTTTTAGGAGCCCTGCCGATAGAAAATCAATTACTAGAAAAAATAGTCTCTTGTTTCATGGTCTAAACCCCAGCAGACTGAGATTCCACAGTGAGTAGGTGATATGGCAAATTCCTCTTACTCTGAATAGATATTTACCACCCACCCCTTGAATATTCATTCAGTCTCCCATGCAGCTTCCTGTTAGCAAGAGAGTGCCCCTACCAGTCCCTTTGGAATGATGCTCATTTTATATTATATATATATATATATATTAATATATTAGGGTTTTTTTAATGTTTTTATTTATTTTTGAGAGTGCGTGTGTGTGCAAGCAGGGGAGGAACAGAGAGAGGGAGACACAGAATCTAAAGCAGGCTCCAGGCTCTGAGCTGTCAGCACAGAGCCCCACTTGGGGCTCAAACTCAGGAACCGTGAGATAATGTCCTAAGCCAAAAATGGATGCTTCACTGACTGAGCTGCCCAAGCGCCCCTCTATAACTTACCTATGTGGGTGCCTGGTTTCCTGCACTAATCTCTTCTGAGTCTTGGTAGCACGTGGCTGTCTCAGAGACATGTGGCATGTCTGCAGCATTGAGGGTTTGTGTTTCTGGACCTCAGAACTGGAGCTGCTGAGTGCCCAGACCCCAGCCCAAGCCCGCTCCCCTCTGTGGGGCACTGCGTGGCATCCAAGTAGCCTCTCCTTCTGGGACACCTTGATTATGTGGTCACAGACGATAGTAGATGGACAAACACAGGGAAGGAACTGGCAGAAAGGTGCAGAGTAGGGGCAGCATGGGCGGGAATGTCTTCCAGAAGAGTCTCTGTTGTGGGGAGGGAAGGGGCTCTTGGCCTGAGCTTCTGGACAGGACTTTTAGGAGCCTGCAGTCACTGACCCTAGCGCCACTAACCTGAGCTGTCTCCTTCATCTCCCACTGCTGCTTGTCTACGTCCACCTTGGAGACGTGCGTGCTCTGACCTGCAGTGGGCAGCATATCCTGAAAAGAGAAAGGCTTGGACATGTCAAACCAGGACACGTGCCGCCTTTGGACTTGGTCAGGTGCAGAGGGATTTCATGTGTCTGCTTATCTGCGTGTTTGTGTCCACGTGAATCTGTCTGTTGTTGGAGGTCCCGTGTCCTCACCTGGTTTCCCAGCCCTTCTTACCTGGCTGTTCTCTGCCTCCGTGACATGTGGTCATGGAACCCCCATGTCCACTGGCTCCTTGCTTGACCCTGGATGGTTCGAAAGCGTCAGTCAGGACTGAGACTGAGGAACATTTTCTCACTGAAGGAGAATATTTAGAGTTAGACAATGTGGCTCTCTCAGGTCTGGCTTGGATGATTGGGAGCAAATAAACAGATCTTCCTTCCCTGGAGGTTGGGACTTTCTTAGGGACGAGGGCAGCCATAGTTGCCAAGGTTGGGCATCCCCAGGGTGGATTCCCCATGGCTTCGCTAGAAGTGCACATACCAACCACTCTTTGTTCCTATTCTCTCTGGACCCAGCTATCTCTGCGTGAGAGGAACTCAGTTTAGGGCTCAGACTTGATGTTTCCCACTGCCTCAAGAGCATCTCGTGCCCATGCCACAGAATATACCTCATCTCTTGTTCTGTGCCCAAAATGGACCTTAAGAAAAAGTGCAGAGCCAGTGAAATTGGCCCACATACATGCATAGCCGCTCTGTTCTGTACACTTTGCACCTGCACTGACTCTTGTATAATCTTTAAGGTTTTAGGACCCTGGATTCTTTTTTCTTTCAAATACTAAATTTGATCTGATGATTTGTACTAAGAAATTAATTATGGTTTTTGTTTTTTGGGTTTTTTGAGAGAGAGAGAGAGAGAGAGAGAGAGAGAGATTGAGTACGCACAGGGGAGGGGCAAAGGAGAGGGAGAGAGAGAATCTTAAGCAGGCTCCACGCCCAGCACACAGCCTGCATCAGGTTCCCTCTCATGATCATGAGATCATGGAACCAAAACCGAGTCAGATGCTTAACTGACTGAACCACCCAGGTGCCCCCCTAAAAAAGTAATTATTAAGAGCATAACCTCAAATCTGTGCTTTAATCTCTGTAAGAGTGGCCGTGTCCTTGCACAGGAAATCAGAGGCACCACCTAGAGATACTTGCCTGTAGACGGAGGGTAAGGTATACTGGGTGTGGACTGTGTATGTAGTCATTTAAATAGTTATCTACTGGCTATTGGAATTTGGGTGTGTATTTCTAAGTTTCTATCATACAAAAAGCAAAGTTTTTAAAAGGTGAGTTTTAAAACTCACCTTTTGAAAAAAGAAAAAAAGAGGGGCACCTGGCAGTCTCAGTAGGTAGAGTGTGTAACTCTTGATTTCAAGGTTGTGAGTTCAAGCCCCACTTTAGAAGGAGATTACTTTTAAAAAAATTCTAAAAACCTTTAAAACTATATAAATAAATAATAAAAAAGGAAAAATTACACAGATATTAAGTTGGCAAAGATGTTTAGGTAAAAAAAATAGAGAAAAAGAGTAACACAATTAATTATAGATAAAGCAGTATTAAGTTAACCAGAAGCATAAATCATAAAAGAGTAATAATATTTTATGATAATAGAGGAAAAACTCATAGAAACTCATATGAAACATCAAATGAAACAATGTAACAATAGTTTCCATAGAGCAAAAGCTCATAAAAGTTTTCAAAGAATTTGACTAAATAATATCTTAATGATAGCCTTTAATATACATTTCCCAGAATTTTATAGATAAAGTAGTTAATAAAAAATGTGGCAGAGATTTTGTTTAAACAGTGAAGAAATTTTGATTTAAAATACATCTATGTCCACCCTAGAAAAAGGGATTATACATTCTTTTTCAAGCCCAAGGAATAATCCCAAATATTGATCACTTTTTAGGCTACCAGAGTCCCCAGTGATTTTATAGGGTACATCCTCTTACAATCTCCATTACATAATCAAAAATTGGAAACCAAAAATCCAAATCTAAAAAGAATTGTCCAGTTGATAAAATTTAAAGCATTGCTTATAATTTTCATATCAAACAGAATATTAGAACCAAAATATTTATAAATTAAAGAAAAAATTAATATAAAAACCTATGGGGAAATTACCTTCAATGCTTTTATTAATAATGAAGGAATATAATCAATCAATCAATCAAGTATTCGCCCAAGCATTTTTTATGTTTCTTTCTTTCTTTCTTTCTTTTGTGATCTCTGCACCTAACGTTGGGCTCAAACTCACGACCCTGAGATCAAGAGTCGTGTGGTTTGCCGACTGAGCCAGTCAGGCACCCCTCCAGCATTTTATTTTTAAATTATTTTAGTCAAATAAATATATTAGCACAGCTTTAAAAGTAAACAAGTCTTTAGATGGAAAACCAGTTCCCTAATCTTTCATCTCTCCACCCCTGGATCCCACTGCCCAGTGTAAGCATTCTTACATTTTTCTAAATAGGATACTTATAATACTACTTTTTATTGAAGTATAGTTGACACGCAATGTTACATTAGTTTCAGGTATATATAATGTTTCTTTAAAATTTTTTTATTTTATTTTATTTTTAATTTTTTTTATGTTTTTTATTTATTTTTGAGAGACAGAGAGAGACAGCGTGAGCAGGGGAGAGGCAGGCAGAGAGGGAGATACAGAATCTGAAGACAGGCTTCAGGCTCTGAGCTAGCTGTCAGCACAGAGCTCGACGCGGGGCTCGAACCCACGAAATGTGAGATCATGACCTGAGCCGAAGTCGGACACTTAACCGACTGAGCCACCCAGGCGCCCCCAGAATTTTTTATTTTAGAGAGAGAGAGAGAAAGAGCACCTGCATGCGAGTGGGGGAGAGGAGTTGGAGGAGAGAAAAAGAGAGAGTGAGAGAGTGTGAGTAAGGGAGAGGGGCAGAAGGAGGGGGGAGAGAGAGAGAGAGAGAGAAAGAGAGAGATTGATTGATTGATTGATTGATTATCCCAAGCAGGCTCCACACTGAGCATGGGCTCAATCCCATGCTCAATCCTGGGATCATGACCTGAGCCGAAATCAAGAGTCAGACATTCAACCCACTGAGCCACCCAGGCGCCCCTATAATGCTATCTTTGATCTTTGATTTGCAATCTTCTCTCCTACCCTCTTCCCATTTGAAAGGGTGACTGTCCCACTTCCTCTTCCTCACATCCTCCTAATACAGGCACATCACAATTCGGGGGCATGTCCATATTTATTATTGACATTCTGACTCTCTTATACACTGTTGGAGTACTTTTCTTAATTTTTTTCCTGTACAATTTTTGAATGTCCCTGAAATTAATCATTGCCTAGTTTCTTTTATTTGTTTGATTTTTATGCTTCCCCTATTTTGTTCTTTCCCTATTCCAAAATTAGGTCTTCCCGGTTTTGAGTGATGTTTAATAGACAATAAATATTACTCAGTTAAGGGTACACTTGGATGAGTTTTGATAGTTATGTGCATGACCACAATCAAGATACAGAATGGTTCCATTATCCTAAAGGTTTTCTTGTTTTCCTTTACAGCCAGTACCCTCCCAAAACCATATAGGTTCTTTGAATTATTATATAAATTATTTTATCAGTTTGCCAATGTATGTGAGAAATCCTGATGCAGTTTTGATTGAGATTGCATGGAGTTTTATCAATTAAGAATTGACAGCTTAACAATATTTAGTCTCCTGGCCTAAGAGTAGAATATTTTTTTCATTTTAAAAGGTTTTCCAGGGGCGCCTGGGTGGCTCAGTTGGTTAAGCGTCCAACTTCAGCTCAGGTCGTGATCTCACAATCAGTGAGTTTGAGCCCCGCGTTGGGCTCTGTGCTGATAGCTCAGAGCCTAAAGCCTGCTTCAGATTCTGTGTCTCCCTCTCTCTCTGCCCCTTTCCCACTCACTCTCTGTCTCTCAAAATAAAAAAATACAGACATAAAAAATTTAAAAAAAATAAAAGGATTTCTAAAAAAAATAAGAGGTTTTCTGTCTCTCATGAATGCTATTTTTAGTTTTTAGTGTACAGATTGCTCACATTTTTGACAGCTTTAAATACTAAATATTTCACTTTTTTAAATGTTTTATTTATTTTTGAGAGAGAGACAGAGAGAGACAGAGAGACAGAGAGAGAGAGCATGAGCAGGGGAGGGGCAGACAGAGAGGGAGACACAGAATCTGAAGCAGGCTCCAGGCTCTGAGCTGTCAGCACAGAGCACTACGTGGGGCTCGAACCCACAAACTACAAGATCATGACCTGAGTCCAAGTTGATGCTTAATCAACTGAGCCACCTAGGCGCCCCTAAATATTTCATATTTTTATGTTACTGTAAATGGTACTAATTTTTTAATTTGAATTTTTTATTATTTGTTTTATATGATTTTTAAAAAATATTGATCTTGATTCCTGAAACTTTGTGAACCTCATTAATTAGCTCTAGTAGATTGTTTATAATTCTACCAGAAATTCTACAGGAATGCTTATTTCTTCCATTCACACAGGCAATTTTACTTCTGTCTTTCTAATCCAGTTGCCTTTTAATAAAGATATTTTCTGCTCACAACACTTCTGATACCAAATGTATGGGTTTTGTCTTGGTTTTTGTGTTTTTCCTCCCACACTGACAACTAGTTCTCTCACCCTCAGGACACCAACTCCGTGTCCTGTATTTAAATTCAGTGCGGACACTATCCTGACCTAGCACAGACCCCAGAGGTTAAGGGCTCTGTCCTACAAGGCTGCCTGACCTCAGATGCCAGTTGCAGGTAGTGGGTCCCCAGGTTACCCACACTCTGTCTAATTTCGCTACAAATTGAGGTTTCCATGACCTCCTCCTCAGGGTGGATAATTTGCTCTAATGGCTCACAGAATTCAACACTTTACTTACTGTTACTGGTTTATTATAAAGGACATTGTAAAAGATACAAATAAATAGCCAAATGGAGAGCCCCCATAGGGAAAGGTCAGGGGTGGCCCTCATGCAGAAGCTTCTGCCCCCATGGAGTTTGGGGTGTGCCACCCTCCCAACACGCAGGTGCTCTCTGAAGCTCCCCGAATCCTGTCATTGAGGAATTTTTATGGAGACTTCACTATGTAGGCATGAATGGTTAAATCATTGGCCCCCGGCGATTAACTCAATCTCCAGTGACTCCTCCCTCCCTGGAGTTGGGGTACTGGGGCTAAAAATTCCAACTGTGGTGCGCCTGGGTGGCTTAGTTGGTTAAGCATCCGACTCTTGGTTTCAGCTCTCGTGATCTCATGGTTTGTGGGTTCAAGCCCCACATGGAGCTCTGTGCTGACAGTGTGGAGCCTGCTTGGGATTCTCTCTCTCTCCCTCTCTCTCTGCCTCTCCCTCCTCTCAAAATAAATGAATAAACATTTTTAAAAAAGGTTACAACTGTCTAATCACCTGGGTAGTTCCTCTGGCAACCAGGCCCACCCAGAGGCCATCTCGAGGTCCACCAAGAGTCACTTCATTAGCACACACTTGGATATTACCTAATATCCAACGGGCTTATCACGCATGACAAAATATGGTCCTCTTGTCCCCACCACTCAGGAAATCCCAACGGTTTTTGAAGTTCATGTGCCAGGAAGATTAAATATATATGTCCAATTACATCATTTTTGTTTCTTTTTATTGCCTCATTATACTGGCTGGAATGTCCAGTACAATATTGAATGGAAGTGATAAGAAGATACATCCCTGTCTTGTTCCTAATCTTAAGGGGAAAATAGTCACTCTTTCAACATTAAGTATAATGTTAGCTGTAGGTTTTTCATATTTGACTTTAATCAAGTTCAGAAAATCTCCCTCTGTTCTTATTTTAATGAAAGGTTTTATTATGAGTGTGTGCTGAATTTTGTCTGTTGCATTTGCTAGGGGCTATTGGGATCGTTTTCCTTTTTAACTTTGTATTTTTCAGTTTTTTTAAATTTATTTTGCGAGAGAGAGAGAGAAAGAGAGCACACATGCACGCAGTTACTCGCAACTGGGAGAAGGGCAGAGGGAGAGAATCCCAAGCAGGCTCTGCATTGTCAGCACAGAGCCCTATGCAGGGCTCAAACTCAGGAACCATGAGATCATCATCTGAGCCAAAGTTGGACTCTTAACTGACTGAACCACCCACGTGCCCCATTTTTTTCTTTATTAATACAGTGAATTACATGGATTGAATATCTAATGTTAATCCAACTCTGTATTCCTGGGGTAAAGCCCATTTAGTCATATGTATTATCTAATTTAGATATGATGAGATTTGAGTTTCTGCAGTTTTATCTAGGATGATTGAATCTGTATTTATAAACGACTTTGGTCTGTTATTATAATGTTTTATAAAATGAATTGGGAAGCATTCACACCTTTTCAATTTTCTGAAAGAATTTGTGTAGGGTTTTATTATATATTTCTTAAAAGTTTGATAGAATTCACCAGTTGAAGCTATCTGGGCATAAAGTGTTTTTTTGTGTGTGGGAATTTTTTTAAACTACAAACTCCATATTAATTAGATATAGAGCTAGTTCAGTTATCTGTTGTTGAGTTAGCTTTGATAGATTGTCTTTCATAAAATTGTCCATTTCACTGGGGTGCCTGGGTGGCTTAGTTGGTTGAGCATCCGATTTAGGCTCAGGTCATGATCTCACAGTTTTTGGGTTTGAGCCCCACGTCAGGCTCTGTGCTAACAGCTCAGAGCCTGGAGCCTGCTTTGGACTCTTTTTCTCCCTGTCTCTCTGCCCCTCTCCTGCTCATGCTCTGTCTCTCTCTCTCAGTCTCAAAAATAAATAAACATTTAAAAAATTTTAAATTGTCCACTTCATCTAATTTATCAACTTTAGTGGAATAAAGTTGTTCGTAATAATCTCTTACTATCCATTTAATATCTGTAGAATCTGTACTGATTTACCTCTGTCCTTCTTTGTATTAGTCATTTCTGTATTATCTTTTTCCTGATAGACTTCACTAGAGGTTTACTGGTGTTTTTCATCTTCTTAGAGAACCAGCCTTCAGTTTTATTAATTTTCACTGTTACCTATCTGTTTTCTATTTCATTGATTCACATTGTCAAAGAAAAAAATCAGAACGGGACATTAGTTAAAGTGGCAAAAACAGATTTCATTCAGAATTATTGCAATAGGAGGAAAGAATCCTCCGTACAGAAGCCAGGCCTAGTTCAGAATACAGCATGAGCAAGTGGGAATCTATAGTCAAGGAGCAAGGTGAAGGGCAGTAGATGGAAAATTGCTAAGAGGAGACACCAGGTGTGACGGGGGATTCTAGTTAAACTGAGCGAATGGGGGGCGCCTGGGTGGTTCAGACGATTAAGAATCCGACTTCGGCTCAGGTCATAATTTAACAGTTCATGGGTTGGAGCCCTACGTCGGGCTCTGTGCTGACAACTTGGAGCCTGGATCCTGCTTTGGATTCTGTGTCTCCCTCTCTCTCTCTTTGCCCCTCCCCCACTCGTGCGCGCGCGCGCGCGCGCGCGCGCTCTCTCTCTCTCAAAAATAAATAAAAAAACATTAAAAAAATTTTTTTTAGAATTATCACCTTATGGATTCAGGAGGTCCTGGTGGGCTGTGTGTAGGAGGAAATCGGGGAAGTGGCAATGAGTAGGGTATCTATTGGGAAGCCCAGGACTGAGAGAGTCAGAGTCCCTGGGAAGGTTAGAGTACCAGTGGACATCACGTGGTCAGGGTGCCTAGGCCGATCAGGATATGTCTTTACTTGGTCCAGATGTTCTATGGGTCAGGCAGGTATGATCAGAATATCTCCTGGGTTGGGCTTTAGGGGCTGAGTGGTTTTTCAGTGTCAGCATGCCCTTTGCAAGATAAGAGCCACCAGATAGGGGTGGGGGCAGGGGGCGTTTCTGAATGGGCTAGAGAGCAGGATGCTCTTTGAGACAGGGAATATCTTTTATTATTATTATTATTATTATTATTATTAACTTTTTAACGTTTATTTATTTTTGACAGAGATAGAGACAGAGTGCAAGCGGGTGAGGGGCAGAGAGAGAGAAAGGGAGACACAGAATCTGAAGCCAGCCCCAGGGTCCAAGCTGTCAGCACAGAGCTCGAGGCAGGGCTTGAACTCACAACTGTGAGATCATGACCTGAGCCGAAGTCAGACACTTAACCGACTGAGTCACCCAGCCGCCCTGAGATCAGGGAATAGGTCAGAGTGTCCCAAACCTCACCTTGCCTTTGTCTGGACATGTCCAGGGTCTAGGTTCTGGGTGTCCTAGGAGGTTGTGAGGAACATTGTGAATTCAGGCTATCATGCTGACTATAAGGTAGAGAAGTCAAAACTTCTTGGAGGGCTCATGTGTGCTAGAGACTAAATTCAACCCTGTGCCATAGGGACTCAGGAATCAGATAAGGTCAGAATGACTCAGAGGGCTGGAGGCTCCTAGGGATGGTGGTAATACTAAGAATGATAATAAAGTAACATTTTTGCCTGGGTTAATTATGTTCAAGGTACAGTCCTAAATGCTTTTCTTCCATTAACTCTCGGTCATTGCGTCTTCACCACGTAGGTACAGTTGATCCCATTTTTTGTGGATTCCGGATTGGGGAAGTCATTAAAATTTATTTGAAACCCCGAGGTCAGTACCCGTTTGCAGCGCGCTTTGGCACTCAGGTGGTCATTTGCAGCCATGCGTGTGGTATTTTGTCATGGCGGCCTGAGCTGGTGAAGATAAATGGACACTGATTTCTCCTGGGGGTCTTGTTACAATGCAGATTCTGGTTCAGTAGGACTAAGGTGGGCTCCAAGATTCTGCATTTCTATCAAGTTCTCATGTGCTGCTGCTGCTGCTGCTGCTGCTTGTGGGCCATACTGTAAGCATCAAGATCCTAGAGGATTATTATTATTATTATTATTATTATTATTTTTGTCTTAAGTTGTCAGGGTGCTTTTCAAAAGATGTGTGCGAAAGATGAGGATGACCATGGTGATTCAGACTCCAAGAGGGGAAGGGTGTCTTCATTGGGTTAGTGTATTCTGAGAGGTTAGAAACTCATGGCAGAGTCGGGGGACCTTCTAGTAGAAGCAGAAGGTTCTGGGTTTCAGTGCGTCCTAGAGTATCCTAGGGTCCTGGGGTATCAGGTTGTCTTTAAAGGGTCTGGATCTCCTACAGATGTCAGAATGTACTTTCTGGGTCTGAGTTATCTCAAGAAGCAGAATATTGTGGGTGTCAGGGTATCCTAACTGCTCCGGGATTCTGGGTGCTTCAGCATTTCCCTGAAGACTCAGAATGTCAGGATATCATGGGAATCTCAGTCTCTTGCAGAGTCCTCAAGTCCAGGCAGTCAGGATGTACCTGGAATTCCTAGGCTCTCGCAGGTCAAGGTTTTCTGCATGTCTAGGTGACCCTGGAAGGCCATGGAGTCCCAGGAATTCTGAGTGAGTGAGGAGGTGACGTTTGGGAGAGGAGAGCAGACAGTCCTTGAGAACTACGGTGTCCTGGAGACTCAGCCACTGCTTCAGGTTGTCCTGAGGGGGTGCATCTAGTATATTCTGAGAATCAGGGTATCTAGGAGGGGCCAGAATGCACTGTGTCTTTTAGTTTTTTAGTTTCCTGGAAACAGATCCTTGGATATCACCCACATGCTGAGATGCCAAGAAGGCCCTGCTCCTGGCCCGCATTCTGGTGCAATCCTGCACCCCCTCTCCCCACGATGGGGTTCTGGGGAAGGGTCGTAGGAGGAATGCATTTTCTTCTTACCCTGCCTGCTCCCAGGAGGGGATTTAACAGGACAAAAGAACTTGGTCCTCTGGGAATACGAGCTCTTGGCCCGGGTCCCTGGACCCTCCAACTGAGCACCTTCCCTCATCCGGCTTGTGATCCTCCCCTGACCAAGGGGGCTCTGGTGGCCAGGCAATGATTGGATGGGCCCCCAGGGGCGAGGGGCAGGTCACTCCTCCAAGGCTCAGGGAGAAAGAGGTGGTGTGGGATTGCAGGCTGGGAAAGTAGGCAGCTGAGAGCAAAGCGAGAGAGACGAGGGGCAGGCAGCGGAAAGTAGAAGCCAAAAACCGAGAAACAGGGTCGGGGCAAGGCAGAGAGGATGCTATGATACTCAAGCGAAGGAACGGGGAATTAGGGGGAAATTAGAAAACAGGAGAGACCGTGAGAAAGGCAAAGATATCCATCTGTATCTCCAGCCACACAGAGAGCGAGAGGCACACACCGAGGGAGAAGGAGGGAGATAAACAGGCATAGAGGGGAACGACAGGACCAGAGGAAGACTGACCCAGGCTCAGAGACTCGGGGACACAGGAGACTGGACCGTCTTTGGTCTTTGTGGTTAGTCATGGAAGCGGAAGGGAGGAGTGAGCAGGGTAAGCAGAAGAAGGGGCGACTTTGCAGCAGCCTCTGGCCCGAGGGCCACCCCGGCGCTGGGACTCTGACCTCCACGGTGGGTGAGTGAATCTCCGGGGTGGTCCTGAAGAGGCAGCCGGTGAGGGGGCTCCATGCTTAGTCTCCTGGGGGTGCAATGGCTCCCCACGAGGAAGGTGAGGAGGGGAGACAGAAATCAGCCCCCCAGAATGCTAAAAACCTTGGGCATCTTGGCAAGCACGGGGAGGGACCATGCCTTCACTTTCCAGGCCCGGGCATTGATGGACTGCCGAACAGCACACACGGCAGTGGGCAGAGGCGAAGCTGAAATCTGGCTCCTCATTCCTGACCTCGTGGTTGCCCACTGCCCTGCCCCCTCTGAGGTGGGCAGCTGGAGGGGCCAGGGCTTTGGATCCCAAGAGAGCAGGGGACCACCAGCGGCTCAACGCATGTGTCCCCAAGGTGGACAGTTGAGCCCCGGGGGGGAGCCACTCCCTCGGTCCCCATGGGGATGGGTGCCTCAGCTCCAGACATCTCCTTTTCTCAGTATGTGCCTTCCAGGTGTTTCCTTTCGCTCGGTGTCCTCTCTTCCCGGGCTGGCTCTCAGACTAATTAGTGTGGGGGCTTAGTGAGCCTGCGGGGAGGAGAGGCAAGCCTTTCCCACGAGCTCAGGTTCCTGCAGCCTAGCCTGGTGGTGGCTGGGCCAGGGCCGGGCCAGGGGAGAAGGCGAAGTATAGGTGAAGGGAGGGTGCGTCTGAGCGGAAGAGGGAAGAATGTTCCATCCTCCCAGGTGAAGAAGGGTGGAGGAGATTGGGAGCAGCCTAGGGAACGTAGAGGGTGAACCTGAGCCTTGACAGCAGGGAACAAGTCACAGGGGTCCTACAGTTTGTTACTGTGTCAAAGCCAGTAAGAGCCCCACAGGGTGAGACCCAAGAGGACAGTACATGCGCCCAAAGAGGCGAAAGGCACACGGAGGGCCGCTCGTTGCATTGGAATGTTCCATTGCCTGGCCTGGGCTTACAGGAGGCAGAAGCGCCCAGGGTGGGAAGTGAGTCTCAGGGGTGACAATGCATGTGGAGAGCAGCCGCCGGGATGGCGCACTCAGACGTGAAGCGGGGGCGCAGGCGGCGCTGGATCCAGCCCCGTGGGGGAGCCGAGGGTTTTTCCCCGGGCGGGGCGCGGGGGATCTGGGCGGACCGGCATCCCAGGTTCCGGATGGACCGATGGGGCCACCCCGCACAACCTCTCCCCTCCCCTGCATCCTCAGACAGGAGCCCTCGGCCCTACAGGAACCTCTCTGGGGTAGGAGTGTGGAGACCAGGGCTTTCCCCGCCAGCTGCGCAGAGGGGTCGCCCGCACTCCCGGCGCCGCCACCGAACCACCTTCAGCCCAGCGCAGCTGGAACAACTGGAAGAAGCCTTTGGGAGGAATCAGTACCCCGACATTTGGGCCCGAGAGGGCCTCGCCCGGGACACAGGCCTCAGCGAGGCCAGAATCCAGGTGACGCCCCAGGACCCCCCACTTCTCCTGGGAAGAAATGTAGATTTGGTGCTCTGGAGCTACTGGGGGATACATTCTCATAAGGCGTTAAAACCCAGGCCTAACCTTTCCTCAGAGCATGGCCTCACCTACACCGCGACTGTCACTTGAATGAAACCCTAAGCTCGAACCTGATTTTCAACACCCTGCCCTCAACCTTAATAGGGATGTGAATTCTGGGGCACCTGGGTGGCTCAGTAGGTTAAGCCTCCAACTCTTAACTTTGGCTCAGGTCATGATCTCACAGTCTGTGGGTTCGAGCCCCAGGGCCTGCTTCGGATCCTCTGTCCCCCTCTTTATCTCTGCCCCTTCCCTTCTCTTTCTCTCTCTCTCTCTCTCTCTCTTAAAAATAAATATTAAAAAAAATAATGATGTGAATTCCAACAGAAATTCAATCTCAACTGTTTGCATGCATATGTACCCTTGTCCCTAACCATGGCCTTGAAACTCAGCCAGCCTGAAGCACCTTCCATCCAAACCATAGAGGTAATCTTAAATATAGCCCCCCCCCCCCCAAATCCAGCCGTGTCTGTAACAATCAAACTCCTCTCCAATAATCCTGGGGGAAGGTTCCTATTCTCTGTGGAGGGAAAATGCCATTGTGTCATATTGATCTCTTTCATGTTGCAAGTTGACATTTCTTAACTCACCCAAATTTGTAGTAGGGCAAATCTAGACACAGGTTGGGGGTGATGGTGTGGGTCTCGTTTTGTTAGTCTAGGCCCAGCTCGCCTATGCCTTTGGGAAGAGATTTACTTCCTCTGCAGTGTCAGAGAGGCTTATGCTCTGTCTCTGAACCTCTGTCATTGAAGGGGAGGGAGGCTCTGATGTGACAGGGCCACCTATTTGAGAGAGAGGCGTTGATGTGGCTATTCTTCCCCTTCCTCAGGTCTGGTTCCAGAACCGCAGAGCTAAGCAGAGGAAGCAAGAGCGGTCGCTGCTCCAGCCACTGGCCCAGCTGTCTCCTGCCACCTTCTCTGGTTTCTTGCCCGAGTCCCCTGCCTGCCCCTACTCCCACCCAACACCTCCTGCACCCATGACCTGCTTCCCTCACCCCTACAACCATGCCCTTCCCTCTCAGCCCTCCACAGGCAGTTCCTTTGCTCGGCCCCACCAGTCTGAAGACTGGTACCCCACCTTGCACCCAACCCCCACCGGTCATCTGCCCTGCCCCCCACCTCCAACCATGCTTCCTCTTAGCCTTGAGCCACCAAAGTCCTGGAACTAAGGTTGAACAGGAGCTGATAAGGTAACCTCCCAGCCTGTGGCCCTGGTGAAACTCAGAGAAAGCTGGGTGGCTTCCCTTCTTCTAAGGATCAAGTAGAAATTTGGTGAGGGGCAGCTCAGGATGGGAATTTAAAAATGGGAGATCTGAAGAAGGCATACTGAGGTGATTAGTTGAGGGAATTTGAGGAGGTGAACCTACTAGAAGGTACAGATAAAATGCTCAATGGAGGTGACCGGGTGGAAGGGTGGTATTGATGATTGGAAGAATTGTTGCCACTGGTGAATGGAAATTATTGAACGTGATAGAACTTTCCGGGCTTCATTGATTGACATCACTATTAAAGATCTTCACCCAGCAGTTTCTAGCTGATTTCAGTAAGGCTTTTGATTTAAAGTCCTTCCTTCCCCATCACCCACCCCACCACCCAAACCAGTCATTAACTTTTGTTCATTAATGTTCTAGAAATATCTCTTGAATTTCCCCTTTTCTGGCCCCATATCTTCTAACTAATCCTCCTCAATGGCTCCCTTAGCTCCAGCCTTTCCCATTGCCACCAGACCTTGCAAACCTGATCATCACAGATTGGCTCTCCCATGTCTTATAAAAAAAAATAATAAATAAGATCTGAGTCTCCAATGTTACCTTCAACCTGACTTTTAAATCGACCACATGTCGGGACGCCTGGGTGGCTCAGTCGGTTTAAACGTCCCATGATCCGTCCTGGTTTAAGCTCAGGTCATGATCTCATGGTTGGTGGGTTCGAGCCCTGCGTTGGGCTCTGTGCTGACACCTTGGAGCCTGGAGCCTGCTTCAGATTCTGTGTCTCATTCCCTTTCGGCCCCTCCCCTGCTTGTGCTCTGTCTCTCAAAAATACATAAATGTAAAAAAAAATTTTAACTGACCGCATGCCGTAACCTATGTGGTTTCTGATAGAGAAGAAACAATTTGATTTAGGGCTCACTTTTCCAAAAATGCCAACCATGAGTCTTAAGGCTCACAAGAGGTCATTCCCAGGAAAAAACCAGCCATGAAGTACCAGCCATGATCTGAACCCTCCTAATAGAAACGTGGTGTGGTCTAGCTGGTGGCACCATTTATATACCATATGGTTTATAATGTCTTTATTTTATTCATAATCTACTTACTTATAGGTAGGCCTACCTCACTTATTGTCAGACTCATAGAAAAATTCTGTGACCACAAGCCCTTAGGGCTTGGATATTCATGTTATTTGTAGTTTAATATATAAACCTGGATTCAAACTTCCTTATTATACCTTTGCTCTTCCAAGTAATTATGCCCTTGGGCCAGACTGCCTTCCAGAAACACCATACCAATGTGCATGGCTCCCAAAAGTACCCGAGTGTCAGTTTCAGCCCATCCTTGTTGGCCTTTACCATTTTTGACATTTTTGTTCACTGGGAGCGATGTATGTCTCCTTGGTGATTATTTGTACATTTTCATTTAATCGATTGCTAGTGAGAGTTGAACAGTTTCGTGTTTATTGGCAATTTATGTACTTCTCTGAGGCATTTGCGCATCGATAGAGTCCTCTTTTCTATTAGTGATGGAGAGCTTTTGTGCAGTAGGGATATAAATATCTGGTTGTATATGTTGCAGCTGTTTTTTTGCCATTTGTTACTTGTATTTTAGCCTTTCGTTTTGTTGTTGTTGCTCTGATCCAGGCATGCTTTATTCCGTGACCAACCACTGCCGCATCCAAGCCACGGTACACAAACCGCAACCCAGCCGTGCAACAGTCTGAGGTTAACAGTACATTGAAGGCTTTTACATTTGAAAAGAAAAATAAAATAAAACCAAAGAGTCCCCAAACCTACACCCCCAACCAAGATGAGTAGTGTAGCAATTTTTAAGCATCTTACGTTTCCGATGCTTACTCAGTGCAACTCCAGTGTCAAAACCCAGTTAAGTCCTAGACTAGAAAGATTGGTTTAGTGAAAAATTGTTTTTAATTTTTTTAACGTTTATTCATTTTTGAGAGACAGAGAAAGAGCACGAGTGGGGGAGGGGCAGAGAGAGAGGGAGACACAGAATCGGAAGCAGGCTCCAGGCTCTGAGGTGTCAGCACAGAGCTGGACGTGGGGCTCGAACCCATGAACTGTGAGATGATGACCTGAGCCGAAGTCAGATGCTTAACCAACTGAGCCACCCAGGCACCCCAGTTTAGTGAAATTTTAATCACATAAATTCTTCAAACATAAATTTGTAATTTTTTACCTTGGAAATGTTATAAAAATTTTAATAGCAAAATACAGGAATAAAAACATATTAACAAAATGTATTCAATCATTTACATTACAAATAAAGGATTTGCAGTTTGTTATTGTAGCCTAATATTTTGATTGTCTGGTTGGTCTAACACAGAGCCTAGCCGACTTTCCTTCTGTAAAGTTCTCCTTATAGGCCTTTTTAAAGTACCGTACATATTTGCAATTATATTGTGCATAGATTCTTAATGGGTAGTTTTCTTTTGTGTTTTAGACTTTCTAAACAAGAGTTTCTGAGAGAAGTAAGCCCATGCTCTAATGCCGTAGGTATCAATTGTATGTAACTTCTGTTTTCAGCACCTAGAATAGTACCAATTATGTAGAATTGGTAGAACTGAGAAAGTATTCACCGAATTCGTTCTCTGTATTGTGTGGTTTGGATGAGGAACCCCAAGGGAGACATCTCCCCTTGTTTTTACTGGCTTCACAAATTTTCCCCACTATATGAGTCAAAATATTACCCCCTGGAATGCCTGGGTGGCATAGTCGGTTGGGCATCTGACTTCGGCTCAGGTCATGATCTCGCGGTTCGTGAGTTCAAGCCCCGTGTTGGGCTCTGTGCTGACAGCTCAGAGCCTGGAGCCTGCTTCAGATTCTGTGTCTCCCTCTCTCTCTCTTCCCCTCCCCTGCTCACACTCTGTCTCTCTCTCAGAAGTAAATAAACATTTAAAAAATTTTTAAAAATATTACATCCTGAATCATCTGAAATTTATTTTAGGATGCGCAATCATGCAAAACACTCATGTAATTTCCTCTCAACCAGCAGCTAGTCTTACCAATATAACTATCCAGTAGTCTAACATTGATTTGTAAGTCCTATTTTCTCATACACGAAGTTCTTATACATACACAGGAGAGTTGTAGACACCTAATTGCCTTCCGTCAATTAGCTTGCCTGTTCTGGCATCTCTATCACAGGGTTTTAATTACCATAAATTTAAGGATTATTGACATCTTTGAAATGTTAAATTGTCTTATCCAAACACAGATGTGTCCTGTCATTTTTTCCAGACTTCTCTTATGTCCCTCATTTCCAGCTTTATAAATTAAAAAAAAAAATGATTCAGTTACAACAAAACAACATGTAATATATATAAAACAAATCTTGGGGCACCTGGGTAGATCAGTCAGTTAAGCGTCTCACTTCCGCTCAGGTCATGATCTCACAGTTTGAGAGTTCGAGCCCCATGTTGGGCTCTGTGCTGACAGCTCAGAACCCAGAGCCTGATTCAGATTCTGTGTCTCCCTCTCTCTCTGCCCCTCCCCTGCTCGCACTTTGTCTCTCTCTCATTCAAAAATGAATAAGCATTAAAACATAAATAAATAAATCTTTTTAAAATTTCTTTTAATGTTTATTTTTGAGAGAGAGAGAGAGGGCGGGAGTGGGGGGAAGAGCAGAGAGAGAGGGAGACACAGAAGCAGGCTCCAGGCTCTGAGTTGTCAGCATAGAGCCTGACAACGGGCTTGAACTCATGAACAGAGAGATCGTGATCTGAGTGAAGTCGGCCACTTGACCGACTGAGCCAGCCAGGCACCCCAATAAAACAAATCTTAATGGAAGTTTTATAAATTACAAAAGCAATATATGCTCTTTGTGACAAGTCTACTCAAAATATTATATAATATATATGATTGTATATTTATATGTATATCAACTTGGACTAACTACAAAAACCTATGTTGATAAAAAAACATTTTTTCAGAAAAATACCCTCATATATCATACCATTTATATAAAGTTTCAACTGTGCAAAATAATTTTAAAAGTGATAATGTAAATGCATTATTAAATTTTTTTTACATTTATTTATTTTTGAGAGACAGAGTGCAAGGGGGGGATGGGGAGAGAGAGAATGAGACACATAACCGAGACATGGAATCTGAAGCAGGCTCTAGGCTCTGAGCAACTGTTCAGCACAGAGCCCAATGCGGGGCTCGAACCCCACGAACCATGAGATCATAACCTGAGCCGAAGCGGATGCTCAACCGACTGAGCCACCCAGGCGCCCTGAAAATGCATTATTAGAATGCATATATATTAAATAAAAATTGGAAACATCCAGTTTCTGGGGGG
>CM053572.1:5721743-5737080 GCA_028646485.1 Cryptoprocta ferox
AAAAAATTTTTTCCTTCAAGCCACAACATCCCTTTCCTTCTCCCCACCAACCAAAGGGGAAATGAAGCCACGGAAGGAAGCTTTTTCTGGAAGACCGTTTCCCAGCAGGATGCAAATCCGAGTTCAGAAAACGGAAGGACTTGCAACGTGAGCTGGGCTTGCAGGGAGGGAGTAGAGGGCAGGAGTTCTGGGGTGGGCTGGGGGGCTCGTGGCTCCCGGGGATGGGGCGATTCAGGGCGCCCCAGCGCACTCCGTAAGACCCCGGGGCTGGCGCGCACCGTCGTCGACTCTCCGAGAGGACAGGGAGGCGCGGTCCCGGAGACCTTGGCGGTCTGGCCCCGGAGCGCGCGGGGAGGGCGCCTGCGGCCCGAGAGGACCTCCGTTCATGCAGCGGGTGCATTTCTTCCAAACCCAGGCGGCGATGGATCGCAGTTTAACAACCAAGCCTAAGAAAAGCCGAAGCTTTTGTTTTTGTTTATTTAGTTGAGATACAGTGCAATATTGGTTTCAGAAAGCAGAGGTTTTAAAACATTCAACTGTGAGAAACCTCTATTGCCGGGAACATTCCACTGAGGGGCAGGACTCCAGGTCGGGGCCGCCTCGCGCTCCACCAGCCTCACCCTCCCAGGTGCTCCAGGGCAGTGCCAGTGCAAACCGCACCTGGCCGCCCTGCAGGATGCAAAGGGCCCTGCGTGGTTGCGGGAACAGCTCTCCAGGCTCGGAGCTCGCGGTCTCCGCAACCCGGGAGCTCACGGCGCACGACGTCAAGTCCTAAGAAGACTTGCCTTCCATGTGCATTTTCGGTTTTTCCTCCAGAACAGAGATGCCTGGCTCCCGAGATTGGCAAGAGGACAAGTGAAGACGCAGCCACTGCTCGCCTGACATCCCTACCCAGCCCCTACTTCCTCCTGTACCACGAAAGACCACTCCAGTTCCAGGGCATATTCAGACGGCACGTCACCCACGCAAACAGCGCCCCCCTTTGGCTCCCTGGGGACAAGGCTCAGCCTGCCTTTGGGAGGATGGAACCTTGTGAATGGGGTCAGTTGCCATTGGGGTTAGGGAACCGAGGGTAAGGGATCTGGGTATGAGTCCTAATTGGGAAAAGGGGGCAAAATTGAGAACCCTGAGAACTTCTCACCAAGTGGAGAAGGACCAGAGATAGTCCCCAAAGTGCTGGGCCAAGAGCAGGGGCCTGGGGCCAGGCTCTAAGACTGTGCTGGCTGGTTTTCCCCACAGGGGCTCATCCCTACCAGACCTCCAACTAGTTCCCACATGTTCCCAGTATCCCTGGAATTAAAACACCCACTCTCTCTTTTCCACCCTAGATGCAAAAGGTGAACCCAAAGTCCCAGTAACAAGAAGGGCTCTGAGAACTTGCCCCTTTTGAACTTGGGTAATTAATTAGCTTCAGATTTTTCCAAGTTCCTGCTCCACTGAGGTCCCTCCATTCCCTTCAACTGCCCCTGAGATTCACCCCCTTAACACTTAGCATCTAACGGCCTGTGGGGTCCTTTACTGCTCTCCTGGCACCCAACTAAGAAGTCCAGAGTGGAATAAGGGTAGGGGTCAACCCCATAGGGTGACTCATTGAGGGTGTGTGTGTGTGTGTGTGCATGTTTGGGGGCTGCAGTGTCTGCATAGGCCCAGGAAGCCACATGGTCAAAGGCTCTGGGACTTAGAGTACTCAGACACTACCCTTATCAATTTATTTGCAGGACTCCTGGGTCCATCTGAGCCCTGCTGTCCCTCTACCAGCAAATGGGACAGGGAACGTTGGAGTAGGACATCCCAACTAGCAGCTAGAACACTGCTGGGAGATTCTGGCATTTTCTAGGAGGAGATGGGCCCATGTGCCCCAGGGTTAGGGGAATGGGGACCACTCAAGAACTAGGGCCTGAGCCTGGCTATGGCGGGGGGGGGGGGCACATGGGTGTAGACAGCTGCCTCTCCACCATATAGGTTCTTCAGTCACATGGACAGGACCCCCAAGGTCAAGGAAGTCAGGTCCTCTTGCTTGGCAATTTTTTTATGAATGAAGCTGCTATAAACATCCACATGCAGACTTTTCTGTGGACATAGTTTTTTTTTTAAAGGTTTTATATAATGTTTACTTAATATGTGGACAAAAGTTTTCAACTCCTTTGGGTGAGTACCAAGGAGCACGATCCTATGACAAGATTACATTTAGTTTTGTAAGAAATGACTGGTCTCCCAAAGTAGCAATGCCATTTTTCATTCTCACCAGCAGTGAATGAGATTTCCCATTGCTTCACATCCTCACCAGCATTTGGTGTTAGTGTTCTGGATTTTAGCCACTCTAATAAGGAGTAGAGTGGTATTTCATTGTTGTTTTAATTTGCATTTCCCTGGGCGTCTGGGTGGCTCAGTCGGTTAAGTGTCCCACTTCCACTCAGGTCATGATCTCATGGTTCGTGAATTCAAGCCCCACGTTGGGCTCTGTGCTGACAGCTCAGAGCCCGGAGCCTGCTTCGGATTCTGTGTCTTCCTCTCTCTCTGCCCCTCCCCTACCTGCACTCTGTCTCTCTCTCTCTCTAGGACCCTGGTGTGGCCCCAGGGCTACACCGGGAGTTGAAAACTGCTGGAAATCCCGGTAGTTAGCCTCTCCCTTCCTGTTTAGAGCTTTTCCACACTGTCCAGGAAACAGCCCCATACAATTCTGGGGAGGAGGGTACCAACCTGTAGGCTGGTGCTTACCACACCCCACTGGGTACTAGGCAGTAACGAACAGTCACACAGTGTTCCCCCTCAGGAGCCGTGGCCTGGTGGTGGCGATGAACACTGAGGATGCCAAGCAGTGACCAACACCCAGAGCCTCCAAGGACAGCCCCTTAGAAGGGAGGAGGAAAGGGGATCACAGTTGAGGCAGGTGAAGAGAAATAATAAAACTAAATCCATAAAGGTAAGAGGAGGAAAAAAGAAAACAAATAGAAAACATCTAGCAAGAACATAGATTTTAATCCAGCTGTATCAATAATCCCTTTAATGTGAATGGCCTAAATGTACCAGTTAAAAGACAGAGATTGTCACTTTGGACAAAAGAAAAAGACCCAACTATATGTGGTCTTCAAGAAAATCTTCTTTAAGTACAAAGACATAGGTAGATTTAAACAGTAGTCATAAGGGGGGAGAAGGGTAATTTTGCTTACCAGGTTACAGTTGGCGATGTTTGGAGACATTTTTGGTTTTCAAAGCTAGGAGGTGCTACTGACATCTTGTGAGTAAAGGCCAGGGACATTGCTAAACATCCTGCGATGGACAGGAAAATCCCGCACAACAAAGAATTATTTATCCCAGAATGTCATTAGTTCTGAGGTTAAGAAAGTTTAGGGTAAATTTTTAAAAATTAGAGAGATATAATGAAAAACAGTAATCCAAAAAAGTTGAAGGGCGCCTGGATGGCTCTGTTGGTTAAGCTTCGGCTCAGGTCATGATCTTGCAGTTCGTGAGTTCGAGCCCCAAGTCGGGCTCTGTGCTGACAGCTCAGAGCCTGCTTTGGATTCTATGTCTACCCCTCTCTCTGCCCCTGCCCTGCTTGCACTCTGTCTCTCTCTCTCAAAAATAAACATTAAGAAAAGATTTTTTTTAAAAAGTTGAGCTCATCATGTTTATTTCAAATTAGATTTCAGAACAACAATGCTATTAGAGATAAAGTGGGATATTACAAATGAAAAAGAGGTTAATTCTCCAAGAAGACATAACAACCCTAAATATGTATGAACCTTCATTCACAAACATCAAATTCCACACAGCAAGACAAATAGATCTGCAAAGAAAAGTTGGTGAATTGACAATTATGATTGGGACTTCAACACCCTTCTCAGTAAAAGAACAAGTAGGCAGAAATTTGGCAAAAATATAGACGACTTGAACAGAACTATCAAATTGACCTAAATGACATTTACAGAACATTCCAGTCCAACAGTAGCAGAATACATGTTCTTTCCAAGTGTACATGGAGCATTCATCAAAATACATCATATTCTGGGAAATAATACAAAATTTAAAAAATTGAAAAAAAGTTAAAGTTAAAAATGTATGTTCTCAAACTATAATGGAATTAAACTAAAAATCAATAAGGGAAAGATGAAAGTAACATGTACAAACATTTGGAAATTGAGCAACACACTTGTTTTTTTGTTATATAAATATTTAGATATTATATTTATTTTTTAATATAAATAATTGTCAAATGGTTTCCATGCAACACCCAGTGCTCATCCAAACAAGTTTAACAACACACTTGTAACATGGATCAAAGAGGAGGTCTTAAGGGAAATTAAAAGAATATTCTTAACAGAATAGAAGTGAAAATACAATATATTTAAATTTGTGCAATGCAGTTAAGCAACGGATAGAGGGAAATATATAGCATTAAATTATTTTATTAGAATAGAAATAAGATCTAAAATTAATAACCTGATGTCTACCTTAAGAAACTAGAGGGACAGATTATAACTAAAGCAAGCAGAGAGAAGAAAATAACAAAGATCAGAATAGTAGCTAATGAAATTGAAAACAGAAAAGGAATAGGGAACAAGCAATGAAAAAAAAGCTGATTCTTTGAAAAGATCAATAAAACTGATGGCCCTCTAGCCAGTTTGACCAACAAAATATGAGAGAAGACACAAATTATCAACAGCAGTGATGAAACAGGAGACATTACTACTGATACCACAGATATTAAAGAGGATGATAAGGGAATACTATGAAACTCCATGTTTTTTGACAACTTAGATGAAATGGACCAATTTATTGAAAGACACAAACAACCAAAACTCAAGAAGAAATAGGTAATTTTTAATGGATTTATAGTTTATTTTTTTTATTTTTTAAATTTTTGTTTATATTTGAGAGAAAGAGAGAGATGAAACTTGAGTGAGGAAGAGGCAAAGGACAGAATCTGAAGCAGGATCCAGGCTCCGAGCTGTCAGCTGTCAGCACAGAGCCAGACGCGGGGCTCGAACTCATAAACCCTGAGGTCATGACCTGAACCGATGTCAGACACTTAACCAACTGAGCCACCCAGGCACCCCATAATGGATTTATAGTTTATACCTTCAAAAACAAATAAAACAACACTCAAGGCCTAACATGTTTTACTGCTGAATTCTACCAAACATTTAAGAACAAAATAATGCCAATTCAAAACAGTGTCTTCCAGAATATAGAAAAAAGGATCACCTCCCAATTCATTTTATGAAGCCAGAATCATTCTAACAGTATAAATAGACAAAAGATATTACCAGAAAACTACAGACCAATAGCCCTCGTGGACACAGATATAAAAATCAATAAAATATTAGAAGTTGAATCCAATAATATATTAAAAAAGGATACTACATCATCACAAAGTGGAGCTCAATGCAAGAAGGTGAGGCTGATTCAATATTTGAAATCAATCATCTAATTAATTACAGTAACAAATAAAAGTAACCCTATAATCATCTCAAGAGATACAGAAAAAGCATTTGATAAACTTCATTATCTGTTAATCATAGAAATTGTCAGCAAAATAGTGGTGAGAGGGAACTTCCTTAACCAAATAAAAGGCATCTACATAACCCTACAGCTAACATGCTACTTAATGGTAAGAGACTGAATTCATCTCCCTGAAAACGGGGAACGGGGAAGGGCATACTCTCCAGCCACTGCTATTCAATATTATATCAAAAGCTGTAGCTAGTTCAATAAAGCAAGAAAAAGAAATAAAACACATACAGGTTGGAATCGAAGAAATAAAACTAGGAGCATCTGAGTGGCTCAGTTAAGCATCTGACTCTCGATCTCAACTCAGGTCTTGATCTCAGGGTTGTGAGTTTAGGCTCTGCACTGGTCTCTGTGCTGGGCGTGAAGCCTACTTAAAAAAAAAAAAAAGCTGTCTTTGTTCTCAGAAAACGTTACTTATTATGCCAAAAAACCCCCGGAATCTACAAAACCAAAACAAAACCCTAGAACTCATGAGTTTAAGAAGGTTACAAGGGGCACCTGGGTGGCTCAGTTGGGGTCATGATCTCATGGTTAGTGGGTTCAAGCCCTGCGTCCAGGTCTGGACTGACAGCTTGGAGCCTGCTTGGGATTGTCTCTCTCCCTCTGTCTCTGCCCCTCCCCTACTTGTATGCTCTCTCTCCCTCTCAAAACAAACAAACAAACAAACAAACATTTTTTAGACAAGTTTACAGGATACAAGGTCAATATACCTAAGCCTTTTTACTGGGAACTGGCAAACTGTAAAGGTCCAATTAGTACATATTTTAGTTTTCTGGACCTCATGGTCTATGGCAACCAAACTCGATAGTTAATGGCGGGAAAGCAGCCGTAGACGCTATGTAAATGGTAAGGGAGCATGGCTGTGTTCCAATAATACCTTATTTATGGACACTGAAATTTGAATTTCATATAATCTTGTGTCCCAGCTCAGGTCATGATCTCACAGTTTGTGGGTTCGAGCCCCGCGTCCGGCTCTGTGCTGACAGCTTGGAGCCTGGAGCCTGCTTCAGATTTTGTGTCTCCCTCTCTTTCTGCCCCTCCCCTGCCTGCACCCTTTGTCTCTCTCAAAAATAAATAAACATTTAAAAATTAAAAAAAAATAGTAACAATAAAATTTAGTATTTAGGTATAAATTTAATAAAATATGTGCAGGATCTGTACGCTGAAAACTCTTAACATTCTGCTGAACGTAAGTAGATGACACTTAAGTATACAGGGATGCCGTTTTCATGGCTCAGAAAACTCAATATTCTGAGGAGGCCAAGTTTTCCCTCAATTGATCCAGAGAGTCAATGCGATTCCAGTCGAAGTCCCTGCCGGCTGTTTGTGTGCAGATACCGACGCGCTGCTGGAGACTTGTGAACAGCACTCCGAGAACCCTAGATCCGGAAACGTGAGGGTTGATTGGCTGACGAATAAATTTTACTTTCTCTCAACGTAGCTTGGTGTTGTTTTGCATACTCGCAGACCACACCGCGCCCAGAGATGAACTTGGGCCAGAGCAACCCTGGCCCCCTGAGAGGAGACACTGGACACCAGCGAACCCACCACTTGGGAGGCTTTTTACCCGACCCTGGCTCTACAGGGGAGGGATTTGGGCCAGACCAGCTCCGCCCCAAGGCGGGCCCTTCTGCGCCAGGCGAGCCTCCGCGCACCCGAGCGCCAAGGGACTGCAATCCCCAGGATGCTCCGCGGCGTTGCCGCCCACACGCGGCTGCCCAGGTCCCTGCGGGGAGCAGCCTCCGACCTGGAGAGAAGTCGCCGGCCGGGGTCGAGTGCGCTGCAGTCCAGGTGACGAGGCGGCCGGCGTGGGTCCCGCGGGGAGCGGCTTTGGTACGTCTGGTCGGAGCAGCAGGGGAGAAACCCCCGCCCAGATGGGCTCCAAACCGGAACTCCTGAGCGCCCTTCTGATGGCCCTGCGTCCCCTGCTGACCTTGAGCGTGCCTGTCCCATTACCGAGGCGAAGCCGCCGAGTCTGAGTCTCGCCGTCTTGGAACAGCTGCCGCGTGTCTGCTTATCTGGTTCGTGCTTTCTCGTTTTCAAGAAACGCTGGTAGCTTTCATCGTTAAGTTTCTCGCGAGTCTTCTTAAAATCGCTCCCAGGGATTCGCTTTTGTTGCTTCGCGAATAGGACGCCCTCTCCCCTCCTTCCACCACAACGTCTTGCTGGTTTTATTAGCCACGGAGAGGAAAGCTTCTGCTTATTCTTGCATTAGTCACCTTGCTGAACCGTTTTCTGAATTCTTAACCGTATTTGTGTGTGTGTTCCTTGCTCCAGGACTGTTGGAAAAGTTCAACATACTTACCTGTCTTTGGGGGTTTCGAATTGAACTGCATTGGCTAAAACGTCTGGAACCGGGTGGCGTAAAGGTGTTAATAAAGCGGCCTGATTTTGGCACACGTGGTGCGGAGAGGCCTCTGGTGTTTGAACAGCAAGCGTTTGCTTTAGCTTAGATGCTGTTTGACGTGAAAGGAAACGTCATCCTAGTCGTGTTAGTGATGTGTGTATATGTACATGCTCATATATGCACATAAAGTAGAGAAACGGTGACGTTTCAACCAGGACTTAAATTGAAATGGATCTTTTTCCTGTTTTGCTGTTTAACATGATACGTCATATAGGATCCGTCACAGTGGACCCGCTATGAAGCCCGGGGATAAATCCAACGTGATTGTATTAGTCATTCTCTTAATATACCTTAGATTCTATTTGGTTATCTGACTTTATTTATCCTAATAAATATCTTTATCAGGTTCAGGTATCATAGATTCCTTTGCATAATGAGCTAGATCGATCCACATCTTTTGGGTTTTTTTCTAAGAAATATTCAGTATGCAATGGAAATCATCTCTAAAATGTAAAACCATCTAGATTCAGAGCCTCTGAGGTATTATTCTTTGTTCCATTTTATCTATTTTTTTGTTTTAGTGTTACTTTTCTCTGAATGTATTTTCTAACATATTGTCAATTTTGTTGGAATTCTCAATTTTGTGAGTAAATAAGAAGCCATAGTTGTTTTTGTTTGTTTACATTTTCTTTCACCAGTGCTGTGTACACCATTCTTATGTAACATCTTTATTTCTTCTTTTCCTCCTACCCCTCTTCCTTCTTCATAAGAGGAACTTGAATTTTCTCTTTATTTGCTTTCTACTCTCAGAGGAAGGCTGAAGTGCCCAGAGGGAAATTGGGATGTCAGACAGAGGGCCAACCATCGCAGAAGAGATTTTTCCCCGTTCTTGCCGGACTGCTTTTCCTCTACCTATTCAAGAGGACTGTCTGAATTCCTTTTTTTTTTTTTTTTTTTTAAGGTTTTTTTGTTTGTTTCTTTTCAGTAATCTCTGCACCCAGTCCAGTATGGGGCTCAAACTCACCACCCTGAGATCAAGAGTCTCATTCTTTTCCGACTGAGCATCTGTATCCTAGAAATAAATTGCATTTCCTGGTGGATAATCCTTTTAATGTGTATTTGAATTTAGTTTGTTAATATTTTGTTGAGAATTTTTGCATCTATGTTCATCACGGATATTGGTCTATAGTTTTCTTGTAGTATCCTTATCTGGCTTTGGTCTCAGAGTAATTCTGGCCTCCCGATATGAATTGGGAAGACTTGAGAAGAATTGGTATTCATTCTTATCTAAATGTTTGCTAGAATTAACCAGGAAAGCTGTCTGGTCCAGAGGCTTTATGTGTTGGGAGGTTTCGATTACTGAATCCATCTTTCCTGGCACTGTCTGTTCAGAGTTTCTGTTTCTTCATAATTCAGTCTTGATAGGTTGTAAGTTTCTAGGAATTTAGTTATCCTAAATTCCTTCTAGGTTATCCAGTGTTTTGTTATGTAATTGTTCACAGTACTCTTATGATCTTATGTATTTCTGTAGTATCAATTTTTTTTAAGTTTATTTATTTATTTATTTATTTAGAGAGAGAGCGAGCGAGCGAGCACGAGCAGGGAAGGTGCAGAGAAGGTGCAGAGAGAGTGAGAGAGAGGAAGACACAGAATCTGAAGCAGGTTCCAAGCTCTGAGCCATCAGCCCAGAGCCTGCCCGGGGGCTCCAACTCATGAGCCATGAGATCATGACCTGAGCCGAAGTCAGACGCTTAACCGACTGAGCCACTCAGGCGCCCCTCTGTAATATCAGTTTTAATTTGTCTTCTTTAATTTTAGTTTTGAACAAGATTAAATAGGAGTCATAAGAGTGGATATCTGTCCCTTCCCAGTCTTTGAAGTATCTAGTTTCTCATCATTAAGTGTGTTGTTAACTGTAGGTTTACGTAGATGTCCTTTATCATGTTCAGGAGGTTCCCCTTTATTCTTGTTGATTTGAATCATGAATAAATGTTGGATTTTTTAAATGAGTTTTATGCATGTATATATATGCTTCGTATGATTTTTCTTCTTTAGTCTGTTGATGTGACGGATTATATTAATTGCTTTTCAAATATTGTAGCAGCCTCGCATCCCTGCAGTAAACCCCACTTGTTCATGATGTATAATTTTTTTAATCCATTAAAAATTTTTTTTCCACTGTTTATTTTTGAGAAAGAAAGAAAGAACGCTAGCGCGAGCCAGCACGAGAGGGGGAGGGGCAGAGAGAGAGGGAGACAGAATCCCAAGCAGGCTCCAGGCTCTGAGCTGTCAGCACAGAACCCGACACGGGGCTTGAACTCATGGACCGTGAGATCATGACTTGAGCCGAAGTCGGACACTCAACTGACTGAGTCGCCCAGGCGCCCCTACATTTTTTGATTCATTTGCTAATATTTTGTTGAGGATTTTTGCAACTATGTTTATGAAAGATAGTGGTCTGTACTTTACTTGTGAAGTCTTCATCTGGTTTTTGTTATTAGGGTAATTCTGGCCTAGTAGAATGAGTTAGCAAGAGTGCTCTCTGCTATTTTCTGGAAGCTATGGTAGGGACTAGGTATTCTTCCTCGGTTGTGTGGTAAAACCATCACTGGTAGCACCATCTGTGCTTGTTGCTCTCCTTTTAGAAGCTTATTAATTATTGTTTCAGTTTCTTTTATTGCTCTATTCAGATTTCAAATTTCTCTATTACATGAGTTTTGTTTCGTTCAAAGAATTTTATTGAATCTATTAAATTTGGGGGCATGGGATTGTTTGTAATAACTCTTTTTAATGTCTGTGGAATCAATAGTGATGACCTCTCTTTCATTTATGGTGTTTGTGTATTTGTAATTTGTGATAACAAATTTTTCTTGGTTAGCCCTAATAGAATTGTATCAAATAGCCAATGTTTGGTGTTCATTGATTTTTCTCTAGTGATTTTCTGTTTTCAAATTCACTGACTTCTGTTCTAATTTTTATTATTTCTTTTGTTTGCTTTGAGTTTATAGTGCTCATTTTCCTCTGTTTTCCTAAGATGGAAGTTTAAATGATTGATGTTAGAAATTTTAATTTCCTAATTAAAAAAATTTTAATTTTCTAATGTATGATTAATTGCTATAAATATCCCTAATACACATTGCTTTTACTGACTCCTACATATTTTAGTATGTTGTATTTTCATTTTAACTTAGTTAAATATATGTTTAAACTTCTTTTCCGAGTTCCTCCTTGACCCAAGTGTTATTAGAAGTGTGCTGTTTAATCTCTAATCTTTATTTTGATATTTTCCAGCTATCTTTAGGTTACTGAGTTCCAGTTTAATTCCACTGTGGTATGATTTTCAGTTAAAAAAATTGTTAAGGGGGCAACTGGCTCAGTCGGTTGGGTGTCCAACATCGGCTCAGGTCATGATCTCATCACCCTACGTCGGCCTCTGTGCTGACAGCTCAGAGCCTGGAGCCTGCTTTGGATTGTGTCTCCCTCTCTCTCTGCCTCTGCCCCGCTCATGCTTTGTGTCTTCCTCCTTCAAAAATAAACAAACATTAAAAATTTTTATTTGCAATATTGTTAAGGTGTTTTTATGGCCCAGAGTATGGAATAGCCTGATAAATGTTGGAAGTGAGCTTGAGAAGAATGTGTATGCTGCTGTGGTTGGATACAGTATTCTATAGGTATCAATTAGATCCAAATGATTGATGGTGTTATGTAGTTAAACCCTATCCTCACTGATTTTCTACCAACTGGGTAGGTCCATTACTGATAAAGAGATGTTTTGAAGTCTCCAAGTATAATAGTGAATTTGTCTATTTCTTTTTGCAGTTCTGTCAGTTTTTATCTCACATAGTTTGATGCTCTGTTGTTAGGTGCATACATGTTAAGGCTTATTGTCTTCTTGGAAATTGATTCCTTTACCATGATGTAATGTCCCTCTTTGTCTCTTATAAATTTCCTTGTTTTGAAGTTGGCTTTGAAATTAATATAGCTTGTCCATCTTTCTTTTGATTAGACTTAGCAAGGTATATCTTACTCCATCCCTTTACTGTTAATCTTTATGTGTCTTTTTATAGTGGGTTTCTTATAGACAACATATAGTGGGTCTTTTCCTATTTTAATCCACTCTGACGGTCTCTGTCTTTTAATTGGTGTATTTAGACCACTCACATTTAAAGTGATTGGTATAGTTGGGATAATATTTACCATGTTTATAAGTGTTTTTTGTCTATTATATTTGTTCTTTTAAAAAATCTTCCCCTCTTTTTCTGCTTTCTTTTTTTTTAGGTTTATGTATTCTGAGAGAGAGAGAGAGAGAGAGAGAGAGCAAGCGAGCAAGCATGTGTGCACATGCAGGGGAAGGACACAGAGCAAGGGAGAGAATCTTAAGCAGGCTTTACATCCAGCATAGAGGCCAATATGGGGCTCGATCTCACAACCATGACATCATGGCCTGGGCCAAAATCAAGAGTCAGATACTTAACTTACTGAGCCACCCAGGTGACCCTGCTTTCTCTGGTTTTAACTGAGCTTTTTGTATGATTCCATTTTTTTCTCCTTTGCATACTTCTTTAAAATTTTTAATGTTGCCCTAAGTTTGAAATATACATTTTCAGCTAATATCTGCCTACTTTCAGCTAGTACTAGACTGCTTCATGGGTAGTGTGGGTACCTTATAAGAATATTCTCAATTCCATATCTTATTCCTTATGACATTTTTGTCATTTCTTTAACTTATCCATATATTATAATCTCATAGTATATTGTTATTCTCATTACTTTGAACAAACAGTAGTCTACCAGATTTTTTGAATTATTTAAGTTTTTATTATTGGAATATAGTTGATATACAATGTTATATTAGTTTTAGGTGCACAACATAGTAATTTGACAATTCTATACATTATGCAATACTCAACTACTATATGTGTAGTTACAGTCTATACTACAGTCTATAACTAAAATATAATATTATTGATTGTATTCTCTATACTGTACTTTTCATCTCTGTGACTTATTTATTTTATAACTGGAAGTTTGTACCTCTCAATCCCCTTTATCCATTTTGCTCATGTGCCGCCCCCCTCTCCTTTTGGGGTTTTGTATTTGTTGTTTATTTGTATTTTAGATTTGAAATATATATGAAATCATATTTTCTGTCTGACTTATTTCACTTAGCCTAATAACCCCTGGGTCCATCCATGTTGTCAGGAGTGATAAGGCCTCATTCTTTTTTATGGCTTAATAACATTTGATTGTGTGTGTATATGTATATACACACTACATCTTCTTTATCCACTTCTCTTTATCCACTTCTCTATCAATGGACACTTAGGTTGGCTCTATATCATCTTGTAAATAACTCTCCAATGAACATAGGCATGCATATATACATATTTTTAATTACATTATTTTTTAAAATTCAAATTGAAGTTAGTGAACATACAGTGTGGTCTTGGCTTCAGGAGTAGAACCCAGTGATTCATCTCTTACATGTGACACCCAGTGCTCATTCCGTAAAGTGCCCCCCTTAATGCCCATCACCCATTTACACATCCCCCCACCCACCTCTCCTCCAGGAACCCTCCGTTTGTTCTCTGTATTTAAGATTCTCTCATGGTTTGCCTCCCTCTCTGTTTTTCTTATTTTTCCTTTCCTTCCTCTATGTGCATCTGTTGAGTTTCTCAAATTCCATATATGAGTGAAATCATATGATATCTGTCTTTGTCAGACTGACTTATTTCACTTAGCATAATACCCTCTAGTTCCATCCATTTTGTTGCAAATGGCAAGACTTCATTCTTTTTGATCGCCAAGTAGTATTCCAATGTATGTATGTGTGTGTATATATATATATATATATATATATATATATATATATATACACCACATCTTTTTTTATCCATTCATCAGGACATTTGGGCTCTTTCCATAATTTGGCAATTGTTGATAGCACCACTGTAAACATTGGGGTGCATGTTCCTCTAAGAATTAGCATTTTTTTATCCTTTGGATAAATACCTAGTAGTGCAATTGCTGGGTCATAGGGTAGTTCTATTTTTAATGTTTTGAGGAACCTCCATACTGTTCTCCAGAGTGGCTGCACCAGTTTTTTTCTCACCAGTACTGCAAGAGGGTTCCCCTTTCTCCGCATCTTTGCCAGCATCTGTTGTTGCCTGAGTTGTTAATGTTAGCCCTTCTGATAGGTGTGAGGTGCTATCTTGTGGTTTTGATATGTATTTCTCTGATGATAAGTGATGTCGAGCATCTTTTCATGTGTCTTTTAGCCATCTGGATGTCTTCTTTGGAAAAGTGTCTATTCATGTCTTCTGTCCATTTCTTCACTGGATTATTTGTTTTTTGGTTGCTCAGTTTGGTAATTTTTTTATAAAGATTTTGGATACTAACCCTTTATCCAATATGTCATTTGCAAATATCCTCCCATTCCATCAGTTTCTTTGTAGTTTAGTTGATTGTTTCTTTGCTGTGCGGAAGGTTTTTATCTTGATGAGGTCCTAGTAGTTCATTTTTGCTTTCATCCTTGCCTCCTGAGACATGTCAAGTAACAAGTTGCTGCAGCCAAGGTCAAAGCGATTGCTGCCTGTTTTCTCTTGTAGGATTTTGGTGGTTTCCTGTCTTATATTTAGGTGTTTCATCCATTTTGAGTTTATTTTTGTGTATGGTGTAAGAAAGTGGTCCAGTTTCATTCTTCTGCATGTTGCTGTCAGTTCTCCCAGCACCATTTGCTAGAGCCTTTTTTCCATTGGATACTCTTTCCTGCTATGTTAAAGATGAAGTGGCCATATATTTGTGGGTCCATTTCCAGGATCTCTATTCTATTCCATTGATATGTGTCTGTTTCTGTGCCAGTACCATACTGTCTTGATTACAGCTTTGTAATCCACCTTAAAGTCCATATATATTTTTGAACGTCTGTTTTTGTTTCTCTTGGGTAAATACCCAGTAATGGAATTACTGGGTCATATGGTATTTCTAAGTTTTTGAGGAACCTTCATTGTTTCCCACAATGGTTGCACCAATTTATATTCCCACCAGCGTCGCATGAGGGCTCCCTTTACTCAACATCCGTGCCAACACTTGTTATTGCTTGTCATTTTGATAGTAGTCATTCTGGCAGGAGATACCTCATTGTGGTTTCGATTTGCATTTTCCTGATAATGAATGATGTTGAGCATCTTTTCATGTGTCAGTGGGCCATTGGTATGTCTTTTTTTTTTTTTTTAACTTTAGAGTTTATTGTCAGGTTGGTTTCCATGTAACACCCAGTGCTCTTCCCCACAAGTGACCTCCACCATGACCATCACCCCCCTTCCCCTGTCCCCCTCCCCCTTCCGCCCTCAGTTGGTTTTCAGTATTCAAGAGTCTCTCATGATTTCCCTCCCTTCCTCTCCCTAACTCTTTTTCCTCCTTCCCCTCCCCATGGTCCTCTGTTAGGTTTCTCCTGTTAGACCTATGAGTGAAAACATA
>CM053572.1:5737580-5778480 GCA_028646485.1 Cryptoprocta ferox
TGTACTGGGCACCTGTTAGTATTGCTCTATTAAAGGAGGCTCATTGACTGTCCAGGACCTGTCGTTTCAGGAAGTGTTCTTTTAATGGTGTCTCTCGGTTTCTCTTGTTGTGCCTTTGATTATTTTACTTCCCTGGTCAGTGATATTTGGGACTCTCTGCCATGTGCACTTTGGCTTGTTTCTTGAAGTAGCCCCTTTTAAAAAATCTGGAATAGAGCCACGGCAGGCCAGGAGCAGAGCCTCCTCCAAACCACGAGGATCTTGGTATGTCTTCTTTGGAAAAATGTTCATTCAGGTACTCTGCTTATTTTTTAATCTGATTATTTGCGGGCTTTTTTTGGGTGTTTATTCTTTATATATTTTGGATATTAATCGCCTACTAGATTAATTAATTATCCCATTCAGTAGGTTGCCTTGTCAGTTTGTTAATGGTTTCCTTCATTGTGCAAACATTTTTTAGTTTGGTGTAGTCTCAACAGTTTATTTTGCTTTTGTTTCCCTTGCATGAGGAGACATAACCAGAAAAATGTTGCTAAGGCCGATGTCAAAGAAATTATTGCTCTATGTTTTGTTTTATGACTTGTATGATTTCAGGTCTCACATTTAGGTCGTTAGTCCATTTTGAGTTTAATTGTATTGTATAAAAAAGCGGTCCAATTTTGTTTGTTTTTTGTTTTTTTTTTTTAATTTCATCTTATTGCATGTAGCTGTACAGATTTCCCAACACCATTTATTGAAGAGATTATCTTTTCCCATTGTATATTCTTGCCTTTTTTTCATAGATTAATTGACCATATGAGTGTGGATTTATTTCTGGGCTCTCTATTCTCTTCTGTTGATATGCATGTCTCTATGCCAGAACCATAGTGTTTTGATTACTATAGCTTTGTAGTGTAGTTTGAAATCTGTGGTGGTGATACCTACAGCTTTGTTCTTTCCCATGACTGCTTTGGCTATTCAGGGTTCTTTGTGGTTCTACATGCATTTTAGAATTATTTGTTCTAGTTACATGAAAAATATAATTAGAATTTTGATAGGGATCGCATTGAATCCTTAGATTGTTTAGGGTAGTGTGGACATTTTAACAATGTCAATTCTTCCAATCCATGAGCATGGTTTCCTTTGCATTTGTGCTGACTTCATTTTTTTCATCTATGTCTTATAGCTTTCAGAGTATATGTCTTTTACCTTCTTGGTTAAATTTATTCCTAGATATTTTATTCTTTTTGGTGCAATTGTAAATTGAATTGCTTTATTTCTCTTTTACTTTGTTATTAGTGTATGGAAGTGCAACAGATTTCTGTATATTAATTTTGTGTCTGCAAAATTACTGAATTCACTTATTACTTTTAATAGCTTTTTGGCACGGTCTTTATGGTTTTCTATATATAGTATCAACTGCAAATAGTGATAGCTTGACTTCTTTACCAATTTCAATGCCTTTTAGTTTTTTCTTACCTGATTGCTGTGGCTAGGCTATATTGAGTAAAAGTGACAAGAGTGGACATCCTTGTTCCTGATCTTAGAGAAAAAGATTTCAGGTTTTCACCATTGAGTGTGATAGTAGCTGTGGGTTTGCAATATGGCCCTTATTATGTTGAGGTATGTTCCCTCTGTACCCACTTTGTTGACAGTTTATCATGAACAGATACTGAATTTTGTCAAAAATCTTTTTCTGCATCTATTGGGATGATTATATAATTTTTTATCCTTTTTGTTAGTTGGATGTATCACATTGATTTCGCAAATATTAGACATACTTGCCTCCCTAGAATAATCCTTTAATGTATATTTCAATTTAGTTTGCTGATATATTCTTGAGGATATTTTCATCCATGTTCATCAAGGGTATTAGCCTGTAGTTTGACATTTTATAGTGTCTGTCTGGTTGTGGTATCAGGGGAGTGGTGAATTTGGAGTTTTTCTTTGTCTTCTATTTTTTTGGAATAGTTTGAGAAGCATAGGTATTACTTTTCTATAATTGTTTGGTAGAATTCACCTGTGAACCAATCTGGTCTTAGACTTTCGTGGGGTTTTTTTTTTTTTTTTTTTTCCTAACTCAGTTTTGTTACTAGTAATGGGTGTATTCAGACCAATTGGTTTGTTTTCTATTTCTACCTGATTCCATTTTATAAGATTATATATTCCTATATATTTATTCATTTCTTGTAGGTTGTCCACTTTGTTGGCACATAACTTTTAGTAGAAGTCTCTTATAATCCTTTGTATTTCTGTGGAACTGATACTTCTTTTTCATTTCTGATTTTATTTATTTGTACCTCGCCCTTTTTGCCTTGAATAGTCTTGCTAAAGGTTTATTAATTTGGTTTATGTTCTTTCAAAGAATCAGCTCTTGGTTTCATTGATCTTTTCTATTTTTTTTTTAGTCTTTTTCATTTATTTCTGCACTGATCTTTATTATTTCCTACCTTCCAACTTTGAGCTTTGTTCTTCTTTTTCTATTTCCTTTACTTGTAAAGTTAGAATGCTAGTTTGAGATTTTTCTTGTTTCTTAAGGTAGGCCTGTATCACTATCAACTTCAGCTTCCTTCTTAGAACTGCTTTTGGGACCATTGTTTTTCCATTTTAACTTGTCCCTATGGTTTTTTTTGTTTTTTTTTTTTGTTTTTTTGGTTTGTTTTTAATTTCCTCTTTGATATCTCCATTGACCCACCTAGAAGTCTCTGCCTATTGGGTTTTTTCCCACTTTTTTCTTGTAATTGATTTCTAGTTTCTTACTGTTATGGTTGGAAAAGATGCTTGATATTATTTCAGTCTTCTTAAATTTATTGAGACTCGTTTTGTGGCCTAACATGTGATCTCTCCTGGAGAATGTTCCATGTGCACTTGAAAGGAATGTGTACTGTTTGGGGCTGTTTGGGGATGGAATGTTCTGGATATATCTGTTCATTCCATCAGGTCTAATGTGTCATTTAGGTGCTGTGATGTTGGTGCACAGATATTTACAATTGTTACATCCTCTTGTTGGATAGATTCCTTTTTCCTTATGAAATTCCCTTTCTTGTTTCTTGTTACAATTTTTGTTTTAAAGTCTTTTTTGTCTGATACAAGTATTGCTACCCCAGCTTTTTTTTTTTTTTCCTTCTATTTGCATGGGATATCTTTTTCCATTCCTTCACATTTAGTCTCTATGTGTCTTTAGGTCTGAAGTGAGTATCTTTTTGGCAGCACATAGATGTGTCTTTTTTTTTTGTTTTTTTTTTTAATCCATTCAGTTACCCTAGATCTCTGGATTGGAGCATTATATGAATGTTATACTTTTTGTAATTGTCCAACAGTTCTTGGATAGCTATTCTGTTTTAAAATTTTTTTTTTCTCTTTGCATTTCAGTTTGAGAAAGCTTTGTTGACTTATCTTTAAGGTCACTGATTATTTTTTCACCTCTGTTAATCTCTTACAGGGTTTTTTTTATTTCTAGATGTATTCATTTATTTATAGGACACACGTGGGAGGGGCACGTGTTTAATTTTGAGAGACACAGAGCGTGAGTGGGGGAGGGGCAGAGAGAGAGGGAATACACTGAATCTGAAGCAGGCTCTAGGCTCTGAGCTGTCAGCACAGAGCCCAACACGGGGCTTGAACTCACGAACTGCAAGATCATGCCCTGAGCCGAAGTCAGACGCTTATTTTTTGTTCTTTTTGTCTCTTCTCATACTATCCTTTCCTTCTCTTTATCCTCCACCCTCTCTTTTTCTGGCCAGAACATTGAGTACAGTGTTAAAGAGAAGCAGTGAGGGGCACCTGGGTGGCTCAGTCAGTTAGGTGTCCAACTCTTCGGTTCAGGTCATGATCTCACAGTTTGTGGTTTTGAGCCCCATATCAGGCTCTGCACTGATGGTACAGAGCCTGCTTGGGATTCTGTGTCTCCTTTCTCTGTTCCTCCCCCACTCGTGCTCTCTCTCCCTCTCTCAAATAAAAAAGAGAGAAACAGTGAGGCCATATCCTTATCTATTTTATTCCTGCTCTTAGGAGGAAAACATTGTCTTTCACCATTAAGTATGATGTTAACATTGCAGATAATTCTTCATGTTAATTGTTATGCGTTTTATATTAGCATTGATATTAATTCTACCATTTAGCTATATTCTACTTTATCATTTCTAAAAATACTATGAAAGTATTGCTTAATGAACTTAAATTTATAAAAACAAAATTATTACCTTAAGTGATTTTTAAAAAACACTGGAAAAAGTGGTGTATGAGAGGTGGGAGGGAGTGCCTCCTCACAAGGTTCCCTGGAGTGTGGCCCCCGTGGAGCATCAGGAAGACTCGCCCCAGATTCCCAAAGAGCGAGCCTCCATGCTGGATAAAGGACTGAGGTTCCTGCACGGCTGCATGCGGGGCCTCGGGCAGTCCCAAAACCCAAACCAAACTGTAGTGTTTGATACCAGGGAAAGCATTTCCTGAACCTTTTCCTCATACCTTCCACTGAACTCTTGTCTAATTAGTATTAAAACCCTTAAAATGACTGTACCCTCTGTTTGTAAAGGCTACTGGTGGAATGAGAGAAACATTTTGAATATTTTTATGTACCTCTCAGTTTCCCATAAGAGCAGGCTTACTGTCTCTGGAGTGTCATTTTGAACTTCTTCCAAGTTGCAGAGCTGTGGCTAAGCAGAAATGGCTGACCGACGTCTCCATAGTGCTCCGGGAGGGCTGAGGCACAGGGTGGCCCTGTGGTGCCTAGTCTTGGAAGAGGAAGAGTCCCTGTATATGTTTAGTCTCCAAGAGGAGGACTTTGGCCCACCATGTCCTAGGGTCCCATCTCGGGAGTCTAGGCCACCCTAAAATCTCTTCGGCTCTGTCACCCCCTTACAGATGTCTCTGATAACCTCTTGAGTCACTGAAGCTCAAGATAACCAGGGTCAGGATGCTCCACCATTGGGTGCAGTGGGGATACAGGGAGCACAGAGCATCCTGCCTATGTCCCCAGAGTTAGCAGAGAGGGAAGAAAGACTGGGGAAAGGAAATTCCAGGAAACGCTGGGGATGTAGGTACAGGGCCCTGGCAGGACTGATCCCAGAGCAACTCTGCCCAGACCAGGTAGAAACACCACCAGGGTGAGGGGAGAGGAAGCTGGGTTCACCTATTCCCCAGAGCAAGTGCCCTTGGAAGCGTTCTCTAAGCACAAGCAAAGCCTCATACTAGCCCTCTGGCCCTTGACCACTGCCCTAGTCCCACAGGACTGATGCAAGTCCCTGTTTCCTCAGTTGTGTTCAACATTCCAGGGCAGGGGTTACCAGCCCAGTGAGACCAGCTCCTGTGAAGTCTCTTTGGAAGCAGCTGGAGCTACTGTCAGTTCCTCCTGCTTTTCTACCTGCAGAGCCCAGGGTCTGGGAAGGGAAGGAAGCTGCCCTGATGCTCTCTGCTCCTCCTGTGCCTGTGCATTCCTAGCATGGCATGTGCAGTGTAGAGGTCACCCTGCTTCTAGCAACTCAGCCCTGGTTTCTCCAGGGATGGGAACCTGGTGATTGCGGGATTTTTATCTCCTTCCTGTCAGTTGAAGTGAGTAGCTTTACTGGCAGGAAATTGTTCAGATATTTTGTGTGTACTTCGTATAAGTGTGTGTCTCTGTCTCCGGTATTTTTATTGCATGGACTTTTCACAGTGCTTAGAGGAGGAGCATCTGGGAGAGCACTAGTTTTCTCTGTACCCTGTGACAGCCATCTTTGAACTCTCTGCAGGACCCTAAAATGCAAAGCTGAAGGCACAAACCATCCTAGCTCCTCTGGTCCTTCCCAGGGAGACCTAGGGACGGATGCTGTGAGATGGAGCTGTGAGTCAATGAGCTCAGCACGTCAGGGTGCTGAAAGTCAGTCCTGCCCTGAGAGCAAAAACAGAAGCAGGAGCTAGGTGAGCACAGGGACAGTCAGCAAAGCCATAGGCAGGGAGCCCTTCTGAACTTCTCTCAGGCTTTTCCCTGACTGTATCCACCCAGTTGGACTCAGGGCACTGCTGGGAGATGGGGTTGTCTTGGGGGGTGGGGAGCGCGAAGACCTGTGTTGCCCTGAGCCCATAAGCACAACCCACACGCCTGGTCCTTCTGTCTCCAGAGTCTGAGTGATCATCTCAGTGACGGGTCAGGGATGATGGCCCTGGGATCAGAGCCAACTTGTAAAGAGAGTCCCTTTCATGAAGGGACCCGTCTGGTTGCTCTCCTTGGTCCTGAATTCTCTGGGGCAGAGTTTGTCTTGTTAAAAAAAAAAAAAAAAAAATCTGAGGCACCTGGGTGGCTCAGTTGGTTAAGCGTCCAGCTCGTGACTTTGGCTCAGATCATGAGCTCCTGGTTTGTAGGCTTGAGTCTCACATCGAGCTCTGTGCTGAGAGCACGGAGCCTGCTTGGGATTATCTCTGCTTTCTCTCTGCCCCAACTGCTGCTAATGTGCGTGCACTCTCTCAAACGAACTTAAAAAAAAAATCTTCCTGTGGTCAAGAACATAAAAAGGAGATGACTGTAATACAGCATTTTCAGTGGGCTTATTAAGGATGATTTCCAGTGATCCACATGAAGATGCTGATTGAGGACTGTTGCCTTCACTCCAAAAACTGTAGGGCCACTCAGTTTGGCTGCGCTTTCAGAGAATCACAGCTGAGATGCTAATCGCCATGCAACCAGACAGCAGTCAGGGTATAAAGCCACTTGCTGGGTCTGAGTGGTTTAGATAAGTTTCTATGAACTCTAGAGACTGGGCTCTGAATTTGAGCAGTTATCACAGAGGTGGTGGGTACAGTAGAAGTGGAAGGGAGAGAAGCAATCTGGGGAAGTAGCTCTACATCTTCCCTAAGACTTCTATATTTGTAGCCCTAAAAATAGCATTTTACTTGGAAATCTGTTGTATTAGTATAGCATACTGCATAGGTCTCATAGCTAGTCACAAATAAAATTAGACCTTATTCAAGACAATTAGGCTGGCAACGAAATTTTAAAGTTTTCAACATACAACCCATATTTAAAGTTATGGATGTTTTTTGAGATTATATATATTTTATTAACATATATAAATGTATTTATATATATTTAAACTCTTTGCTAAACGTAAAGAACAGAAGGCTTAGAATAGAGCTCTGTAAAGCCTTACATTTATGGTACAGCTTGAGAACATGGCCCTGTGGAAGTGACTCAGGAGTGACCAGAGGAATCATAACTTAAATTTTTTAATGTTTATTTTTGAGAGAGACACAGAGCCCGAGCCGGGGAGGGGCAGAGACAGGGAGACACAGAATCTAAAATAGGCTCCGGGTTCTCTGAGCTGTTAGCACAGACCCGATGTGGGGCTCAAACTCGGGAACGGTGAGATCATGACCTGAGCAGAAGTCAGATGCTTAACCGACTGAACCACCCCAGTGCCCTGACCAGGGATCATAAGAAAATCCCTTGGGGAGCTCTTGGGGGGCTCAGTCGGTTAAGCGTCCGACTGCGGCTCAGGTCATGATCTCACGGTTCATGGGTTCGAGCCCCGCGTTGGGGTCTGTGCTGACAGCTCAGAGCCTGGAGCCTGCTTCGGATTCTTTTTCTCCCTTTCTCTCTGCCCTCCCCCCGCTCATGCTCTGTTTCTCTGTCTCAATAATATAAAAAAATTATGACAAAAAAAATCACTTGGGAGTTGTGATTCCAAGGATTTAATGAGTTTTTTGTTGTGTTTTTTTCTTATATCGGTGTTTTTAAATATTTTTTTCCCTCTTTAAATACTTTACTATATCCATAGGGATAAAACTCCAGAGCTACTATTAAGCACATTACACACAGACGCTGCCGGGGCGCCTGGGGGGCTTAGTCAGTTAAGCGTCCCACTCCTGATTTTGCCTCAGGTCATCGTCGTTTGTGAGTTCCAGCCCCGTGTCGGGCTCTGTGCTGGCAGTGCCCAGTCTGCTTGGGATTCTCTCTCTCTGCCCCTTCCCTGCTCATGCACTCTCAAGACAGACATTAGACAAAATTTAAATGCTTAGCTGGGTCTGTATTATCAGGCTTATGTGACTGGAGCATGGGTTTGGGGCTGGCAACCTCAGTGCCTGGCTTCTTTTCTCTCTGGGTGAGGGCCTGATCTTGCTGGCAGGCAGCCCTCCTTTTCTGTCCACATTTCCAGCAGCTCCCGAGAGTACAGTTACTTCCAATGAAGACCGTTACTCAATGAATGTAATTATTTTACTCTGCTCTTTTCTAGATTGAAGTCGGATTCGGTATTTGTTCAGACTTTGGTCACTACATCCTTTAAATTGTTTTAACTGATGTGGTTCGTTTTATTTTCTCATTTTTTGCTCTCAAGGGCAAAACTTCACTCTTCTCCAAAACAATCATATCCTATTATTTGCTGAAGAGTGATCTCCTGCTGTATCTTGGTGATGTACAGTCTGGCCTCTGTGAGTTACCGTGGTATCTGCTTGTTGAGAGGTAAACCCAGTTTCTTTGAGTATACACACTCAGAGTGGAGATTGCTCCTCCCTGAAGAGATGAAATCTCTCCTTCTGAACTTAGGCTGCAGGCACCCAGCAGAGAGGCTTAGCATTCTCTTTGAGGGGGTGTGAGCGCTGCAAGGCAGTAGCACAGGTGGAGGGAGAAGGCGGCACAGGAGACACCAGGGGCAAGCCTGGGCTGTCACCTCCATGCTGCCTGGGAGGAGCGCCTCCTGTCCCCAAGCAGTCAGGGGCTGTGGCCTTCAGCTTCGGGAACAGCAGAACAAGAGAGCGAGTGATGCTGTACCACAAACCTCCTGGGCTCTAGGGTGCAGCACCTTCAGACCACCTGGGAGCGTGGACAGGCAGTGGCCTGGTTTCCACGGGCAGGCCAGAAGCTGCCTGCTTCCTGGTGAGCATTTAAGCCTTTTACCTGCAACTGAGAAGTCCATCCCCAATATACTAGTGCTGCAGGTGCGCTTCCTGTCAGAGTCTGACTTGTGGGAGTGAGCACCTCCCGCAGCACCGGGCCAGCTCCTTCCTGCCAGGCCTGGGTTTTAGTAACTTCACCGAGTGGTAGGACTGTTTGCATAACTCAGTTCTAGAACATTTTCATGCCCCAGGGAGATCCCTCATGCTCATTGGTCTATATTTTTACTCCCAAGTATTTTTGTGTGTTATGAAGGGTTTAATTCAATTTTTAAAAAATTTTTGTCAGAAAAATTTAATAATTGAGTTTCTTGTTATAGGTCTATTCAGATTTTGTTTCTTCTTGAGTCAGTATTGGTAATTTGTGATTTTCTAGGAATTTGTCCATTTTATCTACATTATCATTTATAATATTCTTAGTTATTTCCTTTTTGACCCATGGATTATTTATAAGTGTACTGTTGAATTTCCAAATATTTGTGGATTTCTGCAATTGGAGTGAGTTTTAAGGAAGAGTACATGGTTCAATACTGAAGTATCCAATAGACATAAAACAGGAAAGGTCCAGTGGGTTTCAGCAATATGGAGGGAACTGATGACCTCCAAAATATATGTAGTTTTTACAGGTGTACTTACATAAAATAAAATACTCTAAGAATTATACTGCAGTAGAAGAGAAGTGATCCCAGAAAGATGGTCTGGCTTCTGTAAAGGTATGATAAATGAACAAATGTCATAAATAGTTACATAGTGTTTGTTTAGTGACCTTTAAAAATGATGTACTTTTCAAAGGTATATTTTTAAGCACAATCTTACAGGATTCTGCTGAAATATAAAAAGACCAGTTACTACAACAGGTGGTTAATTGGTTTGTTTCACATAGAAAACAATCCAAATACATTTAAAAAAGATGTTGTGGAGCCAAATGCGTATTGACATTGTCACAGCTTACTTTCGTGACTTAATACATCACATATCAGTACTCTGTGCAAATATAAACACCGGTGTACTTGCATTAAAATTAAAAACAAGATGATAATATGATTATAGCCTCCGTTACAATTTTGAAAGTTACAGGATTTATATTCATATTACTAAATTACATATAATAAAAATACAAGTGTTAAATGTACTGTTTCATTGCCAGCATCCCATGGTGTAATATAGCCACACCCAAGAATAAACTAAAAGAATTCTTAAAATATTAACCCCAATTGCATTTTTTATCAACATTTACATCTGTACAGATAATGTACTTTTGAGATGTACAAGTGTCTTATCTACATAAATTCTTAGTGTATGTCTTCAGCAATATGAAGTGTCACAGAAAAATACTGCCTATATGTACAAAGATTACATAACAATGAATTAAGCACTTGTGTGGTTCAATATGCTAAATATATCCATACCACTTACAACAGAAATTTGCCCCGTCTCGTCTCATGCCACAGTAAATTACAAGTAACTGAAGCCAGGTCACTGCAGCCTTTGTACAGCTTCAGGCAATCGTTAATGTTGCCGTGGTAGTGTCCTTCCTTTCTGGCCTTAACTGTCAAAGCACAACATTGCTCAGTAACTGTCTTCATGACCCGCCAGGATATATGAATTGCTATTTGCTGTAGGGTTATCAGTTGGCCTACTTTCCAAAACCACGACCCTGTCAGATCCAAGCAGTCTAAAAATTCTTGTGTTATCTGAAATTTCTTGTGTTACCTCATTAGATCTAAAACTTCTACCTTGCATTCCATGTTTCCAGAAAGCTAGCACACTGTCTTGTAGGCCAACTATTGATTCAATCTGGAAATCAAAGGTGAGCTCAGATGATAATTTTCTGCTAGATTTCAATCTTCCTTGGAGATTTACTATTTTTATACGACAATCCAAGCAGACAAGAATGATATCTCTCTCCAGCTGGGTTACAGAATAGCGGTACCATGATGTAACACTGCAATTGTTGTCTGAATTACAGTATGCACAAAGAATAAATCAGCATTATCAGAGAGTCCACACTAAACATTTCATATAATCACATTGAAGAACTATAACATTCCATTGAGTGGAGTGGTTCAGATTTCTAATGGGATTTTTACTTTGGTTGGCCTTATTTTATGCTCATTTTCCTCTCTCTTTTGACTTAGAGTATTAACATGGCCAAATTAATTTAGTTACTACCTCATATAAACAATATAATGGTTACTACACATCACAGGAACTTGGTTTAAAGTTGTTTTTGATTGCTTTTTTCCAATGGAATATGTATATACCAAGTTTTAGCAAAACTGCACACTTTGGCTCTTTTTTGGTATATGTTCTTTATATTTTAATGTGGGTATATACACTAGGAACAAACTAAATTGTGATTTATGGTCTTCATTTATTTTAATTGATAATGCTTTTAAATATGTTTTGATGTACATAGTGTAAAATAAACGTGTTTAACAAAAATCAATCAATAAATAAAAATAAAGTACTGTATTTGAAATACTGAACCACTGTAGTACGTAGTTAGGAGACGTCAAAGCTGAAGTCTTACCTGGAGTGCCTGTTGGTTAAGTCTTACATGGCTCAGGTAATGATCTCAGGGTTCAAGGGTTCGAGCCCTGCATCAGGCTCTGTGCCAACAGCCTGGAGCCCACCTCAGATACTGTGTCTCCCTTGCTCTCTGCCCCTCCCCCACTTGCACTCTGTCTCTCAAAAATAAGCATTTTTAAAAATTAAAAAAGCTAAAGTCTTAGAGCTGTATATGGTAAAATGTCAAGGTTAACCACTAATACAATATAAAAATTCCAAATCAGCAAAGGAAAAAAATTGGAAGCAGGAAGAAATAAAGAACTGAATGTAAAAAAGGAAAGAAAGAAAATACAAAAAATGTTACACAAAGAAATAAAATACAAGTCCAAATATATGAAAAATCATAATTGTGAATTCACTAAATGTAATAGGTGAAAGACCAATATTGTCAAATTGAATAATAGTGATAACAATAAATCCAGCTATATGCATTTTAAACATGCATTTTATAAATCTGGCTTCATTTGTTCAATAATAAGGTTTGATATTCATGCAGGTTGTCTTGTTCAATTTTTGTGGCTACATATTTTATGAAAACCTCAATTAACAACCCTACTGTTCATGGACTTTACAAAGTGACAAATTATCATATTGTGAACATTCGCACTGATACTGATTGGCCAAACAAATATTATCAACAAAGATAGAGAACATTTAAACAGCACAATTAATGCATTTGAGCAAATGGATGTACAAAAAAAAAATAAGCCAAAAAGCAAGTCTCAGCAAAGTTCAAAGAAGTCATACAGACCGTGTTCCCTGACCACATCATAGAGTAAAATTATTATAAAAATTTTGATTTAGTTTGGAGACTTTAGGCATGCAAATTATCTTCTCTAGGTCTCAGTTTATCCAACCAGAAAAATGGGAACAGAGTCCTTACTTATCCATAGGAATAAGTTATGTGACTTAACGAAGCAATACTTGTGTAATGATTTGCTGATGTAAATGGCCCAAATAATGTTTTACATTAGTTGTAATATGTTTGCAAAGTACCTGGCCCCTCCAATAAAAATGAGCTTTGAAAATGGCAGGCTATGAGTATTGTTAAGAGAAAAAAGCTAAAGATAAAATTGGGACTCAGCATTTCTTTACCTTAGAGTCACCTACGTCAAAAATGGAAGCCATAGAAAGATCAGAAGCAAGAGAGAGGACAGAGCACCAACACCTGTTGGTTAGAGACATAAACTACAAACATGGGCACAGTTTAAAGGATTAAAAAACCATAATGAGATGCCCTTCACACCCATTAGGATGGGTGTAATTTTAAAAACTGGTCATTGAGGAGCCTGGGTGGCTCGGTTAAGTGTCGAACTCAGGTCATGATCTCACAGTTCGTGAGTTCAAGCCCCACCTCAGGCTCTCTGCTATCAGCACAAATCCCACTTTGGATCCTCTGTCTCTCTCTGCCCCTCTCTGGGTTGTGCTCTCTCAAAAGTAGAATGTTTAAAAATTGATTACAATACTGTGATATAATACAGAAAAATAAAACATAAGGAAAAATATACAAATTAACCTGAACTTACCTTTGAAAACCTTCGTGGCTGGTGTGAAAAAGACAAGAGAGAGGAGGGTTATCGTGTAGGACCGACTTTCACGATCACTAACAGAATCACTGCTATCCATTGGCTCAGTGGAATCTTTTTCTTTTCGTGCACCTATCCAACCTATCCTTGGTCCCGTGTTCTCTCTCTGCCCCTCCCCTGTTCGTTCTTTCTCTCTCTCTTTCTCAAAAATAAACATAAAAAGCTGTGATAAGTATTGGTGAAGATTTCTGGTAGGATTGTGAAATGGTACAGCTGTTTTGGTAAACAGTCTAGCAGTTCCTAAGAAAAGGTTAAAAACAACAATCAAATATGTATGTGTAAAATAAAAATACACATAAATAACACGAGCACAAGAAAATATCAATGGAAGTAAACATTTAGAAATGATATTGGGGCACCTACGTGGCTCGGGCAGTTGAGTGTCCGAATCTTCATCTCAGCTCAGGTCTTGATCTCAGGGTCATGAGTTCAGACCCTCCACTGGGTTCTGTGTGTGGAGCCTACTTAAAAAGTAATAATAAATGATATTGAAGATATGTAAATAATTGAAAAGTTGAATATTAATTAATCAAGTGTCCAAACTAAGAACTTAAGAAAATAAAATAATTCAAAATTAAACAAGGAAATAAAAAACATGAGACACAATACAGAAGGTCAATAAAGCCAAAAGTTTATATCTTGCTTGATTAAAAAAAAAAATTGAGCATGGGGGATTCACTTTAACAGAAATGGTCATAGCAAATAGCCAAGTCTCATTTCAAATCTCAAAAGGAGTTGAAATTTCACCATTTAGTATGATGTTTTAGTAGGATTTTGCAGATACTCCTAGTCAAATTAGGGACCTCTTTTTCTATTAAATTTCTTTCAATTGAAATTTTATTACAAAAGTTTTCGAACAGGGCAAAATAAAAATATGTCCACATGTCTACGTGTCACAATTCATTGGCCTATCATAGTTTAGCAATTAACATTTTGCCAACATTATCTCTGCCTATCTTTAAAATAGTAAATTTGCTGATATTATGCCAGTTCATCCCCGAGGACGTTTTCTTGTACATGTGCTGCCCCATACCTAGATTCAGTTTTTCTCCAAGGATCCTTGGTTTGTTTTAGTGGAGAATAATATTTAGAGAACATAATCTAGGTGCTGGGGTGGGTCCGTGTTGCTATTGGATTGTCATTGTCTCCATGTCTTTTCAGAGAGATGGGTTATATCTTTTTTGTATCTTTTTTTTTTTTTTGAGTAAAATTGATGAGTTCATATTGTGATTTTAAAGTCAATTTTAACATCAAGATTTTACTTCGTTTTATAATCAAATGTTTTTTTTTAACAAAAAAATATTCCTAACAGTTTCAAAATATTTACCTTTAGAAGTGTTATAAGGGGCACCTGGGTGGCTCAGTCAGTTAACGGTCCAACTTTGGCTCAGGTCATGATCTCACTCGAGCCCGACATCTGGCTCTGTGCTGGCAGCTCAGAGCCTGGAACCTGCTTCAGATTCTGTGTCTTCCCTCTCTCTCTGCTCCTCCCCTGCTCATGCTCTCTCTCTCAAAAATGAATAGGCATTATAAATTTTTTTAAATAAATAAAAGTATTATAGTTGGGTAGGAGCTTAAGAAGACCCTTAGCTCACCCCAACCCTCATTACAACTAGATATCATCCATATCTGAATGAATAAACCAGAGAGCCATCTGAAGACTGGCAGAACAAACTCCACAATTCAATATAGAGATGAAGGTGCATTAGGAAGTTCCGAAAGGCAGGGGAGGCTGCCCGCAGGAGTGAGGGAGCTGTGTGCATGGAAAAGGCAGAGAAATGGGCCCTCATAGCAGGGAGCTCACATAGGGAAAACTAATTCCCCTAACGTTTGGTTCAGAAAAGCAGGCTGAATTCCATGAGTTGGTATGACCAGTGGGACTTGGAGCCTGCTGCTTTAAAAGTCAGGTGACTCAGCACTGGGCGAGTGATAGTTGGGTCACTACCCTTAAAGACTGCAGCCTGTGAGGAGAGGCAACCTCAAAATGGCAGTTCACACAACCCCAGGGGAAAATAGGAGACATCTTTTCACGCTGGTTTTGAACGGTGTTGGGGAATTTCCCAGAAAAAAGGGAGATGGCAGGTGCCATTTTCCTCCCTTGCCAGGGAGCATAAACACAAAGCCACCTGTGGGATGCAGGGCACAGACACTTGCTACCTGATCTCCTAGCAGTACCCTATGCCCACAAGTTCTCTGAAGGATTCACCCACTCCAAGTCGCCTAGCCTCAGCCCTAAGAACAGGGTAGATTTTGTGAAAGCCTTACACCCTGCCCAGCCACCAGGTGCACAGCCACCCCACACTGCATCCACCCAATGTGCCATGCTTGCCATAGCCATCCTCAGTCCCCAGCCAGAGCCACACACCTTGCCTAACCACTAGGTGCACAGCCAGTTCTGCATGCTGTGCCTAGCCATTGCACCTCACCTGGCCACACACCCCCAGCTACTGTTGTGCACCGGGCCCAGCCGGGCCCTGCTATTGCTGTGTTCCACAGCCAGCCTTGTGTCCTCAGCTGTCAGGTGTGCAGCCCCCAACGCCCACAATACACAGGGGATCCAGCATAGAGCTAGTGGGATAGCACAAAGTTTGCTAACACTACCAACCCAGTCCCAAGTTCCCTGACAGGCACACCCCCTCAGAGGTTGCCTGCCTGTATCCCATTAACACCACAGAGAGTGAGGCCTGCCTGCACTATGCAGAGTAAAGACAACTACACCAAAAGTAAAAGTGACTCATACAACAGCAGGGTGTAAGCAACACGCATACACTCTGTGGAAGTGTCAGGTTCTGGTGAACAGGGGTACTCCAGGACCTCTTCTTCATAACGTCACTTTCCTTTTTTTTTTTTTTTTAATTTTAACGTTTATTTTTTATTTTTGAGAGACAGAAACAGAGTGTGAGTGGAGGAGGGGCAGAGAGAGAGAGAGAGGGAAACAGAATCCGAGGCAGGCTGTAGGCTCTGAGCTGTCAGCACAGAGCCCAACATGGGGCTTGAACTTATGAACCATGAGATCATGACCTGAGCTGAAGTTGCACACTTAACCAATTGAGTCACCCAGGTACCCCATAATGTCACTACTTTCAAGGCAGAAGACATAGCTTACTTTCTGAACACAGAGAAATAGACCTGGGGAGAGAGGGAAATTTATTACAAATGAAAGAACAAGACCAGACCATGGCCAGAGATCTAGGTGAAATATATAAGTAACATGCCTGGTAGAGAATTTAAAGCAGTGATCATAAGGATATTCACTGGACTTGAGAAAAGAGTGGAAAACATGAGACCCTTAACAGATAAGAAATAGGAGAGATAAAGGGCTAAATAAATGAAACACATTTGATGAAATGAACAGCAGCCTGGGAGAAGCAGAGGAATGAATTAGTGACCTGGATGTCAGAGTAATGAAAAGTAATCAGGCTGAACACAAGAGAAAAAAGAATTACACAAAATGAGAATAGACAGGGAACTCTGCGACTCCATCAAATGTAATAGCATTCATATTACAGGAGTCCCAGAACAAGAAGAAAGAGAAAAGAAGGCAGAAAATTTGAAAAAATATCTGAAAACTTCCCTAAACTGGGGAAGGAAACAGATCCAGATCCAGGAGGCACAAAGAACTCCCATCAAAATCAACAGCAAGAAATATTATAGTTAAATTGGAAAAATATAGTGATGAAAAAAATTTTAAAGCAGGAGAACAAAAGACAGTAACTTATAAAGGAAAACACAAAATGCTAGCAGGAGAGTTTTTTCAACAGAAATGTGGCAAACCAAAAGGGAGTGGCATGATACATTCAAAATGCTGAAGGGGAAAAATTTCCAGCCAAGAATACTGTATCCAACAAAGCTATTATTCAGAATAGAAGGAGAAATAAAAAGTGTCCCAGACAAACGAAAACTAAGGGAATTCATGACCACTAAACCATCCCTGCAAGAAATATTAAAGGGGACTCTTTGAGTGGAAAGGAGAAACCAAAAGTGACAGTATAGAGGTAGGAAACACAAAAGCAGTAAAAATGAATATTTCTGTAGAAAATCAAGTAAGGAACTCCCAAAATAAAAGTATATAAAATATAACGTACCTAAAATATGGGGAGGAGAGGAGCAAAGATTGGGTTCAAACTTAAATGACCATCAACTTAGTATAGACTGCTATATGCAGAAGAGGTTATATACAAACCTAATGGTAACCCTAGATCAAAAACCACTAATCAATATGCAAAGAATTAAGAGAAAGAAATCCAAATATTTCACTAAAGAAAAATCATAAAAAGCAAACCATGAACGAGAGCCAAGAAAGGATCAGAGAAAATCTTCAGAAACAACCACAAAATGAGTGATAAGATGACAATACATATCTTTGAATAATTACTTCGAAAGTAAATGGACTAAATGCTCCAATTAAAAGACATGGATGGGGTGACAGAATGGATAAAAAAAATAAGACCCATCTATATGCTGCCTACAAGAGACTCATTTTAGACCTAAAGACAGCTGCAGAGTGAAAATGAGGCGATGGAGAAACCTATCATGCTAATTAATGTCAAAAGAAAGCCAGAGTTTTTTCTGTTTCTAGTCTACTTTTCTATTTTAGTCTATTTTTCTATTAGAAAAAAATAGACTAAAACAAAGACTGTAACAAGAGACATAGAGGGCACTATATAATCATAAAAGGGATTTTCCAACAAGATGTAACAACTATAAATATTTATGCACCCAGATACATAAAACAATTTATAACAAACAAATGAACTAACCAATAATAATACAATAATAGTAGGGGACTTTATCCACTTCTGTCAATGGACAGATCATTTAAACAGAAAATCAACATGTAAACAATGGCTTTGAATGGGACACTGGAACGCGTGGATTTAAGATATTCAGAAAATTTCATCCTAAAGCAGAAAACAGATAATTTTCAAGGGCACATAGAACATTCTCCAGAATAGATCACATGCTGGGTCACCAAACAAGTCTCAGCAAATTCAAGAAGATCCAAGTCATACTGTGCATCTTTTCTGACCACGATGCTATGAAACTAGAAGTCAAATTTGGAAAGACCACAAACACATGAAGGTTAAATAACATGCTACTAAACAATGAGTAGGTCAATCAGGAAATAAATAAAAGTACATGGAAACAAATGAAAATGAAAACACAGTGGTCCAAAACCTTTGGGATGCAGCAAAAGCAGTTCTAAGATGGAAGCTTATAGCAATACAAGAAAAATTTCAAGGAAACAACCTAATCTTAAGCCTAAAGGAGCTATAAAAAGAACAACAAAACCTAAAAACAGCTGATGGAAGGAAATAAGCTTAGACCAGAAATAAATGATAAAGTAAAAGAAACAAGCAAAAAACCCTCCAAAAAAGCAAAAAAAAAAAAAAAAAGATTGCTCTCCTAGGTGTATATCCAAAGGATACAAAAATGCTGATTTGAAGGGGCACATGTACCCCAATGTTTATAATAGCAGCCCTATCAGCAATAGCCAGATTATGGAAAGATTCCAAACTTCCATCAACTGATGAATGGATAAAGAAGAGATGGGGTGTGTGTGTGTGTGTGTGTGTGTATGTGTGTATGTGTGTATGTGTGTGTGTGTATGTGTGTATGTGTGTATGTGTGTGTGTATGTGTGTGTGTGTGTGTATGTGTATGTGTGTGTGTGTATGTGTGTGTGTATATATATATATGGAGTATTACTCGATCAAAAAGAATGAAATATTGCCATTTGCAACAACGTGGTTGGAACTAGAGTGTATTATGCTAAGCAAAATAAGTCAGAGAAAGACAAATATCAAATGATTTTACTCATATGTGGAACTTAAAACAGATGAATGTAGGGGAAGGGAGACAAAAATAAAAATAGGGAGGCAAACCATAAGAAACTCAAATACAGAGAACAAACAGGGTTGCTGGCAGGTGTTCGGTGGGGGGATGGGTTAAATGGGCAATGGGCATTAAGGAGGGCACTTGTTGAGATGAACACTGGGTGTAATATATAAGTGATGAATCACTAAATTCTATTCCTAAAATCATAAACAAAAATAGAACAGATCAATGAAACCGTGAACTAGTTCTTTGAAGAAAAATAAACATTGATCAACTTTTAGCCAGACTTATCAAGAAAAAAAACTCAAAAATCACAAATGAGAGGAGAAATAACACCCAACACCACAGAAATACAATTAGAAAAGAATACTATGAAAAAATATATGCCAACAAACTGAGCAATCTGGAAGAAATGGACAAATTTCTAGAAACAAACTACCAAAACTGAAACAGGAAGAAATAAAAAATTTGAACAGACTGATAACCAGCAAAGAAATTGAATCAGTAATCAAAAACTCTCAGCAAACAAAAGTTCAGGACCAGATGGCTTCACAGGGGAATTCTACTAACATTTAAAGAAAAGTCAATGCTTATTCTTCTCAAACTATTCCAAAAAATAGAAAAAGAATGAATTTGGAAGTTTTCTTTCCATGAGGCATTACCCAGCTCTCAAAGAGAGCATAACAGGCCAACATCCCTGATGAATACAGATGGAAAAATCCTCAACAAGATACTAGCAAACCAAATCCAACAACCCATTTTTTTAAAAAATCATTCACCGTGATGAAGTGGGATTTATTCCTGGGTTGCAAGAGTGGCTCATTATTTGTAAATCAATCAGTGTGATACACCACATTAATAAAAGGATAAGAATCATACCATTTGAATAGATGCAGAAAAAGCATTTGATAAAGTACACACCCTCTGCAAAGTAGGTTTGGAGAGAATATACCTCAACATAATGGTCATCTATGAATAACCCACAGCTGACATCATTCTTAGTGGGGGAAAAATAGAGCTTTTCTCCTATGGTCAGGAATAAGACAAGAATGTCCACTTTCACCACTTTTATTCAACATAGTATTGGATGCCCTAGCCGCAGCAATCAGATAGCAAAAAGAAAAGGCATCCAAATTGGTAAGGAAAAAGTAAAACTTTTACTATATACAGATGACATTATACTCTAAAACACCTAAAAGACTCTCCTAAAAAACTGTTAGAATGGGCAAATGAGGTCACTTGTGGGGAAGAGCACTGGGTGTTATATGGAAACCAACCTGACAATAAACTATAAATATATATATATATATATATATACACACAAAAATCAGTTATATTTCTATACACTAGCAATAAACAATATGAAAATAAAAAAAGAATGGGTAAATGAATTCAGTAAAGTTGCAGGATACAGAATCAATGTACAGAAATCAGTTGCACTTCTATACACCAATAATGTAACAGCAGGAAGAAAAATTAATAAAAATCCTATATACAGTCATACCAAAAATAAGATACCTAGGAATAAACCTAACCAAAAAAGTGAAAGACCTGTACTCTGAGAATTTTGAAACACTGATGAAAGAACTGAAGACAACAAAAAAAAAAAAAAAAAAAAAGGAAAGACATTCCATGCTCATGGGTTGGAAGAGAAATATTGTTAAAATGTCTATAATACCCAAAGCAATCTACACATTTAATGCATTCTCTATTAAAATGCCAACACGGCATTTTTCACAGAGCTAGAACAAACAATTCTAAAATTTGCATGGAACCACAAATAGGCAAGCAGTCTTGAAAAAGTAAATCAAAAGCTGGAAGCATCACAGTCCCAGACTGAGTTATACTACAAAGCTGTAGTAATCAAAACAGTATGGTACTGTCACACAGACATAAATCAGTGGAACAGAACAGAAAAATAAAGCCACAGCTATATGGTCAATTAATCTTTGACAAAGCAGAAAAGAATATCCAATGGGAAAAGGACAGTCTCTTCAACAAATGGTGATGGAAAAACTGGACAGCAACATGCAAAAGAGTAAACTGGGCCACTTTCTTATACCAGACACAACAGTAAACTCACAATGGATTAAGGACCTAACAGGAGACCTGAAACCATAAAAAAATCCTAGAAGAGAACACAGGTAGTAACTTTTTGACATCAGCCATAGCAACATTTTTCTAGACAGGTCTCCTGAGGCAAAGGAAACAAAAGCAAAAAATAAACTTTTGGGACTATATCAAAATAAAAAACTTCTGCACAGCAACAAATAATCAACAAAACTCAAAGGCAACCTACTGAATGGGAGAGGATATTTATTTGCAAGTGACATATCTGATGTAGGGTTAGTATCGAAGATATATGAAGAACTTATAAAATTCAACACCCAAAAACTAAATAATCCAATTTAAGTAATGGGCAGATATAAACAGCCATTTCTCTAAAGAAGACATAGGTGGCCAACAGACACATGAACAGATGTTCATCATCAAGGAAATGCAAATCAAAACTATAATGAGCTACCACCTCTCATCTGTCAGAATGCTAAAATAACACAAAAACAACAGGTATTGGGCAAGGCTGTGGACAAAAAGAAATACTCGTTCACTGTTGGTCGTGCAAACTAGTGCAGCAACTATGGAAAATAGTATGGAGGTTCCTCAGAAAAATAAAAATAGAACTACCCCATGATCTATCCATCATACTAGATATTGACATCCAAAATAAAAAACACTAATTCAAAGGGATATGTGCATCCCAATGTTTATTGGGGCATTATTTACAATAGCCAAATTATAAAAGCAGCCCACATGCACCAGTTGATGAATAGTATGTATATATACACAGTGGAATATTTAGCCATAAAAAAGAATGAAATCTTGCCATTTGCAATGACATGAATGGAGTTAGATAATATTATGCTAAGTGAAATAAGACAAATACCACAGGATTTCACTTATGTGGAATTTAAGAAACAAATGAGTGAAGATAAAAGAGACAAACAAGAAACAGACTCTCATAGAGAACAAACTGATGGGGGGAGGATGGGGGAAATCGGTGATAGGGATTAAAGAGTACACTTAAAAAAAGATAGTAGAGGACTTAGGGTAATGGAAACAACATAGAAAGGAGAATGACAAGAACAGGGCAGGGTCATATGCCCCTACTTTCTAGCAGATTTTTGGTTCTCTTATTTGTAAAATGGGAATAAGATCACCCAGCTGTATTAGGCCTGTTTTGAAGATATGACTGGAAAGCAGTTTTGTTAACAGCAAAGCAACATAGAGGCATTAGCTATTACAGTTGTTGTGGAAATTTTGGAATTTAATGCCCACTTGTGAGCACTGGATTTCAAAGATGCTTTAATTATATATATCAAAAAGGTTAAAAATAAAAACCACCACGCTGATTTTAAAAAACCAGAAAACAATTAAGTTGGCAGTAAGTACTTACTTATCAATAATTACTTTAAATGTAAATAGTCTAAATGCTCTAATCAAAAGACGTAGGGTATCGGAACAGGTAAAAAATAAAATAAATAATTTAAAAAACTGAAACAAAACCCAAAAACCAAGAAACAAAAGAACACACCTGAAGCTGTATGTTAACTAACTGGAATTAAAAAAGAAGACTATCTATATACGCTCCCTACAGGACTCACTTCAGACCCAAAGACATACAGAATAAAAGTGAAGGAATGGAAAAAATACTACATACAAATGGGAGCAAAAATGAAAGCTGGGCTAGCAATACTTATAAACAAAGTAGAATTTAAAACAAAGACTAACAAGTGACCAAAAGGGGCATTACATAATGATAAAGGGATCAATTCCACAAAAGGATGTAAGAATTCTAAGGATCTATGCGCCCATTACAGAGGCACCAAACTATATAAATCAAATATTAACAGACATGAAGGGAGAAATTGACAGTAATACAAATACAATAATAGAGGACTTTAACATCCCACTTACATCAATGGATAGATCACCCACACAGAAAAATCAATAAATAAACAGTGGCTTTGAATGACACATTAGACCTAACAGAAATGTCCATCCCAAACCATAATACATATTCTTTTCAAGTACACATGGGACATGCTCCAGGATAGAGCACATATTAGGCTACAAAACAAGTCCCAGTAAATTTAAGAAGATTGACATCATATCAAGTCTCTTTTCCCGCCACAATATCAGGAAACTAGGAAAAAAAACACACACACTGGAAAAACACAAACACGGAGGTTAAACGGTATGCTACTAAATAACCCAGGGGTCAATGGAGAAACAAAAGACAAAGTAAAATACCTGGAGACAAATGCAAACGGAGACATTTTGTTCCAAAATCTGTGGGACACAGAAAAAGCAGTTCTACAAGAAAAGTTTATAGCAATATAAGAAACAGACAAAAAAGCTCCAGTATACAATGTCACCTTAAATGCAAAAGAAGTAGAAAAATAAGAACAAAGCTCAAGGTTAATAGAAGAAAGGGAACAATAAAGATCACAGGAGAAATTAAAAAAATAAAATCTAAAAAACAGGAAGATCAATGAAACTAAGAGCTGGTTCCTTGAAAAAGTAAATAAAATGGATAAATCTTAGACTCGTGAAGCCTCCTGGTGTTTGCTTCTCTTCCTTACTAGTGTCCTCTGTGGCTTTTTTTCCCCCCTTTTTACCAGCATAGGTCACCTTAATCTGCATTAAAACCTGTTCAGAAAAGATCCTTTCTACTCAATAATTTTTTTTGTTTTTCTTTTTAAAAGATTTTATTACGTAATCTCTTCTCCCAGCTTGGGACTCGAACTTACAACCCTGACAGCAAGACTCTTAGGCTCCACCAACTGAGCCACCAGGTGCCTCTACTCAGTGATTTTCTTAATGGCATCTGGAAACTTGTCCTCTGCCCCTTGGTTGGCAGAAGTTGCTTCTTCTATTATCTTGAAGTTTTTAAAGCCAAACTTCTATTATCAAACCATCCTTTGTTGGCATTAAGTTCTACAGCTTTATATCCTTTACCTGTGTTTTGCTTTAAGTTGTCCTACAATAACTGTGCTTTTTCTGGAATAATATTAGAATCTATATGCCTTATAGCAATTCTGCACCAACATAAATCCTGCACCCTCAGTATGAGACAAGAGATATTTTACCAAAAAGTGCAAGGATTGTGTCTGCTGGTGCAGCTGCAGTGGTGGCTTCATGAACTTCCTTTTATTACAGTGGTCCTTACACTGGATTAATTTACCGTAAAGTAGTGGGCAACTGCAGTTGCAAACCTCAATCTGTGGTACCAGATTTCAACTTAATCTGGTAATGTCATGACTTTTCTCTGCTTCTTCCAGCATCACTAGTAGCACTTGATATGGGTCCCCTGGTGTTATTTGAGGTTTATGGTATTGCACTAAACACAATGAAAAATATGCAAGAAACACAAAACATCACATTTAAATGCAATATACAATTTATTGCAGAGTTAAATTGCCCATGTGGGTTAGTGTCACATGGCATTTTAAGCAGATATTCACCACACTTGAGCTCACTGCAAGAGCAACAGGAAGTGGCTATAAAGTTATTACAGCAGTACAGTATATACTAAAGTTAATTTTATGCAGTTATGACTTAATACTGCATCCTTATATTTCTTTCAGTTGCAAATGGTACCATGTGTCTGGTAGTGTTTGTGTACATATGTTTTGATAAATTTTTAACTTATAATAGGTTTTATATATTTTACAGTAATAGATGCTAAAATGGGCTGCTGTCCACATATATCTTAGTCATTTGCGATATACCTAATTTTTTTCAGTGCTTCTAGGCTGCATGGTTCATCTGCAAGTTTTTTCAAATTGTAACAAATCTTCAAAAAGTTTTCCAATACATTTATTGAAAAAAGGCTGTGTATCAGTGGACCTGTGAAGTTCAAACCTGTGCTGTTCAAGAGTCAGTGGTACCAGTCTTCAGCCGTATACTTCTGTTGCTCCTGTGGCATCCAGTTACAGGATAGGCATCTGACATAAATACCTTTCTATGGTGGGCCCACTCGTGTTCCTGACAAAGAAATCAACCTAGATGTTGATTATGTGGGTAGCTCACCAAGATGGGTTATCACCACTCCAGGTAGCGAATTGGAAAGGCCAAAAACAGTACATTTAGAACAAGTGAGCTGTGACTAGTACTCTTAATTCATCTGATATTACCAGTGCTGATCCAGAAGCTTGGCCGGTGGCGCACACTATCAGTAACACTGGGCATTGGTATCCTTTGTCAAACTACACAGGCAGCCCATTATACTGACCACAATGGCCCTATAACTATCAGAGCCATGGTGGCTATACCAGATTTGGAATGGGTTTTATAGATTACCTCATGTTACAGACATTTGAACACTCAAGCATCCCTATATTGGGAACAGGGCACAGTGCTGCTCACTCAGGGCACACTACACAAGAGAAGTGTTTGTGAGATAAGAGCTGGTCACAAGTGTTGAAGTGTTGGAAGAGGTCCTTGAAATGATTAGACCCATTAGCTGGACCCGGGGAATTGGAGGCTCCTTACAGCATCTCCTGTCCTTGGAATGTGCATCCTACTTACCTTCCCTGCTCCCAGAATCCACCCCAAGGACCTAGCCTTGAAACTGATATTTGGATGGTCTCAGCGAAGACTTTTGTATAAACTTTTAAGATTTAATGGGTAAATATGGGAATCTACTCATCTTCTGGTCATACAAGACAAGCCTCATATGGAAGGCCCCTTGCTTATGAAACCTGCCACATATCAAGCCGGAGTGTCCTGCCTCTTTCTTCAGTCTCTCTCTGCCCTCTGCATATAGAGACCCATTTCATATTTCACCCAGGAAGCTCCCATGGAGAATATGATCAATGATTTGCAAACATTTTCTGTTCTATAGGTTCCCTTTTCATTTTCCTGATGATTTCCTTTGAATGCAGCAGCTTTTTAGTTTTATGTGGTTTCACTTGTTCATTTTTGCTTTTATTGCCCTTGCTTTTGGTGTCCGATCCAAAGGAAAAGAAAATCACTAAGACCAATGTTAAGGAATTTACTGGTTTTCTTCTAGGAGTTTTATGGCTTCAAGTATAATATTCCAAGTCTTTTGTTTTGTTTACTTATTCGGAGAGAGGGAAGAGAATCCCAAGCAGGCTGTACACTGTGAGCACTGAGTCTGATGTGGGCTCAATCCTACAGACTGTGAGATAGTGACCTGACCTGAAATTAAGAGCCTGATGCTTGGAGCACCTGGGTGGCTCAGTCAGTTGAGCGTCTGACTTCGGCTCAGGTCATGATCTCCTGGTTTGTGAGTTCGAACCCTGTGTCGGGCTCTGTGCTGACAGCTCAGAGCCTGGAGCCTGCTTCCAATTCTGTGTTTCCCTCTGTCTCTGTCCCTCTCCTGCTCATGCTCTCTCAAAAATAAACATACATTTAAAAAAAAAAAAAGATGCTTCACTGAGCCACCCAGGCACCCCTCCAAGTCTTTAATCCATTCTAACTTGTGTATGGTATAAGATCGTGGTCTAGTTTTATTCTTTTATACATGGATGTCCAAAGTGACAGATAATGTATCTCACATATATGTGAAATCTTAATTTTGATAGATTGATCAGATTAGTGATTGCCAAAGGCAATGATTTGGGGGTGGGTGAAATGGATGAAGGGGGTTAAAACATACAAGCTTTGTTATAAAGTAACTCCTGAGGGATGTAATATTCAATATAGTGACTATAATGTATTACTCCATTGAATTACTGCATTGTATTATACTGCTAAGAAGGTAGACCTTAAAGTTCTCCTCACAAGGAAAATTTTAACGATGTATGGTGATGAATACTAACCAGAATTACTGTGATCATTTTATGATATATGCAAATATCAAATCATGCTGTACACCTGAAGCTAATCTATGTCAATATGTCAAGTACATCCTTTTAATACAGGTGAAAGTATTGTCTACGAATGCATTCATATACTTTAAAACCACAAATGGCAGGAAGAAAAGATCAATGCCAAACTGATGGTTTTTTTTTTTTTTTTTTTTTTTTTTTTTTTTTTTTTACAGGGAATGAGGGTAGGAGCAGAGGTACAGGTAATGGGAAAAGCATGTGTGTGGATGTGACTTGTTAATAAAACCCAGGTTGAAGGATTACCTAGTAGGGCCATTAAAAAAAAAACAAGGCTATAGAAGATGATAGCCTATCACAGAATAAAGGTTACAATGCCTGCCACAGAATAAAGTGATAGTCGGACCTTGGAGAACTCCCTAAGGTGGCTTCCTGGAGGGGATCCAGCTGCTCTGGCCATCAGCACCTGTCATGAGAGGGAGCCCATTGCTTCTTATCTGGCCAGATGGGGGCACTATTTTAGTTCACTGATTGTAGAGCTTAAAGAAAATTGAAAGAAGTCAATGAACTAGATAGAGAATCCTAATTCATGGATGGGAGGACTCCATACCATCCAAGATGTCAGTTCTTCCCAACCTGACCTACAGATTCAGTACAATCTGTTGGGGGTGGGGGGAAGGCTGTGCATACATGGGGACATATGGGAACTCTGCTTTCTATTCAATTTTGCTGTAAACCTAAAACTTATCTGAAAAAAAGAAAAAAGCCTAAAAACAAAAGCAACAGTACCATGAAAGTCCAGAGTGGATTGGTGACTCCCTTCTTTCCCAGCAAGTAGCTTTACAAATGTTACCAGCAGGTCTGAATCTAGAATTTGCTGTAGAGGACATCAACAGAAACCCTGATATTTTGCCCAACATTTCTGAGATTCCATAGCTACAATGCCTACCACAGTGATAGTGGAACCTTGGAGAGCTCCCTAAGGTGGCTGCCAGGAGGGGATCCAGCTGTCCCCAGTTACAGCTGCTAAAGGCAGGCAAAATCAGCAGCTGTCATGGGAGGAAACCCATTGCCCTTATCTGGCCAGATAGGGGCACTATTTAAGTTCTACAACTTTCCATAAGTGACAGCTGTTCGGAGCCTCCGGCATGGGTAAGAAATTCATCTATTCTCCATTCAGGGGCACAGTTAAGACATGACCGTTTGATGAAGAGTTTGGAGAAGGTTAAAAGTGAAAATACAAGAAAACAGATATGTCAACCTGGCTTATTTTCACAAGAACTTAGCAAATACTAGTAACATCAGGGCATTCTGTCAGTACTTCAGTTCCATAAAGAATCTTAAAAGATACTTTAAGTTCCCTGTCAAAATGCACTTCATATTTTGATATGCATTATAAAATATGCATGTGACTTCATATACACCCACACCCTTCACCTCTTCATTTTCTGTTTCTCCATACCCTTCACACTCTCCATTAATATTTATGGTGTTGTTAACAAGCAACAGGAACAGCAAGATCTTGTTATCACAGGAATTAAGGGGACCACACTGATGGTCCCAGAGGTCTGCCATGGAGCAACATGAAGAGGTGAACAACAAGGAAAGAAGGAGGCGGGGCCCCTCCAGGCTGCGTTTCAGGAGCCCTGTTCCAGCAGGGACTCCACTGCAGGTGGTGGCCTCCTTTCCTGGGCACTGGGCCTTGGCTGCTGCACGAGAAGGGGAAAGTCTGCCATTAAGGTCTTGGGTTCCCTCTAGCATAAGGATATCTAGTTCCTGTGGGAGGAAATAGTTAACAAGATCTCTTGCCACACCAACCTCTCCACAAAGGTGGGAAAAAACTTTGAATTATTAAACACATTTAAACCAGATTGTAGTATTCATCACAATCTACTAACAAGATGGCAAAGGCAGAAGGAATCTCACCCTTTTATTCAGCCAGACAATGACAACCTAGTATATCACATGTTCAAGATAAACCACAATTGGTTCTCAAGCAAGACTTGACAGCACCATTTGTCACACAGTTAACCATTTAACCTTAAAAAAAAAAAAGGTTATTTTTGAGACAACACGAGCAGGGGAGGGTTAAGGAGGCTGAGAGATAATCTGAAGCAGGCTCTAGGCTCTAAGCTGTCAGCACAGAGCCCCACTTGGGGCCCAAACCCACGAATCATGAGATCATGACCTGAGCTGAAGTCAGATGCTTAACTGAGCCACTCAGGTGCCCCATAATGACCAGCTTTAAAAAAATTGGCAGTTCTTTATATTAGGAAAAAAAAAAAAAAGACTCAAAAACCAAAATGTTGTATTGTTTTCTCTCCCATTTCTCAGATACCACAGAAATACATAGTGCAACAACAGATTGCTCTGAGTAATATACTAATAGAAGAAAAAGCAAGCAATTCCTTAAAAATGCACTTTACCAATGTTGAATCGTGAATCTTGAATCCAAGATGAATCCAAGGAAATCTTAGATCAACAACAAGAATGAAAGTTGAATTAGGAATCCAAAGTCTCCCAGAACACGAAAATCCAAGACTACATGGTTTCATTAAATTCCAAACGTAAGAAAATATTAATGACAGTATTTATCAAAATCTTACAAATTTGGAATAGAGGAGACACATTTGCAATCATTCTATGAGTCCAGTATTACCCTGATACCAAAGCAGGATAAAAACAAACAAAAACAAGTCTAGTTTGTTTGACATTAAGTATTGCTACTCTGGTTTACTTTTGACATTCAATTGCATGATCATGGTTTCTCAAACCCCCTCACTTTCAGTCTGCAGGTGTCTATGTCTATCATGAGTCTCTTGTAGGCAATATATAGATGGATCTCTTTTATCCATTCTGACACCCTATCTTTTTATTGGAGTGCTTAGTCCATTTACATTCAAAGTAATTATTGATAGATAAGTAGTAAAATGGCAATAAATACATATGTTGTGGTCTTTATAGATTTTCTCTCATCCTTTGTCTTGGTCACTTTTGATCTTTTTCCCCCCACTCAAGTAGTCCCCTTTAATATTTCTTAGTTTAGTGGTCACAAACTCCCTTAGTTTTTGTTTAGGAAACACTCTCCTGTTCTGAAGGACCGTCTTTCTCAGTAGAGTATTCTTGGCTGTTCTCCCCCTCCCCCCATTCAACACATTGAATATATCATGGCATTCCCTTCTGGGTTGCTTTTGTTGATTTTGATGGGAGTTCTGTGCCTTCTGGATCTGGAGGTCTGTTTCCTTCCCCGAACTAGGAAAGCTTCTACCTATTATGTCTTCAAATACATTTTCTGGCCCCTTTTCTCACTCTTCTGGGACTCCTATAATATGAATGTTATTGTGTTTGATGGAGTCACTGAATTTCCTAAGTCTATTCTCGTTTTGCATAGTTCTCTCATTTGTTCAGCTTATTTTTCACTTTTTTTTCTTCTCTATCACCTATTTCTTCTTCTTCCAGACTGCTGTTCATTGCATCTGGATGTTCATTGCATCTCCAGTCTCATTCATTGCATTCTTCATTCTGATTTTTCTTTAACTCGTATCTCTGTGGTAAGGGTCTCAGTGAGGTCTTCCATTCTTTTCTGAAGCCCAGTGAGTATCCTTATGATTGTTGCTTTAAATGATCCTTCAAGCATGTTACTTATATCTGTTTCACTTTGCCATGTCTTTATCTTGTTCTTTCATTTGGGATGCATTCCTCTGTCTTGGCATTTTGTTTAAGTCTCTGCCTTTTTGTAGGTGGTCTCCTCTCTCCCTTTAATTGTAGAGTTTGTTCTGTCAGTCTCCAGGTCAATTTCTAGGGTATTTAGGATGATTTAGATCTAGTTGTGTTTGTGGAATGAGACAAGCCTAGGGCCCTCCTACTCCGCTGCCATCTTCTTCTCCTGGAAAAATATTTAGTGTTTTAAGAGGTATGTTTGCATTTTAGAACCAGGCACCTGCTGGAGTTAAGGTTCCACCCTCCCAGGATGATGGTGGCATAGGGGTTCCACCTTCCTTGATTACAATTAAGAACATTTTCTGTGTGAATAATCTGAAGTTTCTCGATGGCATATTTGAAGTTAGAAGGACCCTCTGTGTGAAATGCAGTTTCATAGAGATGGCTCCCAGATACTAAAGACATTCTAGATCTATGAAAAGCTGGCAAGAAGGTTATTTTGCTTTTGAAAGTATTATATATCAAAGGACGGAGAAAGAATTTGCAGATACAGGTGTTCTTTTAAAAAATGCTAACAGAAAGGAAGGGTAGTATCTTTCCTGTTTGGCACCAGAAAACTAATTTTTCGATTTGCATTAACCTTACACCTCAAGATAATTCAATGACCCCTCAAGCTGCCTGCTCTTCAACCTCACCCCCCACTTCAGCCACTCCTTCCTCCCCTCTGGAAGTCTGTTCTTAGATTCCCAGATGCTTTCCCCTCCTCATATTATCATCCCTGTTTCCTTACCTCAGGGGTACCTCCCCCCACTCTCTGCCTGGATCCTCTCCTCACTGCATCCTGGAAGCTTTGCAGGCTCTAAGCTGGGGCAGCCGTAAGAACCCCGACCTGATTCCTGCCTCCGAACACTCTCCTTCATCTTTTTTGCCCAGTGTCTGAGGCATACAGATGTCGTTCATCTGGCTTTTTATGTGTCTGGTGCTGGAGGGAGTCTGGATCTTGTTATTGCATCATAGGCAGAAGGGGAAGCTCTGAAAGGATTTTGAGGTAAATTCTTGATTCCTAACTTGTAACTGAGGTTCTTACTTTAAAATGACACATTTCTCACTTCTTAGTATTGAAAAATAATTACCTTATTAACACTGTTTTAACAGGTTCACAGGTAATCCGTTATGGATTTCTTGTTAAACAATATATTTTTTAAATTAGGTGACTCTTGACAAATACAAAAATGCTAACACAGGGGCCTCCTGGGTGGCTCAGTCAATTAAGCATCCAACTCTGGATTTCGGCTCAGCGCATGATCCCAGGATCAGGAGATCAAGCCCCGTGTTGGGCTCCATGCTGGCAGCACAGAGCCCCCTTGGGATTCTTTCTCTTCCCTCTCAAAAATAAACTTAAAAAAAATTCTAACGGAAGAAAAAAAACAAATTTGTCCTTCTGGTCACAACAATCTAACAGCCACTTTTTTTTTTCTCTCGTTCCAGTCCTAGCCTCAGGACCTTCATCAGCCCTAAGTTCCCCTCCCAGCCCACAGGGCAGCTCTGAGGATGACAGGCCTGTAACTCCACATACCTGGAGCTCTGACTTTGTCTGCAAAATCCTGGTGACCTAAAAGGTGAACAAGGCCCCTCATGTTGACACTCCCTGAAACAAAAGAAGAGCCCTCCCAGACCACTAATTAAAGTCCTTTTAACTAAAAGCTTGGAGACTCCTATTTATTAAACTTAAAAAATATCCAGGTACAAAGGTGCTTCCTGACATGCCCGGGAGTAGAGGTATTGGACATTACTTCTCTGTGATGCCAGTTCCTGACATTCCAGTTTAAAGATTTATCATCTCCCACCAGCAGACAAAGGCATGTGTGGGCCTTGTCAGTTGAGAAAGAGGCCCTCTGAAAAGTACTCAGATACCCAGAGTCATGCCAAGGTGCATCCACATTTCTCTGTCCCTTCCAGACCAGTCTTGGAGAGACCAGGAAATCTGGAGTTTCTTACAAGAATAGGGAATCCTTGGGAATGAGTTTCATCTTGAGTCAAGGAAGAAGTATTCCATCCTGACAAAGACAACGCCTTTGTACCCAAGCCCTGGGCCACAGAGAAGAGCTGGCGACAATGTTCCCCCCGATGCTGAGGATTTTGCAGGACTTACACGGGACTCTACAGAAAGCCAACAAATGAACCCTGGCCCCATCCTTATGGAGAAGCCCTGCAGCAGACCCTAGGGCCTCAGGAAGGTCTCTTCTATATTCAACTTCATGGCTCTTAAGTGACCAACATGGGCTGGCCCAGCCACCACACTGTGCCCTGAGCAGGGTGAATTAGAAGACCAGCTTCTGCCCATGGTCCTGTCTTCATGAAACTGGAAAGGACTTAACACAGCTTGTCCCTCTACAAGTGAGGCCCAAAGCAAAGGTGCTGGGGAACTCTGGCCAGCTTCTCCAGAGTGGCCCCGTGGAAGGCAAGTTCAGAGGCAGTTATCCACTGATCTGCCTCCAGGCACTTGGGCCACTTAAGCCAGCCCTGAACGGGTCTGTTCCACCCAGCAATTCCCTGTGCACATGGCCTTCTACTTCCCAGGACCAGCTCAAAGCCCATCCACATTCCCCAGTGTCAAGCTCTGAGTCCCCTGACAAGTGAAATATATTAAAGACACCCAAGTACTAAGATGAGTTTCATAAGCTTTGGGTACTTCCTGGTCATCTCTGCGCTCATTTCCCGTACTTGTGCTGGCAGACTTCACGCCCCAGCAGAAGATGTGGACCTCTCCCGACTCTGAATCAGGTCTTGAACTTAGAGACCATTTAAATGTGATCCCTTCTGCACTTGAGACAGTTGAAAGTCCCAGTTCCATATGCACAGGATTCCTTCCCTTCCACAACCCGATGTCATGAAAATACGTGAAATTGAAGAAGTGGCCCTCATTGCTTTTCATCCTGGTGTCAGTGGCTTGGATAGGACAGAATTAAACTGAGAAAAAAATAGGCCAAGGGACATAGAGGGAGCTCAGATTCTAGGTACCTGGAGATCTGCCATCCCTCCTTTCCCACTCTCCTGTTCATTATTAGTGCTCAAAGGCCCAGTGACCAACATGTGAAAACTTGTACAGTCAGGGAGGAGAGGCTTCAATCCTGCCTTCAGCATTTTCTAGCAAAAGCAGCATCTTCCTTTCACATTATGGATTCCTCACAACCATTTCAAGTTGGGACTGAAATTTCTTGGAGCAGTAGAAGCCTTGGGATAATGTTATCCTTATAAATATTTGTATCTCTTATATTACAGATTCACTGTCTTACACCTATTTCTGTGCATTTCCTGGGAGAAGCCTATCAAAATGAGTATTTTTATAGAAAATCTTGACTTAGCTAGTCTTTTGCTTGAAAAACCACCACATTTCTTTCACCAAAAGAAAAAAATAGTTAGAATTGCAATCCTTTGGGGGGAAAATATTTGTAGTCCTTTGGCAAATACTCTGAAGATTATAAACTTTGAACATTCTTGGGGACAGGACACTGTCTAGTGTGTCTAAGGCCAGAGGGACTCTGCTAGGAACTGATGAGGTGGGCAGTTCACCCCACAGATTAGTCTGACATGGGTGCAGGATGATCTGCTGGGACTTGAGAGCAGCCACCTGTCTGAGCCCCTTCCTCTGGTGGGGCATCTCATTCTCAATCTCAGGAGTTTCTAGGTCAGGACCTGGTCCTCTGCCCCAAGTCACAGGGATTCTCATAAAGCTCTCTTCAATTTCTCAAGGAAAACAAAACAAAAACCTGACCATTTGAGCCCATTTAAAGCTGAGCTTTTCCGCCCTAATTGTGGATTAGAACCACCTGAGACCTTCAGTACTGCTGACATGATGGATCCCTCCTGGATCATCACATCAGAGAAGGTGTAGGATGCTCCTCTAAAGGAGATCTCTACCCAGACTGTGTTGGATCACCCTGACACTTTTTACAAACAAATCCCTGAGACTCAAGCCCAGAATAATTAAGTGTGATTCACTGAGGTGAACTTTTAAGATAGAGAAGTCCACTGTAGCATCAGGGCTGAGAAACCGTTCTACATCTGATTTCACTTACAGGCATGATCCCTGATCTCACTGATCCTGGAGACCAGTGGGAGAGGTGGACTTGACCAAGGGGGCTACAATGGAATTTGCTGAGTTAGCTGAGGTCAAGGACAGATTGAGGGGGCAGTGCCTATGAGAGTGTCCTCATCTGAGAAAGCCTCTATGCACAGGTGCCTGACAGTCAGGAGGAGCCAGCTCAATGACTGGCATTTTTGGTGATGAACACCTAACACAGAAGGAGCAACGTTTCCAAGGCAATGTCTTCCTGAATGCATCAAGCATGCTTTTGCCTCAAGAACTTTTGCAGTTGGCACATGAGGCTCAACATTGCTCTGCAGTCACTGCCTTCATTGTGGTCAGGCACACCCTGTTACAGGATCTCAAAAACTAGCATTGGATTGGGAGAGTGATTTAGGAGATGTCACTCAACTCCTGAGTCCTTAAATTAACCACATTGGACTCATGGATTAGCCTGACTCAGTCAGGTGGGTGAGAAAAGCCAGATACCAAAACTCAGGGATGGGTCCAGATCAGGACACGTGGGAGTGCTGAGCCCCCGCCCCCCAGACCTTCTCCTTGGAACTGAGATTTTGATGACCAGGACTCACTCCCAGGATGGACACAAGTTCTGAAGGGAATTGTTCTACTGTGGGCTGACCATTCTGCCTGCATGAGATGAGGGGTTGAACTCAATCACATCCAAGCCCTTTACTAGCAGCTGGGTCTCCACCTTCAACAGAGACAGCCAGACACAGGACAGCAAACACATTCCTACACTAGGGAACTCCTGACTCCCTAAATTCCGGAAAGTCGGAGTGTCAGCTCTAAGGGCCCTAAATGGATCTCCAGGCAGCAACAGGGCTGCATCACAGGGAACACAAAAATGGAAAGAAGTCCAGGGAGGCAGCTTCCTGTGGGTTTATGGAAAGACAGTTGGATTATTTTACACATTTTTACATCTAAGAAATATGTGCCATGCACAGTTCTGTGTCTTACAAATATGGGTATTTTTGATCCTTGAGACATGCATGGTGGACAGTTCTATTACTACCCTCATTGGCAAAGTAGGGTAGTAGCCTCCTTGACTCAGCTGCACTTCTCAGAGCTGGGGATAGACTCTCACAAGTAAGGCTCCAGCACACTGGGCTGCTACATGCTGCTCCTGACATCTTCCTGGGCTGGTCCTGTAACATTCTTGATGTCAGGGGACTGTGGGTCTGCTCTGATATGTGGGCTCCCTCACTCTATTCTGCATCTCCCACATTCCATTTAGGTCCCGATGAGTTCTTGTCCTACCTCCTGTGCTTATGCTCTCCCTACATGCTTGACCATAGCAATCTATCAGAGATGCTTTCAAGTCCTTCCCTACTGATTCCACCCTGTCATTTCCCACAGGTTGTTTGTAATGAGTTGTGCACCTGCTGATTTTAAATACACATCAGCATAGGGGATTTTTCTTGTTGGGACTTGGATAACTTGATGCCTTTCAATAATATTGGCTTTGTTTTATGATGAAGTGAAGTACTGTGAAGGAGACTGATTTCACAATTTTGTGAAAACATTGTATTTTGCCTTGCTTCAGATGGTCTGAGCTAGGACTTCCAAGAAAGTGAAAGAGCAGGAAGAACTGATGGAAAATCCACATGGGGAAATGCACAGAGATGAGGATCCTGAATAGAAGGTGGAATTTAAAACACCTCCCCAGCTCCATTGTTTTACCACGTGCTCTTTACGAGCCATACTCAAAACAGGAATGAGCTGGTCCCACCGGGCCACATGATGGACCCAGAGGACAGTGCTCAGACATCCCCCATCTCCTGCACAGCAAGGCAGACTGGCCCACTACAGAGACCCAATCCACAGTGAACACAGGTGACACTCCTCAGCAAGTTCACCGACACCCCTTACTACCCGAGGCAGGATCCTAACCCCAAGGAGAAAAATCAAGGATGAAGGATAAAGAGGAACTAGAAGGGAAACTTCAGAGGTTGACAGATTTTCAAACTTCTTGAAGATGATGTGCCCTCTGTAACCAATATGTCTTGGGACTGGTATGGGACCGAGGTCAGGAAGGGGAGCTAGATTAGACCCAGAGCTGGACCAAGAGAAAAGAGGAAATTGGTGGTGCAACTCCTTTGAGAAACACCAAGTGTACAAGAAGCCCATGGAAAAGGGTCTATGGTCTGCCAGGGAGTTCCATCAAAAAAAAAGTTTGCTGGGCCTTCTGGCTGGGAAGGGGTTGGAGGGGAGGATCAAGAGGAGTGGCCCCTGGTTGACCCTCCATCAGCACCTCGACAGTCAGAGCCTCCTCACCTCCTCCCTTGTCTTTGGAATGTATGCCCTGCCTCATGTATCTCCTGTGGGGACTGTTCCAAGGACATAACTTCTCAGAGTATAAGGTGTTGAGAACAAGTAAGTGGCATGCATGCCTGAACCAGCTTAAGACCTCTATAAACTTTCAACATTTGTCAGGTGGGTGCCAAGATCTACTTGTCTTGTGGCCACCTAAAACAAGCCTCTCATATGTTCCCTTGATTATTAAACCTGCCACCTACTATCTGGAGTGGTCTGCCTCTTTTCTGTCTCTCCTTGCCTTCTGTATATGGAACTTCTTCAGATTACACCTAAGTCCAAGTAGGTTGGGACCAACAGAGGCACTAATTCTGAAGAAGCCAGAAGATAGAAAAAGCACTTAACCTACCTCACCCTGATAGGGGAGCCCATACTGAGGCTTAGTGGCTGCTTCCAAGGGAGTCAGGTTCCAGGCTGGCTAGGGGTACTGAGGGACTGAAACAGATGCTCATAGACTCTAGGCACCCAAATATGGCTAGCATTCTGAAACTCTCCTGAGGAGACTGTATGGAAGCAACAGCCCCAGGCACCACCAGGGAATCCAGGCCCTGCATCCCTGAGGTTCCCTATGCAAGTTGGGGGACATCCTGAGGTGAGGTTTATAATCCACTCAGGGTTTTTTTTTTTTTTTCCTACCTGCCGCTGGGACCCAAGGACAATTCTGCACCATGTGATAGCATGGAACATGCCCAGAGTATCAAAGGCTCTCACCATGGTGCTGTGTTCCAAGATGAGCCAGAGTCCATTCACCTTCTCATCCCACCTTTCTCTAGAAACCGACCAGAGTGTGTGAGATCTCCCCTGGAAGTGGACCTGCAAAGGAGCACTCACTGGGGCTGAGCTGATGCCAACCAGCCTCTGCCAGACAGACCATATGGCAGAGTGGTACCCTACTTCCCCAATCAGGTGGCATCTACTGAATATGAAACACAGGAGGACCTTCTAGAAGGGGCATTGCCACATGAAGCCCACAGGACCCATCCTTAAAAACTGCAGATAGGTCACTGGGATCACCCATCTTAGGCCAAATCATGTGTGAGTTTTCTATTTGTATTAGAGAAAATAGGTTACTTCTTTGGCCAAAGAAGAGGCTGGACTATAAACAAGCTTTGGGAATACTTTCAAGATGTGTGCTTGTTCAGTCCAATATATCGACATTGAGTTTCAATCCAGGTTTGTGAATGGTTACTTGAACATGTGAATCTGGACTCACTCATCTTCCCTTTGGTCCACAGCACACAATCTCCCAGTTTTCCAGTCAAAGCCCAGCTCAGGTGCAAGTATGCAAGGACTGGCAGAGTACGACAAAGGCACCCAACCTGGAACAAACACGGCAGTCGTTGGTCTAGTTGGGCCCAACTCCATCCACAGGCAGCCCTGGAAATCTGCCAGGACAAAAAGTCGCAGAGACAACTCTCAGAAGGGAGGGGAGGCAGATGGCCATAGCTGTATTCCAGGACCTCTAAGCTCAGCCCCCATGCAAGCTGCTTCCCTGTGGAAAGTGGGGAGAAGCCAAGAAACTACCAACCCCCACATGGTTGGGGGCTGATGAACTGACACTGGGTGACTGGAGTCTGAAGAGGCATGTGTGTCCAGAACCTCAGGGAGGCAAGAGGCAAGTGGAATCTTTGGCTCATGTTCAAGGTCCATGATCAGAAATCTCACTACCTCCTAGAGCTCTGTCACACTGGAAGGCCGTCAGCAGACAACGAACACTGCTTAAGAGAAGGCTGGGCAGGGCATACCTGATTGCCAAGTGGAAACAGCAAGGTCATGGGAGTCTATATCACCTGTAATGTACTCAGACTCCTGATTCCAACTTTGAAACCAGCTGCCTTTGCCAAGTTCCCCAAGCAAGTGGGATGGGTCACATTCATGGACTGCAGTCTTCATAGCTGCAGAGGCTGCTGTGGCTGAGCCCACTCTGGGCCGGACTCATACTTTGCTCTGGACTTTGAACTTTAAACATGACCAGGCCTTCTCAGAGGCTCAGGGGACCCAGTATGTGATGTGTTAGGAGGACCCCCCCAGGAGCCAGGCAGACACCCAAGGCCCGGGTCTTTCCTTAGTCAACGTGTCCATCTCCTGAGATTATACCCAAGGGAAGCTCCCAGCTCTCCCCAGGAACAGGACTAAAATTCTGTGAACCAGATCTGAAGGGTTTGAGATTCTCTGGAATATTCCGATTCCATTGGACAAACAAGGTATTAGCACAGTCCCCTGTACCCATGAACGCTTCCTTCCCCAAGGCCAAGGTCATGAAATAGATTCTAGAATGGAAACAAACTATCTCCTTCTCCTTGGTGGCCAGTGATTGGAGGAGAGAGACTGGGAAGCCAAGGAGCTGGGAGGGGGCTCAGCTTTCTGGGGCCTGGAGATCAGACACTTCTCCTGCTGCTATCTCATTCATTCTTAGTGTTCAGAGGCTCACCAACCTTCCAAGGGTAACTTGCACATTCTGAGAAGACAGCTCTTCCATCCCACCTTCTGCATTCTCCAGCAGGGCAGCATCGTCCATTCCTTTACTCTTACTGCACCTCACCCTCTCATTGACCTTGAGCTGAGGTTTCTTAAATAATCTGACTCAGACTATTTGTGTCGTGTATGCACACCTGTATATTGGATATGTCAGGGCCACACACTGTGTCTTGCATCTGTTTCTCCAATTCTGCTGAGAAGTGAATGAGTTTTTCCTCCTAGTTTTGACCCCAATTTACCCTAATCTTTCTCTTGAAAAGCTACCATTAACAATTTGTCACTCTATTACTAAGAAGATCAAAGTCACTATGATTCAGTCTTTTGACAAATATTCCCTTCCTCTACAGAATAAGCTGAAGGAGAACTGAGCTGGCTTAGTGGCTAGAGGGCACCTGTGAATGGCAGTATCCAAAAGGGAACATCCTCAGGGACTTGGACCCTCTGTCTTGTGTGTCAAAGCCCAGTCGGACTCTGCTAGGACCCATGGGGTGGGCAATCCCCCCCCCCCCCAGATTAGTCAGCAATCAGCATGGGCTCAGACACATGTGCTGGGACTGGAGTCCAGTCACTCCGTCTCTGAGCTTGTCCCCTGGAAGCATCTCTGAGCAAGTGGAGGCATTGCTGGCTCAAACCAACTAGTCCTGGGTACCAAGTACTTGTCCCACCAAGCTGTTCAAAGATTTTCCTCCAAGGCACAGAAAGGAAGCATCAGCCCCAGGTGCACCAGGACCTATATTCTATCTTGGCTCATAGATAGGGTACCAGCCTACAGCTACTGTAGTTACAAGATCTTTCTCTGACTACCCACCCACCCAGAGGTCTCTAGAAACTGGCTGCCCTCAGATTTCAGAGCATCCAAGGAGGCAAGAGTGAACATGATGCTACTCTGACCCAGATTCATACCTGGATGACCCTGCAGTTAGGGCCATCTGGTCCCCACCCTTTTTCCTGAGACCTTGGGAGGTGCCAGACGCCACCAGGGGGCACTAGGGACACCAAAAAGGCTGCAGGGTCTATAGTGAGGGAGGTAAGGCTCCTCTAGTAAGAGGGTCTGGGTGGGGCTCCCTCTCAGCACAAAGGTGGTCTGGTCCCTGTGTGTGTGTGTGTCTGAGTCCCCTAACCCCAGCCTCTCCTCACACACTGAGGCAATGTTTGAGGCAATTTTAACCCAAATCAGTTTCATTCTCTACCCCATTTCCCCCCTGACCTTTAGTCTCTATTGAAATAGAATTTTCCTTCTGCCATCCAGGAATCTGAGGTGACTTGGTCTCTCCAAACACTTCCAGTCACTTCCATGGCACTTGATAAACTGTCCTAGGCTCACCCAGGCACCCACAGTTCTGACCTGTAAAGACCTGCCTCCAGGAAAACCTAGTATGTTCATTCACTTCAAGTACTTTGCCTGTAAGATACGAACACAGTGCCCCCTTGTATTCAAATATTCAACCAAGAACTTAAATGGATTTGCCCAAGAAGATTAACTGAAATTGTTATAATTTTACTAAAAATGTTACTTTACATTGACAAGACACACAATGTCCCTTACAGTGATTATATGCCATAAGTTTTAAAGCTGAACACAAGCATCTCCTCACATGTCCTCAAAGACAACCAGCCTTAAAGACCTTTAAGAGCACACATTCTTATCAAATC
>CM053572.1:5778580-5820016 GCA_028646485.1 Cryptoprocta ferox
GCCCCCCCCCCCCCCCCCGCCAGATTATCACATCAGACTCCTTGAAGAAAGGACTCTCATCAGCACTGGGATAGCCTTGCCAGATACACTAATTCTAATCTACAGCCTAGGTTTGACTCAGTTACTAAAGTCCCTGCCCACCTTGAGCACAGTGAGGTGGGAAGGTGCCAGGAGGGCCCCGCTCTCAGGTGCAGCTTACAACAATGTATACAATGTTCTTCTAGCAAGTTGATCTCCATCCTGGCTGTATCATCCAGAGTCTTTGAAAAATACAAATCCCTGTACCCCAGCACAATGTAATAGCCCTGAAACACTGGGACTGGCCTTCAAAAAGATAAGTCCACTGTAGCATCAGGGATGAGAAGCTGTTCTGCATCTGAATTCAGATGCAGACATAATCCAAGAGATCACAGATCTTGTAGAGCTGTGGGAGAAGTGGACTTGACCAAGAAACTACATTGGAATTTACTAACTGTGGGTTGACGTCAATGACAGACTAAGGGGGAACATCCTCTAAGGGGTCACAGTCTGGACAGCCTCTATGCACAGGGTGATGGATACCTCAAGTTGGGTAGGAGCCAGCTTAGTGAATGGCTCTGATCAGTGAAGTGCAACTAACACAGAAGGAGCAGAGCTGCCGAGCAAAAGCCAGCTCCATATAGTCAGGCATGGTAATCTTGACCATCCTTGAGTGTGGATAATGGTGGGAAACCAGCCTGATGTGTGATCTAATAGACATAGAAGAAAGAAACTGCTGTCCTGGAAAGTTTCAAAGAGATTTCATCCACATACCAGGGACTATGTAAGCAAGGTTCCCAGCAGAATGCTATGGTGGTTGTCTATGGGAGTGACCTTTCATGCCAGAACTTTTTAATTCTAGTGTAGAAAGCCCCTCTAGTTCAGACGAAGTATTTATATTCCACGATTTCAAGGTTTCTGCTTAAGTCGAAGCTGTGAGTAAGGGATAAAAGGAATTCAGGAATTGTTCCCTATGGGAAGATGCTGTGGGTCCTCCCATGTAATCTACATGGTACATCCTAATGTCCCTGATGGGACCCCTGCCCCCTCAGCCATCCATGGTATCTCCACACTTATTTCCTGCCTTTCCCCCCAGAAGACCCCTCCCGAGAGGCAGTCAGCCACTTCTGATGACTATTCTGACACTGACTAAGAAAATTTGAATATTGAACCCTACTGCACTTGACAAGGGAGGTCACAGCCCCAAACCCAACAGAATGAAAGTAAGATGTGTAATTGAACAAGACAACATCTAGTTCTTGTGTCTGGGGCTTGGAGACTGGGGAACATAAACACAGAAGCCAAGGGGCAGGGAGAAAACAGCCTCCTGGTACCTTGAGATCCATCATCCTTCTCCCTGTCCTCTCTCTTCCTGCACAGACTCATTACCCATCATAGCAGCTTTCAAATCATAGATCATGGAGTCAAAATCCTGGAAACTCTCAGGGAAATAGAGACCTCAGGTATCAGGGTGTCCATTCCTATGAACACCATAACCTCTTTTTGCAATTTGGAGAGTGGAACCCATGAGCATGCAATCACTGCCCTATTCGTGATCAGACATACCCTCTCCAAAGAACTCAGTCAAAACCTAGTTCAGCATAAATGATTTAGGAGATGTAACCCAAGTCCTGAGTCCTTAACCACAGGATTCATGGATTGGCCTGATTCAGTCAGGTTGGTGAGATAGAAGTTCTCTTCCCTTTGCAGTGCAAGATGCCTGGACTCAGGGAACAAAAGATGAGCACAGATCAGGGTACGTGAGCACTGAGACCCCTCTCAGACCTTCTCCCTGGAAATGAGGCTCACTCCCAGTGGCACAACACTAGTTCTAGGGAATTGTCTGGCTGACCGGCCATTCTGTGTACAGGACAGGTCTCCCTATCACATCCAAGACCTTTACTAGTGACTGGGCTTTCACCTGCAACAGACAGCCAGATGTCAAGGACAACAAACACATTTCTACACTCAGCAACTCCTGACTCCCCAAATTCCAGAAAAATCAGAGTAAGTCCCAGCTCTATGAGCTCTGGATGCAGCCTAGTTGCTGCCAAGAGATGTATCATAGGGAAAACTAAGGAATGAACAAGGAGGCACGTCCAGGGAGGCAGCTTCCTGTGTGTTGATGGGAAGTCACTTGTCTTTCATCTCATTACACAAGCATTTTCCCAACTGAGAAATACATGCCACAAACAGATGTCTGTATTTTACAAATACAGATGCATTTTATCCTCAAGACATGTCTGGTGCATGATGCTCTTACTCATTGGCAGAGCAGATGGTAGCCTCCTCGACCCAGCTGCACTTCTCAGGGCTGGGGATAGACTCAGCAATGAGGTCCCAGCACATGGGGCTGCTACATGCTGCCCCTGACACCTTCCTGGGGTGGTCCTGCAACATTCCTGATGTTAAGGGGACTGTGGGTCTGCTCTGGTCTTTATTCTGCATCACCAATATTCCATTTAAGTCCTGATGTCCTTGTCCTACCTTCTGTGTTCACCCTCTCCCTACATGCTTGATAAATAGACTGCTGTGGTCAGAGAGGCTTTCAAATCCTACTGATTCCACCCTCTGTCATCTCCCACTGATTCTGCTTATAGGGGGTAGTGTGCCTGCTGATTTTAGAAGTCAGCATCGGACATTTTACTTGTTGGGACTGGGAGAATTTGGTGCCCTTAAGTAATATTGGCTTTGTTTTCTGGTGAAGCATTGTAAATCAGACTAATTTCACAGCATTGACAGCCTGGAAGGGAATACAGCCAGTCGTTCACCAGAGCCTTGCCTGGGGCTGCAGGCCATTATTGTACCAAGATGTCTACAGGACAGAAAACCAGGCACTTCACAGGAAGCAGGGACAAGGCTGACCTTGGTCACCTGAAGAAGAGGACTAAGGAAGAAGCTGATGAAGATGGAAGCTGATTGGGTTTAAGTCACAAATGCAAAATGTTCATCTCTGACTTTAAATTCAATCTACACAAGGATATATTCCCATTGCTCTCTTTACAATTCCCAGAAGGCTAAGGGTTTGTGAGTGTGCACAGGAGGTTTTGTTTTGTTTTTAATAACTTAGTTTCATTAAAATGTGTTAACCTGACAAAAAGCATTGGCCTTGAAGGACTTTTCCCCTGGACTTGTTCGGAGTGGACATGGCCCACGGGAGTGACCAAGCCTTTGGCAAAGATTCAGGGAGAAGTAGTGCCTTCAAGAGCTCTCTATGTGCCTTTATCTCTCTCAGGTCCTCCTTGCATATGCAGCTGTCTTCCATCCCAAGGTACCAGCTCCAGTCCCTCACCACCCACCTTCCATTTGGAGAGTTCTGTTACACCAAATGTGATCTATGTGGAGCATCCACAGGTCCCATCAGGAAAGGCCTGATCCTGGAACCCTGCATGGTTATGACCATTCCCTTTCCTGCTTCTCTCTCTCAGGAGCACCCGAAGTCCATCTCCCCTTGCTATGATCCACATCCTGGACTGGAATCTATTTGGAAAGATGCGATCCCAACACACCTTCTCTTTTGCAAACCCAATAAAATGCTGGACCGTGAAATGTAATTAAATCATCTTCTAATTTTGCCTTGTAACCAGGGCTTGGAGAGGATCCTTAAAAAAAGAAAAAGTGGGATGCTCTAAGGGTGGATGGTAGAATAGGAGAACCCTAAGCTCACCTCATCCTATAAGTAGAACTAGGTAACACTCACATCAGTGTAAATAACCTGACAAGTGACCTGAAGACTGACAAAACAAACTCCACCAACTAAAAGGTAGAGAAGAGGCCACAAGGAGGGTAGGGAAGGGTAGGCATGGGTTTGGGACCCAAAGGACCATGGCCGTGGAGAGGGAGCCAGTGACACAGAAGGGTGAAAACCCGTATCACACCAGGACACCTGGACACGATGCATCCCCAGATCATGTGGCTTGGAAAGCCAGAGGGGCTGAACCAAAATGAGTTCTTAGAATCAGCAGGACTTAAAGCCTGGAATTTTAAAAGTCAGCTGGCTTGTCTCTGAGGGCATTAGGAAGCAGAGTCTCTGCCCTTACAGAGACAGCAGGACAAACAGCCTGGGAAATAGAGCATGGAAGCAGCAGTTTGAAAATACCCAAAGGGCAGACAGGAAGGAGAGCGATTTACTCCTATCAGCATGAGGCCTGGAGAGACGAGGTCATGGGGAGATGCTAGCAGATACCACTTCCCTCCCCTGCACACAGGGCCAGCTAGAGGAACCAACATGGCCCCCACACTCACTACTTAAGTTCCTAATTAAGCTACACCCACCCTGTGTTTTGGCAGATCTGCCCTTTCCAGTCACATATGCCTCAGTCCTGGCAATACATGCCCCCATCCCCCAAAAGACTGGTGCAAGCCTTGCCAACATCAGGTCTCTGGACCTGCACCTTTTGTAGGATCTTTGTTCTGGCAGGTCACATTTCACAAGCAGACCAGCACACACCTTGCTCAAATGCACCCCATCTGGCTGGGAACCAAATACTGCCCACAACAGGCAGAGAGGTCCTCTGCAAACAACTGCACTGAAGGAAAAAGAGGCCAGGCCCCAACACAGCATAACATATACAACAGAGGAGACACTCCCTACAGTACCAGGTCCTGGGGAACAGGGGACACTGAACTGTAGGGTACTACAGAACCTCTTCATAAGACCACCACCTTCGAGAGAAGGAGACATACCTGACTTTCCTAACAGAAGACAAAAATAAGATGAGGAGACAAAGAAGTAGGTCCCAAGTGAGAGAACAGGAAAAAAATCATAGCAAAAGACCTAAACAGATAAATAATATGCCCGAAGAGAATTTAAAGTAATGATCATAATGATACCCACTGAACTTGAGAAAAAAAGAGTAGAGGACATCAGTGAAACCCTTCACAAAGATTTTAAAAACTAGTCTGATGAACACAATAAATGAAATTCAAAATACACTTGATAGAATAAATAGCAGGCTAGAAGCAGAGAAATGAATTACTGACCACCTGGAAAATAGAGTAATGAAAAGAAATCAAGCTGAGCAGATGAGAGGGAATAAGTATTCAAAGTGAGAATAGTCCTCAAAAATAGTATTCAAAGTGATTCCATCAAGTGTAATAACATACTCATTAAGAAATCCCTGAATAGGAACAGAAAATTTGTTTCAAGAAATAGTCCCTGAAAGCTTCCCTAACCTGGGGAAGGAAACATATCCAGAAGGTAGAGATCACCCCTCCCTCCCCCCACACATCCCAAAAAAAGTCAACCCAAGGAGGTCCACACAAATACACAGAAATTTAAGTGGCAAAAAGGTAATGTAGTATTTCAAAAGCAGCATGAGCAAAGAAGACTGTTACACATAAGGAAAACCCCCTAAGGCTATCATTGGATTTTTCAACAAACTTTGCAGGCCAGAAGGGAGTGACAGGATATATTCAAAGTACTGAAAGGAAAAAGTTGCAGCCAATAAAACTATCCAGCAAGTCTACCATTCAGAATAGGAGAGATGGAGTTTCTCAGAGAAACAAAAGTTAAAGGAGTTCATGATCACTAACCCAGACCTGTAAGAAATATTGAAGAGGACTTTAAGTAGAAAGGAAAGGCCATAAGTCAGTATGAGAAGTAAAAAAACACAAAAGCAGTAAAGTAAATATTTCTGTAAAAGTCAAGGGATTCATGAGATTAGATATGACACCGGATACCTAAGATGTGGAGGGGAGAGGAGTGAAGAATAGGTTCAAACATAGGCGACTATCAACTTAATGTAGACTGCTATATACAGAGGTTACATACAAACCTAATAACCACAAATCAAAATCCAGTAATAGATATGCAAGGAATAAATACAAAGAAATCCAAGTATATTACTAGACAGCTAACCATGAAAGAGCAAGAAAGGATCAGAGAAAAACACCACAAAAACAAAATGGCAATATAAGAGCTGGTTCCAGAATTAACAAAATTGATAAAACCCCAGCCAAACTTACCAGAAAAGAGAAAGGACCCAAATAGATAAAAATCATGAATGAAAGAGGAGATCACAACCACCACAGAAATACAAACAGGAGAATATTATGGAACATATGCCAACAAACTGGGCAATCTGGAAGCAATGGACAAATTCCCAGAAACTCAAACTATGAAAAATGCAACAGGAATAGGAAATTTGAACAGACCCATAACCAGCAAAGAAATTGAATTAGTAATCAAGAATCTCCCAACAAATAAGAATCCTAGGCCAAATGGCTTCCCAGGGGTATTCTAGCAGACATTTAAAGAAGAGTTGATACCTATTCTTAAGCTGTTTCAAAAAAAAAAAAAAAATGGAGAGACAACTTCCAAACTCATGCTATGAAGACAGCATTACCTTGATTCCAAGACCAGACCAAGACTCCACTAAAAAGGAGAATTACAGGCCAATATCCCTGATGAACACACATGTAAAAATTCTCAATCCAGTATTAGCAAATCGAATTCAACAGTACATTAATAGAATTCTTGACCACAATCAAGTGGAATTTATTCCTGGGCTGCAGAGGTGTTTCTGCAAATATGATATGCCAAATTAATAGAAGGGTAAGAACCATATGATCCTCTCAATAGATACAGAAAAATCATTTGACAAAATATAGCCTCCATTCGTGATTTAAAAAAAAATAAAACCTTTAACAAAGTAGGGATAGATGGAACATACCCCAACATCATGAAGGCCACATATGAAAGACCTATTGAGGATTGATAATATTATCCTCAATAGGGAAAGCTGAGAGCCTTTCCACTACAGTCAGGAACAAAATAAGGGTGTCCACTCTCACCATTACTATTTAATATAGTACTTGAAGTCTTAGCCTCAGCCATCAGACGCATCCAAATTAGCAAAAAGGAAGTCAAATTTTCACTGTTCGTAGATGGCATCATAACTATGAAGCCAATAGGAAAGACTCCAAAAAATTGCCAAACTGCTACATGAATTCAACAGAGTCACAGCATATAAAAAACATACAGAATTCTGTTGCATTTCTATATGCCAATAACACAGCAGAAAAAAAAAAATCAAGGAATCCATCCCATTTGCAAGAGCATCAAAAATAAGATACCTACGAGTAAACGTAGGAGGTAAGAGATCTGTCCTCTGAAAACCATAAAGAACACGAAATTGAAGAGGACACAAGGAAATGGAAAAACATTCCATGCTCATGAATTAGAAGAGCAAACATTGTTAAGATGTCTACACTGCCCAAAGCAATCTACACATTTGGTGCAGTCCCTATCAAATTACCACAGCATTCTTCAGACTTACACCAACAATCCAAAAATTTTTATGGAACCAGAAAAGACCCCAAAGAGTCAAAGCAATTCTGAAAAAGAAAAACACAGTTGAAGGCATCACGATTCCATATTTCAAGCTAGATTATAAAGCTGTAGTCATCAAGACAGGATGGTACTGGCATAAAAACAGACACATAGATCAGTGGAACAGAATAGAAAACCCAAAAGTGGACTCAACTATATGGTCAACCCATCTTCAACAAAGCAAGAAAGAATATCCAATGGAAAAAGAAGACAGTCTCTTCAATACATGGGGAAAACTGGGCAGCAACATGAAGCATGAAACTGGACCACTTTCTTATACCATACACAAAAAAGAAATTGAAAATGGATCAAACGCCTAAATGTGAGACAGGAAACCATCAAAATCCTAGGGAGAACATAGGCAGCATCCTCTTTGACCTCAGCTGGAGCGACTTCTCTCTAGACACATTGCCGAAGGGAAATGAAAGCAAACGTTAACTACTAGGACTTCAAGACAAAAGGCTTCAGCACAGTAGAGGGGAAAAAAAAAAAAAAGAACTAAAGGCAGCATACAGAATGGGAGAAGATATTGCAAATGATGTGTCAGCTAAAGGGCTATCCAAAATCTATAAAGGATTTACCAAACTTAATGCCAAAACCCCCCAAATAATCCAGTTAAGAAATGGGGAGAAGACACTTTCCCAAGGAAGACATCCAGATGCTTAACAGACCCACGAAAAGATGCTTAACACTTATCAGGGAAATGCAAGTCAAAAACCACAATAAGAGATCACCTCACACCTGTCAGAATGTCTAAAAATCAATACAAGAAACAAGTGTTGGTGAGGATGTGGAGATACAGAAATCCCCTTGCCCTGTTGGTAGGAATGCAAACTGGTGCACCACTGTGGAAGATAGTATGGAGGTTCCTCAAAACATTAGAAATAGAAATACACTACGATCCAGTAATAGCACTAGTAGTATTTACTCAAAAGATACAACATTGATCCAAATATAAAACCTTATGTTTATAGCAGCATTAACCATATTATGAAATCAGCCCAAGCATTCATCAACTGATGTGATAAAGGTGATGTGGTTTATATACACATATATCACGCACAATGAAATACGATTCAGCCATAAAGGAGAATCGCCCTTTGCAACAACATGGATGGAGCTAAGTCATAATGCTAAGCAAAGTCAGAGACAGACCAATACCACATGATTTCACTCATGTGAAATTTAAGAAACAAAACCAAAAAGACAAAAAGACAAACAAGAAACAGACTCTTAACTTATAAAGAACAAATTTATAGTTACCAGAAGGGAGGTGGGTGGGAGGCAAGGTGAATTAGGTGATGGTGATTAGGAGTACAGATATCAGCCATTTCGGTTGGTTAAGCATCCGATTTCATCTCAGGGCAGGATCTCAGCGTTCATGGGTTTGAGCCTTGCATCAGGGTCTGTGCTGACAGCTCAGAGCCTGGACCTACTTCAGATTCTGTGTCTCCCTCTCTCTGCCTCCCCTACTAGTGCTCTCTCAAAAATAAACATTTTTTTAAAAAATTTAAAGGAGTACACATATGAGCACTGGGTGACTATGGAACTGCTCAGTCACTATATTGTACATGTGAAACACTGTCTATACTGGAATAAAAATACTTGGAAAATAGGTTTTAAAAATAGGGAGAGCAAGAGACAGGTAAGAAGCTCTATCCTGGGGCCCTGGCACCCATTACCCTGTCATTCTCGTTCCATCATGTTCCTGCACAGAAGATCCTTTACCATCACCAGGAACCTCCACTGCCCTGAACCTGATCGAAGACTTAACCATTGGAAATCAGACTTTGATGATTCAGCTTGGAACAAAAGTCACAGTTATGCACTCACTATTCCTCCCCATCCCCAAATCCAGTGTGCAGAAAATACAATTTGAAATCCAGTAAGAGGATCCTCCTCTGTTTCTACCTGGACCCTGGTGGGGGAGGGGGGAATCCCAGAATAGACACAGGCCAAGGGACAACGTGGAATGAGGCTATTGGCTGACTTGAGGTCTATCATCCTTCTCACATTCTTCTGTCAGTCCTGCTCCCTGGAAGATAATTTTTCAAAAAAGACCCATATACATAAGGTTATCTGTTGGCTAGCTACAGACAGAAAAGTGCCCAGCATACCTCACAGTGACTGAGGAGCTCAGACCTAGGTTCCGTGGCTGTTTCCCCATAAATCAGGCTGAAGCCATTAGAAACTGGGGCAGATGCCCACGGGCTCCAGGTGCCCAGCCATGTCCAGCCCTCTGAGGCTCTTATACAGGGCTTGTATGGGAGCAGCTCCAGACACCCCCAAGGTATCCAGGCATTGCATTTCTGGGGTTCCCCTGTGTAGCCTGAGGCCATCATGAATGAGATCTCCTGAGGCAGGCAGCCACTCATTCATGTTTGCCCATCTGTCACAGGCCCATACAGACATTTGTATGCCTTGTGACATCATGAAGCATGCCAGAGTATCACAGACTGGCTAGGGTGCTGTGACCTCATCATGACCCCAGATTAAGGGCATGTCTCATCCTGCCTTCTTCCAGGAAATGAGGGTGGTTGGGATAGCTCAAGGTAGGAGAGCTGGCAAAGGAGCACTCACTAGGGGCTAAGCAAATGTCAAATGGTCTCTGTCAGTCAGACCATATGGGCAGAGTGATATCCTACCTCCCAAGTAGGGGGTAACTGCTGAAGAAGGAAATACTGGAGGACCTTCTAGAAGGTCAAGGAAGGTCCTGAAGCCCACAGGACCTTTCCATAAAAGGAGTCACAGAGAGCTCACTGGGATCACTCATGCTAGGTCAATCAGGTGTGAGTTTCATATCCATATTAGAGGAAAAGGACACCCCTCTGTCCACACAAGAGACTATAAATGAGCACTGAGAACACTTTCAAGATATATCCAAATTAAGCCAGATTTATATAAGTGGAATTTCAATCCTGGTTTGTAAAGGAGTTCATGGATACATGTATAAACTTGTGACTCTGGAAATTTCCCTATTCCCTTTGGTCCACAGCACACCCTTTCCCAGTTTTCCAGTCAAAGCCCAGCTATACAGCAGGTGTGCAAGGACTGGCAGAGAGGATAAAGGGCCCAATACTGCAGATAGTTGACAAGGACAGTGGCCTAGTTGGTCTCGACTCCATCCACAGGCAGTCCTGGAAATCCACCAGGACACATCCCTGATCTCCAGAGACAACTCTCCGCAGAGGGGAAGGGAGGCTCATGGCAATGGCTACACTCTCAGACCTCGAGCTCAGACCCATGCAAGCAGCCACCCTGTGGAAAGTGGGGAACACCCTCAAAACACACCCCTCAACATGGCTGGGGTTGTGGATCAGACACTGGGTGACGTGGGACTGAAGTGAAGGTAAGTAGAACCAGAACCTCAGTACAAGAGGCAAGTGAAATCTCTGGCCTATCCTCCACTATCATCAGAAATCGCACTACATACCAGAGCTCTGTCACACCTGGAAGGGCCGTCCTCAGACAACTGAAGGAACACCACCTGAGTGAGCTGGGCAGATCACACTTGGGGAAAAAACAAGGTCCTGAGGGTATTTCCTGCCGTATATTCACATGGGATTCCAACTTTAGAACCAGCTGCCTTTGCCAGGTTCCCAAGCCAGTGGAATGGGTCAAATTCATCGCCTGCAGGCCCTGTGGATGCAGGGGCCAATCTGGCTAAGTAAAGTCTGACCTCGACTGCTACATCACTCAGGATTTTTCTTTAATTTATAGTTTATTGTCAAGTTGGTTTCCATATAACACCCAATGCTCTTCCCCACAAGTGTCCTCCACCATGACCATCACCCCCCTTTCCCTTTCCCCCTCCCACCCTCAGTTTGTTTTCAGTATTCAGGAGTCTCTCGTGCTTTGTCTCCCTCCCTCTCCCTAACGCAGAATCTTGAACGTTAAACATGACTAGGGCCCCTGAGAGTAAGTGATGTGTGATGAGGACCTCTAGGGCCCAGCCTGACACCCAGGGCCTGAGTCTTCCCCCCTAGTCACCTTCAAGCCTATCTTCTGAACTTCATTCACGAGAAACTCCAATCTCTCCGTGGGATCTAGGTAGATCCTTCATTAACTCTGAACCAGATCTGGAGACTTTGAGATTGTGTGGAACATGGATTCTGACTCCACTGGGGAGACAAGGTATTAGCATAGTCCCTGTACCCATGAACCTTTCTCCAAGGTCGAGGTCATGAATAAACTTTGGAATGGACACTCAACCTTGATCTCTTTCTCCCTGTAGCCAGATTGGAGAGAGAGACAGGGAAGCCCAAGAACTGGGAAGGGGCTCAGTTTCCTGGGGCTTTGACATTGGCCACCCTTCTCCTGCTATCTTGTTCATTCTGAGTGCTCGCAGGCCCAAGGAACAACGTGTCCATCAGAGAGAACAGCCTTTCAATCCTGCCTTCAACACTCTCTAGGAGGGCACCCTCGCCCTTTCATTTAGAAGTTTTGGGCCTCCTTCTCCTACAACATTGAGCTGCAGCTGCTTCAATACAAGATTTCTGTGTCGCATATACATCCATGCACTTATGTCGAGGTCACACAGTTTTACATCCGTTTTTCCACATGCCTCACAAGTAGTGTAAATGAACTTTCCTCCCAATATACATCCCAGCTTATTCTAGTCCTCTTCAAAATCATTACACACAACCGTTTACTATCCTGTTACTAAGAAGTTTAGTCCAAACCATTAGGGTTTAAGTCCTTGGACAATTACAGTCTTCCTGCTCAGAACATGAACTTTGAGAACTGAGATGACTTCATGGTCACTAGAAGGTGCTTGTGAGTGGCCATGGATCCAAAAATGAACATTCCAGGGAACGCAGACCCTCTGTCTTGGGTGTCAAAGCCCAGGCCTAGAGACTTTGCTAGGACCAGTGGGTAGGCAATGCACCCATACATTAGTCAGAGACAGGGGTGGATGCAGGCACATCTGCTGGGTTTAAATGCAGTCACCCTGTCTGGGAGCCCCCTTTCCCAGGACGGGTCTGTGGAAGTAGACACTGGTGCTTGAGATTGGTTAGACTGGACTCTACATGCCTGCCTTGGGAGGCCTTTCAAAGATTCTCCTTCAGGGCACAGAGGGCGGCTGCTGCAGGTACCAACAGGACTTGGGTTCCTTCTCTTGGTATTGGGAGTGACTGTAGGAACACTGCCAGGTAGATACCCTCACCCACCTACCCATCCACCCAGAGGCCTCAAGAGACAACCAGATGCTGTCTGAAATCATGAAGCATCAAGGAGTCAGGAGTGAACATAATGCTGCTCTGACCAAGATAGGACCAAGATAAACCAGCACTAAGAGCCACCTGTCCCCAGCCTTCCCCCTGAGACCTGAGGGAGGTGCCAGCTACCACCAGGGAGTACCAGGGACAAGAAAGGCCTGGAGAATCGCGCAGGGTGAGAGGCAAGTCTCCTCAGGAGGAGGGTCAGGCTGGAGCTCACCCTGAACAGACATGGTCTCTGTGTCTGAGCCCTCTGTCCGCAGCCCCACCTCAGTCTCTGATCACACAGTTGGGTTTAAATGAGAAATTCCTCAGTTGCTCTTTGCTCCAGTTTCTTTTCCCCTATCTTACAATGTAACTTTCCTCCTGCCTTACAGGAGGAGGAAGTGACTCCATCTCTCCAAATGCCTCCAAGTCACTTCCATGACACATCAGCCATGTCCTGGGCTCCCAGCACCCACAGTTCAGACCCATGAAGACCTTCCTCCAGGGAAACCTAGTATGTTCATTCACGTCTAGTACTTTGGCTGTAGGATACTGACCTAGTGCCCCTTGTATTCAAGTATTCAGCCAAGAACTTAAGTACTCTGTGTAAATACATTGAATTGAAATGCTTACATTTTTGCTGAAATTGTTTTACTCTAAAAAGTCAAATCATTTCCCTTACAGTGAGGATTTGCCATAAAGTTCAAGGATGAACATGAGCATTTCCTCACATGTCCTCAAAACGACGATCAAACATTTGAAAAGTCACTTCATCAAATGCAATACATCTCCAGGGTCAATCTCAGGAAGAATTATAAGTCTGGCCCTCATGCTCTTCCCTGAGCTGCTCTGACATTTATAATGTTCTCTTCAGTCTCAGGGAGAAAAGATGGCAAAGCAGCATGGAGACCCTGAACTTGTCTCATCCCTGAAATGCAGTTTTATCTGCACCCAACCATTTTTGAACACCTAGGATATTGATATGAGGATTAAAGCAACAATCTGCAAAACTTGAGCACAAGACTCAGCAGGTATGCAGGTGCAGAGGTGAACTGAGGGAAAGAAAAATCCACAGAGAGAAGGGAGCTGTTTTTGCAGAGAGGACATAGAGAGAAAGGGGGAGAGTGTGGTCCAAAGGGATGGTCCAAGGGAAAGCACTCTCCCCCAAAATAGCTGAAGAGAACAAGTGAAAACACTCACAGGGGAATGAATAAGTAATCAGGTCCCCAAAACCATGGACAAGGAGAAACGAGAGGGTTTCAATACCATCAGGATTCTATAAACTGGAGCGCAGAGTCGTAAGTTCCAAACCTCAATGCCTGATGGTGCTCTGGTGAGGAAGCAGGGCGAATCCCCAGGAACAGGCAGCATGGTCTGAGGGGTCTGCGTGCCACATGGGGAGAAGCGGTTCCCTTAGAATGAATTTTGTAGAGGGCATATAGTGTCCCCAAGAGCAAAGGTCCCAGCGGACCCCAGGGAGTAGCCATGTTTGCTAGTATTGGAACAAAGACGCCAGAGTATGGTGAAACCTGGCACTAGCTCTGTGTTGTAATTTTCCAAATCTCTGAACCTGTCACTCCACAATCACACAAATGTACCCTGGAGCAAGCTAGCACTGGCCATTGCTCACCAAGACCCTCCCCCCAGACAATCAGGGCAGGTCCAAGCGGCAGGATTCTCTGAAGTGTGGGGTTTTGAAACAACCCCATCTGATAGAAAACTCTGGAGGGAGGTGCTGTCTGGCAGACAGCTGGCTTGGTCATGGACAGGGTAGAGGCAGGAAGTGGTTGGAGCCCTGAAACAAAGAGGTGCTTGATCAGGGGTTGGCAAGTGTGCAAAATTCCTGCGCCAGAGACTATGGAGCTGGGTGAAGACATTTCTACCTCTCCTGCACACATGCATGTACACAGGCATACTGATCCACCCCAGTAAGCTTAGCAGTGTCACCTACTGGAGAACTGAACCATTACACCATGCACCTCCCAACTACACCCTCCAAGCACATCCCCAAGACAGGCACAAGTCACTTCATCTGCCTAGTGGGCTCTGCAGTGGACTATACTGTGCCTCATAGTTTCAGTTCTAGGGGAAGCTGGATGTAACTTCATTCAGGTTTCATTGTTTGCTTGTTCATTTATTTTGCTTCTGTTTTTGCTTAAAATGTTTTCCTTCTTTCTCTTCCTTGGATACAGGAAGAGATACTTCCTTTTTTAATTTATTCTATTTCATTTTCTTTATTCTATTGTTTAATTTTTGAAAATTCTCTTTCCTTTCCCCTTTTTCTCTATCAAGTTTTTCAACAAGCAGACCGAAACACCCCTCGGATCTAGCTTCCTTTGATTTTTGTTTTTATTTTTTTCTTCAAAATGAACAAAACAGTTCACCCCAAAAGAAATGACATCCCAGGACTTAACGCAGATATGAGTAAGATGTCTGAAATAGACTTTAGAGCCATGCTAAGAATACTAGCTGGGGTTGAAAAAAGCATAGATGACCCCAGAGAATCCCCTCCTACAGAGATAAAAAGTGAAATGTAGTCAGGCCAGAATTAAAAATGCTGTAACCAAGATGCAATCTCGAATGTATGCCACGATGGCAAGGATGGACGAAGTAGAGCAGCAAACCAACGATATAGAGGATAAGATTAGGAAGATAAACGAAGAATAAAAAGGGGAAAAAAGGTAAAACCTCACGATATAAGACCTAGAGAATTCACTGACTTCTTAAAAAGGAATAGTATCCAAATCATAGGATACCAGTCTCCCAGGGAGAAAAAAATAAGGAAAGAAAACCTGGAAGAACCCAAGCTTCTGCATCCAGAGCACACATTTGAACTACCACATTAGAATCACCATTCAGAACTGCTATTTGGGGCCGACCTGGATCGTCACATCAGACTCACTGAAGAAGGGACCCTTCTCAGCACTGGGAAGCCCTCTCCAGGTAGTTCTTATCAACAGTCTCGGTTTGACTCACCCAAAGCCCAGCCCCCTGGAGCAGTGATGTGGGGATGGCCAAGGAGGGTCCTGGCCTCAGATGCAACTCATGACAGGGTAGGGTACATGCTATTCTGCTATGGAATAGAGCTCTACACAGCCTGCATGCTGAGATCACCCAGAGGCTTCAAAAATATAAATCCCTGAACCTCAACCCAATGTACTGAAGTCTCAAACACTGGGACTGACCTTTGATAAGAATTTACTGTCCCATCAGGACTGGGACATCATGTACAGCTGAATTCACCTGCACACACAATCCATGATTTTGCTAACTTTAGACAGCAGGTGGGGAAGGGGTCTTCACAAAGGACTTACACTGGAATTTACTAAGTGTTGTGTGAGGTCAAGGACAGAATAAGGGGACAGTACTTAAGAAGTTCATTCTCTGGAAGGCCTTTATACACAAAAAGAACCAACACCTTAGTCAAGGAGAGGCGGCTAGTTTGTCCCAGAGGGTGATGTGCAACTAACAGTAGGAACACAGCTTCCAGGACGAAAGGATGCTCAGTGTACTCAGGATGGCGAAGATCATTGGGGCTGGAACACAGATAATTGAGGAAATTCAGCCTGATCAAGTGGACAGACATTGAAGAAAGAAATCACTGTCCTGAATAGCCTAACAAAGAGCCTTGGTCTGCATACCAGGGACAGTGAAAGATCCCCATCAAAATGCTGTGACTGTTGACCTTAAGAGTGACCTTCCATGCCTGGATTTTTTCCTTCTAGTGTGGAAACAAATCTAGTTCATGCCCCCTATGTGTGATGGTGAAGTTCAAGATTTCTGCTTAAGTTAAAGCTGAGTGAGGGATCAAGGGAATTCAGGAATTTTTCCCTATGAGGGGATGCTATGGCCTCCCCAGCATGTGATCTACGTGAATATCTTAAGATTCCTCAGGGGACCCCTACCCTCAGCTGTCCATGGTATCTCCACACCCCTTTCCTGTCTCTTCCCCAGCAGACCCCACCCCGGAGGCAGTGAGCTACCTCCTATGACTGAAGTTTAAGACAATTTGAACATTGAAGCCTACGGCACTCGACCCAAGAGATGCCATACCTGTTGCTGTGTAATGGAATGAGAAGATCTCAGTTTGTCTTGTGCCTGGGGCTCAAGCAGAACACAAGCCAAAAAGCAGGGAGAAAACTCAGCTTCCTGGTGCCTTGGGACCCATCATTCTTCTTCCTCTCTTCCATTGCTCTTCCTGCACAGAGACTCCTTTCCCATCACAGTGGCTTTCAGATCATAGAGTTGGAACCTGCCTTCAGCCTTTCCTGTCTGTAGGACTAAGATGTCAGGTTCCTGGGCCTCATTCACTCTAATGTGCATATGCTTCTCACTCCAGTAGACACTTTCTGCATTACAAGGAAGGTACCTACCACAGTTTTATAAATTTTAATATACATATGTGTACTGTATCTTGTAGACCTGTTTTTCCCCCATTTCCCAGGACAAGTTCAAGTGAACATACATCCCCTGAGTAGACAAGTTTTATCTTCAATTGCTGTATTATAAACGTCTATGTACACCCAGCTTGTTTCTCTTTCTTAATACTTAACACAAAATACAGAATGGAATATGTGCAAAAAGTTCCTTTCCTATGGAAAACAAGAAGCTCAGTGAGAACTCCCTTGCCTGATGAGTCATAGAGGGCACCCATTACCTCCCCCCTGGGGCATCAATAAACATTCATACCCAGAGCTGGGATTGCTTGAGAACTTCTAACACAGTACCCCTTGTATTTAAGTATTCAGCCAAGAACTTAAGTGTATTTACACACAAAGTGTTTAATTGTATTTATACTGAAAATATTTTTACACTGAAAGGTGAAACCATTTCACTTTCAGTGAGGATTTGCCATAAGCTCTAAGGCAGAGCACAAGCCTTTCCTCATACATCTTCAGGAAGACAGCCCTAAAAACACTGGAAAAGTCACTTAAAATGCAATCTCTCTCTAGGGTCCATTCTCAGGAAGAACTCTATGTCTGTCCCTCGTCCTCTTCCCCAAGCTGCCTGATCTTTATAAAACCTTTCGAGTCTCAAGAAAATTAAAAAAAAAACGATAAAGTAGGGACTGCTTGGACACTCTTGAGGCCGAGTTTCTGCACCCAGAGTGCACATTAGAACCGCCCATAACCTTAAGAACTGTTGCCCCACCTGGATCATCAGATCAGACTCACTGAAAAAGGGACATACCTCAGCACTGGGAAAACTTCTCCAGGTTATAACCTACAGCCTCAGTGTGACTCACTAAAATCCCAGCCTCCCACCCCGCACCAGTGAGGTGGGCCCCTGCTCTCAGGTGAAGTTCAGAACAGGATGCCTGATGTGTTTCCAGGGAGTAAATCTCCACACAGGCTACATGTTGAAATCACTCATGGATTTTTAAAACAAATGCCTGGACCTCAGTCTAATATTCCTAAGTCTAAAGCACTGGGGCTGACATTTGAGAAGAGGGGTCCACTATAACACCAGGCGTTAAGCTGTTCTACTGAATTCTCTTGCATACACGATCCATGATCTCACTTAGACAGCAGTGGGAAAGGGATCTTGACCTTGGAATTACACTGGAATTTACTAACTATTGCAGAGATCACAGAAAGAGTTAAGGGGCAACAGTGATAAGGGGACACCATCTGGAAGGCCTTTATGCACAAGATGACTGACACCTCAGTCAGAAGTCGATTCCAACTGGATGAGGGCAGAGGGATCCTGAGACAACAGCACGCTTGATGTACTCAGGATGATGCAGAATAGCAGCATGGCTGGAGCAGGAGAGTAGAGGAAGATCAGCAAGATCTACCAAAGGGGTGTGGAAGAAACTGCTGACCTGAAGAGTTAAACAAGGAGGTGTGGTCCACAGACCAGCGACCATGCAGGCAGGGTCTCCATCAGAATGCTATGACTATTTTTCATTGGGACTTTTTTTTCTTAACTGTGAGAGAGAATGAGAGGGGCAGAGAGAGGGAAGAAGAATGCTAAGAAGTCTCCACACCAATCCGATGTGAGGCTCAAAGTCACAGACTGGGAGATCATGACCTGAGCCAAAACTAAGAGCCAGATGCTCAACTGAATGAGCACCCCACCATTGGAGTGACTTTTAGTATCTACACTTCTAGTGTGGTGTGGGGAAATACGTTCTACTTACATGAACGGGTTATATAAAAAGCTCTGGGCAGAAGACCACCACCAGGGGGTGAAAGTACCCGAGGTTAGCTAGCAAGATAGTGTAATGGGATCATGAGTAACTTATCACCTGCAGGAAATCGATTTCCATGCGACGCCAATATAGTATCATACTTTGATCACCGACTCCACTTAGCAAAGGGTCTGCAGGGTGCTTTTTTTTTTTTTTTTTTTTACACACATACAAGTTAACGATTACTGTTTTCTCCACATTCACATGTTTAATTTCTGGTTTTCTTCATGTTCACCACGTGGATAATGTCTTGTGAGCTCAAAAAATACGGAGACAAAACCCCTGTTCAGGGTTCTTGTCTCCTTCCACATGTTAGCCTCTCTTGTATTCAATCCTGTGTCCACTCTCTTCTAGGACAAAAGAACTCCAGACTCCTAGTCCACAACAGTGTGGAAAGAACATCTAGCTCATGCAATTTATTTATACTCTAGAATTACAAGGTTGCTGATTAGGCTGAGGCTGTGAATGAGGGATAAAGTGAATTCAGGAATTGTTCCTGATGAGATGTTGTGGGCTCCCCACACCACATGTGATAAACAAGGAACTTCCTAAGGTTCCTGAATGGACCCCAGCACCCTCAGCCCTCCATGGTATCTCTACAACCATTTCCTGTCTCCTCCCCACTTACCCTACCCCAGAGGCAGTCAGTCACCTCTGATGACTATGCTCAGTCTTGATTAAGTTGATCCCACCTGCACTTGACACAAGGTATGTCATGGCTACATCTTGTCCCCAAAACCAGTGGAATGGAAAGAAGCTGTATAGTTAGGAGGACGTCTAGTTTTGTCTTGTGCCTGGGGCTCAAGCAGGACACAGACCAAGGGGCAGGGAGAAAACTCCACTTCCTAGTGCCTTGGGACCCATTGTTCTCCTCCCTCTTCTCCATTGCTCTTCCTGAATGGAGACTCCTTCCCCATCACGGGGACTTTCAGATCAGAGAGGAGGGAGTTGGAATCCTGCCTTTAAACTTTCCTACCTGTAGGATCAGGGAGCTGTTCTGTCAGATTCCTGAAACACAGGTCCTCTATATAAGGTGCAGCTCATGTTTCTCACTCCAGTGGACACTTTTGCCATTACAATAGAAGTACTAAGCATAGTTTTATAAGTTTTCATATAACATAGTTATTTGTACTATATCCTTTAGACCTGTTTTTCCACATTTCCTTGAAAAGTTTCATCAGAATATTCCACATTCTTTTAAGTAGACTCAAAGTTTTGATTGAACTTGTTAGGCACCAACATATACCTATGTAGACTCCCCTGTTTTCCTAAAATTCCTAGAATAAAACACCTGATTATAGTATTGGCAAAAAAAAAAAATATCTTAGCCAGGGAGAATATAAGCTTGGTGAGAACTCAGTTGCCTGGTGGGTCATAGAGGGCACCCATCACTGCACCCCTGGGGCAGGATTTAGTTTGAAAGTCAATCCCATACACATCCCTTCTGTATTACTCATATTCGTTCTCATTCTAATCTTCCAGGTCCTTTAACTTTAGGGAACCAAGCCACTGATCTTCTGACTGTACCCATTTTCTTCACTCAAGATGAGCACTCACATTTGTGTACCAATGCTAATCGCCTTCACGTACATTATAGATTTCCTTTAAGAATTTCAAGACCGTCTGCTTGTCCTGTTTGTCACCCTTCGCATTTAACTGAACATCCATCAGGAGTTAACCCCCAGGGTACTGCTCCTAATTGCATTTGGCAGATGGGTGTTACACATTTTCCTGCTTTTGGACACCTTATGTCAACGTCCCTATGGACGTCTTTTCTGTATTTCTCTATGCTTCTCCACTTTCAGGAGAAAAAGCAGGCCATGTCATTTCTCATTTACTTTCTTCTGTCATGGTATTACCCACTAGCACAAAAACTGATAATGGACCCACTTACACAAGCAAGCGCCTCCGTGAAATTTTCACAAATGGCAAATTCAACACATTACTGGTATTCCCTTTAATCCTCAGGAGCAAGCCCTGGTGGAACGAGCTCATGCAACCCTTACAAAGCAACTGCAAAAGATTCTTGAGAGGGGAATATCCCCCCAAGGTACCATGGCACAAGCATTAAATTTTTTGAATTTACCTCAGTGAGCCTTATACTTGAGCTGATAAGCATTTTATTCCAATAACCTCCCATACCCAAAACAATGCCATTTGGTTAAAAATGAATATAATCACTGGCAGCCCAGGAATCTTCTTACCCAAGGCCCCGGTTATGCTGGTGTCATTCCAGGTGGATCCAGTAGACCATTTGGATACCTCTTCAGAAAATCCGGCCCAGGACCAGCCATCAAACTGGAGGAGAATCCTCACCCATTTCTGGGGCTGAAGACTCAACCCCTAATTCAGGAAATGGCAGCCTTGATCCTGAAGACTCCTCGAAAAACATGGCCCCAAATACTCCTCCAACTTGGGGGACAACTGAAGAACCTCATAGAGTGCTGAACAAGTTTTAGAGACAACTAAATCCAGTAAAACCCCTGAGCATTGGTATCTAGCCATGATGGCAGTTTTGACCAGCACCTCAGCAGTTTCTGCATCCTCAAAAGGCAATTGAATGCACAGTTTTCATCATAAGGTGCGTACAGCTGCTGCGGTTTTGAAAAAGGAAAAGGGGAGCTGTGGGAAACAGAGCACCACCATGACCACAGGCGCATATTCGTTCAGGCTCCAAGATCCCTGAGAACACTCGAGATCACAGGGTTAAAGATAACCCGAGAGGACTTGAGAGAGAGCCTCGATTCCCACAGAGAATAGAAGCTTCGTGAGAACTCAGCTGCCTGATGGGTCATAGAGAGCACCCATCATCTCACCCCTGGGGCAGCATCCAGAGCAGGGGTTGGTGACATCTGGCCTGCATGTTAAACCTTAGGCTTGGGGGGTCACACTAGGATCTGCTGCCCTGAGCAGTGCACCACTCATCAGGGATTGACAGCCTTGGGTGCTGTCACCCAACCACCCTGATCAGAGGCTTCCCCCTCGAGGCCACCCCCTATGTTGTCTAGTTATCCATATAAGGACAAGTGGTCTAGCACCAAGGACAAGACAACCAAGGCTGCAACTGAGCATATTGCTGATGGTGGCCAAGGGAAAAGCCCTTAACACCAGAGCTATTACAACTCCAGAGTTAAGAACCGTCAGCTAATTTAACAGTTATATACAGGCTGGTGTTTCTGCACTTCCCACTAGCCTGGAACCCTCAGCAAGGTAAAGAGGATTCTGAAACCAGGGGTGTGCATTCAATAGTGTCCCAACCTTTCATTCTCTAGCCAGGGGCACGGAACCCAATGATGCTCCACCACTTCTGCCCATAGTGCGATCAGGCACACACTCTCCCAGGGACCAGATCAAATACAAGTTTAGGGGCCCCTGTCATTACAGAGATGTACTCCAAGTCCTAAATGCTTGAATTAACCACAGCCTTGGTGGATTGGGCTCACTTAATCAGGTGGGCAAGAGAAGGTCCCCTCCTTTGTGATCAACCAGAGATCTCGGTCCATCCATACCTGACCAATCATGGGTGAGTTATCTACCCCCAGTAGAGAGAATTCTGGCCAGAGGCAGAGGATATACACAAACGTTGACAACACCTTTATAATATGTGCTTTAGTCAGACTTACCGGTCTGGAATTTCAGCCTGGTGTGAGAATTGGTTCACTGAAAGATGGTTGACCATGTGACTCTGGAAACCCCAGCTTCTCTAGACCACAGCACACTCTCTTCCAGAAGTCCACTCACAGCCCAACCCAGGTGCAGGTGTGTGACGATGGCAGGAGAGAACTAAGGTCCCAAACCGGGATCAACAGTCTGGGACAGTGGCCTGGTTGGCCTTGACTCCATCTATAGGCAGCCTTTGGAATTCCCCAGGACACATCCCTCAACTCATGAGTGTCTCAGCTGAGAGGAAGGGAGGCTGAAAGTCAGCTACATCCTGGGACCTCCAGAAGCAGCCCCCCACAAGCAGCCTCCCTGTGGAAAGTAAGGAACAGCATGGACACCCTCCTCCATACCACGACTGGGAGGTTGAGGAGCTCACATTGGGAGAGTTGGGCAAGTAGATCCAGAACCTCACTAATCCTGGAGATGCATCAATTTCTCTGCCCCATTTTCAAAATCTGTCATCAGAAAACCGACTACATCCCAGAGCTGTCACACACCCAGAAGGCCATCAGCAGACAAGTAACCAGATTCTGACAGAGAAGGCTTTGCAGATTAACACCTCATTGCAAAGCAGAAAAGAGAACAACAAAGTCAGGAGTCTATCACCCACAGTGTACTCGTGTGGGATTCCAACTTTGACAACAGCTGCCTCTGCCAAGTTCCCAAAGCCATTGGGGTGGGTCACATCCCCTATGGATCCAGGTGCTGCTTTGGCTGAGGGCAGTCTCACCTGACTGCTACTTCACTTAGGAACCTGAACTTTAAACATGACCAGGGACCCTCAGAGGCTCAGGGAGCAAGGAAGTGAGGTGTCATGAGGACCTCCAGGACCCAGCCAGCCAGGCACCCAGGGCCTGAGACTTCCCCAGTCACCTTCCAGCCCATCTCCTAAAACGTCACCCAATAGATGCCCCTAGCTCTCCCCAGGAGCAGGCAGGAGCAGGACTGGACCTCCATTACCTCTGAACCAGATGTAGAGGCTTTGAATTTCTCAAAATACTGATCCCAATTTCACGGGGGGGGGGGGACCAGGTATTACCACAGTCCCCTGTAACCATGAAATAAGTGCTACAGGAAGCATCTCTTCCTTCTCCAGGCCAATGGAATGCAATAGAATGGAGATGGTAGCACCACCTTTATCTCCTTCTCCTTCCTTGCCATGAGTGGAGGAGAGAGACAGGGAAGCCAAGGAGCTGGGAGGGGACTCAGCTTCCTAGGGCCTTGAGATGGACACCCTTCTTTGGCTGCTAGCTCATTTATTCTTAGTGTTCAGAGGCTCGTGAACCTTCCAAGGGTAACGTGCACACTCCAAGAGGACAGCTCTTCCATCCCGCATTCTGCATTTGCCAGCAGGGCAGCATCAACCATTCATTTACTAATACTGCACCTCACCCTCTCATTAACATTGAGATGAGGTCTCTTAAAGTAACCTGTCTCATTGGACTAGTTCCATGTTGTGTATGTGCACCTGTATATGGGATATGTTGAGGTCACACTGTGTCCTGAATCTGTTTCTCCAATTTCTGCTGAAAATTCAATGAGTTTTCCTAATTTAGATCCCAGCTTCCCCTAACATTTCTCTTGTAAAAGCTGCCAGTATTAAACAACTCACTCTATTACAAGGAAGATCAAGATTGCTAGGATGCAGGCTTTTGACAAATATTGCCTTCTTATACAGAACATGAACTGCAGGAGAACTGAGCTGGCTTAGTGGTCGTTAGAGGGCACCTGTGAATGGCCAGGATCCAAAGAGGAACATCTTAAAGGACTTGGACCTTGTCTTGTGTGTCAAAGCCCAGAGGGACTCTGCTAGGACCCATGGAGTGTGCAATCCAACCCCCCCCCCCAGATTAGTCAGCAATCAGCATGGGCTCAGACATACATACTGGCACTGAAGTCTTGCCACTGTCTGAGCTTGACCCTTGGAAGCATCTGACCAAGTGGTGGCATTGCTAGCTGAAGGTCTCTGCCCTGCCAAGCAGTTCAAAGATTTCCCTCCAGGGCACAGAATGGAAGCATCAGCTCCAGGTGCACCAGGAGCTAGATGCCCCAACCTTGGCTGATGGATGGGTCTCCTAACGACTGTGGTTGCAGGCTGGGCCCCTCCCCAAGCCACCACCCACCCAGAGAATTCCAGATATAACCCAATGCCCACAGATTTCCAGAAGCATCTGAGGAGCTAGGGCTGGTTCACACCTGAATGACCTAGCACTCAGGGCTACCTGGTTCCCACACCTTCCCCGACACCTGCCAGCTGCCACCAGGGGATACCTGGGACACCAAAGTGCTCAATGATCTACAGTGGGGGAGGCAAGCCGGCCTCAATGGGAGAGTTGGGGTGGGGGGCTTGCCCTAGCACAGACGTGGTCACTGTATGTCCAAGCCCCCTGTCCCTAGTCCCAGTTTTAGTGACTTGTCAGCTTATCATACGCGGAGGTTAAAATGGTCTCCAACATGCCTCCAATCAGGTTCTCTCTCCCTATTCAGTTGTCCCTCTGACCTGAGGTCTAGATTGAAATATCATTTTTCCTTATGCCATTCAGGAGTCTATAATGACTCCATCTCGCAATATGCCTCTACGTTCTTTGGGTCATACTTCAAGGCATGGTCATACTTCCAAGGGCTTCAAGTACTTGCCCTGTAAGATACGAACACAGTGCCCCCTGCATTCAAGTTTCAGCCAAGAATCCAATGTACTTACACAGAAATATATCCATTTCAAGTTGTTATTCCAGATTGTTTCACACTTGAAAGAAACCATTTCCCATACAGTGAGGATCTGTCATAAGCTTTAAGGTGGAAAAAGAGCATTTCCTCATGTCCTCAAGAGGATGCACAGCCCTGAAAACATTTGAAAAGGCACTTCAACTTCAGTAGCACATCAGACTCACTGAAGGATCATCAGTCCTAGGAAACCCTCTCCAAGGTAGTTCTCAGCAACAGCCCCTATGTGAGTCACTAAAATCCCTGTCCCTGCAGCACAGTGAGGTGAGGAAGGCCAAGGGGGGTCCCTGCTCTCAGATACAGGTGATGACAGGGTACATGCTATTTCTCTATTGGAGAAGAGCTCTACCCAGGCTGCATGCTGACATTTCCCACAAAATCTCAGAGATATAAATCTTTGAGACTTCAGTACACTCGGGCTGAGGATCAAACACTGGCAATGACCTTTGAAAAAAGGAATCCACTGTCGCCTCAGGACTGGGAAGGAGTCTGCCACGGAGTTCCCTCGCCCACATAATCCATGATCTCACTGACCTTAGACGGCAGAAGGCAAGGGGGACTTGACCAAGGACTTCCACTGGAATTGCCTAAGCATGGGCTGAGATCAAGGACAGACTAAGGGGAGAGTACTAGGTGATGAGTGCATGCTCTCAAAGGCCTTTATGCACAAGACAACAGACACCTCAGTAAGGGATAGGAGTCTGTTGACTGGTCCTGGAGGATGACATGCAAGTAACACAGAAGCATAGCTCACCAGACAAATGATGCTGCTCAGTGTACTCAGGATGGTGAAGATCAGTGTGGCTGGAGCACCAATAAGTTGAGGAAATTCAAACTTGTTGAGTAGACAGACATGAAGAGAGATCACTGTCCTGAGTAGCTTAACAAAGAGGCTTGGTCTGCACACTAGGGACAATGAGATAAATTTCTCCCTTATAACGCTATGGCTGTTGACCTTGAAGGTGACCTTCTATGCATGGACTTTTACTTCTAGTGTGAGAACAGTGTCTAATTCATGCCCCTTACTGTGTGATGGTAGGTTAAGATTTCTGCTTAAGTTGAAGCTGTGAAAGATAGAGAATTCAGGAATTGTTGGAGATGCTGTGGAGTCCTGACACGTGATCTACATCAACAGTGTAAGATCCCTGATAGGAATGGGCTGTGGGGATACCATGGACAGCTGAGGGTGTCAGGGTCCCGTCTTTCCCCAGCAGAGCCAACCCCAGAAACAGGGAGACACTTGAGGACTACGTGGAATCTTGCCTGAACTTTAACTTGAAGGTCAAAGCCTACTGCACCTGACACAAGGGTTGCCATGGCATCTGGTCCCCATACCCAATGGAATGAAAAGCTGTGTAATTGAGTAAGAGGACATCTAGGTCTGTCTTGTGCCTGGGGCTCATGCAACACAGAGACCAAGGGCAGGGAGGAGACTCAGCTTCCTGGGGGGGGGGGGTCGGGTCTTGGGACCCATAATTCTCCACCTCTCTTCCATTGCTTTTCCTCCAGAGACTCCTTCCCCATCATGGCAGCTTTCAGATCAAAGAGAGTTGGCAGCCTGCCTTCAGCCTTACCTACGTATAGGACCAGTTGGCTGCTCTGTCCAGTTCCTGGGCCTCATCCATTCCACTTACCGTTCAACTGCTGCTTCTCACCCCCGTAGACACATTTTTGCATTATAATCCACAAAATCAGTATGGTTTTCTAAGTTTTCCTATTTTAGACCCGTTCTCCACATTTCCTCAAACACGTTGATCAAAGTGAGTCTACTCAAGGGGATATATATTCCAAGTTTTAGCTTGAACAATTTGTCAGGTATGGACACATACAAGTATACATGTACCACTCATTTCACATTCCTAAACAATGCCTCAGTTAAGGTGCAATGGACTTAGGGTATTTGCACAAAATTGGTTTCCCATGGAGAATATTAGCTTAGTGAGCACTCCATTGCCTGATGAGTCATAGAGGGCGCTCATCATTTCACCCCAGGGGCAGAAATGAACATTCCCACCTGATGCTGGGGTTGGCTAAGAACTTCTGACCTGTCTGACCTAAGGGTCATACTAGGATCTGCTGCGCTGAGCAGTGCACCACAGGTCAGCTCTTGACAACCTTGGGTCCATGTACATCTTACCCGGACTGGATCACGACCATCCTGATCGGTGGCCTTCCCTCCTAGAAACAAGCTTTCCTGTGTCCAGTTACCCAGGTTCCGAGGGTTGGTCTGAACACCAAGGACAAGACATGCAAGGATGCCAGTGAGGATGCTACCACTGGTGTCCATGGGGAAAGCCTTTGAGGCCACAACTAGTTTAATTCCAGAGTGAAGAACCATCTGTAAACTTCACATTTATGTACAGGCTGGTGTTTCTGTACTTCTCACTAGCCTGGAAACTCTTAGCAAGAAAAGAAGAATTCTGTGATCAGGGGCGTGCATTTCTGAAAATGCCCCAAACTTTCATTCTCTAGGTGGGGGCATGGGGCCCAACGAGGCTGCACAATCTCTGCCCACATTGTGATCAGGCACACCGTCTCCCAGGGATTTAAATGCTAGTTTAGTGGCCCCTGTGATTACAGAGATGTACTCCAAGTCCTGAGTCCTTGAATTCAGTCTTTGTGGATTGGCCACTCACCCAGAGGGTGAGACAGAAGCTCTCCTTTGTGGATTTTAAAACCACCAGAAGATCTCAGTTGGTCCATCCATACTTGACTATTCATGGGCGAGTTTTTTAATGTTTATTTATTCTCGAAAGAGGGAGACAGAGCATGAGCAGGGGAAGGTCAGAGAGGGAGACAGAAACCCAAACAGCCTCTAAAGATCTGAGCTGTCAGCACAGAGCCTGACGTGGGTGGGGCTTGAACTCAAGAACCATGAGATCATGACCTGGGCTGAAGTCAGTTGCTTAACCAACTGAGCCACCCAGGTGCCCTGAGCTTTCTATCCTTAGAGAAAACTCTGGCCGGAGACAGAGCATGAGCAGGGGAGGGTCAGAGAGGGAGACAGAAACCCAAACAGCCTCTAAAGATCTGAGCTGTCAGCACAGAGCCTGACGTGGGTGGGGCTTGAACTCAAGAACCATGAGATCATGACCTGGGCTGAAGTCAGTTGCTTAACCAACTGAGCCACCCAGGTGCCCTGAGCTTTCTATCCTTAGAGAAAGCTCTGGCCGGAGACAGAGCATATACACAAACTGACAACACCTTCAAAGTAGGTGCTTGTTTAGTCAGACATACAGACCTGGAATTTCAGCCTGATTCAGGAATGGTGTCATTCAAAGATGGTGGACATGTAACTCTGGTAACCCCAACTTCTCTCTTGACTCCTCTCCCAGGATTCTACTCACAGCCCAGCTCAGGTTCAGGTGTGTGATGATGGCAGCCGAGAATAAAGACCTAAAACTGGACAAACTGGGATAGTGGCCTGGTTGTCCCTAACTCCATTCTCAGGTAGCCCATGGAATCTACCGGGATACAGCCCCCAGCACGTGATACAGCCCCCAGCTCAGGTTCAGGTGTGTGATGATGGCAGCCGAGAATAAAGACCTAAAACTGGACAAACTGGACAAACTGGGATAGTGGCCTGGTTGTCCTTAACTCCATTCTCAGGTAGCCCGTGGAATCTACCGGGATACAGCCCCCAGCACGGGATACAGCCCCCAGCACGGGATACAGCCCCCAGCACGGGATACAGCCCCCAGCACGGGATACAGCCCCCAGCACGGGATACAGCCCCCAGCACGGGATACAGCCCCCAGCACGGGATACAGCCCCGCTAAGAGGCTGAAAATCAGAGCTACTTCCCAGGACCTCTGAACTCAACCCCACAGAAGCAGCCTTCCCGTGGAAAGTGAGGAGCAGCATGGACACCCCCCTGCCATCCCATGGCTGGGGATTGAGGAGCCAACACTGGGAGAGTTGGGCAAGTGGACCAAGACCTCACTAAGCCTGAAGGGAGGTGAAATCCCCTTGGCCCCTCTGCAAGATTGGCCAAAAATCTCACTACATCCGAGCTCTGTCACCCCCAGAAGGCCATCAGCAGACAAATGACCGAATGCTGACTGAGAGAAGGCTTTGAAGATCAACACCTCATAACAAAGTACAACAAGGTCACCAAGGTCGCTGTCACCTACCATATATTCACATGGGATTCCACCTTTGCAAACAGCAGCCTTTGCCAAATACCCAAAGCCATTGGGATGGGTCACATCCTCTGGATGCAGGGGCTGCTCTGGCTGAGGGCAGTCTCACTTTGACTGCTACTTCACTCAGGAACCCAAACTTTAAATAGGACCAGGGTCCCTCAGAGGGTCAAGGAGCACAAGAAGTGCTATGTGATGATGTCCTCCTGGACCAGGCCAGGCACCTGAGCCTTCCCCTGTCACCTTCAAGCCCATCTCCTGAACTTCACTCCTCGCCCCAGGAGTAGGAGCGGCCCTCTGTTACCTCTGAACCAGATCTAGAGGCTTCGACTTTCTCCCAATACTGACCCCAATTGCACTGGGGAGACAAGGTATTAGCACAATCCATTGTGACCATGAAACTTCCTTCCTCAAGGTTAAGGTCATGAAATAGAAGGGAGATGGAAACAGACAACCTTTACTTCCTTCCCCTTGGCAGCCATGATTGAGGAGAATGGAAACCCAAGAGGCTAGGAGGGGATTCAGCTTCCTAGGGCCTCGAGATCGCCACCCTTCTGCTATCTCATTCTTAATGCTCAGAGGCTCTTTGAGTCTCTAACAGGAACTTGCACATGCGGAGAGGACAGCTCTTCCATCCCACCTTCTGCATTTTTCCAGGAGGGCAGCATTGTCCATTCACTTGCTAGAACTGTGCCTCACCTTCTTGCCACTGAGATGATTATTCCTAGATAATCTGTCTTATCAGAATATTTCTGTTGTATATATGCACCTGTATACTGGATATGTCAGAGTCATGCTCTGTCTTTCTCCAATTTCTGGTGAGAAGTGAAGGAGTTTTTCTCTCCTAATTTAGATCCCAACTTACCCTCATCTTTCTCTTGAAAAGCTGCCAGTATTAATTCATTACCCTATTACTAAGAAGATCAAAATCACTAGGATTCAGTCTGTTGACAAATACTGCCTTCCTATGCAGTACATTCTCTGCAGGAGAACTGAGCTGGCTTAGTGGTGGCTAGAGAGCACCTGTGAACAGCCAGGATGAATGTCTTCAGTGATTTGGACCCTCGGTCTTGTGTGTCAAAGCAGAGGGATTCTGCTAAGACCCATGGAGTGGGCAAGCCCCCCCCCACCCCAGATTAGTCAGCAATCAGCACGGGCTCAGACACATGTGCTGGGATTGGAGTCCTGTCATGGTCTCTGAAGTCCCCTGGAAGCATCTCTGAGTAAGTGGAGGCCTTGCTGGCTCAACTCAACTAGTCTTGAGCTCTGGGTCTCTGCCCTGCCAAGCTGCTCAAAGATATTCCTCCAGTGTGGGAAACAGAGCACCACCATGACCACAGGCACATTTTCATTCAGGCTCCCAGATCTTGGAGAACACTTGAGATCACAGGGTTAAAAATGACCCCGAGAGGACTTGAGTGAAATGCCCTTGGGAAGGTGGCCTGTTCTGTAGTACACCGATAAGGATGTTTTGCTTAAGGGAAGCCAGCTGTAAACAGCACAATGCATTCACTCCCCTGCTTGTTTCATCCTGCCATAAACATGCCTATGGCATCTTGTGTTTCTGCTGAGACCACTCCCGCATGATGGTTATTAGGTACTGCAGCCGTACCAGATGTACATTTCTGCCATTCTTCACTAAGCCTTTGTAGCTACTCATTGTCCATTCCTATCTTTATGTAACATGTATATGTATGATGCATAATAAAGCTCTGGACCTCAGTCTGTCAGCTCAGAGTCCCTGTGCCTCGCTATACTGTCATTTTTCCTCAGTTCTTTCACCACCCCAGGTCCCCGATACCTTGAGGTCGACAAGTGGTGACCAAACAGGGACCTGATGAGGGGCCTGAAGTACCCATGGAGGAGTGATCGGCAAGCGTTTGGAACCCTACAGAAGGTAGTAAGTAGGAAATGTAATTCCAGGGTAATGGGGGCAATCACATACTAAGTCTTTTGGGTTTGCTGCTTTAATACATCATTTTTTGAAGGAAAATGGAGCAAAAAGTTACTAGGCAGCAAATTGAGAAGTGTTTAGAGACTAGAATAGACTAACCTTTGGTTCCCAAAGGCTGTTTGGATGAACATGGATCAGAGTAAAAAAAAATATTATGAAGGCCATGTGGCAAGGGGAAACTATCCTCTTCAACTTTTGGCCAATTTGGGCTTTAGGGCAGGTTGTTATTAATACAATGGAGACTGGGGATAAGCCATCCCCTGCTCAAGTGGCCAAAGAAATGGCTCCTTTACACACTTAAGTAGATGAGATGTTGCAAAAGGCTAAAACTCAAAGTAAAAATTTTTGTATCAGTGGAATTTTGACCGCTGCCGACATCTCCACCTCCGTTACTGGAGGAGTTGGAAGACGACAAACCTTCTCAGATTCCCAACTTGGCCTCTAAAGATCGATCACAGTTTCCTCTCCCTCTCCCCTTGGAAAAGGAAGTCCATAGGCAAGGTGGGACTGATTTGTTTACGGCTTTTCCCATTGATAAGCTGGGCCTGCTGAGCCCTATGAAGGGCTATATCTTAACACTTTGAGAATTAAAGAAGGCCTGCCATTTATATGGCCCTACGGCCTGTATACTATAGAGATCTTAGAAGCAGGGGCTGCTTCAGGGGAATGGATCCATCATGATGGGCATATAGTGGCTCGGGCATGTCTTAAGCCTCAGGATCTTTTCAATGGCAAAAGTGGCTTTCAGATTCGGCTCACTTGAAGGCCTGAGACAAAAACTAATCCATCGATGCAACATGTCTCACTTGAAATGCTTACTGGATCTGGCCCATTCTCAGAGGTCCAAGAACAATTATAATACACCACCTGCTGCCACTGCTCAAGTCTGAAGTTACTCTGGCCGCTTGGGAAAAATTAACTCCTTCCGGGAAGATAGGACAAAGTTATGTTAAAATCATATAGGGACCTACGGAACCCTATGCCGACTTTGTCTCTAGAGTGGAGCAAGCCGTGATCGTCAAGTAGACAGTAAACCTGCTAGGGACCATGTATTAAGACACCTTACTTTTGAAAATGCAAATGAGAATTGTCAGGCTGCTGTTAGACTGCATAGAGAGATGGGGTGGGGAGGGGGAAGGGAGGTGTCTGTTCAATTACCTTCAGCTTCGCAGAAATATTGCTACTCTCACCCACCAGGGCCAGATTGCCTCATTACAACTGATGGCATTACAAAAACAAAGGGATATAAAGTGCTTTAATTGTGGAAAACCAGGTCATGTTAGAAAAGAATGCCATAAAGCTCACAGCTAACATAGGTTTCCCCAGCAGCTTCTGCCCCCCAGCCTTCGCCCTCACTGTGGCAAAGGCAAACATTGGGCTAAGGAATGTAAATCCAAGTTTGATAAACAACATAACCCTTTGCCTGCTAGGTGGGGAAACAGGCTGCGGGGCCACTCCAGAACCCCTGAACAACGGGGGATGCAATATGTTTCAGCTCCCTGCTGCCCACACCAGCCTTGCATGCTATCACACTCAGTCACACCACCCAGGGAAGTGCGGCAGTAGATTTAACCACTCCTTTGACTGTCAATTTACATCCTGGCCTTGAGCTCCAGAAGATCCCTACTGGATATTATGGGCCATTCCTGCCAGGGACAGTAGGGCTTATTTTGGGGAAATCAAGCTTAAATCTTGAAAGAATCCAAGGTTGGTTTTTTGTTGTTGTTTTTTTAGGTCTTTATTTTGAGCAGCAGAGCGTGAGCAGGGGAGGGGCAGAGAGAAGGAGATACAGAATGTGAGGCAGAAGTCTCCAGACTGAGCTGTCAGCACGGAGCCCTACGTGGGGCTCAAACCCACAGACTGTGAGATCATGACCTGAGCCGAAGTTGGATGTTTAACTGACTGAGCCACCTAGGCACCCCGAAGGAGTCGAAGTTTTGACCAGGGTAGTAGATGCAGACTATGAAGGAGAAACCGTGGTAGTGGTTCAGACTCATGTACCCTGGACTTTCAAAAGTGGCGAGAGAATAGCTCAAATGCTGTTATTGCCTTAGATTTCAATTGGGTTTTCACAAGAAAAAAGGAGGGGCAGGTTTGGTAGTACTGACCCCCTCATGGCAAAATGGGCTTTGCTATTGACTCAGACTAATCGCCCATCCACATTAAAAATTCAAGGTAAATCGTTCTCTGGATATCAGCACTTGGGTGCTGATATTTCTGTAATCTCTTCTCAGCATTGGCCTCACTCCTGGCCTACACAATCTACTTCCAGTTCTGTGGAAGGGAGAGGTTTCCTTACAGCAGAAGAAATTCGACCAAGTAGTATTCGCCTTAAATGCCTAGGGCCTGATCAGCTAGAAGGTATTATTCAGCCGTTAATCTTGAATATTCCTGTTCCTTTGTGGGGAAGGGATTTGTTGCAACGATGGGGTGCAGAATTCGTTATTCCCCCTGCCGATTCTGTTGAACGTTATTTTGACCAATATGGGCTGCAAAGAAGGTTATAGCTTAGGAAAAAATTTACAAGGTATAAAAGGAGCCAGTTACAGCTCCGGGACAACATGATAGAGCAGGACTGGGTTACCCTTTGTTTTAGGGGCTCCTGGGGAACAAAAGCCTGCTCCTATAAAAGTAACTTGAAAACGACTAACCCTATATGAACTCCTCCATAGCCCTTACCATATGAAAAATTGCAGGCTTTGGAATAATCCAGGAACATCTAATAGGTGGGCATACTGAACCTTCCCAATCGCCCTGGAACTCACCCATTATTTATTAAGAAAAAGTCAGGAAAATGGCAACTTTTGATTCACCTTAGGAATGGTAATGCCTTCATGGAACCCTTGGGTGCATTGCAACCTGGGCTGCCCACACCTATGGCTATCCCAAAACAATGGCCTCTAACAATCATTGACTTAAAGGACTATTTTTATACCATTGCAATACACCCTGATAAAGAAAAATCCGCATTTTCCATTCCCAGCCCAAACTATAAGGAACTCATGAGGCACTATCATTGGACAGTCCTTCTGCAAGGCATGACTAATTCTAGTAGGTGTCAATGTTTTGTGGGACAGGTTCTGTGGCCCGGGAGACTGAAATACCCCTAGGCCTATGTAATTCACTATATGGATGACCTCTATAACTGCTGCACAAACAGGAATTACATCGGCTCTCCAATCGTACTTCCAACTCGCCTAGTCATGGCTGGACTTGATCTAGCTCCAGAAAAAAGTCCAAACCACTACCCCAGCCTCTTATTTAAGCACCAGAGTAGATCGGACTACCGTAAAACCCCAGACCATGAAAATCTGCAGAGATAATCTCTGCATACTCCATGACTTTCAAAAACTCCTGGGAGATATTAATCGGGTCCACCCTTTGTTGGGAATTCATACCTGTCAATTGCAAAACTTTAGTACATGGCAAGGTGATCCTGCTTTAGACAGCCCACGTTGCTTGATGCCTGAAGCAGAAACTGAACTCCAATTTGTTGGACAATGCCTAAAGAGTTCTTTTGCTTACAGATCTGATCCTTTACTGCCATTTGCCCCCTTGTCTTTCCTACTGCTCGTTGTCCTATAGGAGTTTTAGCACAAGACGACACGTTTGGAATGGGTGACTGGACATGAAAACATCTCAACCCATAACCCCTTATCTCTTGCTTATAGCTTCACTTGTCACTCAAGGACAGAAGAAGGCTGTTCGTGTTTTAGGATTTGATACGGCATTGATAGTTTTACCATTTGCCTCGACTACTTTTAAGGATGTTTCCCCTCTGATGGATTACAGCTTGCCTTTGCAGATTATGTAGGACCCATAGGATGTCACTATTCTTTGGGGAAACTATGGGATTTTCTAAGGCATATCCATCACACTATTAACCATATAGTTCATGATTCTCCCATTCCTAGGCACCCACTTATTTTATTGATGGTTCCTCTTCCAGCAATGCTAGTATAGGGGGTCCTTCTATATGCAGAACTGTATGAAGCCCCTGTAATTCTGCTCAACAGGTCAAGTTAGCTGCTCTTTTGCATCTCCTTCGCAATGTTCCAGAGCCCCTTAATATAGTTTGAGTCGGCATATGTGTAGTTTGACTCAGCATGTGTAGATCTGGTGAGCCTGCTGGAAACTGCACTTATTTCCACTACACTTTCAATTATTCACTTCTAATTGCAGGATTTACAGTTTGAAAGTCAATCCCATACACATCCCTTCTATATTACTCATATTCGTTCTCATTCCAATCTTCCAGGTCCTTTAGCATTAGGGAACCAAGCCACTGATCTTCTGACTGTACCCATTTTCTTCACTCAAGATGAGCACTCACATTTGTATACCAATGCCATCGCCTTCAGGTACATTATAGATTTCCTTTAAGAATTGTGAGACAAGTCTGCTTGTCCTGTTTGTCGACCTTTGCATTTAACTGATCAGGAGTTAACCCCTGGGGTACTGCTCCTAATTGTATTTGGCAGATGGGTGTTACACATTTTCCTGCTTTTGAACACCTTTTGTCAACGTCCCTATGGACGTCTTTTCTGGATTTCTGTTTCTCTACTTTCAGGAGAAAAAGCAGGCCATGCCATTTCTCATTTACTTTCTTGCTTCTCTGTCATGGGATTACCCACTAGCATAAAAACTGATAATGGACCCACTTACACAAGCGCCTCCGTGAAATTTTCGCAAATGGCACATTCAACACGTTACTGGTATTCCCTTTAATCCTCAGGAGCAAGCTCTGGTGGAACGAGCTCATGCAACCCTTAAAAAACTGCAAGAAATTCTTGAAAACAAGAAGGGGAATATCCCCCCAAGATGTCATGGGGCAAACATTTAAATTGTTTGGATGTACTCAGAGTGAGCCTTACACTTGAGCTGATAAGCATTTTACTCCAATAACCACCCATACCCAAAAACCCCCATTTGGTTAAAAATGAATATAATCACTGGCAGCCCAGGAATCTTATTACCCAAGGCCCCGGTTATGCTGGTGTCATTCCAGGTGGATCCAGTAGACCATTTGGATACCTCTTCAGAAAATCCGGCCCAGGACCAGCCATCAAACTGGAGGAGAATCCTCACCCATTTCTGGGGCTGAAGACTCAACCCCTAGTTCAGGAAAGGGCAGCCTTGATTCTGAAGAGACCCTGAAAAACATGGCCCCAAATACTCCTCCAACTTGGGGACAACTGAAGAATCTCGCACAGTGTGCTGAACAAGTTTTGGAGAGGACTAAATCCAGTAAAACCCCTGAACATTGGTTTCTAGCCCCGATGGCAGTTGTGACCAGCACCTCAGCGGTTTCTGCATCCTCAAAAGGCAAGTGAATGCACAGTTTTCATCATAAGGTGCGTACAGCTGCTGCGGCTCTGAAAAAGGAAAGGGGGAGCTGTGGGAAACAGCACCACCATGACCACAGGCACATATTCGTTCAGGCTCCAAGATCTATGAGAACACTCCAGATCACAGGGTTAAAGATAACCCGAGAGGACTTGAGTGAAATGCCCATGGGAAGGTGGCCTATTCTTTAGTACACAGATAAGGATGCTTTGCTTAAGGGAAGCCAGCTGTAAACAGAACAGTGCTATTTACTTGCCTGTGTTTCATCCTGCCATAAATATGCCTATGGCGTCTTGTTTTCCCGCGGAGACCACTCCCGCATGGTGTCGATGTACTGTAGCTGTGCCAGATGTCCATTTCTGCCAAACTTCACTAAGCCTTTGTGGTTAATCATTGTCCATTCCTACCTTTATGTAAAGCATATATGATGCATAATAAAGCTCTGGACCTCGGGCTGTCGGCTCGGGGTCCCCTTTGCTTCACTATACTGTCATCTTTTTCTCAGTGCCCTGGGTCCCCGATCCCCGATCTGTTGAGGTCGACACTCCAAGGCACAAAATGGAGGCATCAGCTCCAGGTGCACCAGGATCTGGATGCCCCAACCTCGGCTGAGAGGTGGGTCTCCTAACTACTGTGGCTGCAAGCTGGCCCCCTTCAAAACCACCACCTACCTAGAGCTTCCAGAACAACTCCTTGCCACAGGTTTTCTGAAGTATCTGAGGAGTGAGAACCGAACATGATGCTGATCTGACCCAGGCTCACAGCTGGATGACCTAGCAGTCATGGGCACCGGGACCCCACATAGGGGGGGGCGGGGCACAGATGCCTCAATGAGAGGGTCAGGGTGAACTCACCCTGAGCACAGACATGGTCACTGTGTGTCTGAGCCCCCTTCCCCAGCCCCAGTCTTGGACTTGACAGCTTCTCATCACACTAAGGTTAAAGTGGTCTCAAACACTCCCTCAATCAGGTTCTTTCCCTGTTCAGTTAACCCCTCACCTGTACTCCTTACTGAAATAAGAAAAATTTCCCCTTGATATCCAGGAATCTACGATGACTCCATCTCCCAAAGTGTCTCCAAATCACTTCCATGGCACTTCAGCCACTGTCCTAGGCTCCCAGGCACCCCGAGCTCTGACCCATGAAGCCCTTCCTCCAGCAAAACCTAGTATGTTTGTTCATATCTTGTACTTTGCCTGCAGGATACTGACACAGTGCCCCTTGGATTCAAGCATTCAGCCAAGAACTTAAGTGTATTAACACAGAAGTGTGCCCATTTCAAGTTGTCTTTCCATTTATACTGAAAATGGTTTGAGTGTAAAACACTTCATTTACAGTGAGCATCTGCCACAAGCTTTAACGCAGAACACAAGCGTTTCCTCACATGTCCTTAAGCAGACAGCCAGCCCTAAACCCACATGAAGAGTCATGTTATCAAATGCAGTACCCCTCCAGAGTCCATCCCACAAGGAGTTCTAGGTCTGGCCCTCATCTTCTCTAAGCTGCCTTATGTTCATAAAGCGCTCTTCAATCTCTCAAAAACTAGGCTGTTTGGACCCTCTTGAGGCCAGAGGGCACATTAGAGCCATCCGGGACCTTCAGAACTGTTGCTATTTGGGCCCCACCCAGATCATCACAGCGTATCACTGAAGGGCCCCTCCTCAGCACTGGCAAACCCTCTCCAGGCAGTTCTAGTGGACAGCCCGAGTGTGACTCACCCAACCCCAGCCCCCTAGAGCATGGTGAGGTGGGCAAGTCGAGGAGGCTCCCACTCTCAGGTGCAGCTCCTACAAGGTACTTGCTATTCCTCTATGGGAGGAAAGCTCTACCCAGGCTGCATGTTGAAATCACCTACAGACTTAAAAAAAAAATTCAATCCTTGAGACTTGAGTACATTTGGGCTGAGGGCCCAACACTAGCAATGATCTTTAAGAGGAATCCACTGTTGCTTCAGGACTGGGAAGTCGTCTACAGCTGAATTCACCTGTACAGATGATAGCTACTCTGACTGACCTCAGACAGCAGGCAGGGGAAAGGGAGTTGACCAAGGACTTACACTGGAATTTGCCAAGTGTTAGGTGAAGGCAAGCACAGACCACATAGGGGTCACTCTCAGGAATGCCTTTATGCCCAAGGTGACTGACCCCACAGGCAGGAGTTGGATCCAGCTTGATGAATAGCATCCGTGTGTGATGTGCAACACAGAAGGAGCACAGCCCAGATTTCAGGAATTGTTCCCTGTGAGGAGTTGCTGTGGGCTCCCTAGCATGTGAGTTTTTGAACACCCTAAAACGTTTGCAATGGGACCCTGCCCCCACAGCTGCCCGTGATATGTGCCCACCCATGTCTTGTCTCTTCCCTAGGTTTAGCTTGTGTCCCAAGCCCTTAAGTGAACCACAGGATTCATGGGTTGTCATGATGGTGGGTGACCTAGTTCTCCCCCTTTGCAGTGCAAGATGCCAGGACTCAGGGGACCGTAAGGTGAGCCCGGATCAGGGCACATGGGAGTGCTGAGACTCCTCTCAGACCTTGTTTCTGGAACTGAGGTCTTGATACCCAGACCTCACTCCCAGCACAGGATGCAGGAAGTGGTGGGAATGCTAGCTGCCTGGCCACTCTGTGTGCAGAATGGGTCTAACTAAATTACATCCAAGCCCTTCCAGTATGGCTAGACCTCCATTTGCAGAGACAGCCAAACTACGAGCACACTTGGGACCACCTGACTCCAACTTCCAGCAAAACATGGAAATGCGTGCCAGCTCTGCCAGTCCTGTAAGCAGCCTTGTTGCTGCCAAGAGATGGATCACAGGGAAACCCCAGCAAGAAAAAAGGAGGCGATCCAGGAAGGCAGGTTTCTGTGGGTTGATGCGAAGTAGATCTTTTTCATTACACTAGCATTTCCCATCTGAGAAATCCGTGCCATGCACTGTTCTCTAGTTTACAGATTGGAGGTTTTCTATCAAGACATGCCTGGTGGACGGAGCTTTTGCAACTCATTGGCAGAGCAGGCGGTAGCCTCCTTGACTTAGCTGTACTTCTCAAAGCTGGAGATAAACTCAGCAGTGAGGCTCCAGCACACAGGGATGCTATATGCTGCTCCTGACACCTTCCTGGGCTGGTCCCTGCAACATTCCTGATGTTAAGGGGAATGTGGGTCTTCTCTTATCTGTGGGCTCCCTCACTCTATTCTGCATCTCCACCATTCCATTTAGGTCCTTGTCCTACCTCCTGTGCTCCTACTCTCCCTGGATGCTTGATTTCAGCAGTCTCAGAGACACTTTCAAGTCCTTTCCTACTCAAACCATGCACGGTTATTTCCCAGTGTTCGCTAGTAGTGGGTTGTGTGCCTGGTGATTTTAGATACACAGTAGCATAGGGAATTTTTCTTCTTGGGATTGGAGGACTAGGTCCCTTAAACATGGACATTGGTCTGTGATCAAGTTTGGCACCGTGCTTCAGACTGATTTCACTTTTTATTTCACAGTTTTATGCAAAGAATGTGTTTGCTTTTCTTCAAGTGCTGTGAGTTAGGATTTCTAGTCAAGTCAAAGAACAGGAAACCCTGATGGAAAAATCCAGCTGGAACTACAGGAAGAGGAGGATCTGAGTAGAAGATGGAATTTAAAACCCTCTGAGCCCCCATGTTCACCACCTTGGGAGTCACGCCCAGGACAGGAGTGAGCTGGTCCCATGGGGCCCCATGGTCTATGTAGTGCTCTGAGGAGTAAGGATGGCTCTCAGACCTCCCCCGGCTCTTCAGCAAGGCAGACACCCCCACCGTGGAGAGCTGGTCACCTGGATCCCATCAGTCCTGAGGTGGGATCAAGCCACAAGGAAAAATTTGCAACGAACAGGAGCTGGGGAAGGGGGGGAACCTCCAGAGGCCGATTACATTATTTTATAAGTCCTTACAGATGAATGGCCCTGTATTATCTCTATGTGTCAGGACTGCAATGGGACACATGTCAAGAACAAGAGTTAGACTAGACCCAGAGCTGGGCCAGGAGAGAAAAAAAGTTAGTGATACACCTTTGAGAAGCACACATTGGTCAAGGAGACCATGATGAGGACAAAGGTCCTTGGTCTACATGGAAGATCATCAACTCACCCGAAACAAGTTCCCTGGGCCTGCTGGCCGGGAAGGTGTCAGAGGAGAGAGGAGTGTCCCCCGTTGACCCTCCACCAACAAGCAGGCAGTCAAGCCTCAATCTGCCATGACCCTAGTATGGTCATCCTGCCTGCTGTCCCCATTGCAGGTCTGTTCCAAGGACGTACCCTTGAGACAGGGTTAGGTATTAAGACGATCAGGATGGTATGCATGCCTGACCCCAGTTAAGGCCTCTGTGTAAGCCTTTAAGATTTGGTGGTCCTCTGCGGGAGGTCTACTCATTTTGGGACCATGTGAGACAAGCTTCCTCATCCTGGGAACCACCTGAGACAAGCCACTTATCTTTGTTCTACTGCATATTAAACCTGACCCCCACCATCTGGCGTCATCTGCTCATTCTTCAGTCTCTCCCTGCCCTCCCATACAGGGACTCATTTCAGATTATACACAGCAAGCTCCTGGCCAGGAACATTTACCAGTGTGGTACCAGACAGGAAGGAGGACGGAGCTGTACACAGTGATGCAGAGTGTGGATTAAAGCAGATGCAGCAGAGCACAGGGAGGTCCCCTTAGTTCACTGGGACCTTGATACCCAGCGGGAAATACAGCCAGGACAGAACCAGAGTTTTGCCGAGGGCGGCAGGCCATTGTTGCACCAAGATGCCTGGAGGATAGAGAACCAGCACTTCACAGGAAGCACAGAGGAGGCCGAGATGGTCACCTGGAAAAGAGGACTAAGAGGATGGGGGCA
>CM053572.1:5820116-5831777 GCA_028646485.1 Cryptoprocta ferox
AGTTTGCGGGCTCATGTCATCTCACAGTTTGCGGGCTCATGTCATCTCACAGTTTGCGGGCTCATGTCATCTCACAGTTTGCGGGCTCATGTCATCTCACAGTTTGCGGGCTCATGTCATCTCACAGTTTGCGGGCTCATGTCATCTCACAGTTTGCGGGCTCAAGCTCTACGTCCAGCTCAGTTTTGACAGCTCAGAGCCTGGAGCCTGCTTCAGATTCTGTGTTTCCCTCTCTGCCCCTCCCTGGTGTGTGTGGTCTCCCTTTCTCCCAAAAATAGGCATTAAAGTTTATATATATTATATATATAGGAAGAGGATAAAAATGGAAGCTGTTACGGTTGAAGTCACAAATGCAAAACTCAACTCTTCAAACATGATCTCTTCTACACCAGGATATGCTCCCACTCCTTTCTCCACAATTCCCAGGCTACTAGGGGGGTGGTTGGTGAATGTCCCTGGAAGATTTTATTTTTAATAACTTAGCTTCATTGATGTGTGTTAACCTGCCTATAAGCCATTGGCCTCAGAGGACTTTTCCCTGGACTCGTTCAGAGTAGACACACCCCACAGAAGTGGTCAGGACCTAGAGGAGGATTCAGGGATCAAGTGGGCAATGCCCTTAGGAGCTGTGCCGCCACCTCCCAGCTCTAAGACTGAACCACCACCCACCTGCCATTTGTGGAGTGCTGTGGGTGCCCCCAGATGTCATCTAGGTGGAACATCCCCGGGTCCCAGAAGGAAGGCCTGATCCCTGAACCCTGCATGGTCGTGACCATGCCTTTTCCTGCCTTTTTCCGAACAGCTCCCAAATCCCCACAGGTGCTTAGTCTTCTCTATGATTCAGATCCTCGACTTAAATCTCAATGGGATCCAGGGTCTAATTTAGCGATATAGGAGATTCCAAGACTCCCTGCCTTTCCTAAAACCAGTGAATGAAGAATTCAAGTGGAACAGAATCACCTCGAGGTCCAGCCTATGATCAGGGCCACAGAGGGTGCTAAAGTGCATACAAGGAGCGGAGGAGACAGGGAGGCAGCCCTATATCCTGTGGACCGGACACTCATCACCCTGTCATTCTCTCTCCATCTTACTCCTGCATGGAGGATCCTTTACCACTACCAGGAAACTCCACTACCCTGAACCTGATGAATAACTTACCATTGGAAAAGCGATCTTGATTCGGCTTAAGAAACACCAGTCATGTAATCGCTAATCCTCCCCATCCCCAAACCCACTGTACAGAAAATACGATTTGAAATCTTTCTTCCTACCTCGACCCTAAAGGAGGGGGCCGCCCAGACAGGCCAAGGGACAACATGGCATCAGGTGCTTGGCTGACTTGGAGTCTCATCTTTCTCACATTCATCTGCAAGTCTGTCCTGCTCCCTGGGGGACACTTTTCCTGAGGAGATCCAAATACCTAAGGTAATCTGTTAGCGACAGACTGAAAATTGCTCCGTGTACTTGGGCTCACTTGGGAGCTCAGACCTAGGCTCAGTTGGCCCTTTTCCCCGCCAGTCAAGCTCCAGACTAGCTGGGCCCACTGGGGCTGAAGCAGATGCCCTCGGGATCCTGGTACCCAAACATGCCAAGCCATCTCCGGCTCTCCTACAAAGGTTGTATGGAAGTAGCAGCCCCAGACCCCCAAGGATCCAAGCACTGCATCCCTGAGGTTGCCCCATGTAGCATGGGGTCATCCTGAGTGGGCTCTCCTGAGTGGGCTCTCCTGAGTGGGCTCTCCTGAGTGGGCTCTCCTGAGTGGGCTCTCCTGAGTGGGCTCTCCTGAGTGGGCTCTCCTGAGTGGGCTCTCCTGAGTGGGCTCTCCTGATGCCGATACACACTCACCTGCTCCCTTTTCCCCTCATCTGCCATAGGGCCCCAGGGACAGTTCTGTATCATATGGCATCATGAAAGTATGCAAGAGATATCACAGGCTGGCCATGGTCTTGTGTTCCCATGATGACCAAGATCAAGGGCACTTCTCATCCCACCTTCCTCCAGAACAAAAGGAGAGTGGGGACGGTAACCCAGGATGGTCTAACTGGCCAAGGAGCACTCACTGGGGCTAAGCAGATGCCCACTGGGCTCTGCAATTGAGACCATGGGGACAGACTGGGACCCTACTTCCCCACTCACGTGGCACCTCCTTAATAAGCAATACTGCAGGAGCTTCTCGAAGGGGCACTTCCCCAAGAAGGTGATCAAGCCCACAGGACCTTTCCATAAAAAACAACCACACAGACCTCAATGGGGTCACCCATGCTAGGCCAATCCTCCGTGAACTTTCTATCTGTCATAGAAAAAAGTAGGACATCCGATGGCCAAAGAAGTGGCTATAAAAGAGCTTTGAGGACACCTTCAAACTGAAGGCCAGTCTATAGATGTAGGACATTCAATCCTCAGTGTCAAAGATTTCATTGAAAGAAGTTTCAACATGTGACTAGCAGTTTCCTTTTTTTTTTTTTCCCCCTTGGGTTCGCAGCACATCATCTCCCAGTCTCCCCATCAAAGCCCAGCTCAGATACAGGTATGAGAGGATTGGCAGAGAAAGGCCCCACACCTAGAGACAATCAACATGGACAGTGGCCTAGTTGGACAGGGCCCAGACTCCACACGCAGCACTGGAAATCCACCAGGAAACATCCTGGAAATCCAAAGACCCCTCTCAGCAGAGGGGATGGGAAGCTGATGGCTATGAGGACACTCTGGGACCTCAGGCTCAGCCCTCCACAAGCAATCTCCCTGGGGAAAGGGCAGAGGAGCCTGGAAGTCTTCCCCATGGCTACTGGGGGCTGATGAGAAGACACTGGGTGACTAGGGCCTGCAGACGTACCAAGTGGCCCAAGAACCCGAGGAAAGTGAACAGACAAGTGGAATCTGTCTGGCCCTAGAAATCCCAGTATTTCCCAGAGCTCTGTCACACCAGGAAGGCCAGCACCAGTCTATTCCATGAACACTGCCTGAGAGGTTAGGACACACCCTCGGGTCAAGTGGAAGTCAAGGTCACAAGAGGCTATTGCCTGCCATATATTCACGTGGGATTCCAACTATGGAACCAGTTACCTTTGCCAAGATCCTGAAACCAGTGGGATAGGTCCCATTAATGAATTGCCAAGCCCTGTGGATGCACGGGCTGCTCTGGTGGAGGGCAGTCTCCCCTTGACTGCTATATCGCTCCAGACCATGAACTTTGAACATGACTAGGGTCTTTGGGAGGCTCAGGTGGCCCAGTAAGAGGTGTGATGAGGACCTCCAGGACCCAGCCAGGCACCTAGGGCCTGAGTCTTCCCTTGTCACCTTCAAGCCCATATCCTTAACTTCACCCAAGAGAAAGTCACAGCTCATCTAGGAAGCAGGACCCAAATTCTCCTTCCTCTGAAGCAGGTCTGGAGGCTTTGACATTCTCTGGAACATTGATCCCGACTCTACAGGGGAGACAAGGTATTGGCATAGTCCACTGTACCCATGAGTCCTTTCCCCAAAGCCAAGGTCATGAATAAACTTTGAAATGGAGACCAACAACCTTGAACTTTCTCCCTGTAGCCAGGATAGGGGCAGAGAGACCGGGAAGCCAAGGAGCTGGGAGGGGGCTCAGCTTCCTGAGGCCTGGACTTTGAGATAGAATGAGTGACCACACTCCTCCCCCTGGCTTAGTGCTCACAGGCTCATTGACCTTCAAGGAACAACTTGTACATCAGAGAGCACAACCTTCCAATCCTGCCTCCAGCATTTTCTAGGACGATAGCTTTGACTTTTCATGTAGACGTTCTGGGCCTCAATCCTCCTAGGACACTGAGCTGCAGCGCTTCAATGGAGTATTTGTGTGTTAACATCCATGCATGTACCTCGAGGTCACAAGGCCTTACATCTGTATATCCACATGCCTCCCAAGAATGGTCAATTAACTTTCCTCCCAATAGAAATTCTAGTTTACTCTGGTCTTCGAAACCATCATGACCCAGAACACTTGTCATTCAGTTTAGTCAAGACTGTTAGGATTCATTTTTGGTCTCAATTTTGGGGCTCCAAGTCTGGTCTTGAGGTGCCCCCACCCCCATTGTCTCCCACCCTCTGAGGTGACACTGCACAGGAGTCAGAGACATCCTTAAGGCCAAGAATGGAGACTGAAGGGTACCTAGAAGACAAGTAGAGAAGTCCAGAATAAGATAAGGTCACCATCAAATGAGATGATGGCTGAGGGGTCAGAAATTGTGCTATTATTGGCTCCCCAGGTCCAGGTTCCCCAAGAGCCTTCTGGGCTTCCAGCTGAGAGCCTTGATGAAGACTCTGCTCAAGACCTGGAGACCATGCCATGAAGGAATCCTCCCAATGCTGCAGTATCCAGGCAGAGGTTCAGGAAATTCTGCTCTGAGGATGCAGCTGGGCCGGGGAGGTCCTCAGACATCTCCAGGAACTTGCTAGACAGTGGCTGAGATCCAATATTCACACAAAGGAACAGATTTGTGGAGATGCTGGTACAAAACCAATTCCAGGCCGTCCTGCCCGAGAATTTCAGAACTCAGGCCCAGAGAGGTCAGCCTGGGGTCAGAATAACTGGCTAAGTCCTGCCACTGGGGTCTTGCCCAGCCTCCATGTGAGAAGTCACCAAAGGTTCTCTTTGTTGGTCCAGGAGCCAACTATAGTCATGGAGAGAAGTGTGAACCTCAGTTTTTTTGAGCTTGCCTTTTACTAGTTGTATTAAAAATCCATCAAAAACCATGTCTGGACCTCTCTCTGGCTGAGGCAGCTCTCCTTCCTGGGACTGAGCTCCAGAAACAACTTCTCTACCCTGTTAGGACAGTCAGCCTGTTGCTTGATTTTGCTCTGCTGGATGCCTCCATTTCTGCACTTTCTGACATGCCTTAATATATATCCAAAGAGGTAGTCACTTCAACTTTCAGAATTCTTGATTCTTGCTGGGGTGGCATGAATGGAAGCCTCTGTAACCCCATCCAGGAAACTCACTTGAGATATCCTTGAAATATTAAGGTTTGGTCATAAAAATTAGGATTCAGCCCTTGGACACATATGGTCTTCCTGCTCAGAGTATGAACTTCGCAGAGTGGAGTTGACTTTAAGGCCACTAGAGGACATTTGTGAGTGGCCATAGATCCAAAAGTGAACATTCCAGAGAACCCAGACCCTTAATCTTGGATATCAAAACCCAGGCAGAGGAACTCTGCCAGGACCAGGGGGTGGGCAATGCAGTCATAAATTAGAGACAGGAGTGTCTGCGGGCACATCTGCTGGGGTTTTGGTGCAGTCACTCTGTCTCCAAGCCACCCCCCCGGGGCAGGTCTGTGGAGGTAGACACTGGTGCCTGAACATAATTAGACCAGGCTTTGTGCTCACCCTGAGAGGCCTTTCAAAGACCCTCCTGCAGAGCCACAGAAGGCAGCTAATACAGACCCAGAACCTGGGGTCTCTTCTCTGGGTACTGGGGATGACTATGGCAAGACTGCCAGGTGGATACCCCCACCCACCCACCCATCCAGAGGCCTGAAGAGAAAGCATGCTGCCCTCAGATTTCGTGAAACATCTGGTCAGGGAGTTACTACGATGTTGGTCTGACCAAGGCTCACCCTGGATGACCCAGAAGTCAGGGTCACTTGGTCCTCACCTTTTACCTGCAGACGAGAGAGAGAGAGAGAGAGAGAGAGAGAGAGAGAGAGAGAGACCAAAGGGCTGGAGGGTCTACAGTAAGTGAGAGAAGGCTCCTTGTAGAGGCTGGTGTCTGAGTCCCCTGTCCGCAGCCCCACCTCACCTACACTCAGCCTCTGGTCAAGCACTCAAGTGACCAGCAAATGCCTCAGTTCCTCTCTGCTCCAGTTTCTTTTTCCCCTGACAGTCTTACAATATAATGTTCCTCTTGTCATCCAGGAATATACAGTGACTCCATCTCTCCAAATGCCTCCAAGTCATGACCATGGCCCCTCAGCCACTATCCTAGGCTCACCCAGGCACCCACAGTTTTGATCCATGAAGACCCTCCTCCAGGTAAACCTATGTTCCTTCACATCTAGTACTTTGCCTGTAGGATACTGACAATACCTCTTGTATTCAAGTATTCACAGCTAAAAATTAAGTTTACACAGGAGTTATTTAACTGAAGTTCTTATATTTTGGGTGAAAATGTTGTACACTAAAATTGAAACCATTTCTCACAGCGAGGATTGGGCAATAAGCTTTAAGGCTCAACAGCATTTCCTCACATGATCTAGATGACAGACAGTCCCACAAACAACTGAAAAGTTACTTCATCAAATGTCATGTCCCTCCAGAGTCAATCTCAGGAAGAATTCTAGGTCTGGCCTCATCCTCTTCCCCTTCCCTAAGCTGCTCTGATCTTTGTGAAGTTCTTTGGTCTCTAGGGGAGGGGGAAAGACAAAGCAAAACAAGACAGGCTGACCCTCTTGAGAGGAGATTCTGCCCCCAGAGTGCTCGTTAGAACCACCTGGGACCTTCAGAACTGCTATTTGGGCCCCACCTGGATCATCACAGCAGACTCATTGAACAAGGGACCTTCCTCAGCACTAAGAGACCCTCTCTAGTCAGTTCTCATTGACAGCCTCGGTGGGACTCACTAAAATCCCAACCCCTTGGAGCGCACGGAGGTGGGCAAGCCAAGGAGGCTCCTACTCTCAGATGCAGCTCATGGCAGGGTGCATGCTATTCCTTTACGGGAGGAAATCTCCACCCAGGCTGCATGCTGAAATCACCCAGATGCTTCAAAACTGTCTGTTCCTGAACCACATCCTCAATGGACTGTGGTCTCCAGCACTGGGACTGACCTTTGAAAACAGAAATCCATTGTGTCTTCAGGACTGGGAAGGAATCTGCAGTTGAATTCACTTGCAGACACGATCCATGATCTCACTGACCAGGACTTACAGTGGAATTTACTAAGTGTTGGGTGAGGTCAAGTACTGACTACAGAGGGGTAACCTTCTGGTAGGACTTGATGTACAAGACAATGGACACCTCAGTCACGGATAGGAGTCAGCTTGTGAATAGCCATGGAGGGTGATGTACAGCTAACAGAAGGAACAGCTCCCAAGACAAAGATGCTCGATATACTCAGGATGGTGCAGAAGATCAGTGTGGCTAGAACACATAATGGAGAAGATTCAGCCAGATCTATGGAGTGAACAGACATGAAACAAATTGCTGTCATGAAACAAATTGCTGTCCTGAAGAGCCTAAGAGAAAGGCTTGGTCTGCACACCAAGGACAGTGAAAGATAGATCCCCATCAGAATGCTATGGATGTTGACCTTGAGAGTGACCTTTCATGCCTGTTTTTTTTTTTTTTTTTTTTTTTTTACTTCTAGTGTAGAAACAAATCTAGTTCATGCCCCATATGTGTGATGGTCGAGTTTAAGATTTCTGCTTAAGTTATAGCTGTGAGTGAGGGATCAAGGGAATTCAGAAGTTGTTCCCTATAAGGAGGTGCTGTGGGCTCCCCCATGTGATTTACATGAACATCCTAAGATCCCTGATGGGACCCCTACACCCGTGGCAGTCCATGGTTTCTCCACGCCCATTTCCTGTCTCCTCTCCAGCAGACTCCACCCCAGGGACAGTGGGCCATTGCTTAGAACTGAACTTGAAAACAATTTGAACATGAAAGCCCACTGCACCTGACACCAGGGATTCCATGGCTGCTTCTGGTCCCCATACTCAGTGGCATGAAAAGCTGTTTGAGTGAATTGAAGGACATAAGGACATCTAGTTCTGTCTTGTGCATGGGACTCAAAAGAGCCTTAACGGCAGCGAGAAAACTCAACTTCCGGGTCCTTGGAGCCCATTCTTCTCCCTCTTCTCCATTGCCCTACCTGCATGGAGACTCCTTCCCCATCATAGCGGCTTTCAAGTCCTAGGAGGAGGGACTTAGAATCCTGTCTTCAGCCTTTCCTGCCTGAGTGATCAGATGGTTATTCTGCCAGGTTCCTGGGCCTCATTCCCTCCATTTAATGCGCAGCTGCCATGTCTCACTTCAGTAGACACTTTTTGCATTACAATAGAACTACCTCATGTAGTTTTATAAGTTTTCATGTAATATAGATGTTATGTGTACCTTACTTTTAGACCTTTTTCTCCAGATTTCCTCAGAATGGTTCACTGGATGATTCTACCTCTTGAGTATACTGTAGGTATTAATAGAAGGCTGTGTCAGGTATGACCATCTACATATACCTACCTTATTTCACCTTCCTACAACACCTGAAGTAAGACCAAACACCGGATTAGGGTATTTGAAAAGATATTTTCCCCCATGGGGAATAAGCTTGGTGAGAACTCAGTTCCCTGATGGGTCACAGGACGGCACCCATCATCTCACCCCTGGGGCAGAAGTGAACATTTGCACCCAGAGCTGGGGTTGGTTGACCACTTCTGACCTGCCTGTTAAATCCCAGAATGAGGGTCACATTCGGATCTGCTGCTCTGGGCAGTTTACTACACAGCAGTCAACGACAGTTGTGGGTATAGGAACATCTGACCAGAACTGGAAACCCACCACCCTAATCAGACCTCCCCCCCACCCCACCAAGAGAAACTCTTGTGTCCAGTTACCCATCTGAGGAGGGTTAGTGAAACATCAAGGACAAGACAGGGTTGCCAGTGAAGATGCTACTGCTGGTGCCCGTAAGAATCTTTACCATCAAAACTATTTCTGGAGTGAAGAACCATAAGCGAATTTACGAGTTCTATACAAACTGGTGTTTCTGCACTTCCTACTCCTATGGAAACTCAGCAAAGAAAAAATTCTGAAGTCAGGGGTGTTCATTTGTGAAAATGCCCCAACATTTTAACCTAGGTAGGGGCATGGAGGCCAACAACGTTCCACATGGTCATCGGGCACACCCTCTCCCAGGGACCAAATCAAACACTAGTTTAGGGGCACCTGTGATTAGAGATGTATTACCAAGTCCTAAGTCCTTGAATTAACCACAACCTTTGTGGATTGGGGTAACTCAGGAGGTTAAGACCGAAGGTCTCCTCCCTTGTGGCTTTTGATACCACCCAAGAGAGCATTTGGCCCATCCATACTTGACCATTCATGGGTGAGCTTTCTATCCCTATTAGAGAAAAATTCTGGTCAGAGCCAAAGGATATACAGAGACTTTGACAACACCTTCAAAATAGGTCCTTGTTTCGTCAGATGTACAGACCTGGAATTTCAGCCTGGTTTGGGAATGGTTTCATTGAACGATGGTGGACATGTGACTCTGGAAGCCCCAGTTTCTCTCTAGACCACTATACACCCTCTCCCAGGATTCCACTCACAGCCCAGCTCAGGTGCAGGTAGCAGACGGTGACAGAAGATAAAGGCTCCAAACCTGGATGGACCAACTTGGACAGTGACCTGGTTGGCCCTGACTTCATCCACAAACAGCCCTTGGAATCCACCGGGACACCTCTATCAGCTCAGGACAAGGTCCCAGCTGAGAGGGAGGCTAAAGGTCACAGATCCTTCCCAGGACCTCTGAACTCAATCCCACACAGGAAGTCTCCCCACGGAAAGTGAGGAGCAGTGTGGACCCCCCCCCCCCACACACACACTGGTGGTTGAGGACTTGACAGAGGAAGACTTGGGCAAGTGGATCCAGAACCTCACTAACCCTGGAGGCGGGTGGAATCTCTGCTCCATCTTCATGTTTGGCCATCAGAAATCCCACTATATCCCAGAGCTCTGTCACACCCAGAAGGCCATCAGTAGACCAATGATAAGCTACTGACAGAAGGCTTTGCAGATCAACACCTCATTGCAAGGTCGAAAGAAAACAAGGTCATGCAAGTCTGCCACCTGTCCCCTCTTCAGGCTAGGGATTCCAACATGGAACTAGTCTTTGCTAGTTCTCAAAGCCAGGGGGATGGGTCACATTCACGGACTGCAGGCCCTGGGGTTACAGGGGCTTCTTTGGCTGAGGGTAGTCTGACCCTGACTGCTGTATGCGCTCTGGAGCATGAACCTTAAGCATGACCAGGATGCCTGAGAGGCTCAGGTGGCCCAGTAAGTAATGTGTGAGGACCTCCAGGACCCAGCCAGGCAGTCAGGGCCCAACTCTTCTCCTGTCGCCTTCAAGCCCATCTTCAACTTTACACGGGAGAAGGTCTTCTCTCTCCACAGAACCTAAGATAGATCCTTCATTAGCTCAACCAGACCTGGAGACTAAGATCCTCTGGAACATTGATACTGACTCGTGAGGAGACCAGGCATTAGCACATTCCCCCGTATGCATGAACTCTTCCTTCCCCAAGGTCGAGGTCATCAATCAACTTTGGAATGGACAACTTTGATCTTTCTCTTTGTATCCAGGATTGAAGCAAAGAGACAGGGAAGCCAAAAGAACAGGGAGCTGGGCTTAGTTTCTCAGGGCCTTGAATTTGGCCCCCTCTTCTGCATTCTCACTGTCCGTGCTCACAGGCTCATTGACCTTCAAGGGGCACTTTGTACATCAAAGAACAGACTTTATCCTGCCTTCAGGGTTTTCTAGGAGGGAAGCCTTGTACTTTCCTATTTACAAGTTCTGGGCATCCTCCTCCTACAATATTGAGCTGCAAGTGCTGTAGTAGTCTTAGCATCTTTCTAGGTCATTTATACACCCATGCACGTATGTTGAGATCACAGTCTTACATCCATTTCTCCACATACCTCATGAGAAGTGTACATGAACTCTTCCTCCCATTATAGATTCCAGCTTACTCTAGTCTGTCTTCAACAGTATCATTACACACAACAGTGCACTTTCCTATTACTAGTAAGTTTAGTCCAAATCGTTAGGATTTAGTCCTTGTGGTAGGGAAAGTCTTGTAAGATGGCTGACAGTGATAGGAATAATCTGTTCTAAAATGGCCTACAGGAATAGGAAACACCTGTCCCTGATTAGTGAGGAATGCAGAAGTAACAGGCTATAAATTGTTCCCTCTAATGCTCTGGGCTCAGACCTCTGGAGAATGATCTCCTCTGATATCACCAGTGTAAAATAAACCTCCTGCCTTCCAAGATCTCCGAGTGCCGCTTGGTTCTTCCCCCAGGTGATCCAGACCAGATTCCACAACACTTGGACAGGTTAACGGTCTTCTGGCTCAGAATATGAGCTTTGTGAGAACTTAACGGACGGTGTGGTCACTAGAGGGCGCTTGTGAGCGGCCATGGATCCAAAAGTGATCACTCCAGGGAACCCAGACCTTCTGTCTTGGGTGTCAAAGCCCAGGCAGAGGGACTCTGCTAGAACCAGGGGGTGGGCAATGCACCCATTAAGTTAGTCAGACAGGTGTGGCTGCAGGCACATCTGCTCAATTTTATATTCAGTCATCCTGTCTGGGGACCCCACCCTTAGGGCATCTCTGTGGATGTTGACATTGGTTAGACTGGACTCTGCTCACCCTGGGAGGCCTTTTCAAGAGTCTGCTTCAGGGCACGGTTGGGGCGGGGGGGGGGGGAAAGGAGCAGTCCCAGGTACACCAGGGCTTAACTTCCTTTCTTGGATCACAGGATGGGGCAAGTAGGGATGTGTGTGTGGAGGAGTACTTGCACAGATTGCAGGTTGGAGATCCCTTCTACCTACCCTTTCACCTAGAGGCACCCCACAAACTCGCTGCCCTCAGATTTCTTATTGGGTCCCAGGAGTCAAGATTTAACAGGTCCTGACCCAGG
>CM053572.1:5831877-5864999 GCA_028646485.1 Cryptoprocta ferox
GAGGTGCCAGCTGCCATGTGGGAGGTGCCAGCTGCCATGTGGGAGGTGCCAGCTGCCATGTGGGAGGTGCCAGCTGCCATGTGGGAGGTGCCAGCTGCCATGTGGGAGGTGCCAGCTGCCATGTGGGAGGTGCCAGCTGCCATGTGGGAGGTGCCAGCTGCCATGTGGGAGCACCCTGGATACCACAGGGATGGAGGGTCTGTAGTAGGAGTGTAGGTGTGGGGCTCCCCCTCTGCACAGAAATCATCCCTGTGTGTGTCTGAGCCCCCTGTCCCCAGTTTCAGTCAGATACACACTTGGGCTTAAGTTGCCTCAAACATTCCCCTCCATTTTTCCCCTCCTGTGCTCCACTCTTTTCCCTTGACAGTTTCAAAAATTTCGTTTTTCTCATTCAAGAACCTGCTATGATGATCTCTATAAGTAGTTCCAAGTCACTTCCGTGGCACAACAGAAACGATCTGCCCTTGGCTCAGCCAGACACCCAGAATCTGCTAGAGACTTTCCTCTAGGAAAACTTAGTATGTTCATTAAGTACTTTTGCCTGTAAGATAGTAATATGGTGCCCCTTGTATTCAAGCATTCAGCCAAGAGCTTCAAGTTATCTACACAGGAAGCTTTTTTAATAGAAAAAATTTTCTTTACAGCATTGGGTTTCCATAAGCTTTCAGGCTTAAATGGCATTTCCTCCATCAACTCAACAAGACAACCCTAAAGATTATTTGACAAACCCATTATCTGATCTGCATCCCCCTCCCTTGAAGAGTTTCTAGGTCAGGCTCCAGTCCTCTGCCTCAAACTGCTGGGCTCTCATCAAATGCTCTTTCATTTCTCAAGGGTGGGGGGGGGGGACAAAACAAGCAAAGTCAGAGAAGCCTGACCACTTGGACCCTCTTGAAGGGGACTTCCCCATCGTGATGGTGCATTAGAACCACCTGGGACCTTCAGAACTGCTGACACCTTGGACCCCACTGGACCCCAACTGGATCATCACTAGAGAATCCCTGAAGGGAGCCCCCTCAGCACTGAGATCTCAGAAAGCTCTGATTCACAGCCTGGGAGTGACTCAATTAAGTCCGCACCCCCCGGGGATGGAGCACAGTGAGGAGGTTAGGCGGGGTGGGGAGACCAAGGTGACCCCGGCTCTCAGGTGCAGCTCATGGCAAGAGGCACGAAATTCCTCTATGGGAATAGAGCTCTACCAGGCTGCTCATTGGAATAAAGAACTTTTTTTGAACACAAAGCGGCGTGCCTCAGCCCAAAGTAATTCAGTCCAAATCACTGGCATTCATCTTTGCCAAAGTCCTCCAAGTGATTCCACTTAGTATTCCACGACCTGTTAAGTTTTGAAGCATCAGTGTTGGGAAGCTATTCTAGTTTGCTTACAGACATGATCCATGATTTCATGGAGCTTTAAGACCAGTAGGAGGGCTACACTTGACTAGAGTTAGATCACGTGTACAACGTAGGAGTCCATTTTCAGAATAGCACCTGAGCTGATGTCTGTGCACAGAAGACTGACAGACCTGAGGGAGGAGCAGAAACCAGCTTGATAAATGGCACTAGGCAGGGAATTATGGGAATTGAGTGCTTCACACAGAAGAGCTACATCTCCAAGAGATCTGTACGCCACTGTGGTGGCGATGAGAGAAGGTAGGTGTTCTTGTCCTACTGATCTGAAGCTTTGTTCTGTGTCAACCTTACAGTGACTGCCCCAAACAGTCCTAGTAAGATGTTTGGTCCATATACATTGGACAGGGAGAGCAGGCACCCCATTAAAGTGCTATGGCTGCCCATGGGATTGATCCTGAATGCCTGGGTCATTTGAGATTCAGTATGCAGAAGATTCCCTGTAACACATTTAGCTATTAGGCTCTCGATATGTTCTACTGAAGTGATTACTGTCACTAAGGTGGGAAATTGTTCCCCATGAGGTGCTACCATGGGCCTCCCCACACCCTGTGATCTACATAGAGCATCCCCAAGACCTAGATGGGAGCCCTGAACCTTCCATAGGCTCCCCATGCCCGACTCTTGCCTTTCTCCCAGCAGCCCCTGCCCCCAACAGCATAGACCACCTCTGACTTGGATCCAGACCCAGAATTTCAACTGGGTTCTACTCCCACTTGAGACAACGGGGGTTAGGACTCCTTTTGCCAAAACCCAACGGAATGAAAAAAGCGTGGAATAAACTAGAGGACCCTTTAGCTCTACCACATGGCTAGGGCTTGAATAAGACCCCAAAAATGCCAAGAGAGCGCCAAGGAGCAGGGAGGGAGCTCAGCTTTCTAGTGACTTGGGATTGGTAACCCCCTCAACTCTCCTCTCCAAACACACTTGCCAGAGGATAAGTGCTCAAGGGAAGCTCACAGGAGGCAGTAGGGTGGTGTCTTGCTCTCCGTATTCCCAGATGCTTGAGCAGAATCCCTTTAGTGTTCCTAGGCCTCACTCCTTGGGAGACTGTAGCTGATGCTTCATACTTCAGAACTTCTTTGTAAGTAGGACCAAATGGCTTACAATGTAAGCCATTTTAGCTCTCAAGCCTGTTTCTCCACACTTCCTGGGTTGAGTTTCTAGTACTGTTCCTTCTTTGTAAACCAAAATCGCCCCCATCTTTCTCTTGTATAACTTTGGTCACTTACATACCACCTCATCTTTCACTTTCCTACCAAGGACGAAAATAGGGCCCCATTAATCACAGCAGGACCTGGCACAATCTTGCTTTCCCATGGGAAATACAAGTTTTGTGAGAACCAGGTCAGCCCCCGGGTCAGTTAGCAAGCCCCATGATCCTCACCCCTGAAGAGGACTAGCACATTTGCAACTGAAGGCAAAATTGATTCAGAACCACTGTTGGTGTGTTAAGTCCCAGGCAGAGGACTATAGCCCAGACCCATGGACATGGACAACTCACCACCATCAATCATAGACCTGTGTGGGCACAGACACTTGCCAGGGACTGTAGCACCGCCAAGCCCCTACACACACACACACACACAGGCTATCTCCTCCCCGGTAAGGTTTCATCGGAACATCAAACATTAGGAGAGGAGGGTTGCCACTGAAAATGCCATTGCTGTGGTCCAAAGCGAAGGCCCTTCACACCAGAGTTTTACTTCGAGTGAAGAAAACCCCCAACTCCATAGTTGGGTGGAGGCTGGGATTTGGCCCTTTTTGACTGAAGATCACAGGGGAATTAAGAGAAAACTATTCTGAAGTCAAAAGGTTCACGTTTGTGAAGAGACAACTTAGTTTGCAGTTGAGGATCTAAAGGCCCAGAATCCTTTCGAATCATTGCCCTAGTTGAAGTCAAGCACACCCTCTCCTAGTTATCCCAACAGATGCTAGTTTAGGTGAGAAGAAGTTTGGCAGGTTATACTGCTGTCTGTCCTTCAGTGATTCACAGGGCCGAACTCTGGATGAGCCTGCCTCCATCACAGGAGACACTTCAGTCCCCTCCCTTCTCCCAGAGAACACAGGATGCACTCAAGATCACAAAGCCAGCACGAGTACGGAGGCTCATAACTTGGATGGAAAACCAGGGCTTGGTATCTATGAGTAGATACCAGTTCCTGCTCAAGGGCTTCTAGGTCCACTCCACCACTTTGTCAATGACCCCTTTGCCCCCCCACTCTTCTTCCCCTTTCCCCCCTCTATCCACCGCTCCTCTCATGGTTTGGGTAGTAGAGTCCAACTCTCTCTGCTCCTGACTTGTGTTTCCTGACACCTCAATGTTCTCCCTAATGGTTATTAATGCCATCCCATGATCCCCTGGCTAGCTTCAGATGCAGCCCTTCTCATTCCAGGGCAGAGTTCAGCACAAACAGCTGGTGGATCCCACGCATACCCATTGTTTTCAGCTTTCTCTGATCTCTTTGGTAACAGCCGTCTCCACCCAGCCACATGGCTATCACTACTTATCCACTGAAACCCTGGTCACTTTCACCCACATCCCTCTCTATTCCTTCCAGATTCCCTAGAACTCCCAAATTTTGGCTGAGAGCTTGTTTTCCTAAATTGGATTTCATGTTGGTATTGGCAAGAAGCATTTTAATTGATGACTATCAGCTTACAAGTCCCCCTCCTTTCCTTAAGGATAGAAAAAGTAGCTCTAGACTGTAAGGAGACGCACTTCCCTTTACAAACTCCTGTTGACCTTTAAGGAGAAAAGTTGGGGGCCAGGGTGGGAAGTTTTACCCCCTACTTATGGAGAGGCCCCTGTTGAAATCTCCTCTTATCTCCGATCCCACTGATGGTTTTCGGCCTGAGGAGGCTGGGTTGCCCCGCACGGGGAGAACCGTTGGGTTTTCTCACAACCCCCTCTCCTCCTCTAGCCTCTCGCTTACCTACTTCACCTTTTCGAGACACCGTTCAAGTAAGAATTGCCACGGGTTCTCTCCAACATTTTTCTCATTTACTCAGCCTCCCTTAATAGCAGGACATGGCATCTCCTGTTGGCTTGCTGTTTGGGAATTTTTCTTCAGCTTTCCCCATCTCTCAGAAACTGATGCGACCCTATTTTATCTTTGAAGTTAAGGTGCTTGGTAATCACCTCCTTGGTACAGCAGAAACCCCCCTGCCTCACACCATCACCCTTGCTCTCCTCCCTTCTTAGTGAAGGACTTTCCTTGCTTTTCCTCCCCTTTTGGTGAAAGTCCCTCCCAACTCTCAGGGCTACCTTACCCTCTTATTAACCTCAACTACTTTTCCTCTGGTATTTTCCCCATTTCCCTTCCTGTTTCAAGAAACACATCCAAAGGATTTCGTAACTCAACATTTTATAATGAAAGGGTGAAACGATTTTCCCCTAAGTTAGCAGATTTTCCCTAAGGCTGAAGAGATTTAAGATTCAGCACTCATGTTTCTTTATCCTTAGAAAGACAAGGAGCCCTAAAGTTGTATGAAATCTTTTCCTTGGAAAGCCAGAAACCCCTCCCGAAAGTCTGAAAGCTCAGAAAAATCTTTTAGATCAGGCCCGAGTCTTCCACTCCAAAGAGCTTCTGAGAACTACCCACCCCTCCTCAGACGGAAAGCAAAGCCCCCGCCCCTACCAACCCTTTTTAAGATGAGCTACTCCGCCCCATTGTGCATGAGAACCACCTGAGACCTTACTAGAGTCTCTGTCCCACCTGGTGCACTGGGAGATGGGAAGGACCACGGACGCCCTCTCAGGTGCAGGTCATGGAGGAGTGGGCCATGTTTCTCTAGGAGGCAGCAGATCTCAGCCCAGATGGCACCTTGAGAATCCCCCAGACAGCTCTCCACAAATACCAGGCTGGGACCCAGCCCAGGATGATTAAGCTCTAACCACAGGGATTGACCTTTGAAATGCCTTCTAGCTGATTCCATGATTGAGTCAGGCATGGGAAGCTTTTCGACACCTGAAATCGCTTACAGCAAGGATGCATGATTTCTCTGAGTTTACAGACCAGAGGCAGAGCTAAAGTTGGCCAGGAAGTTAAGTTGAGCTCTCGCAGGCATTGGGGGAGGTGGAAGACTGAATACCAGGACATACGTGTGAGAAGCCGTCGGGTGATGAACGTGGTGACAGGAAGAAGCAGCTTGATGAGTGGCACTGGTGGGCGACGGGCCATGAGTGCTCCACCTAGAAGAAATGAAGGCCTCGCAGCAAAGTCATGCTCAAAAAATTCAGGACTTGAGAGACATGTGGCTGGAGCCTAGGTATCAGGAGGAAATTCAGCCTGACCTGAAGCAGGCAAGTGGGTACGGAGTGAAGCATGTCCTGAAAATCCACAGAATATGTTGGCTGCACGATGAGGGAAATAGAAGCAGGATCCCCAGGAGACATAATGCTTGCTGTTCATGGAAACCCCTTTAGTGCCTGGACTATTTTAATTCCCATGTTGGGGAAAAAACAAAAGTTAATGGGCACACACATTTAGAAGATAGGACATCAATAATTTCTACTTGAGAAGAGCTGTCGTTCTGGTGATAAAAAGAATCTAGGAACTGCTTCTGCATTTCCACTTTGGAAACAGCCTGGAAGCAGCCACCATTTAGGCAAAGGGAGGGGCCCTGGACAGGGGTTACATTGAGGGTGACTCTGGGCATGGATCCTCTGCGTAGGGCCCCACTGGGCATGGAGGTAAAGGTGTCCTGAAGCTTGTATTTATTTACCTGCTGTACAACAAGGGCACTGACCTGGAGAGGGAAACCTCACGTTTATTAGCATCTGGGGAGGGGATGGGAGCGACATGGTCAGGTTTTTGTCTAACGTGATCCCTTAGGCAGTCAGGGGGGTGTATAGGACAGGACTGGAGCAGGAACAGTGCCCCATTAGCGGATTCCCTGATCATATGGCATCTAGAAATGGAGGCCTGAAATGTGTCTGGAAATGAAGAAAAATGTTTTGTTTTGTTTTTTAAGTTTTATCTATTTATTTTTATGTACTCTCTACACCCAATGTGGGGCTTGATCTCACAACCCCAAGATCCAGAGTCACATGCTCTCCTGAGTGAGCCAGTCAGGCACCCCAGGAATGTGATTTTTTTAAGTTTATTTATTTATTTATTTTGAAAGAGAGCGGGGGTGGTGGGGTGCAGAGAGAGAGTGAGAGAATCCCAAGCAGGCTCTGTGTTGTCAGTGCCGAGCCCAACGCAGGGCTCGATCTCATGACCTTGAGATCATGACCTGAGCTGAAATCAAGAGTCAGATGCCTAACTGACTGAGCCACCCAGGCTCCGCTTCCCTGTGATCTTGATCATCTTGTGTCCTCTCCACCATCACATGTCCATCTGTAAGCTCCCCTCGTCTCTCCCCTCCTGCGGCATGTTCAAATCTCAAGTTCATTCTCCTAGAATTAAAAAGCTCTGTCTCCTTCTCTTCTTGACTCCAGAAACTCTTCTGTCAACATAAGGCCTGCAAAGCCGGTCCCACACCCATCCCAAAAATCCATGCTCCCCCAACCCTCCAATGTCACACAGAGTCCTCGTGCCAAACCCAAAGTCTTCCCTGACTCCTAATGTCAACTCATGGAGGGGAGGGTGGCTGATTGCATTGCATTTGGGGGCATTCGGCCCAGAGACCCTTGGAATCGCCACCCCCTTGATCTCTAGTTAACCTGGTCCCAGTTATTCAAACTCCGGTTTAGGCGATCCAATGAGGAGTTTTTGCAAATGTAATACAAGTACTCAATTAGCTTATCTTCAGTCAATCTGAAAAGAGTGTGTTGGGTGGCTCTGACTCCATCACATCCAGGACGTTTAGGAGCGGTGGGACCTCCATGGGTTCAGAGACTGCCCCAGGAGCAAGCCCATTTCTATATTCGGGGGCTTCCCGCTCTCCTGAATTCCAGCAAGGAATAAGAGTAAGAGCTGTTTGTCGGCCTGCCTCGGATGAGGTCCTGTGGTGGCAGCAAAATGAATGGAAGAACTTGGGAACAAAACTGGAGGTAAGCTGGGAGGGGACCTGGGTCCTGTGTGTTTCTGGGAGGATGGCTGGATTGTTTGACCTCATTCTCTGTCACAAGTGTTAAATTGCCTCCCCTGCACAGTTCTCCCCTCTCTTTACAAATATTAGTTCATTTAATCCTCATTGTGAGCCAGGTGGAAGGAAGGTGTCACTGCTATATCCATTCTATGGAGAAGGAAATTGAGGCATGGCCTGGTAACCACCTTGAGCAGGGACCCACAGTTGTGATTTCTGAGCTGGGAGTGAGAACGAAGCACTGCGGCTTCTGAGTCCATGACCTTAACAGTTGCTCTGTGCTTGATGGCCTGCCTCTCTCTCTCAAATTCCTGTTTTTAAGGGGATTATGTATCTGCTTTGGTGTTTCATCTCTAGAAGTTCCATTTAGAGCCTCCATACTTTCCTATGATCTCCTAATGCTCCTGCTTCTTCTTCATGCTTGACACAGGGGGTCCATTCTCATAACTGTTTTATACTCTTTCTCTACTAATTCAACTGTCTGTATCATTTCTGGGTCTACTGATGGATTCTCTGCTCCTGGTGATTTGTATTTCCGTTCTGTTGCATGCCCAGTAATTCTAGGAAGGAGATGAGCACCGTGCATTTTGGGGTGCTGGATATTCTGTGTTTCTTTAACTAATGTTGGACTTTGTTCTGGGATGCAGTGAAGCTACTGCAAAACCGTGTGATCCTTTTAAGGATAATTTGGCCCCACAGCTGAGGCAATACCCTTCTGAGCACTCCGTTTGAATCCCCTTGGATTAGGGGGTGTTTCCACTCTGGCTGCTGAGGGCACAGATTCTTCCAAGCCCTGGGTGACCCCAGGGATTTTCCAGCCTACTCCCTTTCATGGTTCTAACCGAGTCCAGGCATTCCCCACCCACTCATGGGCTCATCTGTTCTTGGATGGGGGGCTTCCCTGTAGATCTCCAGAGCTCATGCCCTCTCTCTCCCTCTCTTTCTTTGTCTCTATGTTTGTCTGTCTCTGTGCGTGTATGTCTGTCTCTTCCTCTCCCCATGCAGCTTCCTTGTCCTGTACTTGCCACTGTGATTTCCAGCAATCTTCATGCCAAGTTCTCAACTTAGGATGCCCAGATTCTGTTGGGATTCCCTCTCCTTGCTCTGAGGTCTGGAAACTACGGGTTCTGAGCTGGGCTGTTGCAGAACTTGTTTTCGGCTTTCAGACCACATGCTTGTGTTGTCCATTGTGTAAAAACTGTCGGCTCAGTACTCCCTATGGCTTTTTACTTGTTCAAGCAAAGGTGACAAAAAGGAGCACTCTTTTTTTTTTTTTAATGCAGGGGAGGGGCAGACAGAGACAAGGATGAAGGATCCAAAATGGGCTCTGCTCTAATAGCAGAGACCCAGACACGGGCCTTGAACTCACAAACCATGGGATCATACATGAACTGAAGTCAGACGCTTAGCCGACTGAGTCAAACAGTTGTCCCTCTGCTTTGTTTTGCAATAATTTCTTGGTCAATAGTTAGCAACTGACATTCTTCATCATTGTAGAATATACTGTTTCTCGATCAGTTCTTAGCAGTTGAGAATGATTTTCAGTTTTTAATTTTGTGATCAGCTAATTATTCAATCGATCACACATAAGTGATGATCTCCCATATAAATATATGCAGACTCACATTACTAGAAAACCCTGGGAAGTGGGGCACCTGGGTGGTTCAGTCAGTTAAGCAACTGACTTCAGCTCAGGTCAAGATCTCGTCATTCATGAGTTTAAGGCCCACTTCGGATCCTCTGTCTTGGGAAGTAAAGGAAGAAAATAACTCGGAAAGTGGAAAATCCCTCAGGTACAATGTTCTCGCTCCTATGTATGTTTAGAGAAAATTTTCTCCACCTCCTTTATCTTCCTGAGCCTGATGAACTCACCCCAGACACCAGATAGGGGCAGCTCCAGGGATGACAGGGATGATGTCCTGGGACCCCCCTGTGCCTCCCCACAGGTAGTGAGCAGCCTCACTAAGGATGGGATATGAGCCCCACCTGAGCAGAGCCCTCCCAGACAGGAAGTGAACCATCAAAGCCCTGCCAATATTCTCTGAAATACAATTGATGGAAATGGAACAACATCCGGACTCTCAGAAGCTTCCTAACCTGTCTCCACGAGTGCATGGTGTGGGCATTAGCATGCAGGTCGATGCTAAATCCCTGAGCTTCTCACTTTAAGGTTTTATATCCCCCATAACTGAATAGGCCTGTCACTGTTGAGGGAAAGTCTCTGAGAAACCCTCCAATGTGCATGCAAGTTGTGCCAAAGCACATCCGCATTCCTTTCTCCTTTCCAGGCCTTGGAGTTGACCATGAGATTCAGGGTTTCTTACAAGAATGGGAGTCCCTTGAAAGTGAAGAGCTGATGAAGAATCACATTGCATCAAAAGCGACTGCCAGCGTCTCTAACACAGGTGCACAAAGAAGAGCTGGTGACAAGGTGAATAGGTCTGCAGATGTTCCTACGTATGTAGGATTTAGACTGGATTATTTGTGAGGCCAGCTAGAGTCCATGGAGCCAATCTTTGTCCTGCTCTTCACAGGATCCTGGGACACAGAAGGGAGGACAGTGTCTTCTCAGGTTTGTCTCTTCTACATGCATCATCAAGGTCCCTTAGTGAATGGTATCAGCTGGCTCAGCTGTCACACCACCCTGAGCAGGACGGAATGATAGGAAAGGGCCCTGCCCACAGGTTCCTTCTACACACAGGACAAAGGACTTGATGCTCTAAGCATCCAGCTGCTTTTCTCTCCTATTTGGTCCTCAACAATGTTCCTAAAGCAGTGACCTAAGGGACTTTTCTCCTGCACTTGTTCAAAGTGGACATGGCTCCCAGGCATGGCCAGGCCATAGGCAAAGTTTCAGTAAGAGGGTGGGTGATGTCCTCATGAGTTTTCCATGAGCCTTTCTCTCTTTCTGGCCCTGCCTGTGCAGATGCGGCTGAGCTCCCCACCCCTGAGTACCAGCCCGATGCCTCTGCCATCTCTGATCCCCACTAGGGGATGCTGTGCCCCTCATACATGTGTTCTGTGTAGAGAACCCTCAGGTTCCCAGATGGGAGCCCTGGAACATGAATCTTCATGGCCGAGTCCATGCCTATGTCTTGCCTTTCTCCCTGCAGTCCCCAGCACCCGTGGTAGCAGTGATTAGGCTCCTCTGACCCTGATTCAGATCCAAAATTAAAGACAATTAGAAACTAGATCCTAATTTTACTTTGAAAGACAATGGAATAGGGGTGCCTGGGTGGCTCAGTTGGTTAAGCATCTGACTTCGGTTCAGGTCATGATCTCACAGTTCGTGAGTTTGAGCCCTGTGTCAGGCTCTATGCCAACAGTGTGGAGCCTGGACCCCACTTCGAGTTCTGTGTCTCCATCTCTCTCTGCCCCTCCCCCTTCCCTGCTCACACTCTGTCTCTCCCTGAAAAGTAAATAAACATTAAAAAATTTTTAAAAAAGAAAGACAATGGAATAGTGCAACACTATACATTCATGAGTCCTTCCTTTCCAGACCAATGTAATGAAAATAAATGTCAAAATAAACGCATGACTGTGAATCTTGTCCCTTTCTGCTTTGTGCTTGGGGCTTGGATGGGACCCGGAATTATAGAGGCTAAGGGGCAGGAAGGGAGCTTGTTATCCCAGTGATCCCCTCCAAGTTCTTTGCATCATGTTTCCAGCATGGAGCCTCCTTTTCCACGAGGGGCACCTGGGACTCTCAGAACTGCTTGATCCTGCCTTCATTTACTAGCCATGTGATCACAGAACTTTGGTTTGTTTCTGAGCCTCAAGCTCCTCCCATTATGATAGAGGCTGATGTTCCTTACTTCAGGAGGTAGTTTGAGGATATCATAAACACATACACATGGCATAACCATGTATATATGTAATTTCATGTATATGTGAAATTTATTTCCCTGCATTTCTTGTGTTCCATTTCTTTTAAAGGAAGCTTTGAGATCATTGTAGTTGCATGTGTAGTTGTGACAGACAATAGAGAGGGGTCCCAGAGAGATCCCTCATACCCTTTATTGAGGTTCCCCCAATGGTACCAGCTCAGAAAACCAAAGTACAATATCCTAACTGGGATGCTGACTTTGTCACAGACAGGATAGTGAATCACCATTAGGATGCTTTGTTTTGCCCTTTTATGGCCACACACATGAGCCTCTCACACATGCTGCTTCCTTAACTCCTGGCATCTCCATTTCTATATTTGTCATTTCAAGAATATTGTGGGGCACCTGAGTGGCTCAGTCGGTTAAACGTCTGTCTTCAGCTCAGGTCATGATCTCACGGTTCGTGAGTTTGAGCCCCACCTCGGGCTCTGTGCTGACAGCTCAGAGAGCCTGGAGCCTACTTCGGATTCTGTGTCTCCATCTCTCTTTGCCCCACCCCTGATCATAGTCAGTCTCCCTCCCAAAGATAAAAAAAAACAATATTATATATGGGATTTTACATACGTAACTTTTTGGGGATTGGCTTTTTTCGCTAGCCATAATCTCAGGATTTATTGAGATTTTTGCATGTATCAATAGTTAGTTCCTTTTCATTGCTGAGCAGTGCTCCATTGCATGGATGTACCACAGTTCAACCATCTATGCATTGAAGGATATCCGGGTTGTTTCCAGTTTAGGACCATAATGAATAAAACTACTATAAACATTCAGTTACAGGTTTTTATGTAGACACAAGTCTTCATGGGGGATAAATGCCTAGGAATGCAACATCTAAGGGTATGGTTCATTTTTTAAAGAAACTGCCCAACTCTCCTCCAGGTGGCTGTATCATTTTATGTTCCCACCAGCAATGTATGAGTGAATCCCTTTCTCTGCATACTCACCAGCATTTTGTGCTGTTCCTATTTATGTTTTAGTGCTTCTGATAGCCCATTAGTGAGTGGCATCAGCTGGCCCAGCCCATGATTGTGTGACCTGAGTGGAGTTTAGCATGATGGGTCTGGCCTCTGCCCATTGGTTTCTTCTGTACATCAACACAAAGTAGTGATGACTCAAAGAATAATAGTGGTTTCAACTTGCAGTCCCAACCAGCTAATGATATTAGACATCTTTTCATGTGCTGATTTGCCATGTGTAGATCCTCTTCAATGATATATAAGTTCATGTTTATTCCCCATTTTTTAACTGGATTGTTTGCTTTCACTCTTAGGAAAAAAGAGTTCTTTATGTATGTTAGATACTAGTCTTCTGTGGGATATGCCTTATGCAAATATTTTCTCCCTCTTTGTGGCTTGTCTCTTCATCCTTTTCAAATCAGCTTTCATAGAGCAAAAGTTTTTAATTTTGAAAAGGTCCAACTTATGAATTTTTTAGTGAGTGGTGCTTTTGGTGTCAAATATAAAAACAGCTTTTCCTAGTCCTAGCTCCTGAGTATTTTCTCCTATATTTTTCTAAAAGTTTTATAGTTTTACATTTTACATTTAAGTCCACGATGCATTTGAGTTAAATTTTAATTGGGTGTGAGGTTTGGGTCAGGGGTCCTATTTTTGTGTGTATGTATGGATGTCAGTTGCTTCAGCACCATTTTCTGAAGATCTTGTCATTTCTCTTACAGTATTGTCAAAAATTAAGTGGCCATAGTTATATGGGTCTCTTAATGCTTTCTGTATACTGTTCCATTGATCTACAGGTCTATCACTTGGTCTGTACTATGTGGTCTTGATTACTATCGATTTATAATGAATTGTGAAATCCTGTAAACTAATTCTTAAATCTTCTTTGATTTTCAAATACTGAACCAGCTGTGCATGCCTGGAATACATCACTTGTTCACCATGTAATTCTTTTTACACATTGCTGACTTATATTTAGCAATAGATTTTTTCAAGTTGGTTTGTTTAGAGAGTTGAGTGCACACGAGCAGGGGAGGGGCAGAGAAAGAGAGGGAGAGAGAGAATCCCAAGCGGGCTCTGTGCTGTCAGAACCCAACACAGGGCTCGATCTCATAAACCGTGAGATCATGACCTGAGCCAAAATCAAGAATTGGACGTTTAACCGACTGAGCCACCCAGGCACCCCAGCAATAATTTGTTAATGGCAAGTGTTTCCTCCTCTTTCATTTCATGGAAGATATTGTGTAGAATTGCTGCTAATTCTTGAATGTTTCATAGAATTCTCCAGTAAATCCATCTGAGCCTGGTCATTTTTTTGTCTTTATTAATTTTTTTAACTTTAAAATTGTGATGCTGGGTGATTCATGATAGTCTGGGGATTTGTTTTGTTTTTTGGGCTTTTTAAGGAATTGGTCCATTTCTTCTAAGTTGTCAAGTTTTACATGGATAGAATTGTCCAGAGTATTCCCTTATTGTCTTTCTGATGTCTCTGGAATCCATACTGATACCCTTGTTTTATTCATGCTATGGATAATTGTCCCTTTTTTCTTAGTCAGCTTTGCTCAGTGTTTGTCTATTTTATTGATCTTTCAAAGAATCAGTTTTTTTGTTACATTGACTTTATTGGCTTTTTTTTTTTTTGCTTGTTTTTAATTTTATTTCTGCTCTTATCTTTTCCTTCTCCTCCTTTGGGTTCAGTCTGCTCTTCTTATTCTAGATGCTTGAAGTGATAGATTATCACTTCGAGAATTTTCCTTTTCTCTAATGAGTGCATTTAGTGCTACAAATTTCCTTTTCACCGCTGCTCTAGCTGTGCTTCACAAATTTTGATATGTTGTGTTTCAATTTTATTTCATGTATTTTCTACTTCGCTTGAGACTTGTTCTTTGACCTGTGGTTTATTTATACATGTGTTTTTGAGTTTCCAAGAGCTGGAGATTTTTATGCTGTCTTTCTGTTACTGATTTCTAGTTTGGTTCCACTGAGGTTAGAGAACACACTGTATATATGATTCAATTCTTTAAATGGGTTGAGGTTTGTTATATGGCCCAGGAGATGGTCTATCTTAGCATGTGTTCTGTGGGCACTTGAAAAGAATGTCTATTATTCTGTTGTTGGTTGAAGTATTCTGCAAATGTTGATAGGATCCTGTTGGTTGATGAGGTTGTGTGTTACCTTGTCACAGAATTTGATTGTAAATGGTGTCCATGTCTGTTTGGTTTACTTTATTTTGAAGAGGGAGGGGCAGAAGGAGAGGGAGAAGGAAAGGGAGAGGGAGAGGGAGAGAGAGAGAGAATATCCCAAGCAGGCTCCACACTATCGGCACAGAGCCCGTCGTGGGGCTCAATCCCACAAACTGTGAGACCATGACCTGAGCTGAGATACAGAGTCGGACACTTAACTGACTGAACAACCCAGGTACCCCTGTTTGGTTTTACTTTCTAGCTGTTCTGTTTTCAGGTGGGAAACTGGAACAATTGAGAAACTGTGCCACTACTGCCATCTTCCCAGAATCCATCCCCCAGCAGTGTTAGTTTCCATTTATATTATCATCAGCTTCTTTTTGTACGTTAAAGGGCTATTTATAGTTATCTTTCTGTATCTTTCTATATCTTTCTATGATCAAGTCTTTGTCCCTTTTTCTATTAGGTTGGTCATTTTCTTAATTTTTAATAACGTGTTGATATTTAGAGAGGAGCAGTTTTTTGAAAAATTAACTGAAAATATTTTTTCTCAGTCTGTTGTCTTTTAACTCCACATATGGGGAGTTTTTCATAAACATAAGTATCTTATTTTTATGCAGTTGAGTTTATCAGTGTTTTCTTTTTTGGCTTCTTAAAGTATTTCAATATTTATTTAAAAAAATTTTTAATGTTTGTTTACTTTTGAGAGACAGAACACAAGTGAGGGAGGAGTAGAGAGAAGGAGAGATATGGAATCTAAAGCAGACTCCAGGCTCTGAGCTATCACCACAGAGCCCAGTGCAGGGCTCAAACTCATGAACAGTGAGAGCATTACCTGAGCTGAAGTTCGACGCTCCACCAACTGAGCGACCCAGCACCCCTTTCAGTATTTATTTTAAAGCAGAAGATTCTATTAAAAAAGAAACATAGCCAAAATACCATGTCACACCTAAAAGAAATGAACAGTTAAGTCCTTCATTTCCTCAATTATCAAGTCAATGATAACATTTTCCACTGTCTCATAAATGTTTTGTTTTACTTTCACATCTTGCCTGGGGGGACCAGAATCCAAATAAGGTCAGCATATTACAATGAAGTTCACAAATCCCTTCAACTACTTTTAATCTAAAGGGTTCCCTCTCATAATGGGCACAGAAATACTAATGCATAATATAAAAGTACAATTGCTGGGGTGCTTGGGTGGCCCACTCGGTTAAGCATCCGACTCTTGATTTCGGCTCAAGTCATGATCTCACGGCCCGTGAGACTGAGTCCCACACAGGACTCAGTCCTGATAGCATGGAGACTGCCTGGGATTCTCTGTCTCCCTCTCTCTGTTCCTCCCCTGCTTGCTTACTCTCTCTCTCCCTCTCTCAAAATAAATAAATATTTTTAAAAAATAATAAATAAAAGAACAATTGTGATGCAATCAATAGGAAAATGTCAGGGTGGGGGAAAAACTGAAGGATATGTTTTTTAATGTTTATTTTTGAGAGAGACAGAGTGCAAGCAGGCAAGAGGCAAAGAGAGAGGGAAACACAGAATTCGAAGCAGGCTCCAGGCTCTGAGCTGTCAGCACAGCTCGAACTCACAAACCATGAGATCATGACCTGAGCTGCAGTCAGACACTTAAACCTACTGAGCCACCCAAACGCCCCAAAACTGAAGGATATGTTTAAAATAAACTCACCATTTAAAAATGGGAGCAGAAGAGCTGTAACCAGAAATACCAATCATTTCCAGGTGTTAGGGAGGCCATCAACCAGTTCCCATCTACTGAACACTAGCTTTGAGTGAGCCACAATCCGGGGAGCAGATGACAGTAAATACTTAAAAAGTTCTACACTATTGCAAGAATTAAACAGATTAAGACCACCAACCCAAGAGATATCCATAGATCATTGGACCATCTACAATTTCAGGTCACACACTATTTTTTTCAGGATGTGGACACTGTACGTCCTTTGGGAGCAAGAAAATCTAGCCTAAACTCTAACCAAGCAGTCAAATCATCCAAGAAAAATAAGTGGTCCATTCAGGTGGTCTCCATGTTACAGTAATTTCTATTCAATAATGCCTTTTGAGCAACCTCCCCATGACTTGGTGAAGTGAATCATGGGAAAGGATTTGTAACACATTATTTTCCTTCCTCCTGTAAATGCTAATAATAAACTTGCTAGCCAAGATTTCTAACATAAGACTAGATTAGAGACATGGAGTCCGGAGAGTGGTCAGGAATTAGTCTATGCTGTATATCCACCTAGAGCACAATGCCTGGCACACAGTAGGGACTCAGTAAGCATTTGTTAAATGACTTGAAGAGTGGTTAGATGAATGTGTCTGTGGCAGGGTCCTGAACCTTCAAATCCTAACATTTGCAGGCAACCCTAGCCTTCACTTTATTTCCTAAAAACTCAAAGTACTCTGCAAATATTTTGTAAAACGATTTCATCTACACAATTTCCCTAATTTTGGTTAGTTGTCTATCTGTGCTTTTTACTAACTGAGTAACCTTAGGGCAACTATTTTGAATTCCCTGTCCGGTAATTCATATATTTCCATTTTGGGGGGGTTGGTTTCTGGAGATTTAATTTGTTAAATTAACAAATTGGGTTTCTCTGTTTTGAGGGGTTGGGGTGGGGTGGGAGGGCGGACTCAGTATTTGAAGAATCAGACCTCTCTCTTAGTCTTTATGGTATGGTTTCACGCTGCGGATGCTTTCTCCAACCAGCCCACTAGAGATTCTGGAGCCCTCTCAAGCCTTTCCTAGGTGCGTGTCATCTAACTGAAGACGTCATCTAACTGAAGACGTTTGCCAGCTTCTACTCAGGAGCGCCCCCTGGTGTCTGTCTGCGATACTGCGGGCTCTTCGTTGCTATAATGAGCCTTGGGACTGGCGCCCCATCTGGTGTCTGTCTATGGTACTGCACACCCCGTTGCTCCACCATACCCTATGGTTGCTCGCTCCCAGCCTGGAATCCCAATCCTGTCCGCACTTATGATTCCGGCGAGATAGAAGCCAGTCCCTCTAGCTGCACCCAAAATATTCAGAACATACATTCCACTCCTTTCACTCTCCTGAGAGAAGGCAGGAGCTGAGAGCGTCCTCCCAATCATCCCACACCCAGTGACTGCTATGAATTTTCCCACCTGGTTTCATGCTGGCCTGGGGTGCAGGAACCTCTCAGCTGGTTTCTGGGATTCTCACCAAGGCATCTGGTCCTTGTGTTGTTTAATCTGTCTCTGTGGCAGAAGGAGGGTTTCCTATTCTGCCTTCTTGTGGACATCATGCCTTTTCAACAGCAGTCACCTGATTTGTCCGCCTCGCCATACCTGAATAATCATAAAACCTACATTTTCAAACAATCGGCACAGCAAGCAGGGTCGTTTGGCTTCAGGCTGAAATGACACGCCACTAGACTGCTCCACTTCCTAACCGGTTCAGCAGAGGAAGGTGCCTCTGCTCACACGTGCTGGGGCTTAGCACAACTATTTGTACATTGGTCAGGTGTTGCGGTGGGGTCCCCATCCTAATTTTGAAATGCAAGGGACTCCTGGGTGGCTCAGTCAATTAAGCGACTGACCGGCTCAGGACATGATCTCACGTTCAGTGAATTCGAGCCCCGCGTCGAACTCTGTGCTGACAGCTCTGAGCCTGGAGCCTGCTTTGGATTCTGTGTCTCCATCTCTCTCTGCACTCACCCCCCCAAATGAATAAACATTAAAAAAATTTTTTTGAAATTCAAACGCTGAGTCCTCCCTGACTTCTGGTCTGAGCTGTGTTAATCATCTAGCATCCAGGGTGACGCTCCCAGGGAGGCACCCCTTGTTTTTGGATTGATTAGCTAATGAGTGAGGTATGACGTCCCTCCCAGCATCATGAGACGAGTCTGATCCGTTGACCAGGTGGCACTGATAAGTGGGAGGGCGAACTGGGTTGCTATTTCCTACACATTTCAGCCTGTCCTGTTGAGCAGAGGGAGAGTTCCCTTGAGAGGCACTCATGAGTTGCAAGCTACTGATAGGATCAGTGTAAGGACATTCACCTTGGAGACTTGGAAGCCCACTAAAGGTGTTGTTCTAGGCACAAGCTCTTGTGTGGTGCTTGCTTTGCTGCTGTCACAATTCATCCCCCAACCCAGTGGGATATAAGACATTCCATTCCTGGAGTCCAGTGGCTCAGTGTTCAATGGAAAAGGAGAAAGAAAACTAGTATTTGTTTATGGCTTCCCCCAAATGCTCAAAGAGGTCATCCAATTAATGAAAGACTGTTAAACACCTAATCAGTCTGCAGGGGCTCTCAATTTCTGCTTATTAGCACACAAAGGGCACACACTCTTGCATTCCTGGGATAAATCCCACTGGGTCATGGTGTGTAATTCTTTTTATATGTTGCTGGGTTGGTCTGCCAGTGTGTTATTGAGGATGTTCGCACCATTGGCCATGCTGGTCTCTCGTTTTCCTTTCTTGCGATGTCTTAGGTTTTGGTATTGGGGTCATTTTGGCCTCAAAATGAGTTGACGAATATTCCCCCCTCTTCTTTTTCTTGTTAAAGTTTGAAAAGCACTGGCCTTAATTCTTCTTTGAATGTTGGTTGGAATTCAGCAGGGAAGCCATCCGTACTTGCCTTTTCTTCCCTTCACATGTGTTTCTGCAGAAGGACAGTGGTAATGGTGATGAGGTCTAGTGTGTCTGTGGTTTTTTAAATTTTTTAAATGTTTATTTATTTTTGAGACAGAGTGCAAATGGAGGAGGGGCAGAGAAAGATGGAGACACAGAAGCCAAAGCAGGATCCAGGCTCTGAGCTGTCAGCACAGAGCCTGGTGCAGGGCTCAAACTCACAACCTGTGAGATTATGATCTGAGCCGAAGTTACCGGCTTAACCAGCTGAGCCACCCAGGTGCCCCTAGTGTATCTGTGTTTTATGAACTGTACTTTTGGTGCCAAATCTAGAACTCTTCGCTTATCCTATGGTTTTTTTCCCTAACCATTTTATGTTTTGTTGTGGTTATGGTAAGTCTGATCTGTTTTGAGTTCACTTCTGGGTAAGGTGTGAAGTTTATGCGGCTGTTCATTTTCTTCTCCTAGGGATGTCCAATTACTCAAGTACCATTTGTTGCAAAGGCTATCCTTTCTCAGTTGAATTGCTTTTGTACCTTTGTGCAGTCAGGTAGGCACATTTGTGTTCCAAATGACCTACATGATCTATATGTTTGTGCCTTTGCACATACTGCTCTGTCTTAATTACTATGGCTATTCAATGGGCCTCTACCTATGGAGAGTGACTCACCCCCACTTTATTATTTCTAAGGACAAGCTACAGATTCAGAGAAAATATTTGCAAAATACCTATCTGACAACAGACTACTACCTAGAATACTGCCTCCTGCTTTAGAATATCTAAAGACTCAACCATAAGGGAACCTGGGTGCCTCAATCATTAAGCATCTGACTTCGGCTCAGGTCATGATCTCAGGATTTGTGAGTTTGAGTCCCATGTCTGGTAAGCTCGAGCCCTGCTTTGGATGAACCCAAGCCTCACTTCAGGTGAGACTTGCATCTCTCTCTCTCTCCTCCTCACTCACTTGCATTCTCTCTCTCTCAAAAATAAAATTAATACCATAAAGACTCAACAGTAAAAAAAGTAAAACTCAATTTAGAAAAGAAGCAAATATCTGAAGAGATGAAATCTGTCAAACATAGGAGGAAGAGGTAAAATTTTACAAATGATTTCAGCAAACGGAGGAGGAGGGAATATTTCCCAGTTTTATGAGGACAGTACAACCCCCAAACCAAAACCTGATGACAATCGTAGAAAAATAAGTCCTCTACAAACAGATGCAAAAGCCCTTAATAAAATATTAATGAATTGATTCCAATATATAAAAAAGACTAATACTTTCATGACCAAGGAAGGCTATGATGGGAAAGCAAGATTGCTAAACATAAAACATTCAGTGGAGTTCAGGCTATACTTCAGGCTGAAAGATCTAAGAAAAGCATGTGTCAACATTCACTGCTTATAGAAACTCTTGGGAATCTAGGATTAGAAGAGAACTTTCTGGACCTGATGCAGAGCTTTTATGAAAAACTTACTTCTGTTCAACATTGTACTCAATGTCCTAGTCATTTTTTTAATTAAAAAAAATTAATGTTTCATTTATTTTTAAGAGAGATGGGGACCGAGTAAGAGCAGGGGAGGGGCAGAGAGAGAGGGAGACAAAAATTTGAAGCAGGTTCCAGGCTCTGAGCTGCAGCACAGAGCCTGATGTGGGGCTCGAACTCACAAACTGTGAGTTCATGACCTGAGCCAAAGTTGGAGGCACACCGTCCTAGTCATTTAAATAAGGAGAAAAAATAAATAGACCCACAAAGACCAGAAAGAAAGAAGTAAAATAGTCTGTGTTGGATTGGAAGACATAATCACCTATGTACAAAACCCTAGGGAATCTAAAAAACATATCAGCGCTAAAGAGACCTCTCCAGTGAGAATTTCTAAATAAGACTGGAAAAAAAAGTGACCAAGATAAGAGACATATATCAATTTTCCAAAACTTGATCTATAATACAAACTCCGTGGACCATGAAGCAGTTTCCTATGTTGGAAGTAAAGGTTACTGTCACACAGCCACACCCATTTGTTGACATATTCTCAGTGGCTGATTTTGCACTGCAGTATCAGAATCGATTGGTTACTTGCAACGGAGACTGTGCGGCCAGCAAACCTAAAACATTTGAACATTTGCTATCTGGCCCTTTAAGAAAAAGTTTGTCAACCCCCCGGTTAGTCCATTAACCTTCAGTGTCCTACACTCGCCTTTAGGACCCCCATTTTGCCGTGGCGTCCTTTCTGCTGTGACTGCTCTTCTGTTTCCTTTCTTTTCCCTCTGCTCCTACTTTCTTCTTTTCTTTTGTATAATTTGAATGATTTTTACAATTCCACTTGACCTTGATTCTCAGCCTGTCACATATAGATCTTTGTATTGTGTTTTTTTTTTAATATTCCCTGGGGATTAAAAGATACATCCTTCTATTCTTACGATCTATTTATTATTTTAATTTTTTTTTTTTTTTTGGTTTAGAGAGAGAGCACAAGCAGGGGAGAGGGGCAGAGGGAGGGAGACGGAGAGAATCTGAAACAGGCTCCATGCTGAGCGACGAGCCCAATGCAGGACTCGATCCCATGACCCTGGGATCATGGTCTGAGTGAAATCAAGAATTGGATGCTCAACCAACTGAGCCACCCACACACCCCTTTACAATCTACTTAAAGTTAGTATTGTACCACTTCACCTACAACTTAGAGACTGGAACCGGGCAAATTTATTTACTTCTTCCCACCACCCTTTTTACTCTATAGAGGTCATATGAATTTCACATTTGTGTATTACAATCCCTACGAAACAATGCTGTAATTTTTATTTTAAACAGCCATGTATATTTTAAATGTTTACTTATTTATTTTTGAGAGAAAGAGCAGAAGAGGGGCCGAGAGAGAGAGAGAGAGAGAGAGAGAATCCCGAGAGAGAGAATCCCAAGGAGCCATGTCGGTAAAATGGCAGTCCTAAATGCAAGCATATGAATGGCTTAGAGCAGAAACTACCAAAGACCCTGAATTCAATCCCTAGAACCATGAGACCATGACCTGAGCTGAAATCAAGTCCAACACTGCCTGACTGAGCCACCCAAGCACCCAGGCATGCCCAGTCGTGTATATTTTAAAGTAATTAAGTGAAAATGTATTCTTTTATATTTACCCACACATTTCTCATATCTGATGCTCCTTACCCCCTCCTGATGATTGGATTTCACCTCTGGTAGCATTTTTCTTCAGCGTAAAGAACTTCCTTTGGTATTTCTTGTAGAGCACATCTGCTCACAACTAACGCTCTTTGTTTCCTTTTGCCTGAAATAGTTTTTCTTCCTACCTTCATCCACAGCAGTTATTTTTGCTGGAGGTAGAATTGTGTTAACAGTCTAGACTGTTCCTTTCCGTCTTTTGGACTCCATGGTTTCTGAAGGAAGTCAGTAGAAATTCAAATTGTTGTGCTCCTGCATGAAATGTGTGTCATTTTTCCTCTACTTTCAAGGTTTTCTCATTTTCTTTGGTTTTCAAGAGTCTGTGATGTGCTTGTGATGGTTTTCTTCATATTTATCCTACTTGGAGTTTGCTGAGCTTGGTGAGCCTGTAAAATATATGTCTTTCACCAACACACTGTTGTTTGTTTGTTTGGTCACGTGCCCTGGGGTGTCTCGTGATTATTTCAATTTAGCAGCTATCCCTGAATTGGGGCAGGGTTTATACATAGAATTTGGTTCTCATTCCTCTGTGGTTCGCTCACTTCTAGGTTCCCCCTAGTTAAATTTCTGTCTGCTTTTCATCCTTGAGCTCTGATCTCTGGCACTCCTAGGCTGGTAGGGGTACAATTCCCATTCTCTTTCCTTGGCCATGGCCATGGGGCTAGGGAATGCTGTGCAAATTCATCATAATTACCTCTTCCAATTTCAGGATTGTTTTGTTTTGTTTTATTCAAAGTCTTTGAGACAGTGTCTGCCTCTGGACACTTTTCAGTATCATTAACAGCTATGTTTTTATTATATCCAGTTTTTATAATAGTTATCCACACATAGGTATATGTGGCCACATCACTCCTTCGTCATCACTGGAAATAGTTCTGTCTTATGAGTGAGATCACATCTCTTCCCATATAGAGAAGGGCCATTTTATATCTCTGTGTGTGAGTGAATTGTCTTATGTTTCACACTTTTATAATTGGAATTTTAGTCCAATATTTTACAATTTTTACAAGGTAAGGATCCCTTTTATCTGGGATATATGTTGCAAATATTTTTCCTGGTTTGCTAGTTGCTTCTGTGTTGTTTATGGTGATTTCTGTTTTGCAATGTTTTGTAAATTTAGGGGAAGTCAAATTTATCAGTCTGTTTTAATTGCCCCTGGATCTTGAGGCATAGTTCAAAAGGCTTTCCCTGCGCAAAGGTTAATGAGAATTTCATGCATGTTCTCTTATAGTTCTTAGATGGTTTTGTCCCTTACATTTAGATCCCTGACCTATCTGGAAGCTATTCTTGTTTATGGTGTCAGGTGTGAATTTAATTTAATTTTTTCCCAAATGACTAGCCAGTTGTTCCAAAACCATTTATTTAAAAATCCATCTTATGCCCTACTTATATCAAATTTCTCCATTTACTTGAGTCTCTTTCTGGGCTTTCTACTCTACTCCACTGGTCTGTGGGTCTATTCTTCCACCAATACCATGTATGTTTGCAGAGGCTTTATGGTACATCTCAGTATCTGGTAGGACTAGTCCCCCTCCCTGAAGTTTTTCTTTTACTTATGGTTACTGTTGCATTGGTGTTTTTTTCATAGAAACACCACCATCAGCTTATCAAGTTCATTAAAAAGCTATATCATATTTTGTTGATATTTCATGAAATATATAACTTAAAGAAAACTAAATATTTATGATATGGAATTATCCTATTCCATTAGTCCAAGTGTACTTTTGTGTTTTTGAGGAATGTTTTAATATTTTCTTCATATAGACTGGATACATTTTTCGTCAACTTTATTCCTATTTAATATTCTTTGTTGCTATTATAAATGGTTTTTTTTTCTTTACTATTATTTCCTTTAGCTAGAGACTGTATATGGAGACCACTGATTTTTTAAAATATTCTCCTACTTTACTGATATTTAATAAAGTTAGTTTTATCATTGACTACTTAGGGTTGCTTATGTATACTACCACATGATCTGCAAATAAAGATAAGTTTTGCTTCTTTTTAAATTTTTTCTTATGTCTCCAATTGATTTCTCTTCTCTAATTGCATTGGTTAGTGCCTCTAGTACAATGTTAAATAGAAGCAGAGAATGTAGGAATCCTTTATTTGTTCCTGATATAGAGGAACATTAGAGGCATTTAGCTTTTTCCCAGTAAGTAAAATACTAGGTTTAGGACTAAGATATATATGTTAAGGATAATCCCAAAAGCTAAGTGGGTGGAGACAGGCATTGTGATAAGAGTGTGTTAAGACTTTGATTCCCTGATCACCAAATCAAAATAAAAACAACATGGGAAATTACTGTAAGCCTGTGAAAGGGCCCTTAATTTGAATAGTGGACAAGACTATGGGAGCCTTCCAGCTACCATGATGCTTTCTTCCTGCTCAGCTCAGAGATTTCTTGATCCATTCCTCATCTACACTGGGGACTGTTATGACTATCTAGGTCAGACCTGAAGAGTGCTAAATTTTTCAAGCCAGCTTAGGTACTGTAGTTTCTAAGCAACCTACTTATTTCTAACCTTGTCGTAATTGACTTCCCCTTCACCCTGTTGATAGCTATGCCTTGACCAATCCTATCTAGTGCAGCAGTGTTTAGCCTGACAATCACACTCAGAGACCACAACCTGGTTCCAAGTTCATTAGACTGTGTACAACACTGCACGCCCACACTGGATGCATCTATAAGAGCTTTCATACCCCCACCCACCCATCCCACACAAAGTGGCGCATGCCTTTGTGAGGGATGAGATCTAATGCATGAGTGCACCTGACATATCATATAGAGAATCACTTCTTGAAAGAACTCAGGAATGTTGTTTCTAGGATTCCCCAAGAGACAGGGAAGCTAAGGTCTCTGCTCCGCAGCATGTGTTTGTAGTTCACATCGTAGTTCACAGGCTAGCTGTGGTTTGCCATTCAGAGTATATCTATTACAAAAACAAAACAAAACAAAACACAAAAGTATGTTGCTTGGTAATACAAGTGACAATGCACATTTTCATCACCCAGTTACTTTCCAGGAAGATAGTATTAGCAGGACAAGATAAAATCAAAGTCACTTTTGAAACCATGGAGAAATGGTTCAAGATTATTTTTAATCCCTTCTCCCCATTACATCACAGATAACATGTTTTTATACTGATACATCTTCCCCCCTCCCCCAAAACCATAAATTTTTTGTATTAGATTGTTCTCAAGGAAAGTCACTCCCACAGCTGTGGACAACTCTTAGGCCATAGAGGCTTTGTGGAAATTGGAGAAAAATAGGTGGGTTTCTCTCCAGACCCCTACCTGACATGTTGGAAAAATCCCCCACTGGGCATGGGACACGGAGCAGTAGGTGGGCTCCCATCCCAGTGAGTTTTCCAGCTTGGAGAACACTCAGGGAAGGGAGTCTATACAGTAATAAGAGAGAGTCCATGAGGGGCTTAAATATTCATAACAGAGGCATGGAGTATGGCAACAGTAGAAATATGTAAGCATTTAATGTGGCATACTTTTGGAAATTACTCCTGGGATGTGTTCCAGGAAGCTAAGAACCCAAGAAGTCTGTGAATATTGATACTAATTGGCTGGGGAATTTAATACAAGACACCTGAATGTATTCAAATACTAGGACCATATAATAGGAGAGACTTTATGACAATATTATGCCAGATGTTAATTTTTGGGAACAAAAAAAGTGGAATTTGATTAATGGTTAAGATATTGTGTGTGGGAGTTTCAGTAAAAGCATTTCAAAACTATTAAATTTATTATTTAATTTTCATGTTATGGCACTTCCATATAGTTTGGTTCTGACTATTTCATTATAAATCCATGTCCACTGTATGTATCTTCTTTTCATGGATGATTAGCTCTTTTTTAAATATTTTATCTTATTTTTATTTTAAGTAGGCTCCACACCCAATGTGGGGCTTGAACTCATGACCCTGAGATTAAGAGTTGCATGTTCTACCGACTGAGCCAGCCAGGTATCCCTGGATGATGAGCTCTTGATCAAATGATGTTTTAAGAATGAGCTGTCCTACTTTCACCAATGGTCACCTACACTTTTTTTTTTTTTTTTGAAACTAGCGTTCTTCAAAAAGCCATGAATCTGTTGGAAAGAGAAATCTTAATTTCAGTTTTTCTTGGAAGCAAGGGAATCACAGTCTTGAGAGAGTGGAATGATTCAGGATTAGTTGGGTCCCTATGAGATAAAGTTTGCAAGCATTTTAGGAGACTTGGAGCTTCCAGCCTGAGAAGGTCACTTTTGTGACTATTTTGTCATCTTTTTGCACTGTTCCATTGATCCTAGCTTTGAAGTAGTTCTATGATTAAGAGAGATTATCCTGGGGCAGATGCATCCTTCACAGCTAGTTTAATTGAAGAGTCATAAGATTCTAAAATAAAAGTAGCTACAGTGATTACCAGTCATTTGAGGAAACAGAGATTCAGAGAGATTTAATGACTTAACCAAGGACCTCTAAATCTTTTAATAGCATAAGACCAACACACACACACACACACACACACGCACACACACACACACACACACAACAAGGCATATCCTCCAAATAAAACATTACTGTTTTGGGGCACCCGGCTGGCTCAGTCTATAGAGCATGTAACTCTAGATCTTAGGGTCATGAGTTTGAGCCCCATATTGGTATAAAGATTACTTAAATAAATCAAACTTTTAAAAAATTACTGTCCTAGTAGAATTTAGTTCCATGTGAATATAGATTTTTGTTTTGCTTGTTTGCTGCTATATCATTAGTTCTTATAATACTGCTCTGGCACATAGCAGGTGATCAATAAATATTTGCTGGATAAATTAATTAATTGAATCTGTTTTCCAATCCATTGCTTTTTTTTTTATCTTCACCACTATTAGGGCATTTTTGTTACAAGTAACAGAAACTCACTTGAACCAACTTAAGCAAAAAGGGGGCCTTATTTTATGTTTAATGGGGTCTCTCCCAGATCCAAAGGATATAAGCAAGAGTTAAGAAGAAACCAAAACTAGGACTCCAGCATCATCAGAATTATCTATTTCTTATCTCCTGTCTTCTCTGTGCATCTTCTTTATTCTTTCATATCGTAGAGTCATTTCCTTTGCTTCCCCAGCAAAAGGGAATATGCTGGATTTTTAATGAACTGTTCCATATATCAGCCAGACTGGTTAGAATCTCTTCATTCTATTATGAAATTTTGAGTATTCCACTTAACCCAGATTGGTGAGTTATATTCCCCTGCACTAAGCAACTATGGCTATTAATGAAGCCATATGGTAAAAACCCGAGTCTTACTCCACCTGTGTGGATGGGATTAGACATTGTTCATTAAGACAATAATATGTGTCCACTTAAACAGAACTTCTGAATCTCACCTCTATTGACATTTCCCTATGAACTGGAAGATGACTGGAAGTATCCTCAGCCTTTACCCACTAGACTCAAGTAGCACACTCTACTCAGTTGTGACAACCAAACATATCTCTATTCATTTCCAGATGGATCCTAGGAGACAAAACTGCCCCCACTTGGGAACAAGTATACTAAAATCACTGTCCTCAAGCCTATAGAGAATGCAAGTCCACTGGCAATAACTATATGGATTAATATTGGAAAAACATTCAAATGTTTTCAAAATGAACTACAGACACACAAACTACCAAGACTGAATCACAAAGAAACAGAGAATCATAATAGAGCTATAACTTGGAAGGATATTGAATCAGTAAATCAAAAACCTCCCAACAGAGATGCCTGGCTGGATCAGTCAGTAAAGAATATGACTCTTGATCTCAGAGTTGTGAGTTGGAGCCCCACATTGTGTGTAGAGATTACTTAAAAATAAAATCTTAAAAATAAACAAAAAACAAAACACAAAAACTTTCCAACAAAGAAGAGCTCAGGACCAGATGCCTTCACTAGTCAACTCTACCAGACATTTAAAGAAGAATTAACACCAATTCTCTTTAAACTCTTCCAAATAATTGAAGAGGAGAACCACTTTCAAATTTGTCCATGAGGTCAGCATTATCCTAATACTAATGAGAGACAAAGACACTACAAGAAAACCACTCATCAATATCCCTTATGAATACTGATGCAAAGCTTCTCAACAAAATATGCCAAATTTAATTAAACTGGATATTAAAAGGATTATACACTATGACCAGGTAGGATTTATAGCTGGAATGCAAGGATGGTTTAACACACTAAAATCAATCATTATAATAAACTGCGATAACAAAATGAAGGGGGAAAAACACATAATCATCTTAATTGATACAGGAAAGGCATTTGATAAAATTCAACATCCTTTCATGATTAAAAAAAAAAAACTAAAAAAAAAAAACCCGAGGAAACAGAAGGAAATTACCTCAATGTAATAATGGCTATATGTTAAAAACATGCAGCTATATCATATTCAGTGGAAAAGATTGAAAGCTTTTCCTCTAAGATCAGAAACAAGGCAAGGATGCCCTTTTTTACCATTTCTATTCAACGTAATACTAGAAGTCCTAGCCATAGCAGGTAAGTAAAAATAAATAAATAAATAAATAAATAAATAAATAAATAAATAAATAAAAAGCATCCAAATCAGAAAGGAAGAAGACATGATCTTATATGTAGAAAACTCTAAAGATTACACACACACACACACACACACACACACACACACCTGTTAGAACTAATAAATGAATTCAGCAAAATTACAGGATACAAAAGATATTAGCACTTCAGTCAATGGACTGAGTAAAAGAGATGGCCCTCCCCAGTGTGGATGGGCATCACCTAACTCATTGAGGACCAGAATAGAACAAAAAGGTGGAGGAAGGGAGAACCTACTCACTCTGCCTGAGTGCTTGATATAGAACATTAGTCTTCTCCTTTCCTCAGACTGGGACTTACATCATCAGCCTTCTGGTTCTCAGAATTACACCACTGACTTTCCCAGATCTCCATCTTGTAGATGGCTGATTGCAGGATCAGATCCTTTCAATAAACCTCTTTATGTGCAATGAATCTCTCTTTATGTGTATGTTCTGTTAGTTCTGTCTGTCTGACAGCTCTGACTACTACAGATGGCTATTACCAAAAACAGAAACACAAAAACCAAAATAGCAATTGTTGGTGAGGATGTGGAGAAATTAAAACCGTTGTCCATTGCTGGTAGAATGGTAAATGGTGCAGATGCCTTGGAAAATGGTATGGTTCCTATGGAAAATGGTAGAGTGGCTCCTCGAAAACTTAAATATAAAATTACCATATGAAGGGGAGGCAAGATGGTGGAGAAGTAGGGAGCTCCGTAATTTTCACCTGCCCGCATCTATCAAACTGAGAAGGACTGAAACCACAATACTCTGATCTTCAAGAGTGGGAGGAAAACAAACACAGTCCAGAAAGAAGACAAACTCAAAGGTGCCTGAGTGAGTGCGAACTGGGGAAATAAAAACGGGCCAGGGGACAGAGCCCCAGCCCAACGCAGAGCCGGGGAGAGCGGAGGAGAGCGCACGGAGCCCCGGAGAGACAAGGGGAAGAGAAAGACTGAAAACGCTCATAGAACTGTCTCTAGAGAAGAGAAAAAAACTCATCCTCGGACAGAGAGGGATTTTATCATCCCACATATAACCGCTGGGTGCGGGGAGAGAAATCCATCCCATCTAGCTGGCGCATTCTCCCTTGGGCTCGGCGCTGGCGCCGATTCCAGGTGGCGCCAGGAGAAACAGCTCCCTGACTCTCCCTACTCGATCCTGGCTAGGAAGCTGGCTGGCTGTGGGAGTGCATCTCATCTCGGGCAGTAGCATTAAAGTGCATGGACTAGGATTTGGAAATGAGGCGGGCCTTGGAAAATACAACTTGGCCCGCCCGCAGCACAGGGAGATCGGACTCAAAAGAATGGCTTGCAACACTTGGTTCGAGCAGGGCTTAGGGTGCCGCCATTCTTCTCCCTGCAACCACCAAGGCGGGGCCTCAGAAAGAAGCCCCCGAGACCTACCTACACCAAACCATGCCCATCCGCGTAGGAGAGCTGCCATTTTTTTTTCCTTTTTCTTTTCTTCTCCTTTTTTTCTCTCGCCACCCAGATATATTTTCCCTTTTCGCATTCTTATCTCTCCCCTCGGCTGGCTATAGACTTTTAGACTGTCCATTGTCTTTTGTTGTTTCTGGCCCCCTTTTTTTTCTTTTCTTTTCTTTTCTTTTTCTTTCCCCTTTTGGTTTGCTTGTTTGTTTGATTTGTCTGTGTGTTTGTGTGCTTTTGTTCCCTGTGTGTTTGTCTGTCTGTTTTCCTTTTCAGGGCTACCTCAAGAAACAAGCCAAAGTACACATGGTGGAGAGTCCCAAATATCACTGAGTAGGGAAATAAAATAATCAAGGCACAACAAGAGTAACCGAGAGACACCATTAAAAGAACGCTTCTTGAAACGACAGGCCCTGGACAGTCAATGAGCCTCCTTTAATAGAGCAACACTAACAGGTGCACAGTGCATAACGAGCTTTTAAAACTGACAAGAGACAGAAAGCTAGCTAAAATGACAAAATGAAAGAACTCTCCTCTAAAGAAATTCCAGGAAGAAGTCACAGCCACAGAACTGCTTAAAACAGATATAAGCAACATAACTGAACAAGAATTTAGAACAATTGTTATAAAATTAATCGCTGGGCTTGAAAAAAGCAGCAGAGAAGCTATTGATACAAAGACTGGGGACCTTCAAAATAGCTGTGACAACTTAAAAAAAGTCTATAAATGAGGTGCATAATAAAATGGAGGTGGCAACTGCATGGATTGAAGAGGCAGAGAGGAGAATAGGGGAATTAGAAGACACAGTTATAGCAAAAGAAGAAGCCAAGAAAAAGAGAGAGAAATTGATCCAGGAGCATGAAAGGAGAATTCGAGACCTGAGTGATACAATCAAACGGAACAATATCCGTATCATAGGAATTCCTGAAGATGAAGAAAGAGAAAAAGGTCCTGAAGGGGTGCTTGATCATATTATAGCTGAGAACTTCCCCAATTTGGGGAAGGAAACAGACATTGAAATCCAAGAGGTACAGAGAACTCCCCTAAGACATAAGTTGAATCAACCTTCAGCACAACATATCATAGTGAAACTGGCAAAATATAAAGATAAAGAGAGAATTCTGAAAGCAGCTAGGGATAAAAGGACCCTAATATACAAAGGGAAACCTATCAGAGTGGTTACAGACCTATCTAACGAAACGAGGCAGGCCAGAAAGGAATGGCAGGAAATCTTCAATGTGATGAACAGAAAAAAATATGCAGCCAAAATCCTTTATCCAGCAAGACTGTCATTCAAAATAGAAGGAGAGATAAAGGTGTTCCCAAATAAACAAAAATTGAGAGAATTCAGCACCACCAAACCAGCTCTACAAGAAACCCTAAGAGGGACTCTATGAGGAAAATGTCGCAAGGAATACAAGGTACCAGAGACACCACTACAAACATGAATTCTACAGAGAACACAATGAGTCCAAACCCACATTTTTCAATAATAACACTGAATGTAAATGGACGGAATGCCCCAATCAAAAGACACAGGGTAGCAGAATGGATAAAAAAACAAAATCCATCCATTTGCTGTCTACAAGAGACTCATTTGAGACCTGAAGACACCTTCAGATTGAAAGTAAGAGGATGGAGAAATATCTATCATGTCACTCGTAGTCAAAAGAAAGCCAGAGCAGCCATACTTATATCAGACAAACTGGACTTTAAAGTAAAGGCAGTAACAAAAGGTGAAGAAGGACATTATATAATAATTACAGGGTCTCTCCATCAGGAAGAGCTAACAATTATAAACATCTATGCGCCGAATTCGGGAGCACCCAAATACATAAAACAATTAATCACAAACAGAAACAATCTTATTGATAAGAATGTGCTAATTGCAGGGGATTTTAACACTCCACTTACAGCAATGGAGATCAACCAGACAGAAAATCACTAAAGAAACAATGGACCCGAACGACACATTGGAACAGATGGAATTGATAGATATATTTAGAACTCTGCATCCTGAAGCTAGGGAATTCACCTTCTTCTCGAGCACACATGGCACGTTCTCCATAAATATAAATGAATTGAGATCATACCATGCACACTTTCATATCACAATGCTATGAAACTTGAAATCAATCACAGGAAAAAGTCTAGAAAACCTCCAAAAATGTGGAGGTTAAAAACCATTCTACTAAAGAATGATTGGGCCATTCAGGCAATTAGAGAAGAAATTAAAAAATATATGGAAACAAATGAAAATGAAACTACAACAATCCAAACTCGCTGGGATGCAGCAAAGGCAGTCCTAAGAGGAAAGTATATTGCAATCCAGGCCTATGTCAACAAACTAGAAAAAGCGCAAATTCGAAATCTAACAGAGTACCTAAAGGAACTAGAAGGGGAGCAGTAAGAGCACCTCAAACCCAGCAGAAGAGAAATAATAAAGATCAGGGAAGAAATAAACAATATAGAATCCACAAAAACAGTTGAACAGATCAGGAAACCAAGAGTTGGTTTTTTGAAAAAATAAACAAAACTGACAAGCCTCTAGCCAGTTTCTCAGAAAGAAAAGAGAAACACCCAAATAGACAAAATCATGAAGGAAAACGGATCTATTACAACCAATCCCTTAGAAATACAAGCAATCATCAGAGATTACTATGAAAAATTATATGCCAACAAACTGGACAATCTAGAAGAAATGGACAAATTCCTAAACACACATGCACTACCAAAATTCAAACGGGAAGAGATAGAAAATATGAACAGACCCATAACCAGTGAAGAAATCGAATCAGTGATCAAAAATCTCCCAATGAATAAGAGCCCAGGGC
>CM053572.1:5872423-5883213 GCA_028646485.1 Cryptoprocta ferox
TGGGGAGGGTCTGGCCTCCAGGTTTCATTCTGTCAGCATTTTGCAGGATGTCTGATGTGGTTCTGAGGAAAGGGCATAACAGCTCTATGGAGAGCTGCCACCCACTGGCTTCCACGTCAGACGGACAGACCGTGCCAGGCACTTTGAGCCGCCTTCTCCCTCATCCTCACAGGCCACCACCATTGTACAGAGGAGGAAACTGAGCATGAGCAGTTTGCTCAGGAATCAAGTCCACTTCTGGACTAAAGATGAGCCAGAGCAGGATCAGGAGGCATCAGCATCCCCTCTTTTTCCCAGCAAGTGGCAGAGAATTCCAGAGAACGGGACATGGACCCTGCGTGGTGCAAAGTCCTATATAAACAGAACGGATTTTTGATGTTTTCATGTACGGCTCCTGAGCCAAACACTAAGCAACGTGGAGTTTTAAAGAAAATATTGAAAAGTCTCTCTTTCTTGTCTTACATTTCCCAGTGTTCTCCCCCACAGGCCAGGCGCCATTTTCCCTTACATTTTGCCATTAGTTTCCAACACATGTCAATTTTACTGGCTCCTCCTTGGCTTTAAATATATCAATTTTTGAGTTCAGTAAGTGCTTTCTGAATGGCAGTAGTGTTCCCAGAAGACAGGGTCAGTTATGTTCTCTGGTGGCCCCACAGGGATGAGCTGAGTGCTCCACATGCACCTGACCAATGGTGACGTGAGCAAATGGACGAAAGTCTCATCTGTGCCATTTTGCTTTACTTCAGTTTGTATGAAAGTAGCTGCAGATGTCCGTTAAGAATTCAGACTCTATGGTACAGATCAAATCCCATAATACAATACATAATACACATTCCCTATAGAACACGATGAGACCAAAGAACTACCCAGTGATCCAACTGTTTCCAGAAATTTCTATCATAAAAAAATTCTGCTATATCCTGAAAATGTGTCAAAATGAGGCAAAAATTCATCTTGAGAAATCATATCCACTGTAAGATTCTGCCAAAGAAATCATTCAAGGGGCACTTGGGCAGCTCAGTCAGTTAAGCATCCAATTCTTGATTTTGGTTCAGGTCATGATCTCACAGTTTGTGAGATGGAGCCCCACACTGGGCTCTGCATAGACAGCATGGAGCCTGCTTGGGATTCTCTCTCTCCGCCCCCCTCATGCACACATGTGCTTGCTCTCTCTCTCAAAAATAAACATTTCTTTAAAAAAAGAAATCATTCAAAGCCAATAGGTAAATAAATTACTGACTTATCTACTGCATGAAGTGGGAAGTAGGGATCAGGAGGAAAGGACCAGGGCCAGGATGTAATGCTGATAAGGTTAGGCTAAGGTTTTGAATAAATACTTTGATTTCTGTTTAAAATTATAGACACGAACAACTCTGAACCTAAAAGCAAAGTAAGATTCCCATCATCAACTGAACTTTGTGCAAATTCTTCATCCCAGCTTTCTGAAGTCCTTCAGAATTTAGACTGCCTGGGGGATAAGGAAATCTTGAGAAATGATAGCTTCTAGAAGATACTAGAGAGAATGGCACATGGAAAGTGAGTAGACTTTTCCCAGGGGCCAGGACAGAAGGCGACCATGGTGACAAAAATCAGCTAACACAGGGCAGCCCGGAGAGCAGGACCACTATTAGCTCTGCCACTGTGGGAGGGTCACTTACTGTCACTGTGTGTCCCCTGCCTCCTGTGGAACAGGGACATTTATCAAATAACTGCAGAGGACGGCTCTGAGGGATACCAGAGCCTTCTGTGTACAGAGCTAAGCACAAGGAGTGCTTGGCGAGTATTAGCTATTTGCCTTACCCATCTGATTGCTACCAGGCAAGGAGAGTCCAATATCTCCAGTTCTGCTGATTTTTCAAGAAGAGGTAGAAACCAGATTTTATATGAAGCCCTTGATTTTTAACATGTCAGCATATAGGAAATGTCTTTTACAACATTAATGGCCTAAACTAGATAAATACACCTGCAGGCTGTGTCTGGCTCACAGAGCCAGTTTGCTCCTCTCGCCTACAGTGGTCACAGGTCCTGGATCACATGGACCAGGACCATACAATTCCTCCTCCTTCATATAGTTGAGGAAATTCCTGTTGACACAGATCCTTGAACTTCCCTATGACTCGGCACTGCCTCCTTTCCACTCTGCTCACTTAGTAGCACCTTCAAGTTACGCTTTAGGCCATGATTTTATTTACTAAATGCGTTCATTAGTCACAACAAACCATTTCTCATCCAGCATGGTGTCTGCATATCTTTCACTGGTAGATTTTAGCGTGCAATACCGTTGTGAAAGTTCATTCTTCGACTACTTTGTGGAGCACTGACCATGTGTGATTATTGTCCAGGCACAGAGCACACAACGGAGAATGGTGTGGACGCGTGTTCTCAGGAGGGCACAGCCTCATGGGGGAAAACACACCATAAACCAATTAACTAACAAGTGAGATAACCTCCCACAGAGGTACAAAGATGATAAATCAGCCACATGAAGGTCCAGGTGGAGAGAATGCCAGGCCAAGAACAGCCAGTGCAAGGGTCCAGAGGCAGGAAGGGCATGAAGTCCCATGTGGCTGGCAGGACACGTAGTCAGATAAGCAAGAGAGAACCAGGGCAGAAAGACCCAGTCAACTAAAGAGGACATGCTGGCTGAATTGAGGTCAAAGACTCCATGACACTGCCCCCAGCACACACAGCACCCAAAGACCAACCAGATGGGTCCTCTGTAGCAAGATAGTAGAGGCAGAGTACAGGCTCCGGATTCAGATCATGGGTGCCACCTACACTCCACGTGGTCTTGAGCAAACTACTTACTCTGAGACTCAGTTATTTCACCTGAAAAGTGGGAATCATAAAAGTCACTGTTTTGTGGGGACTGAGAAAGATAGTGCCCACGAAGTCCTTACCAGGGTGGCACGCAATAAGGCACTTGATAAAAAGCAGAAATTCATACAGGTACAAAATTCTGTTCACTTATCTGATTACAAATAACCTTTGGTCTGATTCTTAACATACAGCAAGTCCAGACTCTCCATATAGCAGGTCCTCTCCCTCGTGTGTGGAGCCTGTCGCCTCCCCGAGCCACAGTGGGATGTCCAGGGGGAAGGAGAATGGGACAGGAGTCACTGAGTTCCTCCTGCTTGGCCTCACCGGTGACCCGGAGCAGCGGCAAGCCCTCTTCTGGCTCTTCCTGTGTACATACCTGGTCACTGTGGCTGGGAACACACTCATCATCCTGGTCATCGGCTCCGACCCCCGCCTGCACACCCCCATGTACTTCTTCCTTACCAATCTCTCCTTTGTTGACCTCTGCTTCACCACCAACCTGATCCCCAGGCTGCTGGTCAACCACATAGCAGGAACATGGACAATCTCTTACCCCCACTGCCTGACCCAGATGTACTTCCTCATCTCCTTTGCAAATCTGGACACCTTTCTGCTGGCTGCCATGGCCCTGGACCGTTACGTGGCCATCTGCAAGCCCCTGCAGTACTACGCCATCATCACCCCCCAGCTCTGTCGGGGACTGACCATGCTCATGTGGATGTGCTCTGGCCTCATCTCCCTGGTCCACACGCTCCTCATGAACAGACTGACATTCTGCTCCTATGCCCGGGAGATCTCACACTTCTACTGTGACGCCTACCTGCTGATGAAGATCGCCTGCTCGGACACACGTGTCAACCAGCACGTGTTCCTAGGCGCCGTGGTCCTGTTTGTGGCCCCCTTTGGGCTCATTGTGGTCTCCTACATCTGCATAGCTGCAGCTGTCCTCAGGATTCCTTCCGCCCCAGGAAGGCGCAAGGCATTTTCTACATGCAGCTCCCACCTGTCTGTGGTCATCCTGTTCTATGGAACTGTCCTGGGGGTATACATTCGACCCCCCAACTCCTTCTCAGCCCAGGACACGGTGGCAACCATCATGTACACAGTGGTGACCCCTATGCTAAACCCCTTCATCTACAGCCTGAGGAACCAAGACATGAAGGAGGCTATGGGAAGACTCTTCAGCAGGAGCTCAAAATCTTCTTAGTGGTGGCGAGCACTGGGCTGGCATCTGGAGAGGTCCAGGATGTCAGAAAACGGAACACATCGGCGCCGTTGACTCAACAACACCCACTTCCGCACACTGACAGATTATTTTCTGGGATGAAAAAGGCTACAATTAGATGAAATTTGTATATATTCTTCTAATTCTGAGAAACTCGGGCTCCTTTCAGCTCTTTCCTCTACCATCCCTAAGGTGGGACTATCATCCCCATGCTTCTAAGGTGGTTGCTGGGACTCCATCCATCTCTTCCTATCCCAGGCAGGCAGGATGAGGGAAAAGAAAGCCAAAAGACTTGCCACTTGGAAGGACTTTCTCAGAAGCTCCACACAGCTTCTTCTGCTCATCTCTTAAATCTCTCTCTCCAATCGTAAGGCAGGTTGGGTAATGTAATTTAGTTATTTTTTGCTGCTGCTGTTGTTTTTGTTAGGTGTAAACACACCACCACCTCCAATAAAATAGGATTCTCTTAGAAAGGAAGAGGAGATGGATAATGGGCAGATAACTGGCAGGTGTGCAACAGTAGTCAAGACTTACTTTGTTGCATTTTATAGATAGGAAGTCACTTCGTTATTTTAGGGAAATAAACCTAAAATATAGGTTTTACATGTGTTTTATACATTGATGCCCCCTGGACAGAGACCTTGTCAGGAGAAAAACCTGATATGCTCCCACACCGCTAAGGCTGTGACATTAGCAGAAGGACCCCCAATTGTACACATCACAGTGATGTTCCCTTGCAGGGAGCACAGCCGTATGAGCAAAAATGAAAGCGTTCATGACATTCAGTTTTTGTGAAGCTTTAATTGTTCCCAAGGAGATGGGTTAGATTTCATCTTGAATGTTTTTTTTTATTGTGGAAAATTAATATCAGGAGTGTGAAAAGTTAATAAAAGGAACACCCCTCAGCTCCACCCCCCCCCAAACTTAGAATGGAGTCGGGAGGCCAGCAGGGGGAGCACTCACACCCTACCGCTGCTGGTCAACTGCAGCCCCTACTAGTTTAGCTATTGCTTGACGACCCCAGTGGAACCAAGAAAGGTTGTTCTCCTCCCCAGGCAACAGCCCAGCCAATGAGAGACTTTCACTGCTCAGCCAATGAGAAGCCACAATACTTCCAACTCCCAGTTGGAAGTCCCAATGGACTTTTTGTTTACAACAGCCCCTCGGAACTCCCCCTTTCCTCTATAAAAGGGAAGTCCTCCCTTTTGTTCTTCCGACTGGCCTATGGTTTCACCAGAGCTTGCTTCTCCCGGTTGTAATTCTCTACTTCCAATTAAACCCATTTTTTTGCTGGTAAAATGGCATTTATTTTTAAAGTTAACAGGTCAAAGTCATACTGTTCAAACTGTGCACAATATTATATTGATATTCGTATGTGTGTTAAAATAAAGCACAAAGTATTTTAAATAAAGCATTGGAGTCCAATATCAACTGATCAATGTTAAAGAGCCTTGGCAGAGAACATGTTTCTAGGCTCAACATACAATTTATTGAGTGATTTGACTGCATGAGACTTCTTTACAGAAAAATTAATAAAATAAACACCTACCACAGAAGTGAAAAGATGAATGACAAGAACATGTGCAAAGTCACAGGACAGAAGGTTACCCTACACCTACACCCCCCCCCACACACACACACATGCGTGCACACACTAAAAATGGCCGAGGACAGCAACAGTAATATGCAAACATGGTCATCATCACTGAAAATCAAACAAATGGAAAAATAAAATAAACCTAATGTGCCCATTTTTTTCTGACATGACGGTTTTTAAAAAGAATACGGAATATCCCTGGGGGATGCATCAGGCACTCTAACACTGCTGATGGCAGTGTTAAGGGGGACAAAAATTTCTCAAGGGAAACCTGGCTCATTTTACCAAAAGCCTTAAAAATACATATACCTATGGCCCAGCAATTAACATTTTTGTAATTTATCATTAAAGAAATTATTGGGGCGCCTGGGTGGCTCAGTCAGTTGAGCGTCCAACTTCAGCTCAGTTCATGATCTCACAATTCGTGAGTTCGAGCCCCAGGTCGGGCTCTGTGCTGGCAGCTCAGGGCCTGAAGCCTGCTTCAGATTCTGTGTCTCCCTCTCTCTCTGCCCCTCCCCTGCTCTTGCTCTGTGTCTCTCTCTCTCTCAAATATAAAATAAAAACAAGAAAAATGTTTAAAAAGAATGATCTACCAAGTTGCTTAGGAGTATTCATCAACCTATGCTTTATAATAGAAAAAGTAGAAATTGTCTTAAGTGTCCATCAATTTTGGAATTATTAAATACTATTAAATACATGTCCTTAACAATCAAGACAGATCTATATGGAGCTCACAAGATAGCAAGGACACAGTTTTAAAATAACAAGTTACAGGACAGCATGAGCCACTGGGTGTCTATATTATCATGCATAGAAAAAAATGTCTGAACAATGTACACAAAATCTGGAGGATGAGTGTCTCTTCTGTATAGGAATCACAGGTATTTTTCATATTTTTTCCATTGTTTTTAATACCTGAAATTATGAAGGAGTATATGTAGTTCTGATATTATAAGCAGTAAAAACATCAGTGAAGTAATTTCAATATATATATGAGTATATATATATGAAATGACTTTCCCTTTCCAAATATATGAACATTATAAAGGTATAGGAATTAGAAGTAGAGCCCTAGTTCAAGAATCAAAAATTGATGGACTAGAAAACAAAAAAGACCCTGGGGGCTTAGTCCACTTGGGCTGCTGTAACAAAAATATCCTAGACTGGGTGGCTTACACAACCACTCATTTCTCAGCCTGGAGGCTGGGAAGTTCAAGATCAAGGCAACGGCAGACTGGTTGGTGTCTGGCGAAAGGCCACTTCCTGGTTCACAGGCAGTGGTCTTCTTGCTGTGTCCTCACATCGTTGAAGAGACAAGAGAGCTCTCTGGGGTCTGTTTTACGAGGACCCTAAGCCTATTCATGAGTCCTTCCACCCTCATGACATAATCGCCTCTAAAAGGTACCACATCCAGGGGCGCCTGGGTGGCTCAGTCGGTTAAGTCTCCAACTCGGTTTTGCCTTAGGTCATGATCTCACAGTTTGTGGGTTCGAGCCTCGCCTCAGGCTCTGCACTGACAGTGCAGAGATGGTTTGGGAATTCTCTCTCTCTCTCCCTCTGTTTCTCCCCCTCTCTCAACATAAATAAACTTTTTTAAAAAAAAGGTACCACATCCAAATACCATCCCACTGGGGATTAGGTTTTGACACATGTGTCTTGGTGGGGGAGGGGACACAAACATGCAGGGCATAGCAGTCCATGCCTGCTCCCCCCCAAATTCATGTCCTCCTCACCAGCAAAACACATCTGTTCCGTCCCACCAGCCCCAAACACCGTCATCAGCTCCATCTGGGAACCTGCCAAACCAAACAAGGTCTGTGCTTCCAAAAGACATGGTGGGACAGGCCTAGGATGGACATTCCCATCACAAAAAGGAGAAACAGGAAAGAAGAAAGGAGTGACAGGTCCCAGGTAAGTCCAAAACCTAACGGATCAAACAGCATTAAACTTAAGGCTGGAGATCGATCTCCTCCTTCCCCCTGTACTGCTTCCAAGCCCATTAGGGCTGCACCCCCACCTCCCGGCACTCACTGGTCGTCTTGTGCTTAAAGTTTTCCCAGGTGGCGACCTGGCCTCCGCCACTCTCTATCCGGGGTTCACACCTGCCTTGCGGCTCTGTCGGACTGGAATCACAGCTGCTGGCTCTGCTGGTCTGGGGTGAGGGTGGCCCCACCCCCTCGGCTCTGCTCCAGTGGAGTGCCCACCCTGATCTCTACAATGGCCCCACCCTCATCACAGCCCTCTGAGGTGGCCTGGCCCGTGCCATGACTCTCTACCCGGGGCTCTGGCAGGCAGCCCCACATTTGACATCTAGGTGGAGGCAGCTATGCTCCCACAGCCTCACTGGGGACAGGCCACCTGCAACACTACACAGCTCTGGGCAGGGCACCTGAACCCCCCTGGACTGTAGAGGCGGTCCCACTCGTGCAATCACTGTGCCCTCCAGGCCCTTGCACTCTGGGTGTATGAGGAGACTGGCAGCCTTGATTTCTGAATTGCTTTCAGTGTCATCTTCCAAAGCCTTGGCCTCTGTTGAGATGGCCGAGCCCCACTAATCTCATCGAAGCTTGGCCACACCCCTAGTGTTCTCTCCCCAACAGTGTTTCTCATTTGTTTCAGTATGGATAGGCTGTTTTCCAGACCTTTAAAATTTTTTTAATGTTTGTTTATTCTTGAGAGAGAGTGAGGCAGAGTGTGAGCGGGGGAGGGGCAGAGAGAGGGACACACAGAATCTGTGCGCCAGGCTCTGAGCTGTCAGCACAGAGTCGGATGAGGGGCACAACCCACAAACCGCGAGATCACGCCCGAGCCAAAGTCAGAAGCTTAACCGCCTGAGCCACCCAGGCACCTCTGTTTTCCAAACCTTTAAATTCTCTTTTTTGTTGAACAATTATATCTTTACGGAATACAACCATCCTGCTTACAAGGCAAAATGCACTAGTCCCTTGCCCGGAAAATGAGGTAAACTCCCTGAGTAGTGTTTACTCGTCTCCTGATATCCCATTGCTTAAATGCTATGTTGTAAAATTAATGCTGAAATACTGACACCAAGTCAATACATCTTAGGTGACACAATAAGAGAACACAGATGTTTCCTTAACATGTGCATATATAAAAACACATTTGTAACCAAATACGAAGGAAATACTCAGGACAAGTACAGAAGCTCTGCTCACTGGAAAGATCGTCCTTCAGGGATGTCCCAGAGAGAGGCTGTAGCGTGGCAGCTGTCCAGTTCCAGGTGGTGTGTGCCTACCATGCAGAATCGTCTGTACAGCAGGCCAGAATGTGACAACTTACTGTATGAGGAAGATGACACATCTAATATGTGGAAGGAGGAAGAAATTATTCATCAAAGATTCCTATCAAAATCAGCTACCAAAATTTAAGTTAAAATTTGGGGGCGCCTGGGTGGCTCAGTTGGTTAAGCGTCCGACTTTGGCTCAGGTCATGATCTCATAGTTCGTGAATTTGAGCCCCTTGTCGGGCTCTGTGCTGACAGCTCGGACACTGGAGCCTATTTTAGATTCTGTGTCTCCCTCTCTTTCTCTGCCCTGTCCCTGCTCACGCGCGCGCTCTCTCTCAAAAATAAACATTTTTAAAAAGTTTATTTTTATCTCACTCATATAACAAAATTCTAGATGGACTGATAACTGAAGAGTAATAAAGCCAAAGAAGTCCTAGAAAAATACAAGGAAAGATCTTCAGGGAAGGCCACTGTAAGCATGTCACCAAATCTGAAAGCATGAAAAAAAGGAATTGATCTAATGACATAAACATTTAAAAATGAAATGTTGAGGCGCCAGGGTGGCTCAGCTGGTTGACTGCCCTACTCTTGATTTCAGTTCAGGTCATGATCCCAGGGTCACGGGATCGAGCCCTGCATCAGGCTCCACACCGAGTACAGAATCTGTTTAAGATCCTCTCTCTCTCCCTCTTTCCTTCACTCATGCTCTAAATAAATAAATAAATAAACAAATAAACAAAATAAAAATGAAATGTTTACAAAATGGTATAAACTGAAACTCTGTGCCCATTGAAAAATAATCCCATTGCCCCTTATCCCAGCCTCTAGTAACCACAATTCTGCTTTGTCTCTCTACATTGGACTATTCTAGGAACTCTATGTAAGGGGGATCGCACAATATTTGTCCTTTTGTGTCTGGTTTATTTCACACAGCATGACATCTTCAGCTTCATCCACATTATGCCACATTACAAAATTTCATTTCTTTTAAAGGCCAAAGCATATTCCATTGTACATACATCCCATATTTTGTTTATTCCTCTGTTGGTGGACATCTGAAATACCTCTACCTTTTGGCAACTATGAATAAAGCTGTTATGAACTCCAGTATACAAGTGTCTTTGCAATTCTCTGGGGTACATACCAAGAAGTGAAATTGCCGGACCATCTGATAATTCTGCTCAAGTTTTTAATGTTTATTTATTTATTTTGAGAGAGAGAGCACACGCAAGTTGAGGAGGGCCAAGAGAGGAAGACAGAGAATCCCAAACAGGCTCCACACTGTGAGTACAGAGCCCAACATAAGCCTTGATCCCGCAAATCATGTGATCCTGACCTGAGCCAAAATCAAGAGTCCAACACTTAGCCAAATGAGCCACATAGGTGCCCCCCTGTGTGTAATTTTTTGAGGAATGACCAAATTTTCCACAGTGGCTGCACCATTTTTCCATTAGCATCAGCAATGCACATAGTGTTTTGTGGTTTTTTTTTTTTTTTTAAGTCAGCTTCACACCCAGCACAGAGCCCAGTGCAGGGCTGGAACTCATGACCCTGAATATGAGACCTGAGCTGAGATCAAAAGTCAGACACTTAACCAACTGAGCCACGTAGATGCCCTGGTTGTAGAGTTTTTATATATTCTGGATATTAATCCCTTATCAGATATGTCATTTCAAATATATTCTCCCGTTCTGCAGGTTGCTTTTTTTCAAGTCCAGCAATTAATTTTATGACAATTGTTCTAAATTCTTGTTCAGTCATGTTGTTTAAGCCTGTTTTGAGCAGTTCTGTGGCTGTGACTTCTTCCTGGAGTTGCTTTAGAGGAGAGTTCTTTCGCTTCGTCATTTTGGCTAGCTTTCTGTCTCTTGTCAGTTTTAAAAGCTCGTTATGTACTGGGCACC
>CM053572.1:5883713-5910982 GCA_028646485.1 Cryptoprocta ferox
CTTCCCAGGCTTGATTCTGTAATGGAATCAGCTGGAAGGCATTTCAAAGGTCAGTCCCTGTGGTTAGAGCTTAATCGTCCTGGTCTGGGTCCCAGGCACCGTGTCTGCGGAGAGGGCTGTCTGGGAGAGTCTCCAGGCGCCCCCGGGGCTGAGATCTGCTGCCCCCTAGAGGAACATGGTGCACTCGGCCCTGAGCTGCACCTGAGAGCAGGGCGTCCGTGGTCCTTCCCCACATCTGCGGGCTCCAGGGAGGCAGAGACTTTAGTTTTCAGGTGGTTCTAATGCACAATCCGGGCAGAGAAGCTCCTCTTTAAAAAGTAGGATGGCTGGGAGATCCTGCTTTTTCTCGGAGGAGAGGATGGACGCTCTCAGAACCTCTTTGGGGCAGAAGACTCGGGCTTGATCTAGGGAAGCCTTCCTGAGACTTGAGACTTATTCCAGAAGGGGATGTGGATTTCAAGGAAATTGTGTCTCCCATTTTAGGCTGCTTGCCTTCCTACGGATGTGGAAACCTAGATATTGAGTTCTAAGCCTTGGGAGAAAAATTTTCTAATTTAGGGGAAACGGTTTCCAGATTTCACTGTTAAAAATTGTTTTTAGGGTGAATTCTTGAAACAAGCGGGGCACCTTCTTGTTGGGACAGAATATGGGAGGAAAGGTAGTTAAGGTGAGGCGAGTGTAAGGAGATGGTGTTTCTGCGGCATAGGATGCCTCAGAGGGCAGCTCATTGGTGGGGTGTCTGACTTTTGATTTTGGCTCAGGGCATGAACTCATGGTTTGTGGGATGGAACCCTGAGCCAGGTTCTGTGTTGACAGTGCAGAGCCTGCCTGGGATTCTCTCTCCCTCTCTCTCTGCCCATTCTTTCTCTCAAAATTAAACACTGAGGGGCACCTGGGTGGCTCAGTCGGTTAAGCGTCCAACTTGAGCTCGGGTCATGGTCTCACGGTCCATGAATTCGAGCCCCGTGTCAGGCTCTGTGCTGACAGCTCAGAGCCTGGAGCCTGCTTCAGATGCTGTGTCTCCCTCTCTCTCTGCCCCTCCCCCGCATGTGTCTATCTCTCAAAAATGCTAAAAAAAAAAAAATTGAAAAAAACCATCATGAAATAAGGGAACTTGAGCAAATAAGAAAAACATGGGAGAGAATCTATGGAAATTCTTACCTAATGGTGTCCTGAGAAGCTGAAGTAGGTAAGAGGGACAAATACACATTGTGATGCCCACCGGGTGGGGAGCCAAGCCTTCCAGGCTGCCATCAGTTGGGGTGGGGTGGAGCGGGTCGAGCAGAGAGAGAGGAGATAGAGAACAGATTTCAGAAGGGCATTATGCCTCTCTGAGAAATCGGCCTTAATGAAGAGGCCATGTCCACTTCGAGGCCAAGACCGTGTCCCTCAAATCCACTGCTGTTTCCCAGTTACTGAGGAGTAAACGGGAGAGAGAAGCAGGGGCTGTGCCAGGAAGACCTGTCTCTTTGTGCTGTGCAGGGAACGTCGGGCTGGCCTGGCTCCGAATGCTCTGCTCAGCTCAGGGCACAATGGGCCAGCCTGACCTTGACATGCCTCCCTTAACCACTAGGACCTGCAAAATCGAGAAAACCAGGATGAGCTATGCACCTTCCATTAACAGCCCAGGATTCTCTGTGGGGCCTCCCCCTAAACCTGGGGCAAAGATTCCCACCCTGACCCCGGACTTTCCCCCTTTTAAAGGTCAACAGGATTCTTATAAAGGGAAATGGATCTCATGACGATCCAGAGCTCATTTTTCTATGCTTAACGAAAGGAGGGGGACTTGTAAGCTGATAAAAAGTCCCCAATTAAAATTTTTTTTGTCAATACCAACATGAAATACAACTTAGAGAAAACTCCCACAGCCAAAATTTGGGAGTTCTAGGTAACCTGGAAGGAATAGAGAGGGATGTGGGTAAAAGTGACTGGGGTTTCAGCAGATACACAGTGATGGCTGTGTGCCTGGATGGAGATGGTTGTCAACAACGAGGTTGGAGAGAAAAAGCCGGAAACCATGGATCCACCAGGTGTTTCTGCTGAGCTCTGGGATGGAATGAGAAGGGCTGCATCTGAAGCTAACGGGGTCGTGGAAGGGCGTTAGTAACAGGGAGGACATCAAGGTGTCAAGAAACACAAGTCAGGAGCAGAGAGAAGGGAGGAATGCAGAGAGAAGAGAGTCTCTTACCCAAACCGTGAGAGGAGGAGCGGTGGATGGGGGGGTGGGGAAGAAGGGGAGAGTGGAGGGCAAAGGGGTCATTGACAAGGTGGTGGAGGGGACCCAGAGGCCCTTGGGCAAGAACTGGCCTCCGCCCACAGTGAGTACTAGGTACCAAGCCCTGGTTTTCCATGAAAGTAGGGAGCCCCAGCACTCCCACTGGCTCTGATCTTGGGTGTGTTCTCTGGGAGTCCTGGTGTCTTCCATTGAGAAAAAAGAGGAGGGGACTTAAGTCTTCCCTGTGATTGAGACAGGCTCATCCAGAGGTCAGCCCTGGTGACTCACCGAAGCACTGGGACATTGATAACACCTGCTAAATCCCTTTGCACCTAAACTAGCATCTGCTCAGATAACTGGGAGAGGGTGTGCCTGACCTCGACTAGGGCAGTGATTTGAAAGGATTCTGGGCCCTGGACCCTCAACTGCAAACAAAGTTGTCTCTTCACAAATGCACACCCCTGATTCCTGACAAGTATTTCTTCTTTAACCTGAGGGTTTCCGTATCCAGAAGCTGAGCTCCCTCTCTGCCCCTTGGCTTTTCCTGCTTTTTTGGGTCTCTCCAAGCCCTGGCCACATGGCCAAGCTAAAGGATCCTCCCAGTTCATTTCACATTTTACTTAAATTCCATTAGGCTTGAGGAAGAGAAGGACTCCTGACCTCCCTCATGTCTCAAACGGGCCTGGGAACCAGGTTAGATATAAGGTTCAGTATCTGGATCCGAGTCAGAGGTGGTCTTGGACTGCTTCTTGGTCCTGCCTGTTATTCAGTCCCGAAGCCAGACAACTAGCATGGCTTATCTAAGTCCTTGGTCAAGTCTTGCTTTTAGTCTCTAAGCTCAGGGAAGGCCTGCCGAGGCCCACAACTTTGTGTTTGTAAAGTGGTCTAGCTTGCTCAAACATACAGCCTGGCTAGAGCCCAACTCCCTCAGAGGAACATCGTGCACTTGACCATGAGCTACACCTGAGAGCAGGGCCTCCTAGGTGCTTTCCCACCTCCTCGTGTTCCAGGGAGGTGGAGACTTTGTTACTGAGTCACACCCTGGCTGCATATTGGAACTACCCCAGAAGGGGCACCTGGGTGGCTCAGTCAGTTATGTGTCCGAGTTCAGCTCAGGTCATGATCTCACAGCTCGTGGGTTTGAGCTCCACGTCAGGCTCTGTGCTGACCGCTCAGAGCCTGGAGCCTGCTTCGGATTCTGTGTCTCCCTCGCTCTCTGCCCCTCCCCCACTTGCAGTCTATCTCCCTCTCAAAAATGAATAAATGTTAAAAAAAAAAAAATTTTTTTTTAAATTACCCGGAAGGGGGCACCAGCTCAGGTCATGATCTCACAGCTCGAGAGCCTCGCTTCGGGCTCTCTGCTGTCAGCCCGGAGCCCACTTCAGATCCTCTGTCTCCTCTCTCTGCTCCTCCCTCACTCATTCTCTCTTTCTCAAAAATAAACCTTTAAAAGGGGGAGGGGCGCATACATGGCTCAGTTGGTTAGGCGTCCAGCTTTCAGCTCAGGTCGTGATCTCATGGTTCATGGGTTCAAGCCCCATATCAGGCTCTCTGCAGTCAGCATAGAGCCCATTTTGGATCCTGTCTCCCTCTCTCTCTGCCCTTCCCCAGCTCATACACATGCTCTCTCTCAATTAAAAAAAAAATAAATAAATAAAATAAACTACCCAGAGAGGCATTCACAGCATGGTGAGAGTCCTTTTTCCAGAGACTGTCATGTAATGATCCAGGCGGGCCTGGATCTCAGGGGTTCAGAATGTTCCAGGTGGTTCTGATGCACAGGCAGAGTGGAGAAGCTTAGCGTGAAGAGGGTCGAACTGGCCAGGTTTGGTTTCTTTATTTCTTGGGGAACTTGAGAGATTTACGGAAACCCCCACAGCCTGGAGCAGAGGACCAGAGCCTGACCTAGAACCTCTCCTCGAGATCGACTCTGGAGGGCTGTGTGGATTCGAGAATCTATCTTTCAAAGGTCTTTAAGGGCTGTCTGTCTTCTAGAGGACATGTGAGGAAATGGTGTGTTCAGCGTCAAAGCTTAGAGAAAAATCCTCAATGTAAGGGAAATGGTTTTTATATTTCAATGTAAAGCAGGCTTATCAGTGAAATTTCAATTAAATGGAAATCAGTGAAAGTATTTCAATTAAAAATACTTTCTGGGTAAATTTGAAGTTTTCCAGCTGAACAAAAGAAATGGGGGGCACTTGTGTTCATATCTTACAGGCAAAAGTCCTTGGAGTGAATGAACATACTAGGTTTTCCTGAAGGAAAATCTTCACAGGTCAGAACTGTGGGTGTCTGGGTGAGCCCAGGACAGTTTTTGAGGTGAGTTGAAAGTGTTTGCAGAGGTAGAGTGTCTCTCTGAGTTCCTGGATGGCATAAAAAAAAATTATATTTTAAGAGAGACTATGGAGGAAGAGCCTGGAGCAGAGAATAAACTAAAGAGATGTTAGAGGCCATTTTAACCCAAGTGTGTGATGAGAGGCTGACAAGTCCGTGAAGATCAAGACTGGAGCTAGGGAGAGGGGGCTCAGCCACAGACAGGAACCACCTCTGTGGTGAGGAGAGTCCCCCCCCCCCCACTAGAGGAGCCTTGCCTCCCCCACTACAGACCCTCTAGCCTTTTGGTGTCTCTGGTGCCCCTTAGTGGTGGGTCACTAGCACCTCCTGCAAGTCTCAAAGTGAAGAATGGGGACCACGTGGCCCTGACTGCTGGGTCATCTAGATCTGACCCTGGGTCAGACCATCATCACGTTCAGTCCTGTCTCCTTGGATGCGTCCTGAAATCTGAGGGCAGTACGTTGTCTCTGAAGGCCTCTGGGTGGCTGGGTTGGGGTGTATCCAGCCTACAGCCACATTACAAGACACACTTCGTCAGCCCAGAGAGGGGAACATGGGCCCTAGTGGGCCTGGGGGTGTTGCTGCTTTTCTGTGCCTTGAAGGAGAGTCTTTAGAAGGTGAGGACCTAGAACCCAGGCCCAATAGGGTTCAGGCACGAAGGCCTCCATCTGCAAGAGATGCCCCAGGAGGGAGAGGGGGCTCCAAGATAGGATGTCTGTGCCCACACATGTCTCTCACTAATCTATGGGTGGATTGCCCACCCCCTCATGCCCTGGTGGAGTCCCTCTACCTGGGCTTTGACACCGAAGTCAGAGGGTCTGCTCCCTGACGTTTATTTTTGGAAATGTGGCCACTCCCAGAAACTCTCTAGTGACGAGTTACCCATCTTGGTTCTCTTAAAGCTTCCATTCTCCCCATGAAAGGAAATAGTCATCAAAAGACTGCCACCCTCATTATTTTGACTACTCTTATTAGTAATAGGAGAGCAATGAATTGTGTGTAATGACAAGGAAACGTTTTCAAGACAAAGACTAAAGTAAGCTGGGATCTATACTGGGAGAAAAATTTCATATGCTTCTAAGAAATGTGGAGAAAGATATCACTGAGTAACCCTGTATATGAGGATATATCTACATATACTACACAGAAAATATTCCTCCAAGACTATTAAGAAACTTCAGCTCAGTTTTATTTATTTAATTTATTTTAAAAAACTGGTTTTTTTACATTTACTTATCATTGAAAGACAGAGCATGAATGGGGTGGGAGGGAGGCAGAGAGAGAAGGAGACACAGAATCTGAAGCAGACTTCAGGCTCTGAGCTGTCAGCACAGAGCCCTATGCGGGGCCCGAACCTGCGAACCGCGAGATCATGACCTGAGCCGAAGTGAATCGCTCAACAAACTGAGCCACCCAGGCGCCCCTAGCTCAGTTTTAGTAGGGTGACATCTGGTACTGGTCAATGACTAGACAACACTAGAAAATGCTGAAGGCAGGATTGAACGCCTGTCCTCTCTGAATGTACAAGTTTTCTCATGTTGGTCAATGGGCCTCTGGGCACTAAGAATGAACCAGAGAGCAGGGAGGGAGGGATGCCAGATCTCCAGACACCTAAAAGCTAAGCTCCCACCCAGCACCTTGATGTCTGTCATTTTCTCTCTATTTTCTGAGTCCCATCCAAACCACTGTCACCAGGATGAAAAGGAGGAGGACCATCTTCAATGTCCCATTTTATTTCACGACATTGTGTTTGGGCAAGAGAAGGAGTTAAGGGTATTTGGACCCGTGGTAGTCCATTGTCTAAAGTGCAAAAGGGATCACATTCAGATTATCTAAGTTCAAGACCTGGTTCAGAGTCCACAGAGGTTCAGTCCTACTGCTGGGGCCCTCGGTCTGCCAGCAGAAGTACAGGAAATGGGCACAGAGATGACGCTCAAGGTTCCCAGAACCTATCCTAGTACTTGGGTGTTCTCAATATCTTTCACCTGTAGGGGGGACCCAGAGCTTGGCCCTTGGGAACATGGATGGGCCAGGTCTGGAGCTGGTTATGGGAAGTGGGAGGTGGTGGTGTGTGTAGGCAGGGAAGAGCCAAGGGGAACAGACCCCTTCAGGGGTGGGTTAGGAGGCTCAGACCTTCTCCTTGGGTGACTGCCTCTGCACTTGACTTCCGGGGTCCATGACTGCTCTAAATAAGGCAGAGGCCTGTCTCCTAATTCTCTACTATGCTAGGGTACAGTGTGAAGGGCTGGGTCAGCCCATGTTGGTCACTTCAGAGCCATAAAGTAGAGAACATAGAAGAACCCTACCTGAGATCCGTTCCTCCCAGTTCCCACCCAGGGTCTGTTGCATGACTTCTCCATAAGGGCAGGCCAGGGTTCATCTGTTGGCCTCCTGTATAGTCCAATATAAGTCCTGCAAACTCATCAGCATCTGGGGACGTTGTGGCCAGCTCTTCTCTATGGCCCTGGGCTTGGGCACAAAGCAGTTGTCAGGATGGGATTCTTCTCCTTTGCCTCAGGATGAAACTCCCTTCCAAGGATTCCCCATTCATGTAGAGAACTCTTGATTTCCTAGTCTCTCCAAGGACTGGCCTAGTCTCTCCAAGGACTGGCCTGGAAGGGACAGAGAAATGTGGGTGCACCTTGGCATGATTCTCTGTATCTATGAGTGTATTTCAGGGACCCTCCTTCTACACTGAGGGAGCCCACACATACCTTTATGTTGGCTGGTGGGAGATACTGAATCCTTAAATGGGAAGGATCAGGAACCAGCATCACTGGCAAAAGTAATGTCCGATCCCTGTACTGAGGCATGTTTGGGGAAGCATCTGTGGGTCTGGATATTGTCCAAGTTCAATAACGAATAATGAAATCTGAAAACTACCAGAATGAAAGGATTTTAACTAAGCATTTCCTGTTCTGGGAGGGCTCTTTTTTTGTTTTGGGGAATGTGATTTGTCTTCAGAAGGGGCCTTGCTCCCCTTCCTGTCACCAGGACTCTGGGCAAAGACAGAGCTCCAGGAACATGGAGTCATAGGCGTATCATCGTTGGAACTGCTCTGTGGGCTGGGAGGGGAACTTAAAAAGCTGATAACCCTCCTGCGAGCTTTCCAAAGAGCAAGAGTGCTTTCCCTAGGACGTGCGAGTCATCTCTGTGAAGTGCAATCATGGAGGGAAGGTGGATCTCCTAACTCCCACTCTCCTTAGGAAGGTAGGAAGCAACTTGAGCAGGTGGAGTGGCTCTAAGTTCCAAACCTACCTCTTGCGATACTAGATCTTTCCTTTGGGTAAAGGCAACTAGCAAACAAGTAGCAGCCCCAATGACCAGGTGAATTGAAGGTGAACTATGTGTGACAAATGGTGCCGTCAAGCCTTCTTGAGGGCTCATTGCAGTTTATGTGGAATATGTGATTCTCTGCATTGTCACTGCCTGGCTGTAGGAAAGGGTGAGTTTCCTTCTGTCTCTGTGATGTCGTTAATGGATAGTCTATGATGGGTACCACAATCTGGTTTAATGCCTACTCAATTTTTAAAAACTTGTTTAAGGGCACCTGGGTGGCTCGGTTGGTTGAGCGTCCAACTCTTGATTTCAGCTCAGGTCTTAATCCCAGGGTCATGGGATCGAGCCCTGCATCGGTCTCTGTGTTGAGCGTAGAGCCTCCTTAAGATTCTCTCCCTCCCCCCTCCCCCTCCCTCTCCCCCTCCCTTTCTGCTCCCCTCACAATCACGTGTTCTCTCTCTAAAAAATGAAGACAATAAAAAACTTGTTTAATTTCTACCTTTGTGGAGAGATAGTCTGATTGGTAGGAGATCTTGTTTTTAGCTGTATTTCCCAACACAGGAAGTGAATATCCCTGAGCTAGAGGGAGCCCAAGACCTTAGTGGCAGAATCCTTCCCCCTTGTGCAGCAGCCGAGGCCCAGTGCCCCCCAGGAAAGGAGGCCACCACCTGCAGGGCAGTCTCCACTGGAGTGGGGCCCCTGGCATGCAGCCTGGAGGGGCCCCATCTCCTTCTTTCTTGGTTGTTCACCTCGTCCTGTTGCTCCACAGCAGGGCTCTGGGACCATCAGTGTGGTCCCCTTGATTCCCCTATTTCTGTTGCTTGTAACTAAAATATTACCGGCAAGGGGCACCTGCGTGGTTCAGTCGGTTAAGCAGCCGACTTTGGCTCTGGTCATGATCTTCGGGTTCATGAGTTCGAGCCCCGTGTCGGGCTCTGCGCTGACAGCTCAGAGCCTGAAGCCTGCTTCAGATTCTGTCTCCCTTTCTCTCTGCCCCTCCCCTACTAGCACCCTGTCTCTCTCTCTCAAAAATAAATAAACATTAAAAATAAATAAAATAAAATACCACTGGTGAGAGTAAGGCACATACCTGGTTTTGATAATTTTTTTTTTTTTTTGATGACTCTGGGTTTGTGGAAGGGAGAACAAGTCATTAGTATTTAGAACCACTACCTTCATTTTCTTTCAACTGGACTTGGGGACCAAAGTCAAAACAGTGTGATGGCTCTGTATCTGGTTCACTGTTCTGGGGTTCAACCACTGCTGCTGGGGAGAGAGGCCTGCCTGGAGAGATGCGGAAAACAAGTGTGGAGGTGACCACAGAGGACTCAGTCCACAGCACTCTATCCTGGGGCCTGAGCATCCTCAGTGTAGCTTCTCAGGGGGAGGGCCCATCACAGCCCCTGGGGAAGGAGCACGGATGCTCCACTCTTGGAGTTGGTGCTTAGGAAGAGGGAGGTCCAGGCACCTGAGAAGGGAAAACAGAGGGGATAGAGGTGGTACCTGGAGATGCCTTAGGTTATCACGGACCCTCTGTCCAAATCACTGCCCCAGTCTTGTCTTAGCCAGAGGTCAGTTAATACTCTGGACGTGACCGGGAGCAAAGATCCTGAGAGCCACTGTGTAGCGAGGGCATATGGTAGGGAGCAAGTAGTGAAGAGAGGCCAGGAGAGAAGATGTGGCTGTCTCCAGGACAGGGCGGCTCCGATGGGAAGGGGACAGATGGGCAGGGCCGGCCTCCGGATTCCTAGCTCAGCGCTGGGCTTGCTAAATAAAGCCCCTTCCTTTAGGGCTGTAGCTGGGAGCCACATCGGCCTCGCTGGATGACACAGGCACAGCGAGGAAATGGCAGACGTTTGCACAGCTCCTGCCATGAGAGGCGAAACTGGTTTCTCCTTCCGCTACTACTGCTCATGTTGAAAATAAGCCTGTCGTCATTAATTAGGCCTTGCAGCGTTCCAAATCAGACCGATATGTCCCCCACAGTTACCCCATAAGAAAACACATTTTCCTGTCCCTGCATAAGAGATTTTAGATCAAGACACTCTAAATGGTTGACAAAAGGCTCTTCTAATGAGCCTTGCAGACCCAAGACCTAGATAATGAAGGGGTTAAAAACACAAGTGTTGCATTTAAGTCTGGCCCGGAGAAAAGGAGCCTAAATTGGAGACAAGAAATAGAAAACAAGGTCAGAACATAGTCCCTTCCCAAGGTTCACGTTCTACAAATACCCTGCCTTGTACTGACTTCAGTCATGAGGATGGATAAGAAAATGGGAACCCAGGTGCAAGGCCAACACACATAGGGCCCCCATTGTGCTTGTGTCAAAGAAAGGGCTTTCTCAAGCAACTTGTTAACAAGCATTCTTTCTTTTGTGGTTAATGAGCCAAATAAAGTAACTCCTAGCCTATCTGTATACAACTTAACCTGTGTTTTAATCTTAGCTTTACTAACTTAAATAATGTATATTATCCTGTGTTTTACTAAAAACATCCTGTTATTCTCTTGGTAATAAGATTTACTCAACCTCACTGTAAGTGCATTACATGACTCGGTTATAACTTGTTAATTAAAAACAAAATCATAAATATTGGCAAAAAACCAACCCGTACAAAATGAGATACGTTTGTTACTTTCTTAATCTGGGGGACTGACGCCAAGAATGAATGGGATGGTTCTACCAAAACACTTCTGTAAAACTTGTTTCTGTACACTTTCAATGATCAAAGCATCGTATCACGAAGAATGAGCCACTGTTAAAAATTCTATTTTCTGATGTCATGTTAGCGCTTGACCAATGAAAAAGACACCAAAACAGAGCAGAGATGCCTGCCTGGTGATCAGAAAGAAACTCAAGGTTCTCTCACTCTCTCTCGCCGACACTGTCCATCCCTAGGGACCCCTGGACCTGCTGGAGCTGCACCCCGGCAGGCTGTTTTCTCAGTCTCCGGACTACTAATCTTTGGGCCAGACACCTCCTTGCTGTGGAGGGCTGTCACGTTAGAATGTCCACTAGCACCCTTCATCTCTTCAGTAGGTCCCCCTCCGTTGTGACAACCAAATACATCTCTGGACATTGCTAAGTGTTTCCTGGGGTACAAAATACCCCGGCGGAGAAGCGCTGCTTTGGAGCTACCTAGAAGGATGCTTTCCAGACGTGTCTGAGGAGAGGCAGCTGGGCCCTATTGCCTTTGGCTCCTTCTCACCTGCAGGCTCCAGGCCTCAAAGTGCAAAGAGGAAGCACCTCAGTTCCCCAGATGTTGGGAGCCCTAAACACACACCAGCTGGAACAGAACCCCAGAATCCCATTAGAGCCTTCTTGGGGGCGTTTGTGGGGATCTCCAGGTTTCCTCCTGGGGTCTTGGAGATGAGCCCAGGAGGATTCCTCCAAGCCTAGGCCCTTTGAGGGCATTTCTGACCAACATCCTGCCCAGCTTTCAGCAGGGAGCTAAAGCAGCTGGAAGGTTCTGGAATCCTAAGCTGTCCCTGTCCCCTCTCTAATATTGCAGAGGCCACAATCTCGGGGAAGCCCAGTCTCAGGCTCCACACTCCTCCTGCCCACCCTCAGGTCTTTGCCAGGTCTCATTAACAGGGAGAAAGTGCCAGCCAACAGGGGTTTGCATCGATGAAGTTCTCCGGTCCAAAGGGCTCCAGTGAGGGGTGCCTGGGTGGCTCAGTCAGTTACGCATCTGACTCTTGGTTTTGACTCAGGTCATGATCTCTTGGTTAGTGGGTTCCAGCCCTACGTTGGGTTCTGCCCTGACAGTGCGAAGCATGCTTGGTATTCCTTCTCTCTCTCTCTCTCTCTCTTTCTCTCTCTCTCTCTTCACTGCTCATGCTTGCTCGCTCTATCACTCTCAAAATAAGTGAACTTACATTTTCTTCTATTTATATGTAGTAAATTACATTTTTTCACCGGATAAACCACCTTTATATTTCTGGAATTCACTGCATGTGGTTATGCGGTGTTATCCTTTGATACAGTGGTGGGTTTGAATGCTAATATTTTGGTGAGAATGTTTCCATGTTCGTGAGAGGTATTGGTGTACAGTTTTCCTTTTTTCTTTAAGTTTATTTCTTTATGGGAACAGAGATCAAGGGGTTTAACACATGCTGCTCAGGAGTTTCAAAGAGTTCAGCTGACCAGGAAATGCAGGGGATGAGGGAGGTGACCCTAGTGGGACAGCATGAATGGGGGTTCGTTCTTCAGTCCAGGGTCAATGCTACCTCCTCCTTTGTGGGCTTTAGGCTCCCCATCCCCCTTTCCTCTGTGCTGTCACATTCCACCCTGATTCCACCTGTTCTCCTGGGTAACTTGGCCACCCCAGGACTTGACGCTCTCTCCCACACAGGACCAGGGAGAATGGTGACATGGGCACCTGTATACAACAGAGCTACTGAGACAGCGAAACTGAAGGGACCCCATGAAAAAAACTGTTTTCTCCTCTCCTTTTCCTGCTTCTATTATTTTTCTTTCTTTTTCTTTTTGAGAGAGAGAGAGAGATAAACCGAGCACGAGTGGGGGGGAGGGCAGAGAGAGAGGGAGACACAGAATCCAAGCAGGCTTCAGGCTCTGAGCTGTCAGTACAGAGCCCGACGCGGGGCTCAAACTCATAAACTGCGAAATCATGACCTGAGCTGAAGTCGGATGCTTAACTGACTGAGCCACCCAGGCGCCCCTCCTGTTTCTATTCTTGTTAGGATCTGTACCCCCACCATACATGTGCTTTAATGTATGTCCTCCTTGTAAGAGACAAGGAGGTTAATATTTTCTTTGGAGCCTTCCAGCACAATAGGTAACATCTAAGGAGCAATGGGGCAGGAATGACCGGGCAAGGCCATCATGTGCATATTCCAGACCACTGGCGCTAGACATCTTGATGCCTAGATCCCCTGGCTTCAGGGAATAAGTGACTTTTGAAGGACCCCTGGACCCTGTCCTTGTTCTAACCAGTTCCCGGATGCCTGAGAGGATGCATGCACCCCAACACAATCATCCGTAAAAACCCCAGACCCCAAAGACAAGACTCCGTCTTCTTTCTGAGTCTCCCAGATGCTCTCTCTATACCTTAAATAAACTCTGCTCTCACTTCCTCTCAGCTTGTGTTTGATTTCTATCCTGTGAGAAGTCAAGGACTTTGTTGGCTGATCCCATGCGACCACCTCTGGGTCCTCGGATCTCGCCTGCCTCTATCACTAGAAGTGTGAGTCATGCCTTTCCCTGACCTTCCCCAGTGTAATATTTGGTTCATTCCTTAAAGCAGCTAAGGTCAGGCACAGAGGAGGGAGCCTCAGGGAGGGATGAGAGCCGCTGAGTACCAGCAGGCAAGACCTTTGCATTGTCCCCATTTTGGTGCCATTTGCTTGGGCTCAACACATGAACTTCCATATGCAATCTGCACGAAGCTGTGGAATCCATATTGCTGAGACTACTTTTTTCAACTTTGGCCAGCCACAGCCACGTTGCCTTTTGGCTGAGTCCACCGACTTGCTTACCCCATTTCCATGAAAACTTTCCTCCCTCCTTCTGTTATGGAACCCACGTTTGGCTCCCTGTTGAAAGTTCTTGACTCAAGAGATAAGTTTTGATTGGAAAAGGAATTTGAGCATTATTTAGGAGGCCAGCCATCTGGAGACAAAGGCAGACTCTTGTCCAGAAGCCAACTCCAGGGTTTCTGCCTAGCCCAGGGGTTTTTAAAGTAGTTTAGGGTAATCAGTGAAGGGAGTGCACTGGCCTGAAACATTTCTGGACTATGTGAACACCATGGTGCCAACTATAAAGGCTATCTCAGTGCTCGGGGGTCTTGCTCGGGGGTCCTGTGTGGAGGAGTCCTCTGTTTCTTCTGCACAGGAGGGCGATGTCTACAAATGCACAAAGGGGGGAGGGTAGTAAAAATCCTATGTGACCTGAAAAAGAAGAACCTTTTGCTAATAAAATTTCTAGGCTAATCAAAAAGCCCAAGTGGCTTCAAACAGACTAGGTGTCCTCTGTAATCTGGGGAAATTCTGGTCCTTCACTTCTCAAGGCAAGTAGTCTGTCTGTTATGGATCAAGAGACTTAGGTCGGCAAATATGGAGTGTGTTAATTTGCTTCAAGTTAGGTCCTGTTACACCGCCCCCTAAGGAAGCACAACTAAAGCACCATTTGGCTGGCTTGTGTCAATCCTACCTCTTGCCACTCAGCCTCTACAGTCTTTAAGAATCAAGACCTGGGGGGACCCTGACTCCTCCCATTGACTTGGGTGAGAGCATGTACTATTGGGTCCCAGGGAATCCCCTTATCTTCCCTAAGGTGGTCCTCATGGGCCTTGTGTCCTTGGCTTCTAGAAAGCCAGATCTCTGCCAGCATCTTGTCCTCATTTGCCAATACTGTTGAAAACTAAGAGGGGTCTTGGATTTTAACTACTTGTAAGATAACGAGTTGGCCAATTGCTGTTCATGGATGCTAACAGAAGACACAAGACTCCTGGGTCAGAGACAAATGACTACATAGAAACCACAGAAGCCAGAGTGTCAGCATGGTGCTTTTGGTGGATCCCCCATACACCCTGCCCCATCATCATGGAGTGATGCAGAGGGCTCATGATGGATGCTTGCACTCATAGTGGATTATGTTAAAAGAAGAACCCTGGATTTGAAGGATTCATTGCTTCTAGAGCGAGCAGAAACAAGCCTTTTCTGTGTGCGGGGGTAGATATCACCTTACCCACCAAGGATGCTTGCTGTAAACACACTTGTGGAGAATGGCAGGAATAAAGAGAAATTACAACCTTTGTGTTCATGGCACACCCAGCAAGAGCATGCAGGGGCTCCCAGGGCCCCTGGGGGATTGCCTCTCCTAAGAATAAATCCTCTTCTTACCTACTTTGTTTTCAGATTACTAGCATCATTTTCATTCCTGATACTGGGAATTTGCATTTTCTCTCTTTTCTTGCTTAGTATTGCTGGGTGGCACTCTAAGTTTTTCACAAAGTGGCTTTATTGAAAAGTTGTTCTTGTATTTTATTTCTTCATCCTTATCTTTCTTCCTACTTGGCTGTGTTTGAGTTTGTGCTAATCTTTTTTCCTTAACGTCTCAAGATGAATCTCAAATCCTGTTATTTCCAGGTTGTCTCCTTTTCTAACATATGGATTGAATGGTACAGATTTCTAAGACTGTATAGTTGATATGTCTGTATTGTAATTCAGTTCAGAAGACCTTCTGATTTCTATTGTATTAACTTCTTTAACCCAAGTGAAAGTTTATTGCTCTTTCAAAACCTATAGAGAGATATATTGCTTAGTACCCAAAAAGTTCAAAATTTTCTTATTTTATTAATGATTTCTATCTTTCAAAGGACATCTACTGAATGGTTTTAAGCCTTTGAAATAGTTTAAAGCTTGCTGTGTGACCTAGCCTCATGGAGTCAATACTGGTAAATAAAATTTGATATACAAAATAGTATGAAATTTTCTGCTAATGGGGAGTTGTTCTATATTTGTTAAACAGGTCAAATTTGTTAATCCTGTGTTTCAGATGTTCTATATCCTGACTTTTTTTTTCTATCCACTATTGTAAGAAGTGTGTTAAAGTCTTCCAGTAGGACTGTGGGTTTTTCTATTCTTCTTAATGTTAGCAAATTTTGTTTTACGTATATTAAGGCATATTTTTGAAGGATATATATTCTTGTCCTCATTTGCCAATGCTGTCATGAATTGCCAAATACATTCATGAATGACTGTTTGTGATGGTTAATTTTATTTGTCAATTTGACTGGCTAAGGGATGCCCAGATAGCTGCTGTAATATTTTATTTCTGGTGTGTCTGTGAGAGTGTCTCTGGAAGAGATTTGCATTATATTCTAAAGTTAAATTATTTATTTTGAAAGAGAGCAAGCGGGGTAGAGGCAGAGAGACAGAGAGAGACAGCGAGAGACAGAGATGAGAGAGATGGGAGAGAGAGAATTACAAACAGTCTCCACACTGCCAATGCAGAGCTTGATGTGGGGCTCAAATTCATGACCCATGAGATCATGATCTGGGTTGAAATCAAGAATCAGACCCTTAACCGACTGAGCCACCCAGGCGCCCCAAGAGATTTGCATTCTAACCAGGAGCCTGATTAAAGATCACCCTCCCCAGTGTGATTGGGCATCATCCAATCCATTGGGGCTCTGAATAGAACAAAAAGGTAGAGAAGGTTGAATATTCTCTCTCTTTGTGGGCCTCGATATCCATTTTCTCTTGCCCTGGGACATTGGCACTTCTGGTTCTTGGGTTTTCAGACTTGTACTGGGACTTAAGCTCTTGGCTCTCATGGTTCTCAGGGCTTTGGATTTTGACTGGAAAGACCCCACAAGCTTTCCTGGGCTCCAGCTTGCCGATGTGGGATTCCTTAGCCTCCGTAATTGTGTGAGCCAATCTCTCTAGTAAATCTTTTTCTACAAATCCACATCTATATTGGTTCTGTTTTTCTAGAGAACCCTAATGTGAGAATTGTTACGGCCTCTGGTATATTAGGGAATTCCCCTCTTGATCTCTAGTTAATAACATTGCTTGCATTATCTACTTTGCCTGATAGTGGTTTGTCTTCCTCACTTTTTTGGGTCAATATTTGCATGTTATACCTTTTTTTATCCTTTTACTCTCAACCTTTGTCAGTCTTTATATTTCAGTCTTTATATTTCAGTGTCAGCAATATCTGACAATATTGCCTTTACTTTTAATATTTAGTCAATATCCTCTCTAAACAAATTATTTCAGTGAGGTTTATATCTGGCTTATACTAGTCAGGTTTTGTTTTTTGTTTTTTGTAGGTTTTTTTTTGTTTTTGTTTTGTTTTTGACTCCTCTCTTATGTTACTTTTGTTTTTAAGTGTTTTCCTTTGGATTAACGAAAAAGATCTTATTCTGTTTTTTTAATTTTTAAAAAATGTTTATTTTTGAGAGAGAGAGAAAGAGAGAGAGAGAGACAGAGCGTGGGCATGGCAGGGGCAGAGAGAGAGAGAGAGAGGGAGACATAGAATCCAAAGCAGGCTCCAGGCTTTGAGCTGTCAGCACAGAGCCCAATGCAGGGCTTGAAGTCATGAACCGGGAGACTATGACCTGAGCCAAAGTCAGATGCTCAATTGACTGAACCACCCAGGTGCCCCCACTTTTTTAATATTCACCTGTCATATATACATTCTTTATTATTTTTTTAAATTTTATTTTAGAGAGCATTCATGAGCAGGGGAGAGGGGCAGAGAGAGAGAGCCTGACATGGGGCTTAATCCCACAACCCTGAGATCATGACCTGAGCCAAAATCAGAAGTGGGACGCTCAATCGACTGAGCCACCCAGGCAGCCCTACATTGTTTACTGTTATAAAATATATTCCAAAGAGTGTAGAATCCTAGGCTAATTATTTATTTTTTGTACTTTAGTGATGCCTTTTCAATGACTTCTTTTTAGCCTCCATTTTTCCTTTCAGAATTTCCCCCCTTCAAAATTCCCCACCTTCCTTTAGTCCTTCTTGACTTAACTGCTCCTTAAGCATAGTGGGTTTAGTTGTTGTTGTTGTTGTTTGTTGTTTTTGCTGAGACTAAAATTCTTAGTTGGCACTCACTTTCTTGCAGCATTGTGCACGCATCATTTTTGGAGTGATGGGACTGTTCCGTATCCTGCGTTATTCCATTTTCTTCTGACTTTATTGCCGTTAGACAGTAATCACCTTTTATGTTACACCTTTGAAGATCATCTTTAATTTCATTGAGGTATGGTTGACACACAATGTTACATTAGCTTTAGGTGTACAACACAGTGGCTCAGCAGCTCTATGGTCATGCTATGCTCACCACAAGTAGACCTACCATCCATCTCCATACAATGCTATTATAATATTATTGACTGCATTCTCTATGCTGTACCTTTTTTATCCTTATGGCTTATTCATTCCAGAACTGACAGGTTGTGTTTCTCACCCCCTTTGACACATTTTGCGCACCCCTCCACATTCTTCTCCTTTGGCAACCACCAACTGTATTTATGGGTCTGTTTCTGTTTTTGTTGTTTGTTTTGTGTTTTAGATTCCACACATCAGTGGAATCATGAGGTATCTGTCATTGTCTGGCATTTCACCTAGCACAGCACCCTCTAGGTCCATCCAAGTTGTTACAAATGACAAGATCTCATTGTTCTTTTTTTATGACCAAGTAATATTTCATTGTGTATATATACTGCATCTTCTTCATCCATTTATCTCTGGATGGGTACTTGGGTTGCCTTCATGTCTTCGTTCTTGTAAATAATGCTGCAACAAGCACAGGAGTGCATGTATCTTTTTGATTAGTATTTTCATTTTCTTTGGGTAAATAGTAGATTTACTGGATCATACGGTATTTCTTTATTTTTTATTTTGAGAGAGAAAGAGTGAGCATGGGGGAGGAGCTGAGGGAGATGGAGAGAGAGAATCCCAAGCAGGCTCCACATTGCCAGCACAGAACCTGAAGTGGGGCTTGATTCCCTGAATCACGAGATCATGACCTGAGCCGAGATCAATTTCGGATTGGATGCTCAACCGACTGGGACATCCAGGTGCCCTTGGGTCATAGGGTATTTCTAAGAATTTTTTTGAGGAAATTTCATACTGTTTTCCACAGTGTTTGTACCAATTATATTCCTATACACAGTGCATAAGGGTTCCTTTTTCTCCACATCCTTACCAGCATGTTATTTCTTGTCTTTTTGATACTAACTAGTCTTTCTGACAGGTGTGAAGCAATATCTCACTGTTATTTTGATCTGCACTTTCCTGATGACTAGTGATCTTGACCATCTTTCCATGTGTCAGTTGGCCATCTGGATGCCTTCTGTGGAACAATGTCTATTCAGGTCCTCTGCTCATTTGAAAATCAGATGGTGTGTGTGTGTGTGTGTGAGCGTGCGTGCGCACACACACACACGTGTCTTGAGTAGTAGAAGTTCTTTATATATTTTGGATATTATCCCCATTATTGGATATATGTCTTCTACCATTCAAGAAACTCCCTTTTTGTTTTGATGTTGGCTTAGTTCACTATGCAACAGCCTTTTAGTTTGGTGTAGTCTCAATAGTTTATATTTGCTTTTGTTTCCCTTGCCTGAGTAGACATATCTAGAAAAAGTTGCAAAGGCCAGTGCCAAAGAAATTATTGCCATGTTCTGGGATTTCTACGGTTTCAGATCTCAGATTTAGGTCTTTAATTCATTTTGAGTTTATTTTTGTGTATGGTGTTAGAAAGTGGTCCACTCATTCTTTTGCATGTAACTGTCCACTTTTCCTAGAACCATTTATTGAAGAGATGGTCTTTTCCCTATTGTATATTCTTGTCTCCTTTGTTGAGGATTGACCATATAAGCATGGGTTTATTTCTGGGCCCTCTATTCTGTCAGACACTAGGAGGTTTAGAAAATCTATGCTTTGCAAGGATCTTTTTTTTTTTTTAAGTAATCTCCACACCCAACATGGGGCTTGAACTCACAACCCCCAGATCAAGAGTCACATGCTTTGCGGCACCTGGGTAGCTCAGTTGGTTAAGTGTCTGACTTCGGCTCAGGTCATGATCTCATCTTTCTTGAGTTTGAGCCCCACATCAGGCTCTGTCCTGACAGCTTGGAGCCTGGAGCCTGCTTCAGACTCTGTGTCCCCCTCTCTCTACCCCTCCCCCCCATGCTTTCTCTCTCTCTCTCTCTCAAAAATAAATAAAACACTAAAAAAAAATAAGTTTCAAGTTTTAATGACTGAGACATTCAGAGTCCCTTGAATAGTGTCTTTTGATACACAAGTTTTAAATTTTGACAAAGCCCTATTTACCTATTTTTTTCTTTGTTGTATTTTGTGTCCTATGTAGGAAACTTTTATCTAATTCCAGGTCAAGCAGGTTCCCACCTGTTTCCTTCTAAGGATCTTATGGTTTTAGTACTTACATTTATGTTTTGATCCACTTAGAGTTAATTTTTATATGTGGTGTGAGGTAGGGGTCCAGATTCATCCTTTTGCATGTGGACATCCTATGGTCTCTGTACCATCCATTGAAGAGACCATTCTTTCCCAGCCAGTGGTCTTTTTACCCTTGTCAGAAAATCAATTCTAATAGATATGTAAGTTTATTTCTGGGCTCTGAATCTGATTCCATTAATCTGTGTTTATATGTCAATACCATACTGTTTTGATTATTGTAGCTTTGTAGTAAGTTTTATAGTTGGGAAGTGTGAGTCTTCCAAATTTTTTTTCTGCAAAATTGTTTCCACTATGTAGGGTCTCTCACAATTGCATATGAGTTTTCTTTCTTTTTCTTTTCTTTTCTAAAATGTTTATTTATTGACAGAACAAGTTGGGGAGGAGCAGAGAGAGGGAGACAGAGAATCCCAAGCAGGTTCTGTGCTGTTAATGTGGAGCCTGACACAAGGTACAATCCCATGAACTGTGAGATCATGACATGAGCGAAAATCAAGAGTCACGTGCTTAACTGACCCAGGCCCCTCTGCATATGAATTTTAGATTCTGCTTTTCCATTCCTGAAAAAAAAGCCATTGGTGTTGGCCGTGTTGGGTTTGTAGATCATTTGGGGAGTATTGCCATTTTAACAATACTATGTCATCCAATCTAGGAATATCAAATGTCTTTCCATTTATTTAGGTCTTATGTCTTCAATTTCTTTCAGCAATATTTTATAGTTTTCTTTGTACAAGTCTTAGCTTCCTTGGTTAAACTTATCCCTAAGTATTTTATCCTTTTTGTTGCTATTATACATGAAATTGCTTTAATTTACTTTTCAGATTTTTCATTACTAGCATATGGAAATAAAATTAATTTTTGCATATTAATTGTGTATCCTGAAACATTGCTGAACTCACTTATGAATTCTAATAGATTTTTTGTGTGAATTACTCAGGATTGTCTATATATAAAGTCCTGTCATCTGCAAATACAGACTTCTAATTCTTCCTTTCTAATTTGGATGCCGTTCTTCTTTTCTTCCTAATTGTTCTTGCTACAACTTCTAGCAGTGTTGAATAGAAGTGGCAAAACCAGGTATTCTTGTCTTGTTTCTAATCTTAGGGGGAAAGCTTTGAGTATTTCACTGTTGAGTATGATGCAGGCTATGGGGTTTTCATAAGTGTCCTTTATTATGTTAAGGATATTCCCTTCTATTCCTAGGTCAGTGCTTTTAATCATGAAAGGGTGTTGGGTTTTGTGAAATGCTTTTTCCGCATCAAGATTTTGTATATCTGTGTTTATTTTGCCTTCATTATACTATTGCAGTTTAGTGTATTTTTCATATGTCATATAAACTTTTGAGTTCTGGGATAAATCTCACTCGGTCATGGTATACTGTCCTTCTTAATACACTAATAGTTTTAGTTAATGTGGCCAGGAGTTGGGCAACCATAGGTGCCAGAGGCTTCAAATTCTGCTTGTATCTTATTTTTTTCTCTACTCTTGACTTTGGCTTCCCTGAACACTCCTCAAGGAGTCTGTCTTGTAGCTCTCTCTGCTAGTGTTTTTATACCAAAACCCTGTTGCTATGGTGGCAAGCTGTGAGTGGGTGGGAGATTGTATAATTTTCCAATTAAATGTCTTTTTTAAAAGATTTTATTTTTATTTTTGAGAGAGAGTGTGAGTGGGGGAGGGGCAGAGAGAGAGAGAGAGAGAGAGAGAGAGAAAGAGAATCTTAAGCAGGCTCCATGCTCAGCCCAGAGTCTGACACGGGGCTTCATCTCACAGTCTTGAGATTGTGACCTGAGCTGAAATGAAGCGTTGGACACTCAACCGACTAAACCCCCCAGTTGCCTCAAATCTTTAAAGGAATTTGTTTAAGCAGGCTTCACACCCAGCGTGGAGCCCAGTGCAGGGTTGGAACTCACGACCTTGAGATCAAGACCTGAACTGAGATAGAGTTTGATGACCCAGTGAGTCACCCAGGTGCCCCAATTAAATCTCATTTTTACGTCTCAGTTTTAGTGGGCCTATGTGTAGGGCCAGGAGTGACCCAGGTGTTTGTTTGGTGGTATAACATTTTGCCTCCATGCCCTTTACTCCTTCCCCTGGTTTCAGCATTCCCAGTCAGTTTCCTTGAAGCCCTGGCCCCTGTTTATTTTCTCCTTAGCGAGACAGAAAGGTTAGAGGGCACTAAAGTGAGAGGAACGTCCTAATCTCACTAGCATAAGACTCTGGTAAACTCTTTTCCTCAGGAGAGTAGGTTTTTTGGTGGAAAAGACTCCAGGTATTTTTCACAATGGTGACCCTTGTCCTGCCAGAGCCCTAAGGGGATGTTTCTCAGGTCACCACCATGGAAATCCAAATGGGTTTCTGGGGCTTATGGCATTGGAGATATGGGGGACCTCTTAAAACTGTGACTGATAGAAGTTCCTCCTTCTTGGGGTGCCTGTGCAGCTCAGTCAATTAAGCGTCCAACTTCGGCTCAGGTCATGATCTCACAGCTCGTGAGTTCGAGCCCCGCATTGGGCTCTGTGCTGAGAGCTCAGAGCCTGGAGCCTGCTTCCGATTCTGTGTCTCCCTTTCTCTCTGCCCTTCCGCCACTCACGCTCTGTCTCTCCCTCTCTCTCAAAAATAAATAAACATAAAAGAAGAAGAAGAAGAAGAAAAAGTTCTTCCTTCTCGAGCTAGTCCACATTCAACCTCCAGCAGTTCACCAAAATTCTCACTTAAATGTCCCCAAATGTTTGTGTCTCCAGCAGCTTCATCTCCTTGGCTGTGTCTCTCTCTGGATAGGTCTGTCTCTCCAGATCAGCATTGTGATTTGCCCAGTAACCTCAGTTCATAGAAAGAGAAATCCTTGATTTCCAGCTCATGCAGCTTTTTCTTGTTAGGATAGTAGTGATGAATTTAGGTTGTTTACATGTCCTAGATGAAACTGGAAGTCCGAGTTTTTCAATGCTAGATACTTGATGATTATTGAATGCAAGCAAAAGTCAAAAAAATCCTGTAACTGCTCAAATGTCTAATGGCTGAAGTGAGATGCAACAATTTCATGGTAATTACTTCAGCGTCCATAGAAAGGGCAGCATTATGCAGAGTATGAGCAGAGCAACCAATACCTTCCATAGAATCCATGATACGCTGTTTCAACTTTGAATAAACTGTCTGCATTTTGCACATTCACCAAAACTTGCGTTGGTATTATCTCTGCCAGAAGCAGTACACTTTTCCTCACTAGCTTAATAAATGAGTTTCTGCAAAAATTTTCTATTTCCGAAGTCTCCTTTAGGAGGGATTTTACTTGCAATAGCCTTCTAAGCAAGCCTTTTTCATGAGAAAAACCTTGCAAATGCAAAGGGACTTTTTTTCCCCTGCATTGTGATTACTTGCATCTTGGGCTATAATAAGATGAAGCATTTTAGATCTTTAATAATCCCTGTAATAGTAAAAGGAGCAATTACATGTTTATTATTTCAGCATTTTATCCTGACATTTGAAAACTTGTTTGCAAGCTTAAAATCAGAAGAAATACTCCTGATGTGTGCAATCAGGCCTTGGTACTAAGAAGATTGATACACAGTGTGAATAATCATTACAACTTCTATGATTATTTCCATCTGAATGTCTTTTAAATAGAAAATTCGTTACTTTATCCCTTTATAGTTGAGGTAATCATAAATCTCTTAGGTTTAGTTTTTAGTGTATGCTGGTTTTATATATGCCTTTCTACTACCATTTTTGACACTGAATAATTTCATACTATACAAGTTTCAAAAGGACTTTTCCTTCATTTAACAGACATCCACTGTTCTGGGAATTAATGAAATTTACACTTGCATTTGGGATTCAAACACATAAACAAAACAGATGATAGCAATCACTGTAAGAATTGGAAAATATTGAATATGAGAATTTCTCAGCCTCATGAGTGCCTTTGCCACTCATGAGACTGAGGTGATAAGTTAATTGTGATTCAACGGTTAAAATGGTTGCAAACTACCAACAAATGGAACTTGATACATAATGCAGAAGAGGTCAACTTCATGCATGCCTGCAAGGAAAAGCTGTATTTGGAAAGAGCCTCCTTGAAGAAAGCCAGAGTTCATCTTATGCAAGGTTTTGGGGAACTTGGCCTAGGGATTGGTGGATTTTCTAAAGTACATGTTTATAGATTAACAGACTTTCAACTGTTAGTGTGATCACTGGAATAAGGCTGTTATTGACTGATGTACTTTCTATGGTCACTGGAGTGAGGCATTTGCTGATTGTCTAGAGGCATGGGACGGTCTACTAACTGGTTGACTTTCAGAAGCTGGAGTCTGTCGTTAACTGTTCACTTTCAGAGGGTGGCTGCTGTTGCTATCTTCAGAGCATGTGACCAATCCAAAGTTATCTCTAACAGTGATTACTGGTTTACAACTTGAGGCTCTGGCAAAAAGAAGTCTTATATTTTCTTTAATGTGGGAAACGAGAGGGGCACCTGGGTGGCTCAGTTAGTTAAGCGTCTGACTTCAGCTCAGGTCATGATCTCACAGTTCATGGGTTTGAGCTCTGCGTTGGGTTCTGTGCTGACAGCTCAGAGCCTGGAGCCTGCTTTGAATTCTGTGTCTCCCTCTCTCTCTGCCCCTCCCCTGCTTGCACTCTGTCTCTCTCAAAAATAAACTTTAAAAAAAATTAATATGGGAAACAAGACTTGCCATTCTCCCCTCCTTGTGGTCTTCCCCCAGGCAAAAATACAGAAGACTATAAAGGATTGTTCAGATCTTTATTTGTGGGAATATGAATTTCAGCTAGTATTGCTGTTTAAATAACTTAAGTACCAATTACTGAAGCAGAAAAAGAGCTGAATTTCATTATTGGGGGAAGGAAAAAAAAAAAACCCACACCACAACTGATTACATTAAGGGTGGCCTGACAAAGTCAATCCAGGATGCAGGACAAAATCATTAAATACGAGACATGTCCAATATATACAACTTACCTGGCAACAGTACCTGGGTGAGCTTAGCCTCTTATCACTCACCAGCTTCATTTATTTGCTTGGGAACACCACATCTTATGAATTCAATACATTATCTGTCTCCTGTTCTCTATCCATCTGTCCTGCGTGAGTTTGGACTCACATTCATAGATCAGGTAAATTACCAGAGCCCAGATTTCCAGGTGTCCATCTGTATAGCATTCTTCAACCCCCTAAATTCATGTCCTACACATCATTGTTGGAACAATTTCCTTTAATATCTTAAAAAAATTTTTTTTTAATATTTATGTATTTTGAGGGAGAGAGAGTAGGGGGAAGGGCAGAGAGGGGAAGAGACAATCCCAAGTAGGCTCCACACATTATCAGTGCAGTGCCCAGGGCAGAGCTCCATCCCGCAAACGCATGAGATCATGATTGGAGCCAAAACCAAGAGTCAGACACTTAATCAACTGAGCCACCCACGTGCCTTTCCTTTAATATTTTTAATTGATTCCATCAATTTAGGATAAAATTCTAACCTCGTCACATGGCAAATAGGCCTTTTGTTATCTAGTATGTGTGTGTGACTCGAACTTTTAACAGATCATTCTCTTACTCATCAGTTCTCTACTTGAGTTTCCACAAAGGTGTCCTGATTATTACTGACCTGTACCTTTACGCATGTGTAGTCTCTTCTTCTTTAGAATGGTCATTTCACACTCCAGAGAGTTTCTATTCCTCCAAAGCCTGGCTTAGGCACACTGCCTCTGGAAAGATTGGTCTCCAGTTTCGCTTGGCTAGGTTCCATCTCCTCTTTCTTCAACCTGTGCAAATCCCTAACATATTTGTACTGCAATACACTGTCATAATTTATCAATTTGCTTGTTAAAGCTACATTTACATACTGTGACATAATTTGCTTCCTCATCTGCTTGTCTCGCAATTCCCTTCCATCCCCTTTCCTCAAATTCATGGCATCTCTAAGAGCTGTGTCTTTCTTAAGACTACCAGTGTGTAGGGGCACCTGGGTGGCTCTGTCGGTTAGCTGTCCAACTTTGGCTCAGGTCATGATCTCATGGTTTGAGTTTGAGGCCTGCATCGGGCTCTCCACTCTCAGCACAGAGCCTGCTTCGGACCCTATCTCTGTCTCTCTGCCCCTCCCCTGTTCACATCCACTTTCTCTTTCAAAAAATAAACATTAAAAAAAAATTTTTTTTAAAGACTATCAGTGTGCAGTATAGTACCTGCCCCAGAGGAAGGGTAAAAACAAACAAAAAACCATAGTTGTTTATAATTGCTTTTTGTTTTCCTGAAATTGTGTGACACAGGAGAATACCAAGTCAGGAAAACCTACTTCTTCTGTCATGAAATGACTGACATACCTTTCAATCTCTTGGCACAGGTATTAGATTCATGAAACTTCTTTGGATAGCTCCTTTTGCTGTGAATTTAGGTATATTTAATAGATTTATATTTGAAATAATTGCTTATTTTCCATTTAATGCACCTAGGCTGACAGCTCTGTGTATAGCAGGTATACTTTCATAATGAACGACCTCACAGTTAAATAAAAATAAATTCTGAGAACAAAATGAGCAATTGGTTAGAAAATTCCCAATTCACAGCAATTACTAGAAGAACCAAGGATGAAGAGAACAGACTTTTATTTCTATTTGTAAATGAAATCCATGCACAAAATTTGACACCAGGTCAGGAAAAGGACAAACCCCAGAAACTTGAGAGGTAGTTTATAGGTTTTTTTTTTAAATCTTTTATTTCGTCCTTTTCTCTAGAAGTGTATAATTTGATAGCATCTCTTATATGCTATTGAGTGTTGTAAAAAAAAAAAAAAAAGTATTACCGATTTAGAAGTGTCTTTTTAATGAGAAATCCAGGGCACACCTCCCCTCACCCAGATGTTTATGACAATCACATATGACCTCTAGCGTACACTGCTGTAGAAAGAGAACAATTATTTTACAAATGCCCGAAGGGTCTCCAGTTGTGAATTCATTTCAGGTTATTTTAAAAAGTGCCTGGCAGGCACGAACGCTTTCTACTTTCTTCATTATCTATTACATAGTCCAGGATCGTCCTTGGAATCTGGTATCTGATGAGGCCTACGTTACAGGAAGATTTTTTCCTATCTATTACATTTGTTATTTCACTCACATATTCTGATGAGCTTTGGTTTAAGGCTTGCACACATGCAAATCTACTTTCTAGGGGTTCTCTTCTATATGAATTTTGTAATGATTAGTAAGAGATGACCTGTGGTTGAAAAGTTTCCCACATGTATTACATTCATAGGGTTTCTCTCCAGTATGAATTCTCTGATGGGCTATCCGTGATGAGCTCTGTCTGAAAGTTTTCCCACACGTGTTACATTTAAAGGGTTTCTCTCCTGTATGAATCCTGCGATGTTGAATAAGAGCTGAACTTTGGCCGAAAGCTATCCCACATTCCTCACATCGATATGGTTTCTCTCCTGTGTGAATTCTCTGATGATTACTAAGGGAGGAGTTACACCTGAATGTTTTC
>CM053572.1:5911482-5936111 GCA_028646485.1 Cryptoprocta ferox
GGGGGGCTCAAACTCACCAACTGCGAGATCATGACCTGGGCTAAAATTGGATGCCTAACCAACTGAGCCACCCAGGCACCCCTGGCTAAGTGTTTTAAAAGACTTGAAGAAGGAACTTGGCAAGGTCAGTCAACTGTCAACTCAAGGCATACTGTAGAGTCAGGGTCCTCCTATAGCCACAGGGAACAGTGTGTTGAAAAGAAGACTCACTTGGGGCACCTGGGTGGCTCAGTCTGTTAAACATCCGACTTTGGCTCAGGTCATGATCTCGCGGTTCATGAGTTCGAGCCCCATGTCGGGCTCTGTGCTGACAGCTCAGAGCCTGGAGCCTGCTTCAGATTCTGTGTCTCCCTCTCTCTGTGCCCTTTCCTTGCTTGCTCTCTGTCTCTCTCTCAAAAATAAATAAACATTAAAAAAAATAAGACTCAGGATCTAATTTTAGGGGGAGCAAAGATGCAAAGCAAACTGAACTCACAGCCTCAATGCTCCCCAATGCTAAAGTTCAGAACTCTTAGAAGCAACTTCTCTAGTGCATTTAATATTGTCCTGGGGCGCATGCATGACTCTGATGGTTAAGTATCTGACTCTTGATCTCGGCTCAAATCATGATCTCATGGTTTGTGAAATCAAGCCCCGTGTTGGACTCTGTACTGAGCAGGGAGCCTATTGGGATTCTCCTCTCTCTAGCTCTCTCTCTGCTCCCTGCTCACATTAGCTCTCTCTCTCTCTCTCTCTCAAAATAAACTTAAAACTTAGTCTTTTCAGTCCACCCCAAGTGACCAAAGTCATTTATTTAAATATATACATATCCTTGAAAACATGTACCGTAGTTGTGGTTTTTTAAAAACAACAAAAATGACATTTCGTTATAAATCACATTTTCTCTTTCGCTCAACGTTAAGTTTTCAGGTCTATATTGCTGTATGTCAATTTAGTTCATTGCTTTTAATGGATGTATAGTCTACAGTTGACTCTTGAAAGCACTGAACTTTCATGGGTCTATCTATACGTGGATTTTTTTCAATAAATATAGTATAGTACTATACGTGTATTTTCCTTATGATTTTCCTAACATTTTTTCTCTGGCTTATTTAATTGTAAGAATACAGAATATAATATATATACAAGACATGTTAATTGTTTATGTCATTGGTAAGGCATCTGGTCAACGGTAGGCTATTAGCAGTTAAGTTCTGGGGCAGTCAAAAGTTACACGCAGATTTACAAATGTGCAGCAGAGGTCAGCACCCCTAACCCCTGCGATGTTCAACCCCTGCATTTTACTTATCCACTCCCCTAGTGATGAACATTTACCTTGTAATTTTTCTGCCTAACACAAAACGTCAAAGACTATCCTCATACGTGTTTCCTCATGGGGTTAAATGAGGCTTCCAGCGGGCTTTCATTCCATTCTTCACACGGCCACCTCCTTTCCCTTTATCCCACTTGTCACGTCTGCCAAGAGTCCTCTTATCATCCTACCTAGAGATGGCCCTCCTCGGGTATTGTTTTAGTCCCCAGTTCGTTTCCTTCATAGCATATATAAAAAGTTGAAGTGTTTCATTCTATTTTCGTTCTCTCTCACCCACTGGAATCTAAGCTTTACGAGGCCAGATACTTTGTCCTGTATCCTCCGCACCTACAACGGTATGTGGCTGAGTCCATGAAATAGGAACTTGACCGTAATCCATTAAAGAAACAGTAAGCCCACAAGATTTGAAGACAAATGTATATCACAATATTTTCATGCTTTTAAGTAGGGTTCTACAATGCTCATGAGAAATTAAGGATTTAAGTAAATCTATTTTCCCTTCAAAGGTTTCACTGGATGTCTGGTAGTTGAGAGTGTGGGTAAGTGGGGGCTGAGAAACTAATTTACTAACCTGGCTCCACAGGCTTTTCAAGGGAGGCAGTGGAAATTCACAAGGAGAATGGAAAGACCAGCCTATCCCATAGCCTCCGGAACCTCTGAATTAAATAAATCACTTCCAGCACCTCTTTAGTCCTCTACTCATATGCACGCTTATACACTGCAAAGTGCTTTGTGTATCAGGGAGCCCTTCTAGCGCTGTTTGGTGGGACTGAACCTATATAAAAATCCTGTGTTGTGTTACTCTCCTCACAACCAGTGTCAGGAAACCTGGAGGGACCTGGGATGTTATTCACCTTGGGCAGTGTGGAATGATGGGAATCCTTGTGACTTGCTGTTGAATAGTGAATGAAGCCACTGGGATCTTTGATGACCTTGATGTGGGGGAGATAAGCTGTCCCATTGTTTCATCATGAGGAGGCATAGATGATACATCACCTTGGAGAGTGGGTTATGGTTATTGTTGTTGTTATTTTAAGACCAACTCATTTTGGGGTTGCTGAAAGATGGACTCAGCCTGTCTTCCATGATGCCTAAGTAAAGTAAGTTGCTATGAAACTTTGCTGTATGAGTTGAAGCAGTCAGTAGAATGGTGACAAGTATAAGCAGTTCGGAGCAAGTAAGGCCCAAGACTGAACCTTGGTTCTGGTACTTGATAACTGTGACCTAGAGCAAGGAACCAAAGATGACTTTACAGTGTTGTTTAGATTATTAAATGAGGAGATTACGTATATGCAGTGGTTAGCACATAATGGATATTTAATTGATTGCAAACAACAAATGAAAAATCTAATTGAATACAGACTGGTAATTCCCAGTAATAGGCAACTTACAACAGAGGTTAGAATTCCGTAAAGGTTTGTTTACACCTTTGTAAAGTTTTCTCTATATAGATGGTAAGTTTTTGTTAAAAATTAATTTAATGGATGGGGTGCCTCTCTGGCTAAGTCAGTGGAGCATGTAACTCTTGATCTTGGGGTTGTGAGTTTGAGCCCCACGGTGGAGGTAGAGATTACTTAAAATTTAAAAAATGTGGGGCTCCTGGGTGGCTCAGTAGGTTGAGCCTCCAACTCTGGCTCAGGTCAAGATCTCATAGTTTGTGGGTTTGAGCCCCACATCATTGGGCTCTCTGCTGCCAAGCCTGCCTCAGATCCTCTGTGCCCCTGTCTCTGCCCCTCACCTGCTAGTGGTCTCTCTCTCAAAAGTAAAAAATAAGCATTAAAAATAAATAAATAAATCTGAGGCAGCTGGGTGGCTCAGTCAGTTAAGCGTCTGACCCTTGATTTTGGCTCAGGTCATCTCACAGTTTGTGGGTTCAAGCCCCTCATTAGGCTCTGTGCTGACAGCATGGAGCCTGCTTGGGATTCTCTGTCTCTCTCGCTCTCTGCTCCTTGCCCCTCTCAAAATAAATAAATATTAAAAATTTTTTTTAAATATTAAAAAATTAATCATTTTATAGACAATTTAGGCTTTTTCTCTGGAACTCTGCTTTCCCAGATGACTATTTTCTATGACTGAAGATAAGCCTGTAGAATATCTGTGCTAGCTCCATGATAAGAATATTCCTCTGGTTACTCTTCAGAACTAAGATTTTCTTTAAATATGGTTTAACTTAAGTTTTGTTTTTGGACATATATGTTCTTGAATAGAAATGAAGCTACTGGATTAGGCAGTTCTTCCAGTGCTGGGAGTAGATTCTCAGAAATTTAGACAGACTGGGGCACCTGGTGGCTCAGTCGGTTAAGTGCCAGACTCAGCTCAGGTCATGATGTCACAGTTTGTGAGTTCGAGCCCTGCGTCGGGCTCTGTACTGACAGCTCAGAGTCTGGAGCCTGCTTTGGATCTTGTGTCTCCCTCTCTCTCTCCCTGCCCTTCACCCGCTTACGCTCTGTCTCTCTCTCTCTTTCTCAAAAATAAATAAACATTAAAAAAAAAAGAAATTTAGATAGACTTCTTCATTAAATCTTCTGACCAAAGGTGTTCATTTTCCAGGTAACTGACTTAATAGCAAGGGTTGAGGTGCCATGTAAGATTGTTACACTAACTGGCACAGAGATTCTGGGAGTAAATTTCTACCTTTTATTTAATCCTACCTAAAGCAACTGAGCAAAATAGCCAAAATAAATAACCTACAAATAGGTCCTGGGTTTGGGGCACTGAGATACCAAAGACCATATAAATCAGGTCCTTGTCTCCAGTGTCAAAGCATGTAAGTCAGAGAGAGCAATTGCGAACACCGAAGTACTAGGTCACGTGTAATAGAGACATGAGTCATAGTCTCAACCTCCATCTGATCACTACACAATTTCAAGTATTGGTCCCCTAAGTGGGGCACACTTAAGTACAATACTCAAAATGCCACTAAAACACAATAGCGGCAACTCCAAAGCAGACCCTGCTATTGGGTGACGCTATTCTGTGGTGGCTATAAATGCCTCTGTAGGTGGCCTTTACACTTGGCTGCCTTTTAATGTTGCATGGCTTGTTTATGCCTCTATCTACACAGCAAGCTGAGCCTCACTTTACCTTGCAAGAGAGCCCAATCCACTCAGTGCAACATTTCATCTGACGTCCCTGAAACAGTATGTGTAATCCATTGCAGAAGCAGTTTCACTTACTGGGCACAATTGGTTGACGTATCTTGGTGGCCCCAGGCACAACGGTATTCCTTGGCCACCCGTTTCAGGACTGCATCTCTAACTGGAGGAGTCAAGAGCAGGGTCATGGCTGGGAACTGATACAGTCAGGGACAGCATCTTAGAGATGGACTGGTAGGATGCGCGCAATTTAAATTTGTAGATACAGAAATGTTGGCTATTCCAGATGAGAATATTGTCTGTTTCATTCTACAGCATAAAGAATTTTCACTTCCAATTTTCCAATTATCTTTTCAACTTCACCTCTTTGCTTCTTGAAGTGTGGCACAATCTCCACGACAATTCAATTTTTCCAAAGTAGGTGGCACAAGTTTGTAAGGATGTCAGATCACTAAATTACAGTGACTTCCTTTCACCTAACAGTATACAAGAGTTCAGGTCATCCCCCTGCTATTGGGTTTATGTTCATAACCATCCAACCCTGTCCTCCCGAATTTGATTTCTGGCTTTCCCTTTTATCCAGGGAATCCTTGTCAGGATACAGAATCCTCTCGACACTTATTTTTAAAGTATTGTTTCAAGTTTAACAGGGGCAGAGAGAGGAGAGAGAGAATCCCAAGCAGGCTCCGTGTGTCAGTGCAGAGCCTTGAGGCTGAGCTTGAACTCAGGAACTGTGAGATCATGACTTGAGCCCAAACCAAGAGTCACACACTTAACCGACCGAGCCACACAGGTGCCCCCACCCTTTGCACTGCTAAGGTTACCTGACCCCTTCCCTGAATTTGGCACTGCCAGCTTTTCCTTCATTTAAGCCCTTCTCTCCCTTCCTTTCTCTGACGTCATACTCTTGGTTCTCCTCATATGATCATTCTTTCTGAGGCTCTTTTCTTCTGTCCCTTCAAAGTGTTTCCTAGGGCTCAGACTGGTTCTCTGCTTCTCACTCCACACACTCTCAATGGAGAACCGTCCAGGGATTCTTGGTACTGCAAAATACCTTAGTTGAGATCAGCAAGCTGATGCTCACTAGCTCTCAGACACCGCTCTGCCTTGGTTTAATAAAACCCACCTACAGCGGACAAAAAAATGGGAGCTTTGTTGGGGAAATTTCCAGCTACCCTCTGCTCCGGAAGGACCCTCACAGGAAGAACTCTGTAAGGAGTCTCAGTTGAAACTTCCTAATTTTTTGTTGTGTTCTTCTGATTAGGAGCACAGGCCTTACAAAGATAAGCAACGCTGAGCTTGTTTTCTGAGACATCCTCTTTATTCATCCCACTCCATTTAGTCCACGCAGGCTGGACTACTCGTGTCCTGTTCAGAACCAGCCCGGGCCTGGCACACGGTGGGTTTGGGGTTTTCACTGTGGCTTGCTGGCACTCTCTAGAGGCGAGGTCCCCATGGGGACCCAAGGGACGGCCGCCCAAGGGCCATGGTGCTGTCCACTTCAGCGGGAGAGCAGGAAACAGGGCCCCGGCTGGCTCTGCCGAGGGGTGCAGCACCTGACTCCATCTGAAGGAGCAGACGCGGGCCACAGGGTGAGGGCGGGGCACAGGCGTTTCCTCCGGATTTCATCCGCACTGTCCCGTAACAAAAACAACCTCAACGGCCCCTTCCCCCGACCAGGCCTCGGAGGGCGGGGGCCCGTCTGACTCGCGCAGGCGCAGTGTGGAGGGCCGGGTCCTCCCCTGACGGCACACAGAGCCCCGCCCCTTACGCGGTGAGGCGGGAGCGCGCGAGCCTCTGTCACGCAGGCGCGTTCGCGCGGCGTAGGTGGCGCTAGAGGCCGCCTGGGGGGTTGTAAGGAGACGGCGCTGCCGCCATTTTGTAGGGTGTTTGTCGCAGCGGGTGGAGAGAGAAGACGGCGGTTTGGCGACGTTTCTCGGCCAGAGGGCCTTTTGCTTTTGCGGAGGTGAGGTTTTGGGTCGGCTGGGCTGGGCCGTTTCCAGTCCGTTAAGTCTCAAAGCCAGGTGTCGGAGAAACAACCCGGGTCGGGGCCTTGGCGACCGGGGTTTCTTCGGAGCACAGCTCGCCTGGTGGCCTTCGGAAGCTAAAGTTGCTCGGGGGCCTTGATAGATTTCAAGTGCCGGGGCGGACAGGCCCCGAGTCTGCCGCTCAGTGTGAGGGCCCTGGCCGCTCGCTTCGCGGCTCCACAGGCCCTGGCTCGTGCCGCCGGCGGCAGCGAGGAGGACCTGTCGGGAAGACGCTTCGGGAGCCGTCCTTGGGGTTTGTGTTGTCTGAGATCAGGTTCTCCCCTGAGTGCCTGCTCTCTGCCGTTTGTAGCACTTGGTGGGGGTGGCGGGGGTGGGGGGTTTCCAGAGTCCAAACACCTGGCCCTCTCTGCGAGTGCCCCGAAGGCCGTGGCGCGGGTGGCCTGGGGCGGGCTGGGGGAGGCTGGGCCCCGGGCGTCCGGGAAACCGCAGGTCTCCCCCAGTCCGGGTGGCGGCCCGGGGCTGGCGTTCGGGAGAGGGAGAGAGAACGGCGAGGTTCGTCCCTTGAGCCACACTCTGTTCCCCCTGCCGTGGAACGTCCCATGGTGGCGCTCGTCTGCGTTTTGGTACTTCCGCGTCACGTTGTCCTGGCTTCCCTACGGCGCCTGCCCGGCGGGCCCGGCCACCCACCTGGGCTGGCTTCGCGGCTGCCCCGGGAAGTGTGTGCCCCGTAAACGCACGCCTACCCGCAGGCTTCCCGTTCCCCCTCGAGTGCAGTCCTTCTGGAGCCGTCTCTGTAATCGTGGCTTTAAACCCGTTTCGATGGATTGATTGATTGATTGATTTTTGGTTTTGATTTTTTTTTTTAAGCCATATACGTAGCATAAAATTGTCGGCTATGAAAGGGCAGGGAGAGAATCCGATTTCTAAGACGGACATACGCGGATCCGTTGTGTCCGAGGTTTTCATGAAAGATACGTGGGGGTTCTGGTAGGGAGGATTATTCCCTAATGAAAGGTAGTGTAGTAGTTCTAGATGGGCTTCCCTGTGGATGTGAAGGAACTTTATCTGCGAAATGTGGGTCTGGGATCCTTCTCTTTGCCTCCTGAGGCAGTATTTCTGAACATGCTTAGTAGGGAGAAAAGCTTTCTAACAGCCGACTTAGGTTTGAAGTAGCGAGCTTAACTAGAGGGAAAAAAAAACCATTGGCCCTCCCAAGATGCTCATTCTTATTTTAATGTTTCGAGTATTGATAATTTTGGTTATTTGAGAATTTTGCCGTGTTTGTTAAGAGGTGAGCTGGTTGTGGCCGACTGACGGAAAGGAAAAACAAAAAAGCCAGAACAGACACAAGTTTTGCAAAAACTGCACAATAATGGATAGTTATAATAATAATTCTCAGTCATCAGATGTTGTGATTTTGCTGGCTGTGATTTAAGAATGCTTGCCCAGTCTATTTTAAAGAGTTACCAATGTGGTTAAAATACAGTTGGGGTAACTGAAGGAAGGGTTGGAAGAATTCTACTAGAAATACAATTTTAGATGGCTTTTGTGATGGCCTTTGCCTCAAGTTAATTTGTAGTGTCCTTCATTTCAGTTTCCCATTTTGCAGTGACTATCAAAGCAGAATGCTCACTTAATAACTCCCAGTGAGAATCCTTTTTCAAAAGTTTTTTATTTTTCTTGATTTTTAAAAATTTATTGTTTTAATTTACATCCAAGTTCGTTAGCATATAGTGCAACAGTGATTTCAGGAGTAGATTCCTTAACGCCCCTCACCCATTTAGCGCATCCCCTCTCCCACACCCCCACCAGTGACCCTTCGTTTGTTCTCTGTGTTTAAGAGTCTCTTATGTTTTTGTCCCCCTCCCTGTTTTTATATTATTTTTGCTTCCCTTCCCTTATGTTCATCTGTTTTGTATCTTAAAGTCCTCATATGAGTGAAGTCATATGATTTTTGTCTTTCTCTGAATGACTAATTTCGCTTAGCCTAATACCCTCCAGTTCCATCCACGTAGTTGAAATGACAAGATTTCATTCTTTCTGATGGCCGAGTAATACTCCATTGTGTGTGTGTGTGTGTGTGCGCGCGCGCGCGCGCTTGCTTGTGTGTATGCATGTATACACCACATCTTCTTGATCCATCCATCCTTCGATGGACGTTTGGGCTCTTTCCATACTTTGGCTATTGTTGATAAAAAATTTTTTGATTTTAGAGAACAAGAGAATGTGTGTAAGCCGGGACGGCGCGGAGTGGCGGCGGGGGGGGGGGGGTGGCGCATGGACAGAGAAAGAGAATCTTAAGCCAGCTTCACACACAGTGCTGAGCCGGATGTGGGGTGGATGCGGGGCTCCATCCCACAACCCTGGGATTATGACCTGAGCTGAAATCAGGAATCAGACACTCAACGGACTGAGCCACCCAGGTGCCCCTCCAGTGAGAATCCTAACTATTTTTAGGATTCTTTTATTTACCTGACCAGTGCATCCTCATCCCCTTTTTTAACCAAAAAGTATGATACAAATATTTTCTTAGGGAATACTTCCCAGGAAAATCACAGCTGCCTCATTTCAAGTCTTTTTTTAATCCGTTTGAAATCATTTAAATTTTTACTTGAATTTGTTTCCTTGTTACTAAGCCATTTGGGCAAGCTAAAGGCAGTTAACTAAGCTGGATTTGCTCCATTTTATCTTTTTTCAACTCTTTCCTTGAGCTGTGAAAGTCACCCTTTCCAGCAGCATGGATATCACTGATAAAAACTGCTTTGTAAAGGAATTAAGATGGGGAGCAGCAGATTGGGATTACATTGTTAGAACACAGATCCTGAGCCTAGAGGGGACCTATGCTTTAGAGGTTGTAGATGGAGGCAGGAAATGAGAGAATTGTCAACTGTCATCATCCGATTTCACTGTGACCATGTGCATCCTTGTCTATCGGTTTTTTTCAGTCACCCCAGATCTACAACAAATACGTTTTCATTTTAAGACTAATTGCATGATGATCTGAAAATAAAAATGTTGGATAGAGAAAATGAGTTTATAAAATAATCTTTGTTTTGCTTTTCAGTTTCTCTGTTTGAATACTGTGTTCCACTCACCTCCTAGTTTTTTTCCCCCAAGGCTTGGAGTCATCCTCAGATTTAGAAAAAGGAACTCTCCTTAGTGTTTGAGAAAAAGAAGGTTCATTATTGGCTCTTTACCTTTAAAACAACGTCATCCCCTATATTTAGCATACCTAAGTGTTTATCTGACTTCAGTTGTTTGTATTACAGAATTTTGCCAAAGCTCTTTGACACTTAAAGATATTTCTCTATTTTTTTTTTTTTAAGTTTATTTTGTGAGCAAGTGCATGCCAGGGGAGAAGGGGCAGGGAGAGAGAGAATCTCAAGCAGGCTGTAGACACAGGGACTCCATCGCAGGACTTCTGAGAGTGTGACCTGAGTTGAAATCCCAACTCTGGTTGGGCGCTTAACCAACTAAGCCACCAAGGCACCCCACGATATTTCTCTTTAAAATAGCTCATATTTTTTTAAATCTTTTAAAGTTTTTATTTATTTTCAGAGAGCATGTGTGGGAGGGGCAGAGAGAGAGAGAGAGAAAGAGAATCCCAGGCAGGACTCGAACTCATGAATTGTGACATGACCTGAGCCCAAACCACGAGACAGAGGCTTAACCTACTGAGGCTCCCAGGCTCACCTAAATTAGCTCATATATTAAAGAGATCATTTTTTGGGCGGTTATGTGTCCACTCTTGATATCAGCTCAGGTCATTAACTCATGGTTGATGAGATGAAGCCCCAGGGTGGGCTCTGCACTGACAGCATGGAGACTACTTGGGATTCTCTCTCTCCTTTTCTCTCTGCCCCTCCCCTGCTCGTTCTCACTCTTTTTCTCTGAATAAATAAATATTAAAAAAATAAACATTTTTTTAAAGAAATCATATCAGTAACTTAAAAGGAGATCATTGATTATACGAAGAAGGTAAGGGGTGCATAGCTAGCTCGGTCATTGGAGTGTGTGACCTTTTTTTTAAAAAAAATTTTTTTTAACGTTTATTCATTTTTGAGACAGAAAGAGACAGAGCATGAGTCGGGGAGAGGCAGAGAGAGAGGGAGGCGCAGCAGGCTCCAGGCTCTGAGCTGTCAGCACAGAGTCCGAGGCGGGGCTCGAACTCACACCGCGAGACCATGACCTGAGCTGAAGTCAGACACTTAACCAACTGAGCCACTCAGGTGCCCTGTGGAGTGTGCAACTCTTGATGTCTGGGTTGTGAGTTCGAGCCCCTCTGTTGGATGTAAAGATTACTTAAAATCTTTTTTTTTTAAGATAATAAAAATCAATTAAAACCCCCCAAATTATTTCTAGCTCGGATTTTGTCTCTAGAGGTTCTGAGTCTGAATCCTGGCTCTTTTACTGTTTTTACAATGGCAGTTAGCAAGGGTTAGTTGAAGGTAAACACTAAGCTGTTAATTAATCCAGAAGAATTGAATGAGAACGTGTTATTAAGGTCTCACAGTATTAGGCATCATTTAGTACTAGGTCTGTATGCCACTTAACAGTCATCTGACACACCGTGGAATGGTGTCGCATGCCTTGGGAAACATCTGCAAAGATTTTAGAACATATATGACCCCATGTGCTGAGTGTTTATGTTTAAATAATGTGTAATATTTTATTTAGTAAACATAGCCATTATAACCCCCAGAACTTAACTTTTTGTTTGCATTAACAGATGCGGCATTCCAAAAGAACTCACTGCCCTGATTGGGATAGCAGAGAAAGCTGGGGACATGAAAGCTACAGCGGAAGTCACAAACGGAAGAGGAGGTCCCACAGTAGTACGCAAGAGAACAGACATTGTAAACCACATCACCAGTTTAAAGATTCTGATTGGTAAATCACTTATATTCGTAACGTTTTACCACTGGTAGTTTTAATGATTTCTCATTAGCTTATGTAGCTTTATTCTGTCAGATTGTTTTATGATTAAGTCAACAAATATCCAGATAATGTTTATTGAGTTCCTGTTACAGGCTAGGCACTATATAGGTGCCAAGGCTACAGCTGTGAACTGAACAGTTCTTATCCTTATTTATCTACATCTATCTGGGAGTGGTGGGGGATAGTTGAGTCCCAGCTGCCAGTAACGTAGTTGGGGTGGTGAGACATACCAGCAGCTGAATAATAGTCATGATAGGATGCCCAGTGTATGTGCCTTTAATTTGTATGTAGGAGCAGATTCACATTTTGGGGTGCTTGTTTAGGATCCACAAATGAGAGATAATGAGGGGTAGGGAGAGTTCAACCAAATGAGAAAAACAGCATGTACTATTTGGGAATGGTAAAGTGCATGGAGGATTCGTCGCTTACACTGTTCTAAAGGTTATATCTGCAGATAAGGCCAGTGGAAGTGTGTAGTAGGAGTTCTAGAAGCTTGGTTATTGTAAGAACCAGTAATTTAGGGACAGGCCTCAATAAAAAGTTTTCCATAGCATGTGTCCTGCTTAATTATACTCTTACTATATAAAATGTGGAAATAATACATTTACAGAATTTAGGAATTGTAAGGTTCCTAAATGATCAAAGAAAGGCTAGGTGAGTAGCATTTCTTTCAGTCTGTCTTCCATTAACTTCCCTTTCTCATTTGTTTTGTTGGTTCTATGTTTTCTCCTTGTTTTGTACAGATGTTCCATTGAGACTGTTTGCCAGATTGCTTTCTAAATTAGCCAGCTGGGGTTACTTTAGAAAACAGTATGTAATTTTTTTCCTTCTCCATGCTAAAACAGACTTGTTCTGCGGAACATTGAGCTTGTGGGTAGTCACCACAGACTAATCTTTCTTCAACACTGTTATATGGGGAAGAGGGAGGGTTTGCGCCAGGATTGCAGTGACCTGAGCTAACTAATGCGCTGTAGAGAAACATAATTATTTTTCTATTAATAAATAGAGAATATCCTGTAAAGTCTTATATCATAGTACAAATACAGAATATCCTGTAAAGTCTTACATCATAGTACTAATGACAGATAGGTTTATTACGTAGGAAGGAAGTGATTTGAGTGATGAACAGTTCTTGTTCATAATTAACTACGTAAACATGGTACTGTGTCAGTCCAATTAAAGAGCAGGCCAGCAGCTTCTTTGACATTGACACCAGAGGTATCAAATGGTAATTGCTTTCCATAATGCGGAATATTCTAATATCTAATAGTCTTTTTGGAGATGAAAAACTTTACAATAGTGTTTTTACAAAATTATTGAAAAAAAAATGAGAACTGCCATAAACTGTAAAGAAGATAACCTTGGTAGGATGCTAGACCCCCATTATTCTATTTTTCCTAAAAAATATTTCTATAGGAGTCTTTGACTCTGATTATTTCCTGAAAATAGGTTCTAAGAAGGGAGCATTTTTAAATTAAAGGGTGTGAACTCTTATAAAGCTCTCGCTGCACAGTGATGTCTTTTTCTAGAAACTTTGTGCTAGGTTGTACAGTATGCTCTTTCTTGCTCTGATCAGTCTTGGCATTTTGAAATGCTAAGAATAGTGTTTTAATTTGAATTTTTAAATTTTTAGTGAGTTTGTCCAGTACCTGTTTTTTTCTCTTACGGAGTATTTTACTGATTTATAAAAGCTTTTACTATATATCAACTTTTTAACCTTTTTTCCATATGTATTGCAAAGTGTCTTTTCTTTCTTGTTTGTCTTTTGGCAATAGCCTGTGAATTGGTCTCCCTTGCTACAGACTTAATTAGTTCTGTACTAATTCTAGTTCTGTATCAGGAAGACTGATGTGGCTTCAAACAACACCTTTATGAACACCTTAGCCTGGCATGCAAGATTTTGCATGATCTGTTCCCAGCTTATTTATTTGCTTCCGTTCATTCCCCTATGTGAAAATCGGTCTTGCTGTATTTGTCCACGCACTGTTTCCCAAGTAATACGTAGACCACCCATCTCTAAGCCATTGTGGCTACAGGTGATCTGTAAGCGTGAGATGATCATATGCTATTCTTCCCTCGCATTTCTGCTACTTTGCACCCTGTCCAAATCTTGACTTCCCTTTAAGATGCAACTCTTTGCTTTTTTATGAAGTCTTCCCTTACCATTTTAAGCAGTTTGAGTTATTTCCCCCTCTGTGATCCTAAGCACCCTGCAGCCTTTCAGCATTTCCTGCATTGTCGAGTTTTGTTTTTATGTGAGTGATCTCAAATTGTGCATTATTTGTTGGGAGGGATTTTGCCTTATATATATTTTTTTATCTTCCACAGGACCTGTGTGGAAATAAAAACGAATGCCCGTAGCCTCATTAGTCTTGGCTATTTTGAAGGACTACAGTAAAATATTCACTGGGTATTCAGTGAATATTTTGGAATTTAAATCAATCTGTTCGTCTTGTCCACTCTGTCCATAGGTGGCCTTTATAATTCTGTAGACTTTGTGTAATCTCTAAGGCTTGGTTGTTACAGATTGAAGAGGTCCCTCATCTTTCTAGTTTACCCTCATGGCTTGACTCCATCTCATGTTTGTTAGTCTGTAGATTGTTTATGAATTATCTGCAACTCTAATGTTACGCACTGTTCCAGCTAAAGATTATTAGTATTAGTTTTTTTCTGATAGGTTCTGGACTTTTCTGGAAAGGACGCCTTACAGAATTGACAAGGATGCCCTTGAGAGTATGGTAATTTCTAGGCTGAGGTATTATAGTTCTCTCCCTGACAGGTCCAAGCCAAGTCGTCAGATCCCTGACTCAGACTCAGAGTCTTAGCCCTGACATCCCAGGTTGTTTCTCCAGTGGTTAGAACTTAAGGGTGGCACGGGGAAAGGGAGAAGGGGCTTTCTGCATTGCCTCAGCCTGGATAGTTTGCCCGTCCTTTTGAGTAGCAGTTTAGAGATGCTGTCCCTTTATTTCTCCCTAAACCAGCCCCTGGGAAAATGAACAACAGCATATTCTGGGGAGAGAATGAGGTGGTTGAGGGCAGTCTAGTCAACATCTGTCACTCCATTGCTTGTCAGGATTCTTTTAGCCGATTTGTCTGACTGGGCAGGTGTCCCCTCTCTCCCTCAGTGCTCCATGTGCATCCCTCTTGAAGCTTCGCACTCTGTTGAAGAGGACACCATCCCAGGTAGAGAGGGGGACGGGAAACTGGGCCAATTGAATCTGTGTCCTTTTCTTTCCATCAGACCAAGGATACTTAACTGGGATCCATTGACTTCCTGAGGTCCGTGACCTCCGAAATTCCTCACCAAGTTTTGTTTATGCATTTGTGCATTTCTTAAGCGAGAGGGTCCATAGCTTTCATCAGATTTTTAAAGGGATCTGTGGATTCAGAAGTTAAGCACTGGGGCACTAGATGATGCGGTTTCCCATGTAGACTTTTTGAGTACTTTGCAAGCAAGAATGACAGGAAGTTAGAAATGCAAAGGGAAGTAGAGTGGTGGGGGTGGGTCTGTTGTAATCCTAGGCAAGCAATTACAAGATCCTTTTCTCATTTGTGGGGGATGCAGTTTACGATCTTTGGCACATGAGGCAGCCTTCAAAAGCTATGTTGTCTGTTTCTCAAAAAAGGAATAACAGGAAGCTAGGCATACTGAGAGGAGAGGAGGTGGCGTAGGTGATATGTGGAATAAAATTGGCCCTTACACTAGGAATTAGAGTGCTCTACAGCCATGGCAAATCATTGTCCTTCTTGGGATCTTAATTTGGTCGTCTGTAAAATGAAAGGTCTGGAATACATGTAAGAGCACTTCTAGCTCCAGTACACCTTTCATTGAAAGAATTCTGTGTGTGCCGGGGAGATCTAAAATTCCCTTAACATTAAAAGAGAAAGGAATCCTGTTTTGCCTGCCTCTGATTGTGTGTGGCTCTGTGAGAAAAGAAAGCTTAGTTACAGTTGCATATATCCTAAGACTGATGAATTTTTGGTGTTAACTTTCTCCAAAAGGTACAGGGACACTTAATCGAGTAAACACTGAACATAACATAATTGACTCAAGCTTTGTTCCATGATGTGAGGTGTTTGATAGCAGTCTATCTGATGGAGAATATGAACTCACTTGCTTGTTGGTTAAAGTAAAATTATGTCTTAAGTTTGTGAGATAAGTATAAATTCTGATTCATCAATTTGAGTTTTTTTTCTTTTTATCGAGTTAGCTGTTTAAACCAGGAATTCTTGAGAGAATGTTTTGTTTGAACCACAGTTGTTCCAGGATGAAGAGAATAATTTGAAATCCTTTAATGTGTTTGCAGTCATTATTTAGAAGCGAGGTCCTTGAATGAGAGAGATTATCGGGACCGGAGATACGTTGATGAATATAGAAATGACTACTGCGAAGGCTATGTTCCTAGACATTATCACAGAGATGTTGAAAGCAGTTATCGAATCCACTGCAGTAAATCTTCAGTCCGAAGCAGGAGAAGCAGTCCTAAAAGGAAGCGTAATAGACACTGTTCAAGTCATCAGTCACGTTCGGTATGATTGATTTTGTTTTTATTTTGGGTGGATGCTTATTTGTGTGTAAAAGCTCTTAATGAGCCAGTAAGTTTGAAAAAGTTTTTTATATATATGTAATATTATTTGGAATTATTATAAATATGTTTATATTACTTGAATCCTTAAACATCCAAATTTTCATAGCTAATCTGTATTTGTTAGGTAGCCTTCATTGCCCATATGTACTCATTTTCTGCAGTCCAGATCATGAGTTCTCAATTTTAATATTAAATTTTAATATTAAAAATATTTTTGTTTTGTAACGTAGTCTTGTGAAAAAATGAAGCACCCATCCTTTCATCGTAAACAATTTTTTTTTTTTTTTTTTTTTTTTTTTTTTTTTTTACTTTAAAAGAAGCCCTTTTCCTGATGATTGGAAACAACTCTAGAACGTTGCACTGGTGGATACTTAACTGTTTATATATAGCATAGTCCCAGAGCACAGTGCATCATTATCTGCAGCTAGTTCCATTGAAATTCTGAAATGGGTGCTGAATGGAAAGTGCGTTATCCAAAAAGTCTGCCTTTTTCAACGCTCATATATCTTCACCTGTTTAATCAGTAAACTTTGAATGAATTGTTTCCTTCCCCAAGTTTTCTTTGATTAGATTGAACATGGAAATTAACTAGTTAATTTATTTCCCCCTATTAATTATGTATGTTTTAAAATACTGCTAAATAAACAATTTCAACTGATCTTGACATTTTAAAACCTTTCCCAACAAACTAGACATCTCAATTCACAGCATATGCTATTTTATAGCAAGAGATTAGTAGATCATGACATTGCATTCTTTAAATTTCAGACTTCAATTAAATCAGTATTTTAAAGAGACAATTGTGTTGTTTTTTTTCTATTGCCACTTTAAGTATCTTATCTGAAAATCTGTTCCTTGCCATGTTTTTCTTCTGTAACATAAACTGTGCCCTGTGAATTTCTGGGGACTGAATTTGAAATTGCTCCTGCCAACTGTTCGTGGCCTGGTGCTTATCTGAATGCCTGAATATCTCCCCGCTGAATGAATTGCGTATTCTGCCCTGAATTCACTCTGATATATTGATTGGCTGGACGATCTTGGTGCTGCCCACTTGCCGTTCCAGAAGAGCCACCGAAGGAAAAGATCCAGGAGTATAGAGGATGATGAGGAGGGTCACCTGATCTGTCAAAGTGGAGACGTTCTAAGAGCAAGATGTATAGAATATTTTTCAACACTTTTTTAACTTTGCAGACAGAATAATCTTTTTAAGAATAGTGGTCAGCGGGGGGCTAAAGAACTCTTCATTGCTTTTTTGTTTTGTTTTTTGTGGGTTTGTTTGTTCTTTTGTATTTCTTCTTTTCTATAGAATTTAAATTATTTCTACTCTAAAGTTCCAAAATAATCAATGGAATTTGAGCTTAGTGCAAGAAAGATAGCTCTATCTAATTGTTTTTGTAGCAGCTGAAAATAAAATAATTTGAGTGCTGAAACCTTAGTTATGCTTTGATAGACATCATTTGAAAATATTCCACACTTAAATATTCATTGTTTGAATAACTAGATGATTTATACTCAAGTACTTACTCCTTTTTCTCCTCCCTTACTTTAGATGAAATTGTGGACACTTTGGGTGAAGGGGCCTTTGGCAAAGTCGTAGAATGCATTGATCATGGCATGTAAGTTTTTTGCTTTTTTGAACAGTCTGTTATTTTTGGGGGGAAGGATCTATAATTTTAAATGAAATGGTATCTTAAGAGGTAGCCACTTGTTTTCCTGGGTGGTATAAATATCCAGAATTTCTTGAACTGTGTCTGGTTATTTATCATGGGTGTGGATTTTGATCAAGAATGCTGACGAATTTCAGGGTTCCTGGCTGGCTCCGTCAGTGGAGCATGTGACTTGATTTCAGGGATGTGAGTTTGAGCCCCACGTTGGGTGTAGAAATTACTTTAAAATCTAAAAAAAAAAAAAAAAAAAAAAGACAAATTCTTTCATACGGTTTTTGTTGAAATTAAAGTGAGTCTTCAAGTAAAGGAGTTTTCCAGAACTTAGGCCTCGGCCCTTATAGGAAATTTAGAGTACTTGGCTTTAGTTTTGAATAGCAGAGACAATAGAACAAGTCTAATCTTGGTCGAAAACATTTATTCCGATCTGAAAATTGCACAGTGGAAGAAATGACCTAGTAAAAAGCAATCTGTCCTGTAATGTAGCTAAGGGAGTAGAAGGGAGCATCTTCTCTTTAGCTTTATTTTGGAATAATCCTGATTAACATTGGAAAAGAAGAAGTCTGCTATAAAGTACTAGCTATTACTAGAAGAATTTTATCAGTTTTTCAGTTGTGCTGTGTATCATGCAGATTTTGTACACTGTTTCTTCAGACTTCATGAAATAAATGTTTCTATGGCAACAAAATAAAACAAAAACCTTCATTCCCAAAGGATAATATTTGCATGTTAGGGTTAGCTTCTTAAACTACAAAGAAATTCTGTTACTTAAAGCCTGCAGAATAAAGTCCAGATTCTTTAATGACTCACTAAAAATTGGGTTTTGACCCTGTGTCTCAGTTTAACATTTTCCTCCAGGACCTCTGTTGTGTAGTTTGCAAACTTTTTAGTAAGTAAACCTCTTTTCGAACAGTTTATTTCAACTGCAGATTTCTAAATTGACATCTAAGATTTTTCATCCTAAAATAGTTGGGGAAGGATGTAATTTCCAGCTTATTTAAAAACTCTCCTTAAATATATTTGAGGGAATCTATTATAGCAACTTGATAGCTACTTTTACTTATGAACCATTCTTGAATGCTTAAACATGTTTTATTCACGAACATATTTTCATTCCATTTTCCATAAAGTATATTATCTTAAGTATCTTATCGCTCTTTTTTTTCAATGAAAATGTGAAGTCACATTTTTTAAATATTAATTTATTTTGAGAAAGAGAGAGCACGCAAGCACGTGGACAAGGATAGGGGCAGAGAGAGAATGCCAAGCAGGCTCTGTGCTGTCTGCCTAGAGCCCGATGCAGGACTCAGCCCCGTAAGCTGAGATCCTGACCTGAGCCAAAACCGAGAGTTGGACGCTTAATCAGCAAATCCAGGCACCCTGTGAAGTGAAATTTTGAAATATTTTCAGACTTCTAGAATTTTCTGTAATAACTGAAAAAATTCCCACATACCCTTCACCCAGATTACTCAGGTTAACATTTACAGTAGTTTTTTAATCATTCTCTATATACATACATGTGTTAGATTTTCAAATTTTGCCAGCGGATCTACAGATCTTACTCAGATTTTTACCAGTTGATCTGTTAATGTCCTCTTAAAATTTGAGATTCCAAGAGTGGGTATTTGAGATATTCCAGTATTCAGTTGATCAGGTGTAAATCTATTACAAATTTTGATACTTTTTGAACCTAACTATAACATTTAACTGGTGATGTGTCTTTTATTGGGTTGGTTGGGACTTTTTTTGAGATACAGTTGATTGTAACATGTAACATTGTGTAAGTTTAAGGTATATAACTGTTCATTGCAGTATAATTACTGTAGTGGTATTAGCAAATACCTTTATTAATATTTCATTTCTAGAGCCATAAGCACCAAGAAATCTTATAATAAAATGAGACTAGAAGGGAGTTTGGGAACAGAGATTTCATAGCAACCTTGCAATATATGCCAAAACATCATAGGGAGATTGTCATCAAAATAAGTTTTAATGATTTATTAGCCCACAGCTCCATTGGGGGTTTGTTGAAAGAAGTAAGTTGGAAACCACCAGACTTGGAGAAAGGTTTGCTGTCCAGCCACTAGAAAAGTTAGTTTGCCTCAAAAAAAAAATAACACCCTAGGGCACATATCTTAATATACTAATTAGGGATCTATGAGGTTTTCTTGCATCAAGTGGAAGGGCCATAGTAAAAAAAAAAAAAAAAAAAAAAAAAGGCTTGAATGCTGGTTCATCTTCAGGAAGATGAGTTTTAGAAAAGAGGATGGGGCACCTGGGTGGCTCAGTCAGTTAAGTGTCCAACTTCGGCTCAGGTCGTGATCTCGCTGTTCGTGGGTTTGAGCCCTGCTTTGGCTCTGTGCTGACAGCTTGGAGCCTGAAGCCTGCTTCAGATTCTCTGTCTCCCTCTCTCTCTGTCCCTCCCCTACTTGTGTTCTCTCTCTCTCTCTCTCTCTCTCTCTCTCTCTCAAAAATGAATAAACATTAAAAATTCAAGAAAAGAGGATCAAAGAAATTTGATTATTTAGAAATCCATTTTCTCAAAATCATTCTGACTTGATACTTTTTAGGAAGTATTATAGGTAACTAATCTAAAGCTTATATACTAGCTATTTCTACCTACTTGCATCAGTGAATGTGCTAATAACCATTTTCTTGGCTTCATGACTTACTGATGGTGTTTCCTTTACCTGAACATTATCCTTTCCCTCCCAAATCTTAGAGACTGATAGCTGTCTTTCAGGGCTCAGTAGTGTGTCAGCTAAGTTAAAGCTTCTCCCAACTCCCTAATTATTAGGCTCTCCTACCTCTTTGTAGAGGCTCATATAAAGCACTTCTAACTTTCTAAGTTGTTCATGTATCTGTCTTTCCCGTTAGGCTGTGAGGTGCATAGCAATAACCCCCGTCTTGACTAACACCTGTGCTCTCCCTGGCACAGAGCGTGTCTGTCCTGGTGAATGAGCAAATGCTTTCACCAGTAGCATATTCTGTTTGAGGTTTTATTTTAATCTTTATTTTTTTAATGTTTAGTTTTGAGAGAGAGAGCCAGAGTGTGAGCAGGGTGGGGGAGACAGAGAATCCGAAGCAGGCTCCAGGCTCTGAGCTGTCAGCACAGAGCCCAATGCAGGGTTCAGACTGCAAGGAAGTCGGATGCTTAACTGAGCCACCCAAGCACCCTGTCTTTTTTTTTTTGAGGGGGGGGGTATAAAAGCTCGGTAAATGTAAACTTCTGGAAACAAACATTAAAAATTGTCAGTATTAAGGGAATTATTGCTCCATAGAAAGTATGTTTTGCCAGACTATTTTGAAAAACTGTTACATGGAATCTGGTATAAGATGCTCTGAAAGATTATTTTAGAAAAGTAGCATAAAGTAGTTAATACTCAGTTAGATGATGCTTAAGGGGATACGTTTTCAACCTGCTCCTGTACATCTACCTTTTTCATCTTAATTTTGTTTTTAAGGGATGGCATACACGTAGCAGTGAAAATTGTAAAAAATGTAGGTCGATACCGTGAAGCAGCTCGTTCAGAAATCCAAGTATTGGAGCATTTAAATAGTACTGATCCCAATAGTGTCTTGTAAGTATAAACTTGAATTGTGATCCATCATCTTGTCTAAAATAATCAGGATTCTGTGAACTGACACGTTTTTATTTGATCTGTTTTAGCCGATGTGTCCAGATGCTAGAATGGTTTGATCATCATGGTCATGTTTGTATTGTGTTTGAACTGCTGGGACTTAGTACCTATGATTTCATTAAAGAAAATAGCTTTCTGCCATTTCAAATTGACCACATCAGGCAGATGGCATATCAGATCTGCCAGTCAATAAATTGTAAGTATACTTGATAAATTTTTAAAAACCAGAAACTTAAAAGTTTTTATTATACAAGCAACATGTCAAAACATTGTCACTAAAAGTACACGTTACAGGTAAAGGCGAAACCCCTATATCCACTACTGATCCTCGTTCCCAATACAGATGAAATATATAGGTGAAACTAATAATTTCTTTTTGTTCTCTTGTAGTTTTGCATCATAATAAATTAACCCATACAGATCTGAAGCCTGAAAATATTTTATTTGTGAAGTCTGACTATGTAGTCAAATATAATTCTAAAATGGTAAGTTGAAGACTTGTTTTTATTTTGTTGGTGGTTTTAAAAATTAACCTAGCTTGGTGACCCTTGGATGGGTAATTTTGTCTTCTAAGACCTGGTTATATCCTGATATTTAACCTAAAAGGATCATCCTTCTTTACCTTTCGCCTGGAGTTATGTTGAAAATCAAAAATCAAAAAGATTATTCATATGCAAGCCTTTTGAAGTGTGTAAAGTTTTTCATGTCTTTACTGATCTTCATTTTGACTGAACTCCCATTTTTCTAGAAACGTGATGAACGCACACTGAAAAACACAGATATCAAAGTTGTTGACTTTGGAAGTGCAACATATGATGATGAGCATCATAGTACTTTGGTTTCTACACGGCATTACAGAGCTCCAGAGGTCATTTTGGGTCAGTAGACACCACCCTTCCTGATGCTGTAATTAAAGACGAGATTTTTTTTCCTCCACACCTTTTATTTAGGGGATGGCTGTGATTATCTTAGTATACAGAAAATATTACCTATCATAAGAAAAATTGGACATTGCTATAAATATTCTTCCTGAGTGGGGAAAAATGGGATACCATTTGTAAAGATATTCCCAGGTGGTTATTTTTTAAACACGCTAATCTTACAAGATATAAAAGGGCAAGTTCTGTTGGCTAAGTACGTCGCAGCAACATGATTTTCAAGTGATGTGAGTACCTGTTTTCATGTCAAAAGCATGGTGCTACAGAAATGCTCAGGGTGTGGTTTGCAGACATCTGAGTAAAGAGCTACTCGGAGGTCAAGAAGAAAGAGGGGCTCATGTAAGAGCAGAGCTTCTTTGATAATCTGACATGAGAAAGGTTAAAGAAGAAAATGACTTAAGGTGCCGAGTTTGGAAATAAGAGGGAACTCAGTAAGGGAGTGTGTATCTTACGTCTTAAAATGTCAGGGACTAGGTCTTGTTTATAGAGCGGAGGAGAGGAGGTTGGGGCTTGGAGACAGTGAGAGAAGTTCAGATCAGGTGCTCTTGGGAAATAGTTACATGGAATAAGCTTATTAGCCAAAAGTAAGGTCCAGCTGAGGTTGGCTAGTCGAAATTTTATGGAATCAGTTTCCAGTTTTCACCTTTTTATGTGCCGATAGGAGTTGGTAGTTCAGAATAAGGGTAGGAAAGCACACGAACAATTTTTACCTAGGGTGGAGGATTGGTAAAGGTGTAAGGAAATTGAGATTAGGCAATGCTTGTCAGTAGAACTTTCCATATGATGGAAACCTTCTATATCTGCAGTGTCCAGGATGGTAGCTGTTAGCCACATGTGGGCTTCTGTGTACTTGCAGTGTGGCCAGTGTGACTGAGGAGAACTGAATTCTAAATTTTATGTGAATTTTAATGTTAGATATAAAACAGCCTCGTGTGGCCAGTAGCTACCATGTTGGACAGCATAGGTTTTGAGCTTGTCTCTGAAAGGAACGATCATAGCATTTCTGTTTAGTATGGTCCGAAAAGAGCTGTTGTGTTTCAATAGTTTAGGAACGGAATGTGGGAAGAGTTTGTGGACAGAGGCATTTTCAGAGTTTAAAAACACATAACTTCGTGTGTTGTCAGTTTTAAGAGGTGGATTCCCCCCACATTTTAACATGGAGCACAACATAAAATAATTGACATTTTTTCTTTGTTATTGGCACATAAAATAGTCATGCATCTTACTGGCTTCCTAGATTGGATAAAATACAGCACTTCTTAGTAGTGACAATAACACAGTTCCAAGTATGGCCAGGCTAGATAGATCAATCATATAAATCCAAAATTGGGGTTATTGGCCTCGAGGAAAAGAGATCGGGAGATTGGGAAAGGTCCTTTGTGTTTTTGTGGCGTGTTAATCCCGAGGATTAAGGCAGAATTTGGTTGCAGAGGGAGATGTAGTCATGCAGTTGGTCTCATGTCTCGGGTATTGGTAGTAAAGACATGAAGTTGAGAGAGTTGGTAGAAGTGAAGGATGAAGAATTCCAAAGAGTACGAGGACTGACTTCTCAGAGAACGGGATGATGTAGAATGATGTGTGGCAGAGGGTTACAGTCACTTGGGAAGAAGCTGGATAGGAATGGCTGGTGAAGATAGATACTATTCAGGAAAGAATAAAAGATCTGTCAATTACCGATTTTGTTGTGTGTCACTATAGGTAGGCTCCTGCTAAGTTACCCATTTGTTCAAATGATGGCACTTGTGAGGGTTAACTAAAATGACTGGGGAAAAAAAAGTGAATAAATAAAACGACCAAATCATAGTTGAGGTTTTTGTTTATTTTTGTTTATTCCTTTTTCTGTAAATTCAATGATGTTACTGAAAGTAATTAAAATGTCTTTTAAAGTAGGTTTTATTGGGGCACTTGGGTGGCTAGCTCAGTCGATTAAGCATCCCAACTCTCGATTTGAGGTCATGATCTCACGGTTCATAGGATCTAGCCCCAAGTCAGGCTCCATGCTGACAGCACAGAGGCTGCTTGGGATTCTCCCTCTCTCTGCCCTGCACACACATGTGCGTGTGTGTCTCTGTCTCTCAAAATAAACAAACCTAAAAAAAAAAAAGATACTAGGTTTTATTTATATATTATTGTTTTACTAAATATTTGACCTTTAAAAAATTAAAACATCTGCATGATTTACTCTTCTCCTTTCAAATTGAGTACAGGCTTAAGACTAGGTATTTTATTCTTTCCTGAATAGTGTTGCTATTGAGAATTGTGAAGGAGGAAGTATATATAATCATGTACAGACAGCCTGAAAAGTACATATATAAGTAGATCTCTCTGAGCTTAAATGGCTCTATAGTTTGGCTTATAATGAAACCGCTTATAATACCCATTTATAATCCTTATGTAGTTCATCTAAAACCGGAGTTTTTTGGGGTTTTTTTGAGAGAGCTCGTGCTGGAGAGGGGCAGAGAGA
>CM053572.1:5936611-6021261 GCA_028646485.1 Cryptoprocta ferox
TTTTTTTTTTTTTTTTTTAATGCAAGAAGTAAACTCTGGCATTAAGCTGATAAATTGAGAAATGGTTAGTAATTAAATTCTGAGGCTGATTGTCAACCTGTATTTGCTATAATAAAATGTAAAATTTCCTAGAAGAACCATGAACGGGGGGTAACAATGCTCCCCATTGCATATAGTTCAGGGAATATGGAGTATTTGCATAAATTGGTAGTTATACTTGGAAAATATTTGTTAATCCCTCTTTTATTTTCCATAAAATGCCCCCTCCCCAGATTAAAACACTAATTTGAAGTAAAGATAGGGAGAATTGAGAGAACATACTGAGTAACATTTTATATAAAACTAAAATGTAAACCCTGAGTCTACCATCTTATTTGTGTAGAGAGCACCCATGTAGGGAAGGGGTACGGTATGTTGGCAGTTAAAACTTGTTGCATATAAAAGTGTTTGTTTCTGTTTTTACAGCTTTGGGTTGGTCTCAACCTTGTGATGTTTGGAGCATAGGCTGCATTCTTATCGAATATTATCTTGGTTTCACAGTCTTCCAGGTATGTAGTAAATGCCAGTTCATAAAGAATTTTCAATATTAAGAGCATGTTAAAATGTTGGCCTCTATTGTGAAAAGTTGCTGTAATGTTAAGATTAAAACTTCTGTAAAATGGGGTGGCTGGATGGCTCAGTTTATTGAGCATCTGACTCTTGATTTTGGCTTAGGTCATGATCCCAGGGTTGTGGGATTGAGTCCCGTGTCGGGCTCTGTGCTGAGTATGGAGCCTGTTTGGGATTCTCCCTCTCTTTCTCTATCCCTCTGTCCCTCTCCCCCACGTGTGTGCTCTCTCACTAAAAGAAAAAACAAAAAGAACCCTTCTGTATGCAGAATGGTCATTCTTCTCTAAGACCATAGTTGGGTGAAATACTGCTCTTGGTGAATGGTCATAATTCTGTTTTTCATGTGATTGTTTTTATCACATGGTTTATATTGTCTTGTGTTCTCATTTTTTTGTTGAGCTTTTGCATAAATTTATATTAGTGTTACTGTGACCAGTTAGAATTCTGTTCTGGTTATGTTGACTATCAACATAGCCATGAACAAGTCACTCACTCCTTTTTATAAAATAAGTTAGGAACAATAAGTTGTATTTTACTCTGTGACACAGTAGGCACATTTTAAGGCACTAAGTGTATAAAGATAAAAAGACAACATCTCTTTCCTCCAGGAAGTCACGCAAAAGATAGATATGGGAAAGCTTACAGTGTAATACAGCATTTGCTCTCGTGGCACAATGTAGAAAGTGTATTGGGAACCCAGGAAAGATGGATGGTTAAATTTCCTCAGAGAAGGTGTCACTGAGGAGGTAGGAAATTTAAGCCAGTGCCAGAAGGAAGATGAGAGGTTTGTCAGAAAACTGGAGAGAGTGGTGGCCAGCTCAGGAAGACCTTGTACCGGTAAATGTGTCGAGGCACGGAAGAGCATTCTCTAGTCAGGGAACGGTAGTGCTTTCACACTGTCTTGAATAAACAGGGAAATGAGGTCAGTAGGCAAGGATGGACTCATCATGGACTTGTTTGGATAGAAGGGTACTTGTTTCCCAGAAGTTGATGGTTTCCAGAATGTGGACTAATCCAAAGTGAAAATGATTTTGTAAGTTTGTCATTCTGGCCTTTATTTAGAGATGATCCCTCCAGCTTTTTTGTTTTGGGTACTAAAATGTCCCTTTTATGGAATGATGATAATAATTGTTGGTAGTTGACTTTTTTAAAACTAAAGTCCTTATTTGGCAAAACAAAAAATAGGAAACATTAAGTCTCTGCTTTTTTCCCTTCTAATTCTCCTTACAGCTGACATCTAATCGTCTTGGAAGATCTGAGTTGTACAACCATTAAAGAACTTGAAGTAGAGTTGTAATGTGATCAAAGTGTTGTGATTTGTTGTGGGGGTCAGGGGTGCAGATTTGGTGGCTTCTGGCTCCTGCTGTTGAGGTTGATTTGAAGTTGGGCGCAGTGCAGGGTGGAGAGGAAGCTATGACAAGTAAGAGTCCCTTTGGTGGCGGCTCTTGTAGAATGTGTGTTCACTGCCTGTGGGGCCCGTCACCAGACGTCTCCTGTTCTCATCCTTAGAGACCTGTTAGGGTACGCTGAGTTCGTAGACAAGTTGACACCTAGAACCGTGGTGACTACTCAGTTCTTGGAGGTGGTGTCTGGTCTTGTAAGCAGGGGGCCAAGACAGAGTTGAGCAGAGTGCGTGATTTCTTCATTCTGACACACAAAAATAGTTACTTCGTGTGATCTGTGATTGTAAATCACTCTGAGGTCTTAAGTGCAGATTATTAACATTGGTTTGAGATAAGGTTTCAGTTTTGAATTCCACCCTCCAAAATACTCTTCAATCTTCAACTAAGGAACTTCTTAAAAATGTGGAGCTAGCTCTTTGCTGCATCTATTGTGAGAATGAAGACCATTCTGGGCAGTCAAACCGTTGACATTCCAGAAAATGTCGACATCACTCTGAAGGGATGCACTGTTACTGTGTGAATGGCCCCAGAGGAACCCTGCAAAGGGACTTCGGTCATCTCAACATACTCCGTCTCCTGGGAAAGAGAAAGAAGAGGCCCTAGGTTGACAAATGGTGGGGAAATAGTGCGAACAGTAGCCAGTTCTTTTCTGTCTGTACAGACCACGATCAAGGGCATTAGGCTGGCTTCCATTAGAAGATGAGGTCTGTGTATGCTCATTTTCCCATCATTGTTACACAGGAGAATGGTTTCTCTTGTTGAAATCCAAAATTTCTCAGGTGAGAAATACATCTGCGGGGTTCAGATGAGGCCAGGTGTTGCTTGCTTGTTCAGTATCTCTCAAGCCCAGGAAGAGGAGTTCTTGAAGGAAATGACATTGAACTTGTATAAAACGCAGCTGCTTTGGTTGAGCAAACCACAGCAGTTAAAAACAAGGGTATCAGAACAGTTTGGGGTGGTATCTGTGTTTCTGAAAAAGGAACTGTTGAGCAGGCTTATGAATAAGATCTCAGTTGTTCAGCTGTAGAATAGCAAGAAGCTGCATGGTTTTTCAGACTTCTTTGTGATACATATTTTTAAAAATTTACTTATTTTGAGATAGCACGAGTAGGGTAGGGGCAGAGAGAGAGAGAGAGAGGGTACTCCAAGCTGCACTGCACTGACAGCGCAGAGCCCAGTGCAGGACTCGAACTCGTGAACTGAGACCGTGACCTGAGCCGAAGTTGGACTCTTAACTGACTTCACCACCCAGGCGCCCCTTTATGTGTGATATTTTAAAGATGGAATAAAAGCTATATTGGTTTGGAAAATAAAGTGTGGAGCTATTGTTACTTAATTCCTGTCATGAATTAGGGACTTAACGTTTTGGAAGCAATGTGCTAGGAACAGTAGTTCGATAGATTTTTAAAAACCTCTGCTCTTCAGATTGAGGACTTGGCAGATGATACTCTGCCTGGTGCCTGCTTTTAAACAAAAAAAAAATAACACGATAGAGACCATTTATAACCAGCCGGGCCTAAAATATTTACCGTTTAGACCTTTACAAGAGTTGGCCAACCATTGATCGAGGAGCCTGCTGTTCCAGCTGTCAGTGTGCCAGTTTTTTCTCTTCACTTGAGCCAAATCTCTCTTCCTGTATGACTCAAGAAGAGGAGTTTGGGCTTAGATCCATAGCTCACCTTTTCTCATTTATGAGCTTTATGACCTTGAGCTAGTATCTTAACTCCTCTGAAACTCATGTTCCCACATACTGAGCTCAGGATTGTTGTGAGAATTATTAAAACTGCATTTTTCCTGCCTAGAAAGAGTAAATGTTAACATACCGCTCTTCATTGGTGAATGGAAGTCAGTTTGGGGTCAGCAACTGACTAAATGAGGAGACTGTTTTTCTGGTACTGTTCCTCGTCATGTTTCAGTAAACCATGCAAGAAATGAAAATAAATAGGGAAATTGTTCACTTTCACATTAAATGATCTGTCCGCTTGTTGTACGGAACCTTACTGTTGGATATCAGACTTTAGTTTTATTGGTTTATACCAGCTAATATACCTCATTCAGTATTGTTCCATCTCTGAAGTTAGAATGTGATATAAACTACGCAGCCGTCTAATCTGATCCTTTTGTGTCAGCGCTGTTTTCTTGTATTTGCCTGTATTGTGGATGTAGGGGAGGGCAAAGTGCTAAATTTCTTTTTCTTTTGTGTTTTAGACTCATGATAGTAAAGAGCACCTGGCAATGATGGAACGAATATTAGGACCCATACCAACACACATGATTCAGAAAACAAGGTATGCTCTAAGATTAAAGACCTGTTTTGTGTACAGGCAGTGGCCTGTATTCAAATTACAGAAAACCCAACTTTGTTGTTATTGCTTGTTCCAGGGCTTCAGATTTAGAATTTTTTTCCCTCCATAAAGTCAGATTTTTAAAAAGTAATGCAGTATTTACTTTGTGATCTACTAATAAAGTGTCTTTTTACACTTGAGTTAAACTTTGCAGAAATGTTTTCCTAACTTGGTATAAACATAATATCTAGAGTAAAAAGCTTGATTTTGGAGTCCTAGCAGTCTACGTTTGTTTTTCCATACTGTCGCCAGCTAGCTGTGTGCCTTTGCACAGGATCCTAGAGTGGTTGGCAAACATAGCTTCACCCCATTCCAGATCTAGTGAAATCCAAATTTATGAGAATGGATCCATAAGCTGTCACTGTTCCATGTGTGGTATTTATGAACCACTGAGGTGGGGCCCCAGGAACCTCAGAGGGTGCAAGATTAAGGAAGATGGGTTACAAAGTATGTCTGATCCGGTATGTCATTGCTGGAATTTTAAAAAATTGTGCGTGTGTGTATGTGTGTCGACATAGATAGACTATGTTCATGCTTCTGTCTGTTCCGGTGAGATCAGAGGACACGTGGCTCTCTTGTTGTTGTTACTGATTCAGACTTCTTTTTCTTACAGAAAACGCAAGTATTTTCACCATAACCAGCTAGATTGGGATGAACATAGTTCTGCTGGTAGATATGTTAGGAGACGCTGCAAACCATTAAAGGTAAAAGACAAAATATTATAGAGGGTAAAAAAAGGTTTTTAAAAACTATTTTTAAATCTCTTCCCTAAACAAAAATATTTCTTTCCCTAGGAATTTATGCTTTCTCATGACGAGGAACATGAGAAACTGTTTGACCTAGTACGAAGGATGTTAGAATATGATCCAGTGAAAAGAATTACCCTGGATGAAGCCTTGCAGCATCCTTTCTTTGACTTATTAAAAAAGAAATGAAACGGAAATCAGTGGTCTTACTATATACTTCTCTAGAAGAGATTACTTAAGACTGTGTCAGTCAACTCTAAACATTCTAATATTTTTGTAAACATTAAATTATTTTGTACAGTTAAGTGTAAATACTGTATGTTTTGTATCAATAGCAGAATTACCTTGTTAAGCACCTATGGTCTTGATAATGAATGAACTATACAAGTTAAGGTTAATTTTTCTTTTTGAGATTAATTACCATTTTTAAAGACCTTTGGAATATTCTTTGTGTCCAGTGATAAATGTGATTGATCCTGTCTTTTGTACATGGAGGTCAACTCTTTGAAGTGATTTTTTTGAGTAAAAGGAAATCTTGACTACTTCATTCTTAATGAATATTCTTTATATACCTCAAATTCAGAACTTTTCTTAACTTCAAAGTTTTTTCTGTAATTGTTGAACAGGTAATAAGTATTAATTAACTCCTAAGTAGGCAGGTATTGGAAACCAAAACCCATAGGAAATGTTTACTGTTGGAATTTCATTAAATTTTAAGAATTGTGTTTTGTCTCCTTGGGTGATGTCAGTGGGGAGAAGTAGCATTCATGGAAAGGCATCCAGTTTGTCGGTCGTGACACGTTGTTTAATAAGAGCACATACACACTTCATTTAAGATTAAAGTCTAACTGGGAAGTCACAAACGTAGAAATAGGAATTCTGATGCCTGAGGATTAATTTTTAATACTGAATCGTGAGGAGTCTTGAAATTGTCTAGCATCGGTTTCCATATCAAATGAAGTAAGTAAATAACTTAAACTTCACTCAGCCTATGAGAATTAAGGTTATTGAGCAATTTATATTTATGTTCATCTTTACTGGAGCAAAAGAATGATTTGATTGGCAAATGCTTTGGGAACAAACCTCTGCAGAAATTTCCAGACCGTAATTGGTTGGTTAACATAGTTTTTGTTTGCCTATAGGTGTTTTTTCTTACTGTTACCTGTTGGCACATTAGAAACTATACGTAGGGGTCCCTGGGTGGCTCAACTCGGTTAAGGTTCCGACTTTGGCTTGGGCTAAGAGGTCATGATCTCATCCTTTGTGTGTTTGAGCCCGCGTCAGGCTCTGCTGGCAGCCGAGCCCGCTTTGGATCCTCTGTACCCCCTTCTGTCTGTCCCTCCCCAGTGCGTGCACTCGCGCTCACTCTAAAAATAAACGTTAAATAAGAAGAAACTACATAGTAAATGTTACTTAATATAGTAAATAACAAGAACTGCCAGGTAGAAATATTTTTTGTTGTAGAATCCATAATTGGTTATTCAGATACAAGTTGGCATTTTTGTCAAAAGTATTGCCATTTTATAAGTGCATTACACTAAGATTTGAGTTGTTTGTATATGAAACAGAACATGTGTAATCTTCTCGTATGACAAACAGTGAAACCAGGCTGGGTTCCTGATATTATTCACAGGTGGCATTGGCCAGTGTAACAGGCTTATGTTCCTGAATTTGAATAGAAATTTAAGAAAGCTTAAATTTTACCATAGGATCACTGCATCAATTAATGCTTACCTGATGCAGTCCACATAAAATAAATGTGCTCTCATAAAACAGTTGAACTATATTGTGTGTGACAAGGGTTTTTTTTTTTCCTCCCCCCCAAGCTTTTATTTAAATTCCTGTTAACATACAGTGTAATATTAGTTTCAGGTATAGCATTTAGACTCAACACTGAACAATACGTAGTGCTCATCACAAGGGCAGTCCTGAGGGGCGCCTGGGTAGCTCAGCCGGTTGAGTGTCCAACTTTGGCTCAGGTCATGATCTCACGGTCCGTGGGTTTGAGCCTTGCATCGGGCTCTGTGCTGACAGCTCGGAGCCTGGAGCCTGCTTCGGATTCTGTGTCTCCCTCCCTCTCTCTCCCTGCCCCTCCCCCACTCTCTCTCAAAAATGAACATTTATCAAGCCCATTCCTTAATCCCCATCATCTATTTAACCCATTTCCCCTGCCCACCTCCCCTCTAGGTAATCTTGGGAGTTAAGACTCTTTCTTGGTTTTCCTCTCTTTTTTTAACCCCCGTGTTCATTTGTTTGGTTTCTTAAAATCCACGTATGGTATTTGCCTTTGACATATTTCACTTAGCATAATACTCTGTAGCTCCATCCATGTTGCAAATGGCAAGATTTCATTCTTTTTTATGGCTGAGTAATTGTGTGTACACACACCTTTTTTAAAATCTTGTTTTTAGGTTTATTATTTTGAGAGACAGAGACAGCACAAATGGGGTTGGGGCAGAGAGAGAGGGAGAGAGAAACCCAAGCAGGCTCCGTGCTATCAGCTTAGAGCCCGATGTGGGGCTCAAACTCTCGAAATGTGAGATCGTGACCTGAGCTGAAACAGTCGGATGTTTAACCGACTGAGCCACCCAGGTGCCCTGACTTTTTTTTTTTTTTTCTTGAAAGAGTGCACGCACAAGCAGCGAGAGGTGAAAAGGGAGGGAATCCCAAGCAGGCTCCGCGCTGTCAGCACAGAGTCCGACGTTGGGCTCAGTCTCATGAACCATGAGATCATGACCTGAGTGGAAATCAAGAGTCAGACACTTAACCACCCAGGCACTCCTTACATTTTTATCTGTTTGTCGGTTGACAATTGGCTATTGCTGATAGTGCTGCTATAAACATCAGGGTGCACGTATCCCATCAAGTCCGTATTGTTGTTATCTTTTGGGTAAATACCTAGTAGTGTAATTGCTAGATCGTGGGTAGTTCTGTTTTCTTTTTGAGGAACCTCCATCCTGTTCTCCAGAGTGGCTGCACCAGTTTGCATTCCCACCAGCAGTGCAAGAGGACTTCTTTCTCCACATCTTCACCGGCACCTGTTGTTTCCTGAGTTGTTAATTTTAACTATTCTGACAGGTATGAGGTGATAGCTCACTGTAGTTTTGATTGTATTTCTCTGATGATGAGTGACAAGGTTTTCTAAAGGAGTGTTTGATGTAAAAAAAAAAACCAAAAAACAAAAAACAAAAAAAACAAACAGTTTTCCCTGACCCTAGCAATCTTGCTATGGAGAGAAAGGTGTCTGTCAACCTTGATTTTCCCCTCTATTTCCATTCTACCAGTGCTGCCATATTACCTAAGCCTCTGGCCTTTTCCCTACAAGTGCTTCAAATTCCCAAATTAATGTTTACTTTCTCCATCAGAAATTAACTCTCTCAGAGTAGCTGAACTTAAGATGTAGGAAGAAAAAAATGTCCATGCTATTTCTAAGACGTTAAATGATTGCTAATCCACATTCTTTTCTCAAAAGTATTTACATTCGTCACAGAGAGTGTTTGCTAATACCTAGGTATAATTTCTAGAAATTTGGAAATTAAAGTGAAATTTCACTAAAGATAGAAGACACATTTTAGTAGTTCCGGTGGTACCTCTGGGATCATCATGTATCCATTGCCAACCTTCCCTTCTGTGAGCTCTGAGGTTCCTAGGGCTTTAGCCTTGTGCTTCTGAACTCATTTCCTTTTTAAGTGTATTTTAGAGAGAGAGGAGAGAGCACTTGCACCAGTTGGGGAGGGGCAGAGAGAGGGACAGAGAATCCCAAGCAGGCTCCATACTGTCATCCCAGAGCCTGCCATGGGGCTGGAACTCATGAACTGTGAGATCATGACCTGAGCCGAAATTAAGAATTGGACGCCCAACTGCCTGAGCCACCCAGGCCCTTCTGCACTCATTTTCTGAAAGCACCAGATTTTTACCTGAAAAAACTTTCAGGGGCACCTGCCGTGGTTCAGTCAGTTAAGTGTCTGACTCTTGTCCCGGCCTAGGGCATGACCTCATCGTTCATGAGATTGAGCCCCGAGTGGGGCTCTGTGCTGACAGTGTGGAGCCTGCTTGGGATCCTCTCTCTCGCTCTCTCGCGCTCTCTCTCTCTCTCTCTCTCTCTCTCTCTCTCTCCCCCCCTCCCTTCTCCCCAATATAAATAAATACTTAAAGATTGTTTTAATTAAGGTATAGTTGACATGTTTTAGATGCACAATATTTATATTATATTGCCAAGTCTAGTTAACACCCATCACCACACCGTTAAAATTTTTTCTTGTGATGAGAACTTTTAAGATCTACTCTTTTAGCAACTTTCAAATATGCAATACAGTATTAACCATAGTCCTCATGTCGCACGCCACGTCCCCCTGCCATAACTAGAAATTGTACCTTTTGACCCCTTCCCCAAGCATTTTGCCCACCCCCTGATGCCCCTCCCCCATCTCTTGCAACCACCATCGATCTAAGTGAGTTTTTGGGGTGGGGGGTTTGTTTGTTGTGTTAAATGCTTATTTATTTTGAGAGAGAGCGGCTCACTAGCAAGGGAAGGACAGAAAGGGCGAGAAAGAGAGACTCTGAAGCAGATGCTCAGCGAGGAGCCCAACTAGGAGCTTGATCCACGACCCTGGGATCCTGACCTGAGCCGAAATCAAGAGTCAGATGCTCAACTGACTGAGCCACCCTGGCGCCCCAGGCTTTTTTTTTTTTTTTTTTTTTTAATGGTGGTTTTTGTTTGTTTTAGGTCCCACATATAAGGGAGATCATACAGTATTTGTTTTTCTCTATCTGGCTTCCTAGCACAATGCCTCAAGGTCCAGCCGTGTTTTGTGTGCAAACAAAATGACAGGATTTCATTCTTTTTCCATAGCTGATAAAGCGTGTGCACGCGTGTATCCTGTTTTCTTTATCCACGTAGGTTGTTTTCATATGTTGGCTGTTGTAAATAATGCTGCAGTGAACATGGGGGTGCATGTATCTTTTCACCTAGTGTTTTCTTTTTCCTTAGATAAATACCTGAGACGCGGCATTGCTGGATCATATGGTAGGTCTTTTTTAATTATTTGAGGAGCCTCCATACCGTTGTCCATAGTGGCTGAACCGACTTACGTCCTCACCAACAGCGCACAAGTGTTCCCTTTTCTCCACTTCCTCGCCAGCACTTATTTCTTGTCTTTGATAATAGTCATTCTCGCAGATTGTGAGGTGATATTGTGCTTTTGATTTGCATCTCCTTGATGACTGGTGATGCTGAACATCTTTTCAGGTGTCTGTTGGCCATCTGTGTGTCTTCTTCGAGAAGACATAACAAGCTAAAGTTTTGTTTGGTTGGTTACTTGGTGGTGTTTCAGGTCCTGTGCCCATTTTTAAATCAGACTGTTTCTTAGTGGTAGGAGTTCTTCATATACTGGATATTAACCCCTCATCCACTGTATGGTTTGCAAGTATTTTCTCCCATTCAATAGGTTGGTGGTTTTCTTTGCTGTGCAAAAGCTTCTTAGTATGATGAAGTCCCACTTGTTTATTCGTTTTGTTGCAAAAAAAAAAATCCAAAGAATCACCGCCAAGAAGACTGTCAAGGACCGCCTGTGTTTACTTCTGGGCCTTTTATGGGTTCAGTTCTTACATTCCAATCTAGTCCATTTTGAAAACTTGGTTTTTTAGGAGGCATTTTGAAAAGTGCAGCTGCACAGGTTATTTGCAGTGTTTTCTGCTAACTGCTTATTTATCAGGTATTCTCTTACTCATCCAGGCATTCATCAAAATTTTCAGGGTAGATGAATAAAATTGACTACTGGTGTTACTCAATTGGCAGCAAATTACCTTATGAGCTTCTGTGATTCATAAAGTTGAAAACTAGGGGTGCCTGGGTGGCTCAGTCGGTTGAGTGTGTGACTCTTGATTTCGGTGCATGTCACGATCCCAGGATCGTGGGATTGAGCCCCATGTAGGGCTCCCCACTCAGCGTGAAGCCTGCTTGAGATTCTCTCTCTCCCTCCCCCTCTGTCTTTCTCCCCCACTCACATGTGCTCACCCACTCGCTTAAACAAAAGTTATTTTAAAAATCGAAAACTTACTCTCTGAGTAATCTTGAGCTAGATGCTAAACAAATTGGAAGTGGGTTAGCCAAGTCTCTCCAATTGTGTCTACACTGTGACTTAAACTCAGGTTTCCTAGATTCCAGAATTGTGCTTCAAGCACACTTCAATGAATCAAGAACCATCAGTTTGATTCTTGTTCACAGCTCTACTGTGAAATGACTCAGGTTGAAATGGAAAGTAATAGTTAATAGGAAGTTTTACTACTTGGATTCCATTTATTCATTTTTCTTCAGTAGTTGGTATGTAGCTTCAGTCACCACATAGTTAAATGGCATGGTCATTTGAAAATGTTTTATGTTTTGGGGCGCCTGATGGCTCAGTCAGTCCAGCCTTTTGGGATATAGGTAATATGAATACACTTAATTTGAGTCATTTAGGGAAAGCCAGCTAGTTCTATATTGGTAATTAAAAAAAAATTTTTTTTTTTTTTTTTTTTTTAGAGTGTAAAAGCAGGGGAAGATCAGAGAGAGTGGGGGCGGGGGAGAGAATCTTAAGCAGGCTCCATGCTCAGGACAGAGCCTGATGCGAGGCTTGATCCCACAACCCTGGAATCATGACTTGAGCCGAAATCAAGTGTTGGAGGCTCAATTGACTAAGCTACCCAGGTGCCCCTATATTGGTAATTTTTAAAAATATAATGCAAAAGTAGAATAGAAGAGAATATAGCCCAGCTTCAAAAATGAAAAACATTTAAAACCATTTAAATTAAAAACATTCACTGCAGAAATTTTAACAAGTTTGGCTGTAGGAGCTCCTGGGTGACTCAGTTGGTTGAGCATCTGACTTTAGCTCAGGTCATCATCTCGAGGAGAGTTCAGGCCCCACATCAGGCTCACTGCTGTCAGGGTGGAGCCTGCTTCAGAACTTCCCTCCTCCCCCTCAACACCTCCCCCGCTTTCTCTGCTCCTCCCCTGCTTGTGCTCTCTCAAAAATAAACAATAAAGAAAAAATTAAGACATTCTGCAAATTTTGTTTCATCTCTTAACCTATTTTCTTATTGTGTTTAAATACAAATGCCAGACTCCAAATCATTTCACCCATATTTCTGTATACCTTTTAACAGATGAGTTTTTAAAAATATAATGCATTATCATATGTGACCATATAATTCCTTATCTGATATTGAGTCTATATTTATAGTTTGTCTTTAAAAAAGTGTCACTTTATAGTTGGTTGGTTTGAATCAGGACCCAGTCAGGGTCCACACATTACTAATGTGTCTCAGGTCTCTCAGAATCACAATATGTATCTTTTGCCCCCACATTCTGTTTCTTTGCTAATGAAACTGGGTCATTTGTCTTAAAAGGATTTCCCATATATAATATTTCACCACTGGTATCTATTTCTCTAGTCCCCACTGATCCTGTAAACTGATGGCTGATGAAGGGAAATTTTTTAAATAGAATTCCTTCCAGTAAACATGGAAGAGATGATAGAAAGGCATTACGTTATAACCCTTAATGAAATAATAGATCCTGGGCGCCTGGGTGGCTCAGTTGGTTAAGCGTCCGACTGGGGCTCAGGTCATGATCTCACGGTTTGTGACTTCGAGCCCCGGGTTGGGCTCTGTGCTGACAGCTCAGAGCCTGGAGCCTGCTTCAGATTCTGTGTCTCCCTCTCTGCCCCTCCTCTGCTTGTTCTCTCTCTCTCTCTCTCAAAAAAAAGAAAGAGAATGGGTCCAGGCACCATTCATCAGTTGAAGTTAAAACATCAATGGAGGAAAATTGATGGAGAACTTTATAAGGAAGGGATCAAATTGATAACACGTGAACTCAGGGATCAATCTGAACCTCAGACTGCAGGTGATTGACAAGCAGGTGATGTGTTGATATGCTTCTTGGGTGATGCAATAGGAAATACGCAGCACCTGTAAGGTATCATTGCCTTAAAAACAAAAAACAAAAACCTAGTTCTAATCAAGCCTCCATGTTGAAATTCCTAATGTAAAGAAGTTCTAGCCCTTTGAGTCCTTCATTTCTCACCTTTCAGCTAATTCCTTGGGGTAGGAGTTCAGTGAATTGAAAGAGCTCAGATTGGGGCACCTGGGTGGCTCAGTCGGTTAAGCGTCCGACTTCAGCTCAGGTCATGATCTCGTGGTTCATGAGTTCAAACCCCGCATCAGGCCCTGGAGCCTGCTTCAGATTCTGTGTCTCCCTCTCTCTCTGCCCCTCCCCCGCTTGTGCTCTGTCTCTCTCTGTCTCTCAACAATAAGTAAATGTTAAAAAAAAAAAAAAACTTAAAAAAACACCTAGCTGATTAGCTGGCATATCGTGATCCCGCTAATAAATAGCAGTTACTCTATTTTCCGTAAATGTTTTAACACAGATGCCTCCCCCCACTTTTTAAAAAAATTTTTTAACAATGTTAATTGTTCCTCTTTATGGCACCAGAAAGTACTAAGCTACCAAGAATTCTATTTTAAACCCCCTAAAATTGTAGATTTTATTGTGACATTTCACGGGAAATAGGATTTTCAAAGAAATTTTGTTTTGTTTACAAGTCAGGAATGTCTACTGTTCAGATACATTTTCTTAGATTCACTCCTTTCCTGGATTTAGTTTGGTTTTAATTATTGCAATTTGGGGGGAAATCATACATAATTAAAAGACCAAGACATAGATTTAATTATGAAAATTTGAAAGCACCTTAAATATCGGTTGAGATAAGCCTCTCATAGGCCTAGTTCTTTCAGATACTGTTAGCAGCAGTTACATGTAATGAGATGAATTAAAGATGAATTGTAGATTTGGGGCAGTTCCCATGCTCCCCCACCACCTCACCCACCCTGTGACTTAAAATGTTTCCAATTAGAAATATAAATGAAAATTACTGGGGCGCCTGGGTGGCTTGGTCAGTTAAGCATCCGACTTTGGCTCAGGTCATGGTCTCCTGGTTCAGGAGTTCGAGCCCCATGTTGGGCTCTGTGCTGACAGCTCAGAGCCTGGAGTCTGCTTCTCTCTCTCTCTCTCTCTCTCTCTCTCTCAGGAAATGAATAAACATGGAATTAAAAAAAAGAAAAGAAATACAAATGAAAATTACTTTTTTTTAAACTTAAAAAAATCCCATGCTTTTTTTTTTTTAACGTTTTTTTTAACGTTTAACCCTGACAAGCAACCCCGCGTCTCCCTGCTGGTCAGGGTCAGTTACCCCCACCAAAATGATGACTCGATGACTTCAGGTCCCTGGGCACAGAGCTCAAAGTGCCCTGGGTGGCAGTCAGAGCTTGTAGTTGAATGGCCCCTTGGCGTGACCCCTCTGAGGGGCACCCCGGTGGCTCAGTCGGTTACGCATCCCACTCGATCTCGGCTCAGGTCATGATGTCTCGTTTTGTGAGATTGAGCGCCGCATCGGGGTCTTCGGGGTCTGCACTTGCAGAGCAGAGCCTGCTTAGGATTCTCTCTCTTCTCTCTCCTCTTTCTCTGCTCCTCCCCTGCTCCACTCTCCCTCTCTCTCAAAATAAATAAATGAACTTAAAAAAAAAAAAATCTCCAGACTTGCAGGACCCACAATTGTGCGGAAAGCAAGTTCAAAATTCCCCAGTGAGTCGTGGGGGCTGATGGTGTGTTCAGGCTACTCTCGCTTCTACTCCTCGGTTCTGAGACTCCTGCATTATCGGGAACACAGCATCGTGTAGAGGTCCCTTATTTAATGCCTATGGCACGACCTGAAAGGTGGCCCTGCAGCCTTTCAGAGTGCGGTAGCCCTCTCTGATCCATGGTTTCACGTTCTGGGGCTTCAGTTATCCGTGGTCCACCACGGTCTAGAAGATGGTCCTTCTGATGTACTGTCCGAAGGTCATTCGTAGCCTAACCCTGTGTCTCAAACCCCTGCGCCACTCACTTACCTTCATCTCATCACGTGGGCATTGTAGCATCTCACATGGTCCCAAAAAGAAGGGTGAGCACAGCGCAGTAAGAGATGCTGAGGGAGACCACAGTGACGTGACTTTTGTTACAGTATATTGTTATGGTTGTTCTATTTTTCATTATTGTTGTGGATCTCTTGCTGTGCCTAATTTAGGAATTAAACTTTATCACAGGAATGTATACATAGGAAAAAACCACAGAGTATCTATAGGGTTTGGTGTGATCTGCAGTTTGAGGCATCCCCTGGTGGGGGGGCGTCTTGGCATATATCCCCCATGGACAAAGGGACACCGCTCTATCACCTGCACCTTGGAAAGGCAGTTCCAGTATCCTGAGCCTGGCTGTGTCCAGCTGGTGCAGGATGCAATACAACCAGTGGACTCCAAGGTCAAGGGCTTACCCCCACTGTAAAGTGGGCCCCCTGCTCCGATGTTCTGTTGTACGATCCCACACCTGTGGATTGGGCAGTCTGTGAGGTTAGTGGTGCTGGCTGAGGCTGTGCAGACAGGAAAAACCGGCCTGTCCCTGGAATAGCTAGCTGTCCCCATGAGGGACACACTGCTTGCCCTTCCGGGCCGCAGGGATCCAGGCTAGCTGATTTGCCGCCAAAGGGCTAGTCGGTCTCCCTGAGGATTAGTGCCTCCTGCTGGCATGTTGGCCATTCGGAGGCAGCGGTAGGTGTGTTGAGCGTTTACCAATATACGCTATATGCAGGTTAGGTAACGTGTCTCTTAGGTAATGTCTTCTCTTTGTTTTCCGCTACACAGCCGCCCTCCATCTCTCTGACTCTGTCCTTAGCAGGCTGATCTCTCGCCCTGCGTCACCGGGGCTCCCTGCCCTGTGGGTGTGGTCAGTGGGAGCAGGAGACCCAGCAGAGCAGAGAGCAGGAGGAGAGAAAGACTACCCCCTCAGCTCCCACCTTCCTGCATGGTTTTGCAGAGGTGATGTCCCCTTTTTTTTTTTTTTTTAAGTTTATTCATTCATTTTGAGAGAGAAAAAGAGAGAACGAGCAGAGGAGGGACAGAGACAGATGGAGAGAGAGAATCCCAAGCAGGCTCCGTGCTATCAGCGTGGAGCCTGACTCAGGGCTCGAACTCACTAAGACCACGACCTGAGCCGAAATCAAGAATTGGCTGCTTAACCAGCTAAGTCACCCAGGCGCCCCTGAAGCAGACCTGTGAAGCACCAAGCATTCACAGGGTTCCAAACAGCTCCTTCTCCTAACCCCTTCAGCTAGAAATGGTAATAATGGCTCCCCACTGCTGATGGCCCAGTGTGCTTCTTCGGTATCCCCTGCTGGCTTCCCTTAAACTGCTCCACTTTGCAGACTCTTTCTTTGCATTTGGAATATTTGCAGTCTGAGGATGCCATCTGTTCCTCACAGCACCCCAGAGAACAAAAATAAAAGATGTTCTTCCTTGACTTTTTTTTTTTTTAAGAGCTCCATGCGGGGCTCAAACTCACGACCTCAGCAAGATCATGACCTGAGCCGAGGTTGGATGCCTCACTGACTGAGCCACCCAGACGCTCCTCTTCCTTGCCTTTTAAAGTGAACTGAAAAAAAAAAAAAAAGGGAGCTGCAGGCAGTAAACCTATTTGCACCTTAATTGATTTGGCAAGTATTTATTGAGCATCAACCATGTGTCAGATCCTGTTCTGTTTTTTGAGAAAACAGTGGTGGGCAAGACAAAGGGGTAACTTTGTCTTGCTAATGAAAAGGTAACTTCAAACAGTGATAGATGGCCTGATGCCCTGAGTAATCCTTTGGAGGGGGGCAGTGGGTGCAGTCACCCTAGGTTGGGCAGTCAGGGAAGGTCTCTCAGAGGCAGTGAGGTTTGAGGACCCGGGGACTTTGACCCAAAGGAAGGGCTTGCTGTTCAAAGATCTGAGAGCAGGGGCACCTGGGTGGCTCAGTCAGGTAAGTGTTTGTCTCTTGATTTTGGCTCAGGTCGTGATCTCACAGTTTGTAGTTTCGAGCCCTGACAGTGCAGAGCCTGCTTGGGATTCTCTTTCTCTTCCTCTCTCTCTGCCCCTCCTCCTTCTCCTCTCTCTCTCAAAATAAATGAACTTAAAAAAAAAAAAAAAAAAGATAGGAGCGCAAACATTCCAGATAGTGAGGTAGTAGGCAAGGGCAGAGTCCTAAAGGACCAATGAGCTTGGCTTTTTTTTTTTAAGTTTTTATTTAAATTCCAGTTAGTTAACATACAGTGTTATATTATACAGTGTTATGTTATGTTATAGATGTCCTATATGTTGTACAGTGTTATATTAATGTTTCAGTTGTTCAATGTAGTGATTCAATCCTTCCGTACAACATCCAGTGCTCTTCACAAATGCCCGCCTTAATCCCCATCACCTATTTCCCCCATCCCCCCAGCCACCGCCCCTCTGGTAACCATCAGTTTGCTCTCTATAGTTAAGAATCTGTTTCTTGATTTATCTCTCTCTCTCTCTCTCTCTCTCTCCGCCCCCCCCCCATGATAGTTTGTTTTGTTTCTTAAATTCCACATAGGAGTGAAATCATATGGTATTTGCCTTTCTCTGACTTATTTTGCTTAGCATAGTACTCTCTAGCTCCATCCAGATCACTGCAAATGGCAAGATTTGATTCTTTTTTTGTGTGGCGAATATTCCATTGTATGTGTGTGTGTGTATATATCACATCTTCCTTATCTTTTCCTCAGTCGATGGACACTTGGGCTGCTTCCATAACTCAGCTCTTGTAGATAATGCTGCTTATAAACATGGGACATGCACCAACATTGACATAGGGGGTGGGCTATCAAGCTATGTGTCTGTAATAAGACTTAAGTGCTGACCTCTAATATGGTGTTGGCTTCTTTTAAGCGGACGATCTAGTTTGCTTAGCAGGTACTTTTCAGACGATTTGTGGGGCATGCACTGCATTTTAGCATAACACCAAGACCTACCTCTGGATAATCACCTAACCATAACCCCGGTTTACCTACGGTCACCGCTACAAACTTGCCGAGGGAAGATGCCAATCACTTCTGTTTTATTCCAGTCTCAGAGGTGGCTTTTCCCTCTGATTAAGGGAGTAAGGAGGAACATGTCAGCTGGAGGCCCTCAGCAGTTTTCAGAGAGAGGTAATCTGTCCACAAAATGAATAATCCACAGATATCCAGGGAGTGAGAGGGAAGATCTAACAGGTTTTTTATTCCCTCCAAAAATGGTTGTGGAGTTGTTCAAATTACAAAGATCTAAGCCAGCAGTTTTGTTTGTTTTGTTTTATTTGAATATTATAGGCATCAGCGGAAGCGTCATGGTGAGACCCATGTTGGGATATAAATACACCTGGTAGGAATATGCCACCAAGCGGAGAGCCAGCCTTTCTTCCCTTTCTCGAAAAGACTGAGAGGGCCTCTTTATTCTCATTCAGGCGTTCCTACCTTAACCCTGTGATGTAAATTTGCAGCCGAATCGCAGTATAGGCTCAGTGTGGTGCATGCTGTATTATTATTTTTGGCCAAGTTGTTCCGCTACAGAATGAAGCCGTCACCTGCACAGAAGTTGGGAGTTCTTGCCCCATCTTTTCCATTTATCGGTGTTCTCAAACGAACACCGTCCCTAGGTCAGGAACAAGGTCTTAACGGCTTCTGCTACCAGCACCACACGTCTGGCACCTAATAACTGGTGAGAGCACTCAGATTCTAAGACGCATGGCTTCTGCCGGGCGAAAGCTCAACCCCCGACCGCGTCTCCTAAGTGTAATTGCGCAGTGGTCGTTTTCGGCCACCGAGCGGCGCTAAGGCACCATCCAGGACGGCGTCACGAAGTTTTCCACGGGGCCTGAAGTTCTGAACTTTCAAAAAAGTGTCAGAAAGGGTAATTCTCAGGTTTCGGGGCAGTGCCCCCAGGCAGGAACGGCGCGCGGGCCAGAGGTGGGCTGCGGAAGGCGCTCTGAGTCTCCGGGCGCTCCGCAGACCTCTGGGGATCGCGGGGGACCTCGGGCTGGGGAGTCGCAGAGGTGCGCGCGCGGCAGCGGGGTGCCGCCGGGCGCCCGGGACAGGTGAGGTGGCGGGGCCGCGCTGCGCCGGGGGGTCCGCCGGGCGCGCGCGGGGGGCTCCGAAGAGCCGGCTCCCTTCCCTCCCCCGCCCCTCGCCGCGCGGGGCCGGCCGGGCCGCTCCTCCCCTGGGTGGGTCCCGGCTCCTTTTCTGGCAGGATCTATTTGCATAGAGGAAACTGCCCAAAGTGGCCGCTGTGGAGGAGCTGGCGGCGGAGCGGGGGGCGTGCGCCGCGAGCCGCCGCTGCCCCGAGGCCGAGCCCCGCGCCCGGCCGACCTCGTGCGTCGGGCTCTCCCGCCTGCTCCCCGCGCGCGGGCCCGCACCGCCCCGTCCGAGACCCACGCGCGACGAGCGCGCCATGAGCCCGGGCCGGCGAGCCGGCGGCGACGCGCGGAAGGGCGGCCCGGCGGGCGGCGGCGGCGGGGGGCCCCCCGCGACGGCGGCCGGGGCCTGGGCGCTGAGCGCGCTGTGCCTGCTGCTCTCGGTGGGCTCGGCGGCCGCCTGCCTGCTGCTGGGCGCCCAGGCGGCCGCGCTGCAGGGCCGGGTGGCGGCGCTCGAGGAGGAGCGGGAGCTGCTGCGGCGCGGGGGGCCGCCGGGCGCCCTGGCCGCCTGGGCCGAGCCGCACCTGGAGCGCCTGCTGCACGAGGTGAGGGGCGCGGGGCGCGCGCGGGGTTCGGGCCCGGCGGCCGTCTCCCCGGGGAGGGGTCGCCTGCGCCGCGCGCGCGAGTCCCTCCGGGCGGCCCGCGCCGTTGGCCGGGGGTGCGGGTCCCCGAGGGGGTCCTGCCGTCCCCGCTCCGGCCGCAGGAAACGCGAGCCAGAAGGGCCGTTTCGGGAGGAGCCGTGCGGAGGGAGAGAGGGGAAAGAGCACGGACTTAGAAACTGTGTCCACGCGGGGTGTGCGCTCCGACCGGGCGCTTCCGCCGCAGGTGAGCGCGCGGCTCCTGGTCCGCGCGGGACTCGTGTGGGAAGTGACCGGTGGCAGCCACTGCGCGCGACGCTGGTGTAGTCGGAGAAGCGGCGGCCCCGGTGGAGGGAGGCGTTAGACGGACCCGAGGGCCAGGGCCCTGGGAGGGATCTGGTCAGCCCAGCCTTCTTGTCCACCTCCTTCCAGAAAGGTGTGTTTCCGAGCAGCCCCCGTCTGGAGATGCCGTGCTGTGGGGCCCTTAACTGCGCGTCCAGTGCCCCGGAAACCTGAGGCGACGGCCGCCTCGGCTTGGTAGGATGAAGGGAATTAAACACCCGGATTCTGCTTTTAAGCGATGCCACCTGGGGAACGCAGCTCCGTCCTGAGTCGCCTTGCGCTTGTTGGAAGTGTCCTGTGAGACTCTGCGACACTTCTGCTAAGGTTGCTGCTGTGGCCTCAAAACCCGCATCCGTCAGGTGCAGCCAAATCTCCACGTTCTGTGCAACAGTGCCCCTCCGCCTGGAACTGGGACAGGCAGGTGGGCTAGCAAGGGGTCCCCCTGATGAGCTCACCTCCGTGGCCTGAGCCACCTTCTTCCTCCTGGGAGAGGGGCATCCCAGGTCTAGTGCCCAGAGGGGCATCCTTCATGGCATCCTGAAAATCTCCAGTGTTTCAAGGTCCAGGAGCGATGGGCCGGGCCTGCTACTACCCTTGCCCCCCAAACTGTGCCAGCTGTGATCTTCATCAATGCACTGAGCGGGGGCATGTCCTTTGTGGAGTTCCTTTGGAGTCTTTTGGGGAATGGAAGAAGACTGCACCCCACCTTCTAGTCCACTCCACCTGTTTCTTAAGGCCCTTCCATTGAAGCCAGCGTTCCGTCTGCTCCAGCATGGTTTTGGGCAGATTTCCTACTATCACCTTAAAAGTGCCCACAGACTGGCAACTGGTGGTGAAGGTTTCGTAATTGCAGCCCATTATCGGTTGGCAAATCCCTAGAGACCGGGGTGTTGAATTGATTGATGAAGGGCCTTTAGGAAAATTCCTATCTGTAAGGGCAGGCACTGGGGCCGTCCTTTCCCCTAGGAGGCCCCTCTTAGGAAAAATAAACCGCGGGCCCTGATTGAGTATATCGGAAATCCCGGTAAAACCTTTTGCAAGCAGCTTGCAAATTTGTGTTCGTGTTAATGGGAGGAGGGGACAGGGCTGATGTCCTGACAAAGCGACCACAGATGAAAAGTGTGGATTCGCTAATCCTGAACTTTGAGGATTAAGGATCTGCGGGGGAGAGAATGCAGTGGCTTCATCTTGCTCCCTCCCGTGGCACTGATTTTACCTGGGTGGGACTGTAATGCTTGGGCTGGTAATCGTTGGGCAGAACTGTCTCTCTCTTGACTCTGTCTCTCTCAGTCTCTCTGCTCTTGATTTAGAGAGGCACAGGGAAGACTTCACATCCTGGGATTTGCTCTTGAAGTCGGCCATACCACTTGGCAGACTGGGGTTAGCACAGGATACAGGTGAACATTGCACTTGGTTTGATTAGGTTTGAGTTAAAGCGCATGTGCTTGGAGCACAGACCGGCTGGTGGAGTGTCCGATATGCCATGGAATGGATGCACTTGGAGTTGAGCTTCTGGCTGTTTGGGGGTCCCCTGTGGGAAGGCTTCTTTCTCCTAAGGCATCCGTCTGTTCCTGCCGAAAGCCATTCGTCTCACAAATGTCACCAGATGGGAAATGTACACGGCCTGGTGGGCGACACCGAGTTGCCCTGGCTGAGATGAGGGGCTGTGGGAGGAGTCAGTAATTGGCTTTAAATAGATGTGCAGGCACACAGGTGGCTCAGTCAGTTAAGCATCCGAGTTCAGCTCAGGTCATGATCTCGCGGTCCGTGGGTTCGAGCCCCGCGTCAGGCTCTGTGCTGACAGCTAGCTCAGAGCCTGGAGCCTGCTTCGGATTCTGTGTGTCCCTCTCTCCGCTCCTCCCCAGCTTGTGCGTTCTCTCTCTCTCCCTCTCAGAAATAAATAAATAAACATAAATAAATAAATAGATGTGAACTATTGGATATGAAGGACAAAGAAATACTGAACTGCAAATCTCTTAAGGAAAGAACGTTTGGACTTGAACGTGGTTTTCGGTTCTGATTTGTTTTCAGTGAAGCCAGTGCTGAAGTCAGTATGTATGCGAGGGTGCTTGCGGCTCGTCCTTTATCACCAAGCTTGTTTTCAGAGTTTCAGAGGCAGAAACCACATCCAAACCGGGGAAGAGGAGTCCTTGCCAACCACACACAACTTTAATGTCAGGGAAAAAACATTTAAAAATAAGCCAACAAAAGCCACTGTTCATATGCGACCCGATGTCTTTGTTCCCTTGGGAACAGAGCTGTGACATAACTTTTTTCGGGACTGGCTGATGGGCCTGATAATGTGGATACAGAAGCCACAAGAGAGGGAATATTCATGTTAACTCGAGATTATTAAAGACCCTTCCCATGGTACAAAATGAAAGAAATGGTGTTCAGAACATAAAAGTCGTTAACGATAGTATCTTCATTGTGACCCAAAAATATTCAGTGCAAAACAAGCATCTGATATTATGCTATTAAAATATTAAAAGTGCCTTAAATAGGCTGCCTAAGCAATCAACCCCACCTGCCTTTGGTTGCACCTGTAATTACAGTATTACAAGAACCTGAATTTTAGAGTAAATAAAATAGCTTTCGTGCTACACTAATAAATTTAATGGAAGGATTAAAGAAATATTTAGTTGTATTCAGAGGAGACCATTTCCCGCTTACAATGGATTTATTGTAGGCTCCTGGTCCTCCATTGTCCAGACCAATCAGTTTGAAAACAAGAAGAACCCAGAGACTCCGGGTGAAATTCAATTTCCTTTCCTACCACCAACTACTATATGTATTGGTTAAATTACCGTAAAACCCAGAATCACATGTAGCTTTTTCGGCCTCTGCGGTAGCCTGTCAGTTTGTCGGGACCACTCAGAGGTGCACACTTGAATTAAGAGCCGGGTTTTGAATCCGCTCGCACAACAGGGGATGGAGAGCCCATCATAGCTACATTTGTTTCCTTGACATTTCCTGGCTCCCAAACTCGAGAGTTTCTTTCCAGTGACTTCCTGGCACGCTCGCGGTCTCTCTCCTTTCTTTTCTTTTTCTTTCTGGTGGGGGTGGGGGAGGAATCGGGGAGAGCTTTATAGAATAGCAACATGTTTCGTATGAGCCAACTGTCAGGGCATTGCTTCCGCAAACACATTTTGGAAATGTTTTGTTTGTTTTTTTAAATATTTTTTTAATGTTTTTTATTTATTTTTGAGAGAGAGAGGGAGAGCGTGAGCAGGGGAGGGGCAGAGAGAGAGGGAGACACAGAATCTGAAGGCAGGCTCCAGGCCCTGAGCTGTCAGCACAGAGCCCGACACAGGGCTCGAACCCACGAACTGTGAGATCATGACCTGAGCTGAAGTCGGATGCTTAACCAACTGAGCCATCCAGGCGCCCCATATTTTGGAAATGTTTGAATCGGACCTCGACGTTCTGGTTTTGAAGGTTTGTGGCATGCGTCCTGAAGTTGGGCAATCTGTAAACCGAATGAATTGATGCCAGCGGGCAGAGAAGAGTTTCGGTCCTACCACTTTACTAGCTGTGTCCTCTAACCTCTTCACCTTCCTGGGTGTCCACTCCCTCTTTTCCTTTTTTATTTTTTCAAAAAAAAAAAAAGTTTATTTATTTTTAAGAGAAGAGAAGGAAAGGGAGACAGAAGCCAAAGCAGGCTCCAGGCCCTGAGCTGTCAGCACAGAGCCTGATGCGGGGCTTGAACTCAGGAACCGCGAGATCATGACCTGAGCCAAAGTCAGACACTTAACCGACTAAGCCACCCAGGTGCCCCTCAGCAACCTCTTTTCTAAGGGTCACAACGACCTGTGTAGTGACAAACAGAATAATAGGAAAGCGTTGGTCTGTAAGCGTGCTTTTTGATGGTGGGTGAGTAACAGAATGTGTGAGGGTAGTCGCTTAAACAATACAGTCATTGAATTATCTTGCACAACCAGAGATGCCCAGAAGTTAGCTCCTGAGTTCGTTTGGTGACTTGGCCACCAGCGGGGGCCAGGTCAGGGTTTGCCATTCATTCTCTTGGCTTAGCCTCATGGTCTCAAGGTGGCTGCTGCAGCTCCAACCATGTGTCTTCACACAAGAGTAACCAAGGTAGAAGGGATGGGGGCAGGAAAAAGAGTCATCTTCTCAGTAGGTTTTCTCTTTTGTTTGAGTCAGAGGGGGGAAGCTCCCAGTACCTCTCAGAAGACTTCCAGTGTGGCCACCCACCAGAGCCAAGGCCATGACTGCCATCATCCTTGCACTGGCAAGGGTAATGGGGTTGTCACAGGAGTGGCCAATTTTTTTTTTTTTAAGTTCGAAAGAGAGAGAGAGAGAGAGAGAGAGTGAACAGGGACAGAGAGAAAGAATCCCAAGCAGGCTCAGCACCAGCAGCCCAGGACCCGACATGGGGCTCGAACTTACAAATGAGATCATGATCTGAGCCGAAATCAAGAGTCAGATGCTTAAATGACTGGGCCTCCCAGGCGCCCCGGCTTCGGCCAATCTTGATTTCTCCCCTGAGGCCGGGCACGTTGCCACTGTTAGAGAATTGTGGCTTTGTAAGGAAGGAAGACTGGGAAAGTTTGGGGGAGCAACCAACAGTGTCAGGTGGGTGCTATAGAATGTTACCCCAGAGGGGGTTTGGGGCGGTGGGCAATAGTCATCCCCTGGCCTGCCCCAATTTTCACAACCACACCCCCTTTGGGAGCACCCCACAGCCACAAAATTTCGGTTTCCCTCAGGGTCCTGTCTCCAGCTCTGCCTCCAGCCATAGTCAAAGGCAGGGTTGGCGTGTTTGGGAGTTCTCTGGCACAACCCCATTCTTGGGAGTTTATGGTCTTTGTCCATTCAGCGGATGCCATTCTGACCCCAGAGTGACTGGCTGGGGTGACCTCCGTGCTGGGAAGGCACTCTCGGTCCCTGCTTCCCAGCTTTTCCCACATCGCACCTTACACAGGGGATGAGGATGCCTTCGTCGCCGTGAAGTAGGTAGAAGAGGCTGTTCCGAGGACAGGGAGATCAGTACACCCCAAATTGTGTGTGGAGCCCTGTATCCATCAGATGTGCCCCGACGGCTCTCCTCTTCATCCTCCCTCATCCTCCTCCCCCATGGGTCTCCTTGGCTTTTCCCAGCAGCCATATGTCCCTGCGGCTCCCAAATTCCCTTCCGGAGTGTGTGCCTTTATAACCGTGGTCCCCAGAGCAGGATGGCCCACTTCCCCTCACCGAGCATCACCATCATTCAGCCTTTCAACGTGTCTTTGGATTCTTAGTGCTTCACACGGCAATGTGACAGGCCCCCAGCCCGGACTGGCTTAAGTTAAGGAATTTATCAGCTCGGAGGTTGCCACAGCCTCGCCTGGCACCGTGTGCCAGTTTGGGGGAGAGAGAGGAAAGCCTCTGGATGAGTCAGAAGGCCACCGTCTCAGACTCTTCGAGCTGCCGTAACAAACTACCGTGGCCTGAGTGGCTTAAAAACAAACAATTTCTTTGGCACAGTTCTGGCGGCTGGAAGTACAGGATCAAGGTGCTTGAAGAGCCAGTGTCTGGTGGGGGCCCGTGCTTCCTCGTTCATAGATGGATGTCTTCGCTGTGTCCTCGCAAGGCAGAAGGGACAAGGGAGCTCCCTGAGTTCTCTCTCTCTCTCTCTCTTTTTGTGTTTATTTATTTATTGAGGTGGGGAGGTGTGGGTAGGGGCAGAGAAGGAGAGAGAGAGAGAATCCCAAGCAGGCTCTGTGCCGTCAGTGCAGAGCCTGATGCAGGGCTCAAACTCACGAACCCATGAGATCATGACCTGAGTCAAGATCAAGAGGGGCGCCTGGGTGGCTCAGTCGGTTAAGCAACTGACCTCGGCTCAGGTCAGGATCTCATGGTTCGTGGGTTCGTGCCCCGCATCGGGCTCTGTGCTGACAGCTCAGAGCCTGGAGCCTGCTTCAGATTCTGTGTCACCCTCTCTCTCTGTTCTCCCCTGCTCAAGCTCTCTCTCACTCTCAAAAACAAACATTAAAAAATATATATAAAAAAAAAGATCAAGAGTCAGATGCTTGACTGAGCCGCCCAGATGCCCCTGAGGTCCCTTTAATAAGGGCACGAATCCCATCATGAGGCTCCACCCTCATGTCCTAATCATCCCCAAAGGCCCCGCCTCCTCATACCATCACAGTGGGGATTAGGTTTCAACAGGAGATGGGGGGGGGGGTGAACTCTGGGAACCCGATCCCCTGTCTATCACCTCCAGGGCCACACAGGGCTTTGGTATAATCCTACGGCTTCAGAGTAGCCCTCTGCCTCCCCAGATTTCTACACATTTCTCTCTTCTCCTTAATTAATTCAAATTCCCACCATGAGGCATTGATAGGTGTTGTTGGGAAATAGAGTTCTTTCAAACCCGCTCTTGGCAGGGTGGGTGTAGACCTTTGCATCTTTGGCCCTTGGCTCTCCAACTCCCAATGGCTGCTGAGCTGTGGCCCCTTCTTTATTTAGGGTAGCTTGGCTACCCTTCCCTTTCTTCCTTTTCTTAAAAAAAAAAATAAACAAACAAACCCAAACCCAAAGAGTATGTTGATTTAACATGATTAGTGTTATTGATAATCCCACCACCCTAAAACAAGAACTATTTAACTTTTTGTGTAAGCCTTATCTTTGGACAGATTTCCATCTACCTAATGCTAACCACAGAGTGTGCCCCATTTATACATGGCTTGTATATACTCCAGTCTTCTATCAAAAACATTTTTTCCAGGTGGGGCACCTGGCTGGCTCCGTCGGTTAAGCGTCCGACTCTTGGTTTCAGTTCGGGTCATGATCTCCCGGTTTCGTGGGTTTGAGCCCCATGTTGGGCTCTGTGCTGACAGTGCAGAGCCTGCTTGGGATTCTCTCTATCCCTCGCTCTCTGCCCCTCCCCCACTCATGCTGTCTCTGTCTCAAAAACAAATAAACTTCAAAAACATTTTTCCAGGTGCTGCACAATCTTTATGGTCATGTTTCACAGTCGCATCTGATCCCGTCAATGGAATCTGAATATTTCTTTTTTTATATAATTTTTTTATTAACAAATTTTTAATATTTATTTATTTTTGAGAGAAAGAAAGACAGGGCACAAGTAGGGGAGGGGCAGAGGGAAAGGGAGACACAGAATCCGAAGCAGGCTCCAGGCTCTGAGCTGTCAGCACAGAGCCTAACATGGGGCTCGAACTCACGAACCAGGAGATCATGACCTGAGTCAAAGTCACCACCCAACTGACTGAGCCACTCAGGTGCCCCCTTTTTTTTTCATTTGAGAGAGAGAGAGAGAGAGAGAGAGAGAGAGAGAGAGAGAGAGAGGGTATGAGTAGGGAAGAGGGGCAGAGGGAGAGAGAATCCCAAGCAGGCTCCATGCTCAGCGCACAGCCCAACGCAGGGCTCTGTCTCATGACATGAGATCATGACCTGGGCTGAAATGGAAAGTTTGATGCTCAACTGGCTGAGCCACCCAGGCAGCCCAGAATCTGCATCTTTCCATCAACACAGAGAATCTAGGCCTCACCCACATCTCTGCTGGCACAAAACAGTGTAGCCAGTGGTTTCATGGGCAAGTTTCTTACTTGTGTGATTTTTTTAGGATGTAAGTAACTGCCTAAGGAGGAACATCTTTAGGCTTTGTTTTTTTGTTTTGATTTTAGATGATCCAAATTTGTCCAGGCCATATACATTTATCCTCCTGTGGTATTCCAAACCTGTACCCTTGCGAAGTCACGTTTCAAGTTTTATGATGGGTAAAGTTGATTCAATCTATCTTTTGGTTGAAAAAAAAATTTTGGTAAATAGGCTTCATGCGTAGCAGAGAGCTGAACGTGGGGCTTGAACTCACCACCGTGAGATCAACACCCGATTTGAGATCAAGAGTTGGACGCTTAACCAACTGAGCCACCCGGGCGCCCCTGGTTGAATTTTTAAAATTTCAGTTGGATTTGTTGTTGTTGAAAGCAAAAGGCGATTGATAATACAGAAAGCCTTAATGTAAGATATGGAAAACCTGATGAAGATTTTATTTGAGAATTAGGCTCATTTTTTTGGTTTGGTGCAGACCTCTTTCCTGAGCAGCCTTTAGCAGCGCCGGGCACTGCGCTCAGGCTGCGTGTGAGTTCTTTCTAATTCTGCGAACAAATGAAATTCGGTTTGGGGAATGCTCTCCGGAGGCCACACACGACCTCCAGCTCCTTCCTCGTTCGATTTTCTCCATGTGGAGGATCAGGATTAATCTTTAATTGTTGACACAGGCACTCGGAAAACATCCCTTCAGCGTGTCCAGAAACAGATTTCAGGACTAGGCACGAACCATGGGGAGAAAAAATAAGTTTGCAGATGTAGTTTTAAAGAAAGACATGTCAGGGGGCGCCTGGGTGGCTCAGTCGGTTGAGCGTCTGGCTTTGGCCCAGGTCGTGATCTCGCAGTCCGTGAGTTCGAGCCCTGCATCAGGCTCTGTGCTTATAGCTCAGAGCCTGGAGCCTGTCTTCAGAGTCTGTGTCTCCCTCTCTCTCTGACCCTTCCCTGCTCACACTGTCTCTCTCTCTCTCTCTCTCTCAAAAATAAATAAAACGTTAAAAAAAAAAGACACGTTCAGGGTACTCCTAGAGGCTGTAGAGGAAATGACTGAGTGCATGTCTCGTGCACAGCTTGGGCAGAATGTTCACATGTACATCCTCACGGTGTTAAGTTTATTTATTTTGAGGGGCAGAGAAGAGAGGGAGAGGGAGAGACTCAAACAGGCTCCACATGTCAGCGCAGAGCCCGACACGGGGCTCGAACCCAGAACTGTGACATCATGACCCGAGCCTAAGTCAAGAGTCGGATGCTTCCCTGACTGAGCCACCCGGGCGCCCCGCCCTCACTGCGTTTGTTAACAGCCCCACTACCGTCCGCACCCCCACTGTAGGAGGGTGGGGGGGTTGGGGGAGGCGTTTCACTCCTTCCAGAAGGGGCAGCGACTAGCCCCAGGTGGCAGCGTGTCTGAACCCAAGTCCTGGGTCCTTTCTGCAGCCTCTTGGCAGACCCTGTGGAAGCACTAAATGAATCTGGTTCAGTAGCAACTTTTCCTGCCGGCGTAGACATCCTCCATACACGGCAGATGTGTAGGGTGGCAGGGAAGACCGTTGCTATAAATAGACCCGGGTTCATTTCCAGGCTCTGCCATTTCCCAACTGTGTAACTTCAGGTAAATGACTGGTTTTCTAAACCTCCGTTTGCCCGTCTATGAAACGGGGGGGTTATAATACTTGCCTCATAAGGTTTCCATGGGGACTAATTGAGCTGATATAATCTGGAGTGTTCCACACGTCATACGCATCCTGAAACCGGCTGTTCTTATTAGAAGGCTCTCTGTGCCTGAACCCAGAAGGACGGTGTCTGTCTGTCTGCTAACTGGCCCTTCTAATGAACGCTGAGATCCCGCCATCCGATGGAGGCCAGACAGGAGTGAAAAGCGTATTAACACACATTCGTCTCTGACTCAGTGATGGGAAATGACTTGGTCCTTGGAGGAAGGCAAGGACTGAATTGGCTTCGTAATTCCCATTTTTCCCCCAGTGTCTCGCTTAAGCAGAATGAGATTTTTTTCATTTGAACAACAAAAATTCCCGTTCATGACCAAAAATCAAAACCTAATTATCCACGAAAATTAGTAGATGGATTTTTCATTGCAGAAGGGCCCCAAACACCTAATAAATTGGCTTTAAATAATAAGTCTGTTCGTGTGGTCATGCAGTGTGACACGGACACCCCCAAATGCTCATGATTAACCTGATGGGTGAGAGGCCTCACACACATCTGCTTCAAGTCACATTGGTAAATGAGAAAATCTTTAGTTTTTTTCTTTTTAATTTTTTTGATGTAGCCGCAAAATCGGGGGCGGGGGAAGGGAAGTGCTTTCAAATGGGTAATTTTAGCTTCTAAAACGGACTGTGCCTCCAACTTTGAGTTGTGAAACAAGTCCTAAAGCAATTACAATGATTTCTGGGGGGTTTAGAAGACCGTTTAAATAAAACCTCCTCCGCTTTGGGCCTCCCAGCGGGATCCTCACCCAAAACGCGTAGTCCGTTTATTCATTTCGCGGTGCCTTTCTGTGGGGGTGGCCAGTGCCATCCGCGGCGTCTCCAGCCGTGTGGTGTAGCGCAGTCCAGTGAAGGCCAAGTTCACCTGGCAGTTGGGCTGGAGTATGTGGACCGTGAGGCTGAGCTGCTGTGAGGACTGGAGGGCGCAAGAGCGTGCGTGTGAAAGTAAGTGCACACGTGTCTGCCTTTGTGTGTATACATGTCTGTGCACATATGTGCATGCGTGTGTATGTGAATGTGTGTGTGTGCACGCGCGTGGGTGTATGGACATCCGTGTGCACATATGCACCCAGGTCCTCCTGAAAGCCCCTTACCTGGGCCCTCCCAGCTCATGCCGTGGGCTCCAGAGTAGCGAGGTCTGGGTCTGAGTCTGGAGCTGCCTCCAAACCGGCTGCTGTTGGGGCGCCTGGGGGGCTCAGTCGGTTAAGCGTCCGACTTCGGCTCAGGTCATGATCTCTTGGTTCACAAGTTGGAGCCCCGCGTCAGGCTCTGTGCTGACAGCTCGGAGCCTGGAGCTGCTTCGGATTCTGTGTCTCCCTCTCTCTCTGCCTCTCCCCAGCTCACGTTCTGTCTCTGTCTCTCTGTCTCTGTCTCTCTCAAAAATAAAAAATTTAAAAAAATTAAAAAATAAAATCAACCGGCTGGGGTGCCTTGGAGACCAATGAGTTGGCTTTTCCAAATCTCCAATTCCTCCTCTGGGAAAAAGGGTGGCAGGGGTGCCTGGGTAGCTCAGTCGGTAGGCATCCAACTCGGGCGTCAGATCTCATGATCTCATGACTCATGATCTCACAGTTTGTGAGTTCGAGCCCCGCAGGGGGCTTGCTGTGTCAGCAACAGAGCCTGCTTCAGATCCTCTGTCCCCCCTCCCCACCCCTCCCCGGCGGGCACGTTTGTGCGCTCTCTCTCTCTCTCTCTTTTTCTCAAAAATAAATAAACTTAAAAATTCTTTTCTAAAAGAAAAAGAGGGACAGTGTGTGTTTCCCTCAGTTCCCCTGAGGATGAAGTGATACTTACTTCCCAGGACAGTGAGTGAGAAGTCACGTCACCCCCTACCCGTGCCCCGCCTTGCTTGTCCTGATGGCAGGTGGCAGGTTAACTCTTAGTTAACATCCAGTGCCAGGGCCCTTCCTGGGGACGGTTCCTCCTCCTCCTTGCCCCTGTTGCGAGGCTCGCGCCTAGGCCTGGCTTCCAATGGGATGAGCTGGAGAAAGATGCCTCATCCCAGCTGGGTGGTCCTCTGATCATTCCTTCATGGGCTTGCTTCTGTCCCCTTCCTGTAGCACCTGGTCCTTTTTGGAAATGCTTCGGCTCTCTGGGTCCTGTCACTCTGTGCCTCGGGCAGGCCTGGCCACTCCTCATTCTTCTTGTCCACCTGCCTAGATATCTATCTCAGTGGAGTTCTGTCCTCTCCCCATCAACCCTTAGTGCCTCCCGTGGCCTGCGGGCCCATGAGGAGAAAGTTCCTCACTCAGCTCCAAGGTCAGGCCTCCAGGTCCTTTGAGCCCCCCCGCCCCCTTTGCTCCAAGATGCCTCCTTGCCCATCCAGCCCCGCAGGTGGCAGCTGGGTGGGGTGAGCGGGGCTTCCAGGAAGACCCCATCTGTCTCCGTCTGCTCAGGCTGCCATTACAAAGTACCCCACTCAAGGGGGTGTAAACCACAGAGATTGATTTCCTCACAGTTCTAGAGTCTGGAAGCCAGAGGTCAAGGTGTCTGGATTGGTTTCCTCCGATGCCTCTCCTTGGCCTACCGATGGCCTTGCCCTTGCTGTGTCCTCACACCGTCTCCCCTCTGCGTGCCAGTGCCCTGATCTCCTCTTCTTTAAGGACGTCAGTCACATTGGATTAGGGCCCACCTCAGTCACTTCCTTTTGACTTAATCACCTCTTTAAGGTTTATTTATTTTGAGAGAGAGAGGGAGAATGCAAGTGGGGGAGGGGCAGAGAGAGAGAGAGAGGGAGAGAGAATCCCAGGCAGGCTCCACGCTGTCAGTGAATTGTGAGATCATGACCCGAGCTGACAGTAAGAGTGGAAAGCTTAACTGACTGAGCCACCAGGCACCCCTTAATCACCTCTTTAAAGACTGTGTCTCCAAGTACAGTCTCCAAATACAGGGTTAGGACCTCAGCATATGGACTCCGGGAAGACACGAGTCAGCCCAAGACACTGTCCAATCAGACAACACGCCAGGGGGATCTGTAGGCATTCCCTGTGGACAAGACCGAGAGGCCAGGGTCAGCGGAAGCAGGTGACCTCAAGCATGGGGATGGTGGCAGGGCCTGGCTCAGCGACCTGGGGCCTCTGGAGAAGACTGGCTGTGGTGTGGGAAGGCTTGGAGGCTCTGCCCAGGGCAGCCTGGGGACTCTCCTCAGCCTGTCAAAACTTGTGGAGACCGCCCACTCTCCCACTGATGGGATTTTGTTCTGTCAGCCCAATATGGTGAACTGTGTGGTGAACCTTAGCGGATTCTGATAGGATGAGAATATGGCTTTGAAAAATCACAAATAAGGGGGGAAAGGGAGCATTCCTGGCTGGCTCAGTCTGCTGAGCATTGATTTTGGCTCAGGTTATGATCTCATAGTTCGAGAGTTCAAGCCCCGCCTCAGGCTCTCTGCTGTCAGCACGGAGCCAGCTTCATATCCTCTGTCTCCCTCTCTCTCTGCCCCTTCCCCACTGGCTTTCTCTTTCTCTCTGTCGAAAGTAAATAAAATTATGATTTTTCTTTCTTTCTTTCTTTCTTTCTTTCTTTCTTTCTTAAATGGGAACATGAATAAAGGATTGCTGAAGAATTGGATCTTTTTTGTGGACTAAAGCTTTTAAAGCACGCTAACGTGTTTCAGGGCTCAGGAGGGACCCCGAAGGACACGCGTGCCCATGCGGTTTGGAAGTCACTCAGTGCGCCAGTGGGAGTCACTGAGTACACCCTGCATTCCTTAGAGAAACGTTTCCGAGCTCCTGCCGAATGCCTGGGTCTGGATGGCTGCTCTCACTGGCTGTCTTCACTTGACTGTGTTGGGGGTTTACCTGGCACCGACCGGGGTGGACGGTGCAGCCCAGTGGGGTGAAGTGATGCCCTCTGACCCTGGGGTGCCCTGCTTCCCCACCTTGGGGGAGCCACACCAGTGGGAGCTGGGGCCCGGGTGTTTTGTAGTTTAGTTTTTTTAGGTCTATTTGACATATAGTGAGTTCCAAATATTTTGAAATTACAGTTTGATAATTGTGACGTGTGCATATGTGAAACTGTCTCCACAGTCAAGGAAGTGAACGTATCCATCACTCTCAAAAGCTTCCTCCGTCCCCTTGAATTGTGTCCCTTCCCACCTGCCACCCAGGTATCACTGATTTCTCTTGCTATTGATTAGTCAGTCTTCTTTCTTTTTTTAAAAACATTTTTTAATGTCTATTTTGGGGAGGGGCAGAGAAAGGGAGAGGCACAGAACCTGAAGCAGGCTCCAAGCTCTGAGCTGTCAGCACAGAGCCTGACGCAAGGCTCGAACTCATAGACCGCGAGATCATGACCTGAGCCGAAGTCGGACACTTAATCAACTGAGCCACCCAGGCGCCCCTAAAGATTTTTATATGAATAGAATTACACAATATTTACTCTTTGTGGTTGTGTGTGGGTGTGTCTGGTTTCCTTCAATCAGTATAATTATTGAGAGGTTCGTTGATAGTTTTGCATGTATTACCAAATATTCTTCCTCATTACCACGTGTTATTTCATTATTTAGGTAAACCGTAATTTGTTTATCCTCTCATCTGTTAATGGATATTTGGGTTTGTTTCCAGTTTGGGGCTGTTACAAATAAAGCTACTGTTAACGTTTGGGTACAAGTCTTTGTACGGACATAGGCTTTCATGTCTCTTGAGTATAAATACCTTGGAATGAAGTAGTTGATCATCTGATAGGTGTAGGATTAACTTTTCTAGTTTTTGTAATGTTTTGTAATGAGAGAGTGAGAGACAGAGTGAGAGAGGAGGAGGGGCAGAGAGAGAGAGGGAGACACAGAATCCGAAGCAGGCTCCAGGCTCCAAGCTGTCAGCACAGAGCCTGACGTGGGACTCGAACTCAAGAACTGCAAGATCATGACCTGAGCCAAAGTTGGACGCTTAACCGACTGAGCCACCCAGGCGCCCCCTTTTCTATTTTTTTAAGTTTGTTTATTTTGAGGTGGGAAGGGGCAGAGAGAGAGAGAGGGAGAGAGAGAATATCAAGCAGGTTCTGTGCTTTCAGTGCAGAACCTGAAGCCAGGCTTAATCCCAGGAACGGTGAGATCATGACCTGAGTTGAAATCAAGAGTTGGACATTCAACTGACTGAGCCACGCCGGTGCCCCATGGGATTAACTTATCAAGAAGCTGCCCAGTTCTTGTTCAAAGCCATTGTATCATTTTATATTCCCACTAGCAGCATAAATAGAATGTGAGTTCTACTTATCCACATAATGTGCCCTTTTTCTTCTGCCTGCATTTAACATTTTCTCTTGATCACTCGTTTTAAGCAATTCAAATGTGATATGCTTTGGTGTTGTTTTCTTTGTGTTTATTGTGTTTGAGTGTCACTGAGATTCTTGGATCTGTGCGTTTGTAGTCTTCATCAAACTTTGAAAAATATTTTAATCATCATTTCTTTAAATATATTTTTCTATTCTACTTTGTCTCTCCCAATTTGGGGACTCCACTTACATGTGCATTTGAAGACCCAAAGTTCACTGATGTTCTTCTTCTTATTTTTCTTTTTTTAAATTCTTTCCTTCTGTGTCCATTTTGGATAATTTCTCCTGCTGTCTTCAGGTTCACTAATCTTCTCTTCTTCAGTGTCTGATCTTGCAGTTAACCCCCTCTGCCCTGTTTTCCACCTCAGACATGGTAGTTTTCAACTTTAGAATTTCAGTTTAGATATTTTCATATCTTTGAAGTCTCTGCTTAACTCTCTGAACATGTACTGCGTAGTTACAATTCTTGTTTTGTAGTCCGTGTGGGCTAATTCTAACATCTGTGTCAGTTTTGGGTCCGTTTCCAGTTAACTGATTTTTCTGCTCCTTATGGGGCCTATTTTCCTGCTGGTAATTTCTTTTTTAACTTAAAAAATGTTTATTTTTGAGAGAGGGAGAGAGCGCGCGAGCGAGCGCATACACACACAAGCGTGGGGGAGGGGCAGAGAGAGCCAGAGACAGAATTGGAAGGAGGCTCTAGGCTCTGAGTTGTCAGCACAGAGCTTGATGCGGGGCTCAAACCCATGAGCAACGAGACCTGAGCCAGAGTTGGACGCTTAAACCGACTGAGCCACCCAGGCGCCCCCTCCTGCTGGTGATTTCTGATTGTACACTGGACATTATGAATTTTACCTCATGGGGGAGGTGAATATTTTTGTATTTTTGTAAATTTTCATGAGCTTTGTTATGTTACAGTTATTTGGAAACAGTTGGACCCTTTGAGTCTTGTACTCAGGATCCGTGAGGTGGCACCAGAGCAGCGTTTAGCCTGGCATTGATTACTCCTTATCTCTGAGGCAAGACCCTTCTTGGCGCTCTACTCAGTGATTTATGAGCGTGAATTAGGGGTTTATCGGTCTGGCTGGGGGAGTGGTACCCTTCCCTGCCCCCTGTAAGAGCGAGGCGCTGTTCCCTGCATCCTTTTGGGTGGCTCTTCTCCCAGACTCGGGTCATTGCCTCCCACACGTGCTCCACGGACATCTGCAAAGAACCCTCACACATCTCTGGCTCTCTCGGGTCCTCTGCTCTGCAGCCCCAACTGCCTGGCATCCCTGGCCTTCTGGCTCTACCCCTTCAACTTTGGAAGGTTGCCAGTCTCCGTGTGTGATTCCTCCTCCCTGTGCCGCAGCCTGGAAACTCTCCCCGGGCAGGAAGCAAGAGCAGTTGTTCTGTCTGAGATCACTGTCCTTCCCTGCTTGGTATCAACATCTTCAAAACCTCTGTTTCATGTATTTTATTTGCAGAATTTGTTGTGGTGGTTTTTTGGGTTTTTGGTGGTGGTATTTTATGCTGGGGGATAAATATAGTCATTGCCAGGGCATCTTGCCTGGAACTAGAAATCCATGATGTGTCCTTTACAAAATTTTGGAATAATTTTAGATTTATAGAAAATTATAGTTATGGGGTGCCTGGGTAGCTCAGTCAGTTGAGCATCTGACTGACTTGTGTTGTGAGATCAAGCCCCACATCAGGCGTGCAGCCTGCTTTGGATCTTCTCTCTCTCTTTCTGCCTGCCTCCTGCTCACTCTCTCTGTCTCAAAAATAAATAAACATTAAAAAAAGAAAAATGTAGTTACATACTTCTATAACCATAGCACATTTGTCCAAAGTAAGGAATTAACTGTGATAACTTATTGTAGTAGGCAGAGTTCTAGAAGCCCTCAGGATTGCCACCCCCTGGGATACGCACTTTGTGTAATTCCCCTCCCCTTGAGTGTAGGCAGAGCTTGTGATTATGATGGTATCATTCTTGCGACTGAGTTCATTACATAGCTTATCTTTGGTGGGCCTGAAATAAGCAGGTGATCCTTTGAAGGGACTGGGTCCTTCCTGAAGTCAGAGGGATGTGAAGCCTAAGAGGGTGTGTGGAGGGGCCCCTGGCCAGCAGCCAGCAAGAGAAGGGGGCTCGTAGACCACAAGGAACACCCAGCTTCAGCCTCAAGAGACCATGCGCAGGGAACCAAACTTGTCTCTGTCCAGACCTTTGACCAGAGAAAGCATAGTAAACATGTGTTGTTTTAAGCCACTGATTTTTGTGACAATTTGTTACACGGCAGTTGCAAACTAATACAAGTACTATTACCTAAAAAGGACCAGGTTGAATTCCTTAGTAACAATCTCCTACTATTAATCTAGCAAGATTTCAATAAAGACTACTGTGAGAACCAGCATGAAGCTATGGGTCCATTCCCACCACTTCCAATTTAAAAAAAATTTTTTTTAATGTTCATTTATTTTTGAGAGAGAGAGAGAGAGACAGAGCATGAGCCGGTGAGGGGCAGAGAGAGAGGGAGACACAGAATCCAAAGCAGGCACTGGGCTCTGAGCTGTCAGCCCAGAGCCTGACACAGGGCTCGAACCCACGAACTGCGAGATCATGACCTGAGCCCAAGTCGGATGCTCAGCTGACTGAGTCACCCAGATGCCCGTCACCACTTCCAATGTTTAAGATGATTGTAGTATACCCAGATTGTGTCTTGGTTGGCGATGATTAGAATTTTGATCAATAATCTGTCATATGAGAAAATATTTGGGAAATAATATATCTGTGAAGGATATAGTATCCAGAAAATGTAAAGAACTCTTTTAGCTCGACAACAAAAAGACAACCTGATTTAAAAATGGGTAAAGGGGGGGTGCTCAGGTGGCTCAGTCAGTTAAGCCTCTGACTCTTGGTTTCAGCTCAGATCATGATCTTGTGGTTCGTAAGTTTGAGCCCCACATCCGGCTCTGCATTTTCAGTGCAGAGTCTGCTTAAGATTCTCTCTCTCCCTCTCTCTCTCTGCCCCTCCCCCACTCACACCCTCTCTCGAAATAAATAAATAAACTTAAAAAAAATTAAAGCTGTTCACTTAGTTTTATGTTGTGTGAATTTCACCTCAATTAAAAAAGTAGATGTGTTATTGAAAATAACAAAGCTGTATCTTAGTTGGTGTTAAGTAGCTTTGTGATTTATTTTTTACCCATATTTAAAAAGTGAATGACAGACTTTTTTAGATCTCCCTAGTTTTCCCTCTGATGTCCCTTTCCTATTCCAGAATCCCATCCAGGATACCCCATTGCATTTCATTGCGATGTCTTCCTGATCTATAGCATTTTGTCAGTCTTTCCATGGTTTTCATGACCTTGACAATTTTTGGACATACTTGTCAGGTATTTTGTTGAATGTCCCTCAGTTGGGTCTACTCTTATGATTTAAGTAGGTTATGTGGGCGTAGGAGGGACAGCATCAAGGTAGATAGCCATTGTCATGGTGTCATGTCAGGGGTCCATGCTGTCACATGACCTATCACTAGTGACGTTAACCTTAATCACTTGATTGAAGTTATGTCTGCCGGATCTTACATTATAAAGTCACTGTCTTCCTCTGTCTGCCGTTAGGAAGTGAGGAAGTCTAGCCCTCACTCAAGGAGGGTGGAATTTAGCTCCATCTCTTGGAGAGGACGGTAGCTACATATATTATAGGGCATTTTTCTGTAGGGAAGATTTGTCTATTCTCCCCACCTATTTATCTATCACTTATATCAGTATGGACTCGTGGGTTTCTTTTTTTTTTTTTAATTTTTTTATGTTTATTTATTATTGAGACAGAGAGAAACAGAGCATGAGCAGGGGAGGGGCAGAGAGAGAGGGAGACACAGAATCGGAAGCAGGCTCCAGGCTCTGAGCTATCAGCACAGAGCCCGACGCGGAGCTCGAACCCAATAACCGTGAGATCATGACCTGAGCCAAATTCGGACACTTAACCGACCGTGCCACCCATGTGCCCCTGGACTCATGGGTTTCCACCTTATTCTTTGGGTTATCCAATACTGAATTATTTATCGTGTTGCCAAACTTATTCCGGCTTTGGCCATTTTGAGCCTTTTCGGGTAGGTATTGTGTTTCATTGACATACTCCTCCCTCCCTTCCTTTTTTCAAAAAGGCCTTCCTTACTTTCTGCCACCACAGGGCACTCTAGGTTCATGTGTATTTCCTGCCCTGGGCCTAGAGTCAACCATATGTCCAAGGAGCCCTGGTTCCTTTTCTTGGAGAATGGTATTTAGAAACCAAGATTTGGGTGCTGGGGGTGCTTGTTTCCAGGGTGTCACTGATTATACGTTTTCTCTGCAGATATCTATAGTATGTATGTGTGAATATTCACTCCCCTGTGTGCACATACCTATGATAATATCTGTATGTATCTTCCCGTATACATTAGATGTGACCTCACAGTGATGTCTCTGATTAATTCAGCATGAGACGGTTCATTGTGTCTTTCCCCCTTTGTGTAGTTTTAACCTCTCTCTCTGACACTGAGAAGCCCAGCTCGCACTATCAATAGTTTCTTTACTCGCTTGTTCAATGCTAATGTCTGTAGCATAGTTTCAAATTTGCAAACCTGTACCCCTGTGAGAACCAGCTTTACCTACTGGAGTACGGCATTCCTGTCCAGTTCCTTTTGTGTTCAGCCTTACGGTTCTCGATCAAGATGCATGTAGGTCAGCTACATTTTTTTCCCCAACACTTTCAGTGAGGTTATGTCATGCAGCTTTTTTAAGTTTATTCATTTTTGAGAGAGAGAGAGAAAGAGAGAGAAAGAGAGAACGAGCAGGGGAGGGGCAGAGAGAAAGAGAATCCCAAACTCACAAACTGCGAGATCATGGCCTGAGCCGAAATCAAGAGTCAGACACTTAACCGATTGAGCCACCCAGGCGCTGCTGTCATCCAGTTTTAACATAGTTAGATTCGCTTGTCACAGCTCATATTTCATCCAGGGATTCTCTGATAGCTGGTTGATTTTTTTTTAAATTGCACCCATTAAAGTTCACTCTTTGTGATGTACAGTCTTAAAGTTTTTGACAAATGCGTAGAGTCATGTGTCCAGCCCCTCAGTGCCTTACAGAACAGTCCTGTCATCCAACAATCTTCTTGTACTTCCTCACTCCCCAGCCGTTGGTGACCCCAGACCTGATTTTTGTCCGTTTAGTTTTGTGAGGCCTGACTGGGGATAGCAACTGTTGGTTCGTTGTTAATGAAGAACATTGCTTGTAAGCAGGGGTTGTCTTGCTTTGTGATTGGAGCTGGTTGCTACCAGGATCGAGGCCCCACCCTGGTGCTGACCTTGCCCTCTGTAGTCGCAGTTTTCTCATCTGTAAATGGGTATGATAATAGTCCCAGCCCCGTGGGGGATATTGGCAGGGCTAGGTGGGATAACAGTTGTGGCCACAGTGCCTGGCCCCCAGTACGTAATCAGTGACCTCAGTAATAGTGCTTGGTGTTCATTATCCTCCTCATCACCATGCCGACGTAAGAAAAAAAAGAATGTCAGGGGCCAGAAAATGCTGCCCTCTTGGGTTGATGGTGGCAGTGAGAATGCCCACAGGGGCCCTTCCCTGTGGGGGCGGGACGAGGGTGGAGGATTTGTGGCCGCACCGAGAGGGTCCTCTGGTGCATCTGTGTGAGCAGGATCCATCCCGGGAGTGCGTGTCCCAGCAGGGATGGAATCACCTGTCATTCACCAATTGTCCTCTGCAGGAGACTTTAGGGCTTCATTTTGGTTCTTCCTTTACTTCCAGAATTTTTTTTTAACTGAGGAAAAGGTATTACAACACAGGAAGGATTTCTTCTTCTTCGTCCTCTTCTTCCTCTTCCTCCATGTTTATTTATTTTTGAGAGAGAGAAAGAGCGTGGGGCGGGGGGGAGGTAGAGTGAGAGAGAGAAAGAGGATCCGAAGCTGTCAGCACAGAGCCTGACGCGGGGCTCAAACTCACGAGCCTCAAGATCATAACCTGAACTGAGTCGGATGCTTAATCCACTGAGCCATCCAGGCGCCCCCCACAGAAAGGACTTCTAAAAGAAGTAAATCACCATAATCCAGACACCCAAGGGGGTTCATAGTTTGGTAGCCGCTGTCACCCTGTGCCTGAATTTTTATACAGATGTAGACCTTTTATTGTTGGTCTCATAAACATTCCTCCCCCGTGGTGCCACATAGTGTTTATAATGATACTTCACGAAATATGGCAGTTTCATCAGGGGAGTTTGCCACCCTTCTCAAAACCACCCCCACTGTTTTGGGGTGCAACTTCATGAGTATCATTCTTTGCTCCCGCTGATTTTTATTTTCTCGAGATCTATCCCCTACAGTAGGATTCCTCCGTCAAAGAGGATAGGAATGTCTCTGTGGCTTTATTCGCAGCATTTTACAGGAATAAATCATCCTATCCTTTTTTGTATGTTCACCTATATTTCATCAAAATGCAACCGTTGGAGGCTGTGATCAAACATGTGGCCAAGTGGCCCCGACTAGTGCTCCCACACGTCATTAATAAATTTATCATCTAACTGAGTAATGCATTTCTTAGAACCATGATTTTCCCGGAGTAATTTCCCCCTCAGTGCTCACTGCTCCTCGCCCCCCCCACCCCCCCACCCCCAACTTCCAAGTTCTCTTCCTCCTTACTCGAGGAGGGAATGCTCCCAAAGTCTCAGGAACTTTTCTCAGAAACTCATCCTTTATTTACTTTAGGAGTCAGGACTTGTTTGCATATGTAAAACCAGGACCATATTGTTTGCAGATGCTAGAGGTGCTGCCAGATAATTGAATGTAAAAAAAGTTGCGGCTTTTAAGTTTTTTTTTTTTTTTTTTTTACAAACCTGGACACAAAGGAAAATTTTCTTGGAATGCAAAAAGAAAAAAAAAAGAAGCAGGGAAATAGAGATTGTGGGATTGGGTTTCTAATTCAAACATTTCACTTTGTGTTCCGGGTAGCGGCATTTTAAACCCACAGAAAGTTCGGGGCCTTGGAGAGAGGGTGGAGGGTGGAGGGTAGCCGATAAAACTGCAGATTCACCGTATAATCCAGAGAAACACAGGCATAAAAGGAGTTAGGAGAAGTGACCAAACAAAAACTCAATCCCAGTATTTGATGACCCCACCTACTAACCTTAACAGTAAAGCCCCCCCCACAATAGTTTCCTGTTTAGTATTTTTATTTTACGATAAGAGCAGTTCAGAAGTCATTGTGTTTCCTATCAGTATTTGATAAAGCCTCCCTCCCTTTCAAGAGAGCGGCCCAGATGTGATCTCGGGTTGTTAAAAGCGAACTGGCTTTTAGCTTTAAATGCTTTTGTTTAAAGAAAGGAAATTAGTATGGCTTCTAGCCTGTCTAGCAATGATAAAAACAGATGAGAGCAGACTCACACAAATTGACTGGCTTCAACGAGAAGGCTGGATTCTTTTTCCATGTAAATTTTGAAATCTGTAATAGTATCTGCAAACACGATGCGGTGCAAGGGTGGGGGGCGTGAGTTCTGAGGTCCCGCTCACGCCTGTATCCGTATCTGCTGGCAGCTTCTGCAAGGTCTGGTTCAGTGACAGTGGATGGTCTTCCGCAGCCACCAGGAGCAGGAGCCCAGGGTAACAAGGCCCGCCCAGCAGGGGAGGGGGGTGCTGGGGAGAGGGGGAGAGGTTTGTAGGGCTCCTGATCCTGAGCTGCTCCAGCCAGAGGCAGACCTGGCTTGGCTGGAGTCCCATCTCCTGTGAAAATTCCAGGCTTGGCGGGTCAGGGGCTCAAAACTAGGGGTGTCATTCTCACCAGCTCGAAAGCAGTGCTTTAGAAATAACAGTTTTGGGAGGGCGCCTGGGTGGCTCAGTCAGTTGAGCTTTCAGCTTCAGCTCAGGTCATGATCTCTGGGCTGTGAGTTCGAGCCCTGCATCGGGTTCTGTGCTGACAGTTCAGAGCCTGGAGCCTGCTTCGGATTCTGTGTCTCCCTCTCTCTCTGCCCCTCCCTTGCTCATGCTCTGTCTCCTTCTCTCTCAATAAATAAATAAACATTAAAAAAAAAAAAAGAAATAACAGTTTTGGGGTGCCCAGCTGGCTCAGTTGGTAGAGCACAGGACTCTTGATCTTGGGGTCGTGAGCGAGCCCCACGTTGAGCACAGAGATTACTTTAAAAAGTAAAAAAAAAAAAAAAAAAAATAGAACAGTTTTGGGGCACCTGGGTGGCTCAGTCCGTTGAGCATCTGACTTTGGCTTAAGTCCTGATCTTGCAGTTTGTGGGTTCAAGCCCCACATCGGACTTCCTGCTATCAGCCAGTCAGTGGAGAGCTCACTTCACATCCTCTGTTCCCTTCTCTCTGCCCCTCCCCCACTTGCGCTGTCCCAAAAGTAAATAAATATTAAAAAAAAAAATAACAGTCATATTTTATTGCTGTACCATTTTCAAGGGATTTTAAATTTTTATTTACTTATTTATTTTTATTGAGAAAGATCACATTTTTATGTTTGAACCTTTGGCGATGGTATCGCATTTTGTCCCTCAACCCATTTAGGATTTGCTTTGTTTTACCTTTAGGGAGATTTTTGTTTGCTTCCTAGAGAAATGTTAATACTTTATTCTTGTTGGGACTCAAGTCTTGGCTGGTTTGGGGATTATGGGCCAGTCATTTCACCCTCCTAAACCTAGATTCGCGCTTTGGGACTAATTTCTTCTTCTTTTTTTTTCCCCCAAGCTTGTCCCCTCTGTGCAAGGCAGGGACAATAATCTGGGCCTCCCAGTTTACGATTACACCATCATACGGGAGCTGTGATGTTTTACCCTATTTCTGGGCTAATTCTTTCCCCTTCACCCATATCTAGCACAGGGCTGGGCATGTGTAGATATTCTTGTTAGACTGTACTGAGCCAAATTTTCGAGGCCAAGGATCCCTGCTGGTAAGAAGAAAGGAAGATGTCATCTGGGTGGATTAGGCCTGGGCCTGGGGTCTGAGGCCAGTGGGCTGGGGGGTGGGGGTGGGGGTGTAGGGAGGGAGCCTGGGGCTTCCTGGGTTCTGACCAGATCTGAGGACGGAGGGCCACAAGGGCCAGTTTTGGTCAGCCCTGCCCAGCCTCCCCCTCCTCCGCCTTCCCATCTTCAGGCGGACTGCACGGTCACTTTGGCTTTTCCGGATGTGTATTTGGAAATGTTGTAACAAAGCAGAAACCTGCCACCTTCCTTTCAGGGGCTCCCAAGTAATTGCTGCATGTTTATTTTTGTTCCTCCTCTCCTACCCAAACTGCCTGTAGCATTTAACGACCTTGTAATAAATGTTCTCGGAAATGCCACCGCTGATGTAGATCTTTCCAATAAATCGGTTTTTGCTGATTTTTCCACTTTTACCCCTCTCCGCTCTCAAACTCATGCTCATTTTTTTTTTTTCCTGTCTCTTTTCTTCCCGATTCAGAAGTTGGAGGGACTGGTCAAGCACCGGACAGTTCGCGAAGCACCGACTGAGTGTGTCTGCCCCCCAGGTAAGTGGATGTTTGATTCTTGCGAGCCCTTGACTTCCCGGAGGCCTGGCGTCCTGTCTCCTGTCTGCTCAGAACTGCTGAGGACATGGTCAAGAGGTTGGCATTGGGTTTCAGTCTGTCTGTTATACCTCGTGGACCATCCAGGGTCTTTTTCTTCCTATGTCTTCGTCTTCCCTGACCAGTTTACTAGTCAAAGATTCTAGGAGGGTTAACTGCCCTGGTTTCATGAAGATGGTGGTCTTGGGGTAGGAACTAAGGAACTGTTAGAAATGACTTATGAGGAAAAAAAAACCAAAAAACAAAAAACCCCAAAACAATCAAACAAAAAGAAATGACTTATGATGAAAAAAAACCCCATAAACAACAACAACAAAACCAAAACAAAAAGAAACGACTTATGATGAAGGCTTAGGTACTAGGAAAGTAAAAGCCATCCCATTTCCAAGACAGAGAAACAGGTGCGGACCATCCACACGGTATTAACAGTATGACCCCAGCTCTGTTCAGACACGAGGGGGTAAATAAGTAATCTGGTGACTATAGGTTTTTTGGTTTTCATTTCTTTTGGTGGAGGTAGAAGAGGGACGATGGGAACGTGGTCTGAATGATTCAAATAATCATGTCTCTCTTGGGTTTTGGTGGTGCAACCAGGATGGCTGTGAGTAAGACCAGGATTTGTGGATTCCCAGTCCATGTGGCTGAATTCTGATACCTATCAGGTCTTCTGGTTGTCCTCATGGGAGCCGTGCACAGACCATCACTGAGAATTTAAGTGTGCGGTGTTGGCCCCGGTATTTTCAGGGTAAGAATTCTCCTCTGCAGAACAGTGTGTAATAGCAGTGAACGAGTTGAAAATCGCAGTGCTTCTTAGATTTCCCACTGTGCCGGACAAGGTGGAGAACACGGGAGCCGAGCCCGGGGGCCCCTGTCCGTGCTGTCATTCCTTCCATTAGCCAAGCTGTCTGGCATTTCCCAATCCACTTCAGCTGGCCTGGACACAAAGCGCATTGAAAGTTAACATCTCCATATTGGGAGGTGCCCTGGGGTTTCTCTAAACGTGGATCTCACGGTGTGAAGAACTCCGTCTCCGAGGGGCCCATGAGAGAGGATCTTAGGGGCGAGCTTGAGTTAGTCTTTACTAGTACCTCTAGCAGTTTAATAGCAAAAGGGACATGACGAGTAACGACATCATTAGCAGATCAGCAAGTCAGATGTTTGATTCAATGGGGGAAAAGATTCAGACCCACGAATGAGTTTTAGGATGATCTGAATTTCCCCCCCCCCTTCCTGAGTGTTGTATGGATGTCAGTTCACGTGAGATATATGGATAAGTGTTTATTAATCTGGGAGTCACGAGGCACCTGGGTGTCTCCGTCGGTTAAGTGGCCGACTTCGGCTCAGGTCATGATCTCAAGGCTCGTGAGTTTGAGCCCTGCGTGGGGCTCTATGCTGACGGCTCGGAGCCTGGAGCCTGCTTCTGATTCTGTGTCTCCCTCTCTTTCTCTGCCCTTCCCCCCCCCCAAATAAATGAACATTAAAACAATAAATAAACTGGGAGTCACAAAGCATTTGTGAGATATAAAATTAGTTCCGTGGGTTGCAGCCAGCGTTTTGAAGTGTTGAACTAGCCATGGAGTGGAATAAAAACCTATTGGAGTGAAGTTTTTGTTTGAGCTATTTCTATTTGTAGCGTGTGACCTGGATGGCGATTGAAATGGGTTTCCTGCTCTGCATGGCTGGCCGGTCGTTTGAAAGTCCCAAATGTGGCTAGACAGGTAGAGGAGGCAGTGAGGGGGCTTGGAGCTCCTGAATAAATCTGAACCGGGTTCAAATCTTGGTCTGTCACTTGTTAACAATCAAGGTCTTTATCAAAAAATGGTAACAGTACTGGAGTGTGTTCGTAGGTATTTTTGAGATCATAGAGAAAGTATAGGTCAAAGCCCGTGACCAGGAGGGATCCTGTGACCTGCCTCCCTTTGGGGGGTCCTGAATCACCAAGAGACGTTCCAAGAGGGTCCCAGGGAAGACCTTGGGGACTGCAAGTCTGGTCAGAAACCCCTAGCCCTGCCGAGAGGAGGGCAGTGACCTCCCCTGATCTAGGGGGCCCTACTTGCAGTCAGCTCTGTGATGCTGTTGTCAGAGGGACTCGGGGCCGCCATCAAGCTGTCCTGGGAGGTGTGCTCAGCACGGTCAGTGTAGCCAGCATGGCCAGGCCCTGATGCATGAGCAGGGGAGGGACAGAGAGAAGGAATCCCAAGCAGGCTTCACACTGTCAGCGCAGAGCCCGACGTGGGGCTCGAACTCACGAACCCTGAGATCATGACCTGAGTCTAAATCAAGTGTCAGATGCTTAACTGACTGAGCCACCCAGGCGCCCTCACTGGAGCCTTTTGGACTGGAGACCTTCATCTATGGAAACCCCCATCGGCTGGCACATTGTCCCTGTCACAAAAAGGACAGAGGTCTTTTTCTCTAGCACTGGAAGCCTTCAGTGATTCCTTTCTCCGGGGCTCTGGTCTGCCCCGCAGACTTTCAGAGTCTGGACACGCAAACCACGCTCTGTAGCTTTCGCCCCCCGTCTGATTTAAGACTCACAGATGCCCCCCTGCCCGCCTCGGTCCCATCTCGTGGCCTGGGGACTGTGTGATCTTTTGTCAACTCCTGGGAGATCTGATCAAACAGATAAGTGAGGCCAGAGGAGGGGGCCACTCTTCCGTGTGTTGTCCATTGTGAAGTGGGCGCCATGGAGCTGAGAAAGGGGCAGGCCTCTTGCCCGACCCAGTGGTGAGAAGACTGGCAGGGCTGTGCCCTGTGACCTCAGACGGAGGGCCCTGAGCCTTGCCCTTCTCGACTATAAAATGAGGTCATCCAGGATTCAGGGTGGGCCCTAAATCCAGTGACAAGTGTCCTTATGAGACAGAAGTGAGGGATTTGAGACACAAAGAGCCACACAGAGGAGCCCTCCGGAGGACAGAGGGGTATGTCTACAAGCCCCCAGCCACCAGGAGCTGGAGGAAAGCGGTGCGGAGGGGATTCTCGAAGGAACCAGCCTTGGTGGCACCTTCAGTTTGCACTTCTGGCCTCCAGAACTCTGGGAGAATTTCTGTCATTTTAAGCCACCTAGTTTGTGGTGACTTGGGGCAGCCCTAGCAAAGGAAAGTGGACAGGACGGTGAATCACCCTGAGGACCTTAAGGTTGCTGCGAGGGTCGAAATTTCTCGGTGAGGGTGGGATGGGGGACTGCTACCTGGGAGTCCTCCCCTCCCCCACGCTGCTCGTTCTCATTCACCTGCTCAGAGAGATGCTTCTAGGCTCCTTCAGCAGACATCTCCAGGCTTCAGACGCAGGCAACTTACCCAACACTCTTTTTGCTATGTTACCCATGTACTTAACGTTTAAAAGTGGTTATTTGTTTTTTTTTTTAAGTATTTATTTATATATTTTGAGAGACAGAGACAGTGCGAGTCGGGGAGGAGGGAGAGAGAGAGAGAATCCCAGGCAGGCCTCTGCGCTGTCAGCACAGAGCCTGATGCAGGACTCAAACTCATGAACCATGAAATTGTGACCTGAGCCGAAACCAAGAGTCAGACGCTTAACCTCCTGAACTGCCAGGTGCCCCTAAAGTGGTTATTATTTAAAAAAATTTTTTTTAAATGTTTATTTATTTTTGAGAGACAGAGAGAGAGAGCGTGAGCAGGGGAGGGGCAGAGAGAGAGGGAGACACAGAATTCGAAGCAGGCTCCAGGCTCTGAGTTGTCATCACAGAGCCCGACGCAGGGCTCGAACCCACGAACCGTGAGATCGTGACCTGAGCCAAAGTCGGCTGCTTAACCGACTGAGCCACCCAGGCGCCCCTAAAGTGGTTATTTTTGAGAAGCAAATGACGTATGCTGTGATGAAAAGTTCAAGTACTACTAAAGATTACACGTGAGGAATAAGTCTTCCCCATTCTCCCCCGTTCTTCTGCTCGCCTTCCTAGAGGCTTTGCCAGCGTGCCCCTAACATTCTAGAGCAGTGCTGCCCTGCATCTGTGATGTGGAAACGATCTGTTGTCTAGGCTAATACGGCAGCCACTACTGGCTCTCCAGCCCTTGGCATTGTGGCTAGTTCAACAGAGGAGGTGAATTTTAAAATCGTTACTCCGTTTAAATCGCCACATGTGGCCAGTGGCTATGGGACAGCCTGGTTTTTGAGGTAGCGTTATGTCCAGTTCAGTGAGGAGCTCCTCTCCTGTTTTTCTTTCCACAAAGGGTATCATAGGCTGGTGTCCCTGAATGGCTTTCTTTGATCACAGCTTCTCTGAGATGGTGAGTCAGTCTGCATATCAGAGAGCACGTACTGTATCCTTTTGGTTAAATGATGGCATCCTTATGTCCTGTGAAGAGCCTGGCCAGTCCCCACCAAGGATGTTTGGGTGGTTTCCTGTCCTGTGTCCTTTTTTTTTTTTTTAAAGTTTTATTTATTTATTTAGAGAGGTGGAAGAGAGAGTGAGCACGAGCGGGGGAGGGGCAGAGGCAGAGAGGGAGAGAGAGAATCCCAAGTAGGGTCTCCCACTGTCAGCGCAGAGCCCGACACAGGGCTCAAACTCATGAACCTCGAGATCATGACCTGAGCTGAAATCAGGAGTCAGATGCTTCACTGACTGAGCCGCCCAGGTGCCCCTTCTGTCTTGTGTCCTTACAGCCCAGACTGCAGGAAAGCATTGGAGGGGAGGAGGACTGCCTTCTCACTCTGTTCTCTGCCCTCCCCATGCCTTGGACCAAAGCCAGCCCTGAGCCAGGCACCGCTATAGCACCTGGGGGCGTCAGGCCGGAAGGACGGGAGCCCACAGTCTGTTGGCGGAGAGCAGCAGTTCTAGAATATTGCAAGAAGGGCCCCGGCAGGGCTATTCCCAAGCCTGTCCTGTGGCAGAGGAAGGCACAACCCAGTCCCCACTGCTCTAAGAACAGTCATGACCCGGGAGCACCCTGAGGGATGGGTCAGGCCTGGCACCCAACACCTTGGAGCCCGAGAGCCCTGGATTTGAATCTTGATGCTGCCCCCTGATCCGCCGCTGTGTGGTCCCATCCTGCACATCCTGGGATGGGCTACTCTCGTCCAAAAGGTCTTTGCATTAACTGTTTTAGTCAAGCATCAGAATGCCAATGTTCTAACCATCCTACGTTACTAGAGAAAAGGAGACTTCCTAGCTCATAAAACTGGGAATGGAACGGTCAGAGGTCGGGCTGTATTCAGGTGGATGTGAATAAATGCCGTGGAACTGTGTAACTTTGAACCGTTCAGTCATTTTGGATTTATATACATTTTACCAAAATTTTAAAAGAAGCCCCAGAACTGACCCCAATTTGCCCGCCTTGGGGCAGATGCCTGTGTCTGAATTAATTGCCGTGCCTGGAAGATGATTGGCTGGCTCTGGGTCATGTGACCGTTTTGGACCTGGGGGAGGCCATTGTGAGGGTGGGTTGACTTTGCCAGGACCATGTGGTCTGAGAACGGGGACGAGTAGTTACCACAAGGAATATTAGGGTGCCGTTCCCAGAAGAAGACACAATGGATTTCACTGGGTGGACGTAAATAAGAGATTACCGCTGCAGGGGCACCTGGCCAGCCCTGTCCAGGTGGCCCTCAGCCGGGGGACTGTAGACAGAGTCTGGGTGTGACCAGAGGTTTGCCTCCACTCCAGGCACACAAGGGCAGTCTTCTCCCTCTGTTGAACTTGTCCAGTAGTCAGCAGGGCCCAGTGATAAAGCGCTCAGTCAGACTCTGGACCCAGACTGCCTGGTTCAAGTTCTGTCACTTACCAGCTCGATGACCTCAGACCAGTAACTTATCCAACCGATGCCCAGGTTTTCATCTGTGAAATGCAGTTTGCAACCGTAGCTACGTCAGGGGATTATTGCAAGGATTGAATGAGTTAATGCATGTGAGTTGTTTAGAACAGGGCCTGGTACTCGCCTCCGGAGAGTGAGTGAGTTGCTGTTACCATGAACTCAGATCCATTGTCCCCAGGCCCGTCCAGACCCACCGTGCAGCCTGTTGCCTTCTTGAGTTTTGCTGGTGTCAGGCAGGGCTGCCAGAGAGATGGCGAGAGGAGATTTGAAGCTGGCGGTCGGCTGGGAATATTCTGGAGGGAAAGAACAAAGGCTTGGCAGACTGCATTGGCGTGTTCTTCTGGGACGTGGGTGAGAAAATGCTGGCGACAGAGCACAGGAGTGAGAGAACCGGAAAGAAAAAGGAAGCGTGTAGCCCGTGAGTTCTTGTCAACCGTTAATGGCATCCAGAGAGAGGAGCGCAAAGCCTAGGGTACACTTCGCACTGGTCTCTAACCCGGCTCCACCTGCCCTGGAAGTTTGTTAGGAGCTTTGCAGAGAAGTGGGAGTACTTTTCATTTCTTCTTCGTGCCCCACTGCATCCTCAGATCACACACCAGCGATGTCGCGTGTGGCTTGCAAATGATGTGCGCCGACAAACAGATGAATCAGAGTGAGACGTTCACCGCTCTGTGACGGAGTCTGGAAGTTTGAGCAGGAGAGTGAAACCCTAACAGGGGAGCGTGATGTAGAGCCTCATACGAGTCGCTGATAGTTCATGCAGAAGTTACAGAGCAGAACAGAAGTGCTCCAGGTTCCTTGTGTTTGGCCCGTTTGTTGGTGTAAGAAAGAGCTTAGTGAAAGCTTAGCTTTCTTAGTGAAAGAAAGGGGTACACCCTTTCTTTTTATTTCAGTGTTTATTTATTTTGAGAGAGCGGGAGAGCGAGAGAAAGAGCATGAACAGGGGAGGGGCAGAGAGAGAAGGAGAGAATCCCAAGCAGGCTCTGCCCTGCCAGCACAGAGCCCGATGCGGGGCTCGACCCCACAAACCGTGAGATCGTGACCTGAGCTGAGATCAGGAGTCAGATGCTCAACGCACTGAGCCACCCAGGTGCCTCTTGGGTATATGCCCTTTCTTCATACCCTGAAGCAAGAAATTGTGATTCCCCTTTTGATTATTTATTCAGAGAATTTAAAAAATAATGGCTTGCAGGGGCGCCTGGGTGGCTCAGTCGGTTAAGCGTCGGACTTCGGCTCAGGTCATGATCTCACGGTTCGTGGGTTCGAGCCCCTCATCGGGCTCTGTGCTGACAGCTCGGAGCCTGGAGCTGCTTCGGATTCTGTGTCTCCCTCTCTCTCTGCCCCTCCCCTGCTCGCGCTGTCTCTCAAAAATAAATCAAATTAAATTTAAAAAAATAATGGCTTATTTATTTATGTATTTATTTTTACATGTTAAATCCTACTTGACTGGAATTTATAGTATAAAAAGGTTGCTTGATGGCAGTTATCGCATGATGTGAGGCTGCACAGAGTTGAAGGAGACCATTTGGGTGTCTGATCTTGCTTATTTGTTGGCTAGAATACTCTGGAGTATGGTGTCTGGTGCCCAGTTCAGCATACATTGATACTTGCTCCTCCTTTCATTCATTTCTCCTTATCCCTGTTTTGTGCTTCTCCTGTGGGCGACATTGACAGAGACTGTGACAGGAATTGCAGAGCCTGTCACTTATGGGGCAGATACAAGCACCTTACTCTCCGACGAATAGAAAGAGCCCGAACAGAAAAGTCTCACAGCGGGGCGCCCAGCTGCCTCAGTCGGTGGAGTGTTTGACTCTGGGTTTCAGCTTAGGTCGTGATCTCACGGTTCGTGGGATCGAGCCCCATGTCGGCCTCTGCAGTGACAATGGGATTCTCTCTCTGCCTCTCTCTCTTTGCCCTTCCCCTGCTCACTCTCTCTCGTTCTCTTAAAATAAATAAATATACTTTAAAAAGAAAAGTCTTACAGATGTAAAAAGAAGGGAGAGATCGCCTCAGATCAGGAGGACCGGGGCAGGGGGAAGATGGTAGCCAGGCAGGATTTCAAAGACTGTTTGGCATCTCAGCGAGCTGGGACAGGGGACACATTTCCTGATCACACCATCCTGAGCAGAGGCAACTGGGAGCCCCTGGAGGAGCGGGGAACCCTGGTTGGCCGGGAGGTGGCAGCGGGAGGTCGGGGCACGTCTTGGGTGTGGAGGGATGTGAGTGTTGCTCCTCGGGGACAACACCGTTGAGGGAATCTGGGTTGGAGTTCAGCGTTAAGAGGACTCTAGAAACAGCCGGAGGCAGATTCGGTTCTAGCAGAGAAGCCCCCAGAGAGGGTGCTCAGGGTAGGTGGGTGGGGATGGTCTTTGTCTTGTCCCCTGCTGTGTCCCCTAAGCCGAGAATGGTGCTGGGCACGTGGCAGAGGGATGGTGAGTGGCTGGTGGGTGACTTCTGTGGAGGAGAGGTCACAAGGACTTGAACGGGGGCCATGAGAACTGATAGCGGGGAGCAGCAGCAGGAGGCAGGGGCCGCGTGGTGGACAGGAGTCACAAACAGGATGGATGGGCACTGGCGGGGACAGAGGTGCCTGAAGCCGCAAGCCTGGGGGAGCCTGATGCCCTGAGCAGAAACAGGAAATCCCCACAGACGGATTTGGAAGGGAAGATGGTAAGCATGGCTTTGGACGGTGAGTGGCTTCAGGAACCGATTAGTAGCCTCACTGATGACTGGGGGGTGATAATTAGGGGCCTTCTCATAAGCCATCATCTAGCTGCTCTGAATCTATTAATCAGGAAATATACCATGTCCTGTAAATAAAGGCCTTGAGGTTTAACTGTGTGCTGACCATTGGAATTTGGAGATTTTCCTGTGACCACCAGAGGGAGCCCACTATATTCATTACATTCTATAGAAATTTAACAGGCATTGAAAACCAATGGATAATTAATACTAAAAACAAGCAAACAAAGAAAGAAACAAACAAACAAAAAAAAACGGACCGCAAAGCACACAGAAGTTCAAACCAGGGGCAGTGACACACAGAGCTAAGCACCCACGCTGGTGTTTTTTTTCCTTCTCAAATGGATGATGCTTCAGAATTTTCCAGAAGATTCCAGAATCAGGTGGTTTGCTGGAGGCTGTGATGATTATGTGAAGGGTGAAATGGCCACGGGCGAGCACATGCCTGGAACAGTTGCCCCAACCACCCAACGTGTACTGAGCGCCATCTGGTTTATTCGTAGCAAAGAATCCTGAGGCTGTAGGACTAAAACTGTCTTGACCTCAGCTTGGCCAACTCCATGCCAGCTATTGGGTGACAGGTGCAACTTGTCACTGCGTGAGGTGTCATGTAACACTGTGTGGTAGGATTATTAAATGTCCCATGTATCAGGAGCCACTCACGTGGTGGCACTGCCTTTTCCCCGGGTACGTTCAATGGCGTCATCATCTCTGGCTTCTTACCGTACTTCTTATGCTAAAGTATATTCCAAATGGACTGAAGACCTAAATATGAAAAATGAAACCATAAAGCAGTCAGAAAGCATGAAACAGGGAAAATTTTGCCCCCAGGAAACATTTGGCAGTGTTTGGGGACATTTTTTGTTTGTCGCGATGTGGGGCGTGGCTGGGGTGCTACTGGGATCTAGTGGCTACCCACTAGGCCAGCAATACCACTAAACGTCTTGCAAGGCACAGGATGGCCTCCGACACAAAAAGCGATCCCGTCCCCAAATGTTGGTGGTGCCCAGGCTGAAAAACCCTGCCATTGTTTACAATGTTTTCTTCAACATTTTAAACTTAGAGCTTATATTTTCTGTATAGAAAAATATCACCCTGACAGAGTTAAATGATAAATAAAAAACTGAAAACAATTCAACACACACAACAAACGTATGGTTGATATTCACAAAGTATAAAGTTCTTGCAAGAGAATAAGGAAAAGTCAAATATTGTGGTGGAAGGATGGGCACAGAATAGGAATAGGGAGTCCCCAGTGAAAAATACAAACAGTGACACTTTCCTTCAGTGGATACTCACAGTGCACCCACTCTACGCCAGGGACTGCTCTGGGCACTTGCAAAGATCATCCGTCATGAATAATTGTGGAAATTCCTAGTAAAAGGAGATATTGTTTTCAGTGATCAGATTGATAATGTTTAAATTATTTCAGTCTTTCTGGAGGGCAGTTGTTGCAGATGAAGTCCAAGGGCAGTCTGCTGGAGAAATTTCTCTTGTTTGGGAATTTTGTCTTCCTGTTCTATTTAGGCGTTCAGCTGATTGGGTGAGGCCCATCCACATTATGGAGGGCAATCTGCTTTACTCCAAGTCCACCTAATTGGGATGTTAATCTCATCCCCCGCCAAAATCCTCATAGAAACATCCAAAATAATGTTGGACCACGTATCTGGGCACCATGCTTCAGCCAAGTTGACCCATGAAATTAGCCATCACATCTGTCTGTGTCTTGGCATTTCTCCATCTGATCCCTGCTCCCTTCTCTGGACCCATCTCTCAAATCACATCACCTTCCTGTGCCCTAAGGAATGACTTAGTTTTTCAGTCCGAACCCGTGTGTCATTCCTCTGCCCGAAGTGTCTCTCTCCTCCTGGCATTTTTCCTTGAAGGATCCATATTCTTTCTTCACGAGCTGCTGGCTGTATGGCCGGCTGGTAACAGGCTCTCCCCGAGTGTTGGATGGGGTGGCGGGAACAAAGGACAAACTCAGCCCTTAGTAAGGGCACACGTGGAATTCAGCTCTTTCTATTAATATGTTTGGGTGATTTGTGGAGTGCCAGGTGTGTTAGAGGGCAGTTAGAGGGAAGGGGTAATAAAATCTAGAAAGAAAGTTCCCGTAGCTGACATTGTCCTTCTTCAAACAGGATGGCCTGCATACAGGGGCAGTTTCTCGACTCGCGTGGGAGAGCCTCTTGGAGGCCTCCTTTTTTTTTTTTAAGTTTATTTATTTATTTTTAAGAGTGGGGAAGGGGCAGAGATAAAGGAGAGAGAGAGAGAGGTAATCCCAAGCCCCCCATTGCGGGGCTTGAACTCAGGAACTGTGAGATCATGACCTGAGCCAAAACCAAGCATCTGATGCTTAACCAACTTGAGCCACCGAGGCGCCCCTCCTTTTTGTTTTTAAACTTGATACTCTCTTTCCATTCTTCTCCAGTGTTTTCTCCACTTGGCCTTTTCTCCTTCCTCGCTTCGGCTTCACGCTGGCCAGGGCTTGGCTAGGCTGAGCTCTGAGCTGCCTCTGGTGTCTGATGATTGGAAGCACTTGCATTTGGTTTGGCGCTGGCCAGGGTCCCTTCCCTGTGAATCAGATCCGCTCCTGCCGGCTGGCCTTGGGACACTTGCCGCTCTGTGTCGGAAATCTATTCCCTATAAGGAAACGCTTCAGAAATACCCTTCCTGAAAAGCCTTCCCATCCTCTGCAGCTAACATTTCCTGTACTTTCTGTTCTAGGAATCTGCCTCCCTGCATCCTGTTGCCTAAATGGAGCAGAGTTTTGGGAGTTGTATAGACCTGGGTACCTCCAGACACCTCCCCAGATTGGAGAGCCTCACCTCTTTGCAGGATCGTCCCCCTCATCTCTTGTCTGCCCTTGGTCCACCTAGCCTCTCACCCTGCTTGTCCTCCTGGGGCCTCACGCAGGCTCCCCGTGCCACCCCAGAGCTGGGATCCCTGCAGCCTTGCCGAGGTGGTGCCGGCACGCTCCCTGCGTGCCCTCACCCTTGGCACAGGTGGCCTCAGCTTGCCTTCTGTCCTCCCCGGGGCTGATCAAAGTCGGGGCTGTGGACAGAAATAGCTGCCCTTGCCAAATTGTACAAACAGGATCGGCTGTGGCAGAAACACACAGAAGCGTCTCCTCCCCCCATTCCTCTGTTAGTGTGTTAGTGTGGCTCGCTCCATCCCACGGTTCCGCACGCACCCTCTTGCTTCATCATCTCTAAGTGTTTAGTAGCATCATGTCATGAGAGCTGGGCCCTGGGTGAACCCCCAGACCCGGGAAAGAGGCCAAGTAGCCTGCCCATTGTTCCAGGGGGCGGGGGAAGGAAGATGTCTCGGTGGATGGTGAGCGAGTTTGCGTTCATGGTCACTGGTGGCAGAACCGAGCGGGGCAGAGTTGAGCCTAAGGGGAAGTGTTGGAAGGAAAACCGGAGCTCACAGAAGCGATGCGCCTACTGGGGAGGAGACTTGTGGAGAACAGGATGCAGGAAGGTTCTGGGAACCTGGGCAGCAGGTCCCCGGGGTCTCAGATGCTTCCCAGCCAGCTGTTTTTTAGGTGTGTCACTCTGCTTGAGGTTCAGGGTCTCAGGCCTGGACTCTGTGCCCATCCCTCCACCTGGGACTTCCAGGCAGGGTGGAGAGGCAGGGAGGCACCTCTCCTGTGGGTGCCAGGGTGCCTATTGGTGTCCAGGAGAGGAGGCTGGATTTGGATGCCGGTGGATCCAGCCATGAGTGCCAGATGTCACCACCACCCACAGGCTCTGTGAGTTATTTGATTCTTTAAACTGTCCATCTCCTCGGGGCGCCTGGGCAGCTCCATCAGTTAAGTGCCCGACTCTTGATTTCAGCTCAGGTCATGATATCACGGTTCATGAGGTTTTTTTTTTTTTTTTAATGTTTATTTATTTTTGAGAGTGAGAGAGAGAGAGAGAGAGAGACAGAATACAAGCAGGGGAGGGGCAGAGAGAGAGGGAGACACAGAATCTGAAGCAGCTTCAGGCTTTGAGCTATCAGCACAGAGCCCAACGCAGGGCTCGAACCCACGAACTGTGAAATCATGACCTGAGCTGAAGTCGGACACTTAACTGACTGAGCCACCCAGGTGCCCTTCATGGTTCATGAGTTTGAGCCCCATGTGGGACCCTGTGCTGACACCTTGGAGCCTGCTTGGAATATTCTTTCTCTCTCTCTCTCTCTCTCCATCCTCTGCTTGCTTTCTCTCCTTTTTCTCTCTCTCTCTCAAACAAACTTAAAAAAAATTAAACTGCCCTTGTCCTCGTGTGTAAAATGGGATAACCTTTACGTACTTCATGGGTTGTGTTGAGGAAACACTGAGATGAACGCATGTGGAAATGCTTGGCATACATTAGGCATCTAATAATGTCTGTTCATTTGTCCCTAAGGAAACTGATCTGTGGTCCCCTCATGAGGTGGGAGACGGCCAGACGCGGATCATTATTGTGAGTGGCATGTTACTAAGAGAGCGAAGACCCCATGATCGTGGGGACACTTCGCTTATGTGGTCTCCCCTGCTTAGACTCTTGGTTCATGTGCTGCCAGATCCCCGAATAAAGCTGCTGCTCCAGGATGCAGAAGGAGCAACTCCTGGCCCCTTGGGGAGCCCTTGAACTTGATGACCAGCAGGCAGCAGTATAAAGCTCTTTTCTTTTGGGTGGCCCTGGAGTCTCCCCCATGACGCAGGAAAGCCTCTCTTCCTTCCCTGACTCCACTGTTCTTTTTTATGTTTGTAGCCCTGCCTGTAGAAATGGGACAGAATGCCGGCCGCGCTGCCTTGCCCGCGAGGTCAGGACTTTGATGACACTTGGCTTGAAGTGGCCTGTTGCCTGGTCTGTTTCTTTAGAAGTAGCCCCGTGCGGCCCACTCACAGGCTAGCACAGAAAGAAGTTCAAAGCGCTCTGGGCTGAGGTTCCATGGGGGGGAGGCGGGGATCATGAGGAAGAAGAAAAGTCTTGCAAACAAAGGCTGGTGCGTGGCCAATGTGGAGGAGGGGCCAGACCTTGTTCCTCATTAGAAGGGCACACACCTGCCTCCCCTGTGGCGCTTTCTACCAAATGCACCTTTTAAAGTATGGGGCGCCTGGGTGGCTCAGTTGGTCAAGTGTGCGACTTTCGCTCAGGTCATGATCTCGTGGTTTGTGGGTTCTGTGCTGACAGCTCGGAGCCTGGAGCCTGCTGTGAATTCCGTGTCTCCCGCTCTCTTTGCCCCTCCCCCATTCGTGCTCTGTTTCTCTCAAGAATAAATAAACGTTAAATTTTTTAAAAATGTGGGTGTCTCACTTGGGCTCAGGTCATGATCTCGCAGTTCATGAGTTCGAGCCCCGCATCGGGCTTGCTGCTGTCAGCACAGAGCCTGCTTCAGATCCTCTGTTCCCTTTTCTCTCTGTACATGCTCCGCTCATACTCTCTCTCTAAAAAAGAGAAAGAAAGAAAAGAAAGTGTATGGACAAGACCACATGTGCCCCTGGGTGAGTGGGAGCAGCAGGTGACTTGGAGGCATGGGGGATGTACCAGAGCTGGACCACCCACAGAAGGACTGGACAGTGACTTTCCCCTTGCGCATCACTTCCCATCCGCGGCACTGCCTGTCACCCAGGCTGGGATGAAGGGGGACTCTCTTGGCCCAAGTGCTTGCAGAAAGGGCAGCTCTGTACAGGAACGGCACGCTTATTGGCTATGACTGTGGACCTCAAAGCACCCAGAAGGGGTCTGGCCACTGGCCTTAGCATTTTCTCTGTGTATATGTGTATGTATGGGGGGAGGGGAGAGCACAGACAGGACAGAGGGCTGCCTCTGAGGAAGGCTAGGAGCAGCTGCCCAGCAGTGACTGTCCCCCCCCCCATTCCGTACCCCCAACAGGACTTGAGCTTAATTTCTAGGAGGACAAGGTAGTGCCTTCCATCCACCCTCCCATGTCCGTTTGCTCCCCGAAGGAGAGCAAACATCCTCTCCTCTCGCCTGCTCCCCTCTTGGGATCCAGGAGTTCCATCAGGAGGGGTCTGTGAGGGTCACGTTCTGCCTACATGGGCACTGGCCCCTTCATGACTTGCGGGGGGCAGAGCGTGTAGAAAATTGGGGAAGATGTATGTGGTGGAGGGGTAGGTTGCATGTGGGGGTTAGGGGAGCATAAACTCAGGGAGAGCTTACACATGTATGAATGCAAGGGGTTTGCTTTGGTGGAGGAGGTAGAGGTGAAGGAGGCATGAGAGATGGGGAGTGACTGGTGAGGTCAGGGGTATCTGCATTGTCCCGTGCTGACTCAGTTGTCTCCAGGGCACCTCTTGACGATGGAGAAGCTCATTTTCTACCTAGAGCAGACCATTTGCTTCATCCTGAAGGTCCCTGCCTCCCTGCACGGCCCCCCTTTCCAGCATGACCTGAGCGGAAATCAAGAGTCAGATGCTTAGCCGACTGAGCCACCCAGGTTCCCCATTTTATTTTATTTTATTTTATTTTATTTTAGTTGTTTTGTTCTGTTTGTTTTTTCCCTCCCTCCTTTTATTTTTTAAAAATTATTATTATAAAAGCAAGCTGTGCTGCTTAAAATTACCCCACTGCCCCCCTCCTCAAAAATAACATAGCACTGAAGTTCAAAGAAAAGTCTCCCTTGTTTGCCCACCACCCTCTCCAATACCGTTCCCTAGATATAAATATTTTACAAATATACACATTTAAGTTCTTGCAGAAATAAAATAATATGTGGTATTATGAAGTTTTTTTTTCTTGTCTTCGCAATTTAAAGGTACAAATCTCAGTCCATCCAACCTACGTGCACTCCAGGGGCCCATGGCCAAGCGTACATGGAGACCTGTTCAAATAAACAATAAACCGTGACTCCAGGCAGGGAGCTGGGGTAGCCTCCCTGCTTTCCCTCCACCCTCCTGGACCTTTTCCAACATGTCCTTCCACACTAGTGGTTTTGCACTCTTTCCAGTGTGTAAAAGCCTCCCAGCCCGTGTCCTGCTCCTTCTGATTCTGGGGGCACGGTGAATATGCACGTACTTGGATACTCTGTGTCTCCGCAGCCATTAGCAGCTTTGGTCACTATAATATCGACATATCGGAGGGCACCCAGCTGAGCTCAGTTGGAAGAGCATGCGACTCTTGATCTCGGGGTTGTGAGTTTGAGCCCCACATTGGATGTGGAGATTACTTACAAATAAAATTTCAAGGGGCACCTAGGTGGCTCAGTTGGTGAAGCATCTGACTCGAGCTCAGGTCATGATCTCACAGTTTGTGAATTCAAGCCCCGTATTGGGCTCGTAGCTGTGAGCACAGAGCCTGCTTCGGATCCTGTCTCCGTCTCTCCCTGCGCCTCCCCCATTTGTTCTGTCTCTCCCCCTCTCAAAATGAATAAATAAACTTAAAAAAAGTAAAATCTTAAAAAAAAAAAAAAAAACTACAGCCTACAGCATACCTGTACCTCCGATGTCTGCCTCATTATTTGTTTTAACTCTTTGTCCAAACAGAACTTCTACAGGCCAAGCACATATCCTAAATTTGCAGGTTGGTCAGTTTGCACAGACAGCACACACCTGTGTCCCAGACAGGAAACAGCACATGACCCACCCTCCAGAGACATGCCCCCCCAGTTGCCCCTGGGGTGACCAGCATCCCAGTTTCTCACATGATAGACTAGTATGGCCTGTTTTTGTACTTTACATGAACGGAATCACATGGTGTAGATTTGTTTGTGTCTTTAGTTGAGCATGACGAGATCTATCCATTTTGCTACGTGTGGTTGTGGATTCTTCATTGGTTTATTTTTATTTTTTTTAATGTTTATTAATTTTGAGAGAGAGAGCATGAGCTGGGGAGAGGGACAGAGAGAGAGGGAGAGAGAGAGAGAGAGAATCCTTCAGCAGGCTCTGTGTCATCCGCACAGAGCCTGACTTGGGGCTCGAACTCACGAACTGTGAGATCATGACCTGAGCCAAAATCGAGTCAGATGATTAAATGACTGAGCCACCCAGGTGCCCCGTTCATTTATTTACTCATTTTACTGCTGTTGGGCATTTGGACAGTTTCCAGGTTTGGGGCTCATCTGAACAGTGCTCCTATGAGTAATCTGAGTGTTTTGGTGAACATAAACGTATGCATTTCTGTCGTGTTTGTACCTTACAGTGGAATTGCTGGGCCTAAGGTATGCGGATGTTGCGATGCAGTGAATAGGCCCCCTCTGTTTTCCAGAGAAGATGACAGGCCCCTAGTGTGTATGAATTTGGGAATTCCATACACTCCACACCTTCACCAGCACTTGGCATTTTCTGTTTTTCATCTCAGCCACGCTGCTGGCTGTGAGGGTCTCTCTGCACTGCCTTTTCTGTTCTGTTGTTCTGTTTGTCTGCCTGTGTGCCAATATCACATTATTATTATTTTTAATTTATTTATTTTTGGGAGAGAGAGCACGTAAGCAGGGGAGGGGCAGAGAGAGAGGGAGAGAGAGAATCGCAAGCAGGCTCTGCATATCAGTGCAGAGCCGGACATGGGGCTCGATCTCACGAACTGCAAGATCATGAGCAGAGCCAAAGTCAAGAGCCAAGCGCTTAACAGACCAAGCCACCTTGGCACCCCCAATATCACATGATTTTTTAATTATTATTATTATTTAATATTTATGTATTTTTGAGAGGGGGGGGGACACAGAATCCAAAGCCGCCTCCAGGCTCTAAGCTGTCAGCACAGAACCCGACACGGGGCTCAAACCCAAGAACCGTGAAATCATGACCTGAGCCGAAGTCAGACGCTTAACTGATTGAGCCACCCAGGTGCCCCTCTGCTGCCATTTTCAATGACAGTATTTTGGAAAATTTGTCTTCCTGTTTGTTGCTGACAATTTTTCAGGTTGCTCTTATTTCCAGTGTCCTTGGCACCTTTGCTTGTTAACGCTTAACAGTTTAACAGTCTTTAGATTTTCCGCGTATTTTCTATCATATTGTCCATAAATAGAGTTTTTTGTTTGTTTCCTATTCTGTGCCCTTTATTTCTTTTGCTGGACTCACTGCTTTGGCTGAGATCTTCCACCGTGCCGGATAGAAGTGTTACCAACTTCTGGTGCAGGCATCCTGGTTTCATAACCAGACTCGGAGGAAACACTAAGTATGACTATTGCTTTAGGGTTTTTGCAGTTATTATTAATCCAGTTAAAGAAGTTTTCCTTCTTTTCTTAGTTTGCGGAGAGGTTTGTTTGTTTGTTTTTAAGTTTTGAGTGGGTGTTAAAACTTATCCAGTGATGTTTCTGCATTTAGGAGCTGATCAGATGATAGCTCTCCCCCCCCCCCTTTTTTTTCCTGTGAAAACAGTGGATTACATTGATTCATTTTAGAATGCTCACTGCTCTTGCATTCCTGGGAGAAAAGCCTTCTTGGACAGGCTACGTTATTTTAATAGGTTGCTAGATCCACTCTGCTGACATTGTGTTTGGGGACTTTGCATCTGTCTTCATAGAGAGATGGTCTGTAAGTTTCCTTTCTTTCTCTATCGTCAGGTTTTGGTATGAAGACCAGGCGTTATAAGACGCATTGGGAAATGTTAGCCCTGTTTCTTCTGGTTGGAAGAATTAGTGTAAGGTCTAATGTTGCTCCTTTCTTTCTTTTTTTAAACATTTTTAAAAAATGTTGACTTATTTTTGAGAGAGAGACAGAGCACGAGCAGGGAGGAGGAGGGGCAGAGAGAGCGAGACACAGAATCTGAAGCAGGCTCTGGGCTCCGAGCTGTCAGCACAGAGCCCATGCGGGGCTCGAACCCGTGAACCGTGATATCATGACCCGAGCTGAAGTCGGGCCCTTAACCGACTGAACCACCGGGCGCCCCTCTGTTGTTCCTTTCTTAAATGTTTGGGAGAAATCCCTGGCGAAAACATCTAGATGCAGGATTTTCTTTTGGTTTTCAATAATTAATTCATTTGTTTTAATAGCTGTAGGACTCTGACTCATTATGTTTTATAACAGCTTTATTAAGATGGAACTCACAGGGGGCACCAGGCTGGCTCTCGGAAGAGTGTGTGACTCTTGATCTTGAAGTTGTGAGTTCGAGCCCCCCATTAGGTATAGAGATGACTTAAAAAAATCTTAAAAAAAAAAAAGGTGGAACTCACCACAGAATTCATCTATTAAAGTGTACAATTTGGTGGTTTTTCGTGCACTCAGTGTAGTATCACCATTGCCACGATTGTGTTTAGAACATTTCCATCACCCCACGTAGAAGCCCAGTCCCCTTAGACATCATCTTCTAATCCTGCTGTCACCCTTAGCCCCTGGCAACCACTAATCTATATTTTTGAAATGTTTGTTTGTGTGTTTTTTTATTTAGAGATTGAGAGAGAGTGTGTGTGCAAGTGGAGGAATGGCAGAGAGAGAGAGGGAGAGAGAAAATCCCAAGCAGGCTCTGCACTGTCAGCGCAGAACCCGGTGTGGGGCTCCATCCCACAAACCATGAGATCGTGACCTGTGCTGAAATCAGGAATCAGGTGAATAACTAACTGAGCTGCCCAATTTTTTAGGTGCCCCTCTATTTTTTGTCTCTATTTGCCTCTTCTGGGCATTTCGTTTAAGTGGAATCATAAATATGTGACCATGGGGCACCTGGGTGGCTCAGTCGGTTAAGCGTCCTACTTCGGCTCAGGTCATGATCTCACAGTTCGTGGGTTCGAGCTCTGCATCGAGCTCTGTGCTGACAGCTCAGAGCCTGGAGCCTGCTTGGGATTCTGTGTCTCCCTCTCTCTCTGCCCCTTCCCTGCTTGCACTCTCTCTCTCCCTCTCTCTCACAAATAAACATTAAAAAAAAAATATGTGAGCTTTGGTACCTGGCTTCTTTTACTTAGCATAAGGTTTCCCAGGTTCCCCTGTGTACGGCATGTGCCCCTCTTGCGTTCCTTTTTCAAGGCCGAATAGTATTCCACCTCATGAATATACCACATTTTTGTTTATCCAATCGTCCATTAATGGACATCGGGGTTTCCTGTATATGGCCATGATGGTTGCAGCTGTTATGAACATTCGCGTACAAGTTTTTGTGGGAACATATGTTTTCATTTCTGTTGGCTATGTACTTAGGAATCAAGTGACTGACTCACAGGCTTCATTATTTTTTTATTGGTAAACCGTAACATGGATATACCAGAGTCTATTTAATAACTGTGTTATTGCTGGTCATTTAAGATGTTTGCATTTTTGCTGTTAAACAGTGCTCCGGGCAGTGCTACTCAAAATGTGGTCTGCCAGTGGGTGCTCGCCCTTGAACTGTTTGTTATGGGTCTATAACAAGATTAAGATAGAAATTGAGAGTATTTGGAAACTTTCAAAGCAATTTAACCGGTAATTTTATGTCCGTTGGGTCTCATAATAAAAAGCATGGGCTAGTGCTTTTATGTTTTTGGTTTTTAAAATTTTATTTTCTACTGCATCATTTTATTGTATTTACCAAAAACATCGGCGCCTGACAAACTGGAAGTCAGAATGAAAAACACGGCTGGCTCCCCGCCCTCCACCGCGGATACGCAGGAAATCTCCTTGTTCGTATGTTTCGGTAAGAATTGCTTTTTTTTTTTTTTTTTTTTTTTTAACTTTTAATGATTTTTGAGAGACAGAGAAAGACAGAGCATGAGTCGGGGAGGAGCAGAGAGAGAGGGAGACACAGAATCTGAAGCAGGCTCCAGGCTCTGAGCTGTCAGCACGGAGCCCGACGATGGGCTTGAACCCATGGACCGCGAGATCATGACCTGAGCCGAAGTTGGATGCTCAACTGACTGAGCCACCCAGGCGCCCCCAAAACCTGATTATTTTAAAAGGGGTAATACTAAACCATGACCAGGTAAACAGACTCAGGAAAAAAAAAAAAAAAAGGTGCCTGGTGTAAAGCCTCGGTCAGAGCCGTCAGCTTTTGATTTTGCACAGGGGTGACCTCAGGCCTCAGCTGGGACAGGACCCGAGGAGGGGGGTGGTGTGCGTCTCTGCGCAAAACCTGCCCACGTCAGCAGAAGACATACCCCAGCCACACGCTTTCACTGGGGGCCTCCCTGTTCTGCGCGTCAAATAAGGGCTGTGTGATCTGTTTCATCACCCCCTCCGAGGGCTGTGGCAGCCCCTGGGGGGCCTGGTGTTAGATCTCAGTCACCGTAGGGCTGAGAGAAGCACCAGGCATCTTCCGTCCTCCGTTGGCCGGAGGGAGCATTCAGGACCCTGGGGCGGGTCCGGGTCAGCCTTGAAGGCTGAGGCTGGGCGAGGACCGTCCCGTTCTGAATATTCGAGAAACGCTGGCAGCAAGAAGGGCAGTGGGGAGCTCTCTCAAGTTGGCCCCTGGAGTTACGTGGTTTAGCTGGGTTACATGTTTCTGGTAGCAGTACCAAAAAAAGTTGGGGACACCTCGCTAGGAGCTCCGAATCCAGTGCCGTGTGAAAGCCAATGTGTCAGGCGTGCATCTGGCTGCGGATAACAGAAACCCTAACTCGAACTCACGGGCATTGATTCGCCTTGCGTGCTAATTCCGGAGGTGGGCAGTCCGGGGCTGGTGTGGGTGTGGCTGCTCACGGATGTTTCTGGAAACTGGCGTCCTTTTATCTTTTCATTTCTCCATCCTTAGGGGGCAGGCCTGCCTCTTCACGAAGAGGTCAGGGAGAAGGGGGTTGGAATGAGCGTTGGGTCAGCCCCAGGCAGGACCCACGAAGAGTGTTAGACTCACAATCAAAAGATATGAGGGGCGCCTGGGTGGCTCAGTCAGTTGAGCGTCCGACTTTGGCTCAGGTCGTGATCTCGCAGTTGATGAGTTCAAGCCCCACATCCAGCTCAGTGCTGTCAGTGCGGAGCCTGCTTCGGGTCCTCTGTCCCCCACTCTCTGTGCCCCTCCACCACTCATGCTCTCTCTCCCTCAAAAATAAGTCCATGTCCCTCTCTGAGTCACCTTGGGGCAATTCACGTCCATCCTCTGGACTTCGTCTCACCTGTCCCATGGCAGAGTTGCACTATATTATCTCGAAAGTCCCTCCCTTCTTGTCCCAGGTGCTGCATCTACCGCTGAGCTATGACCCACCCCCCAGATTTTGTTGCTTCACGTGTTTATCGTGCTCATGAATGTGCAGTACTGGGATGGCTCGGTGAGGACAGCTGGTCTCGGCTCCCCTCGGTGTTGGTTGGGAGGCTGGGATCACGTGAGGGCTCACACCGTGTCTCGCAGAGGGTGGGGGTTGTGGGTGTCGTCTGGGACCTCGGCTGGAGCTGTGGCCGGAACATCTGTGCCGGCTGCGTGGCTTCTCCACAGTGTGGTCACTGGGTTCTAAGGGTGAGAGAAGCAGGAGGGGCTGTGTGGATCGCCTCTTCGGACTGGCTTGGGGACGCGTGCAAAATCATTGCTGCCACATTTTCTTCATTAGAAGTAAGTCATTAAGGCCAGCTGCTATTCAAGGGGAGAAAAGTGAGACCTCTTTGAGGGAGGGGTGTCAAAGAATTTATGGATGTGTTTATTTATTTAAAAAATTTTAATGTTTTATTTTTGAGAGAGAGAGAGAGGTAGAGCGTGAGTGGGGGAGGGGCAGAGAGAGAGAGACAGACAGACAGACCGACCCAGAATCTGAAACAGGCTCCAGGCTCTGAGCTGTCAGCACAGAGCCAGACACGGGACTTGAACCCACAAACCGTGAGATCATGACCTGAGCTCAAGTCGGACGCTTAACTGACTGAGCCACCCAGGCGCCCCTTTGGACATGTTTAAAAATACTATGCATTGGGGCGCGTGGGTGGCTCAGTCAGTTAAGTGTCTGACTCTTGATTTCATCTCAGGTCATGATCTCACAGTTGTGGGTTCGAGCCCGATGTCAGGCTCTGTGCTGACATTGTGGAGCCTGCCTGACATTCTCTCTCCCTCTCTCTCTCTGTTTCTTTCTTTCTTTCTTTCTTTCTTCCTTTCTTTCTTCCTTCCTTCCTTCCTTTCTTTCTTTCTTTCTTTTTCTTTCTTTCTTTGTTTCTTCCTTCCTTCCTTCCTTCCTATCATCGATCTCTGTATCTCTCAAAATAAATAAATTTAAAAAAAGATTTAAAACCACCACACATCTATAGGTTTCAAATTAAGCGTTCCTTATCTTTCATGCCATTCTGTCACTATTTCTAAAAGACAAGACAGGCTACTTCTCACGGCAAAGACTATTAAGGAGGTTTTTACCGTCACGCACTGCTTTGGAAAGCCCTGGCCCGACCTCCTTGCGACGAGGGACCTTCTTCAGTCCTAAAGGCAAACAATAGCCGGTTCATTCTGAGAGTGGCTCCCTGAGATCACACTACTTGAGAATAATTATACAGTAACATTTGCAAAATGTGTAACATCAGAGCAGTTCATCAGTGTGTTTTTACGGGCCAGGCCTTACGTGCCTGGCACTGCGCCAGCCATAGTGAGTCATCGATCAGGCCTGAGGTCTGGCCCCATCCGCTGGGAGTTTATAGTTTTGCTGGGGAGGCAGACAGCTGGGGTGCTCCCACCTAGCTAAGTCAGCCTCGTCTGATTTCAGCCCGTGTCAGTGTCTGTCCAGGTCTTGGCGTAGAGGCAGCATTGGTCACCGTATTGGTGACAGACACTGACATTCATGCCATGTATAGCTTCCTCTCCCATGGATTCCGAGCTTGGCTGTGCAGGTTGCTTTGGGTAGTTGGACAATACCAAGTGTGATGTGAGTAGAGTATGACAGGCCACTTGTACCCGGGGGCGTGTCCCGTTGGAACTCTCTTCATAGGACCCAGCCACCCAGCTACGAAGAAGCTCAGGGTTAGACAACTGAAGGGCAGAAGGCCACATGGAGAGAGACCTTGGAGGTGAGGCCGTCACGGACATCCCAGCCCCTTGGACAAGCTCTCAATTGAACGCAGCCACGTGAGTGACCTCGACTGTCACCATGTGGAACAGAACTGGCCGGCTCAGCCCAGTTAATCTACAGAATCCTGAGACGTAATTCATTGATGTTTTCGGACATTACGTTTTGGGTCGTGTTGTTACATGGCCGAAGATGACGAACACACCCTCTGTAAGTGGTGGCAAGATGGCTGCCAGCCACTCCAGGCTCAGATGGACGTAGAGCACCTCTTTTGCATTAATTTTAGCAAAGGTCATGGGAGTGACTCTCATTGAACTAATGCAAACCACTTGTTGATCTTGGAGCTAATCACTGGGTCCAGGAGGGGAACACCAGGTCAGAGATGTGTGCCCATTCTTATGGCTGGGGCAGGGGGTGGGGTCTGGTCCCAGCCAACTGATGATCGGGGTGGGATAAGGAAGGGAGAAAGATGAGGGGGTAGACAGTTAATAGACTCAACAGATAATCCTCCACAGGGAGTAGATTAAATCAGTGAGGGGTGAGTGAATAATTATGAGTGGGCTTAGTTGCAAAAGAATTTTTTAAAAATTTATTTATTTTGTGATTGAGAGAGAGAGCACGCGTGGATGTGCATGCGCATGAGTGGGGGAGGGGCAGAGAGAGAGGGAGAGAGAATCTTGAGGATCCTGATGCGGGGCTCGAACTCACGAACTGCTGATCATGACCTGAGCCAAACCAAGAGTCAGACGCTCAACCAACTGAGCCACCCAGGCGCCCCGCAGAACAATCTAATATTTAAGCCAGGACTTGTTGCTAGAAAGGGACAAGGGTCTTAGGGGGCAAGCCAGCTGAGGGGTAGAACAAGAGATAGAAGAAGGCCCCCGGGTGGGAATTCGCGCACTTGGGGTGAGTGACAGCTGGAAGTGGGTGCCACGTGGGATCCGCTTTGCAATCGGAGAGAGCCAGATGTCTTAGCCGAAAGCTGTGCGTTTCCTGAGACTCCGCGTGTGGGTTAGGCTTTTCCTTTCGAAGTTAAAATTCATTTATATTTTAAGAAAAGTGTCTGGGTGGTTCTGAATCCTTTACACTTCGGTCCTTGGGGTGTGTGCATATGCACAGCTATTTAATGTCCAAGAAGTGCTGGAAATGGTGCGTTTTGTCGCCTGCCACTTGAGACTGTTTATCTGAGGAAAGAGAGGCTGCACGTGGCTGGGGCTGAGCCACCTGCAGCCATCCCAGGTCCTGACGTGTGGCTCTGTCGGAGCCCTGGGCCCTCAGGGGGGCTGGGCAGCTGGGTCCCCGGGGAGACCTCACAGGCTGCCCTCAGCAGGTGTGGCGGTTGCAGCCCACTGGGGACACACAGTTGTCTCAGCTCTTTGCGGAGGCAGGGCACCCCGGCCCCACCCCAGCTGGTCACAGAGTCACGGGGACAGTTTGTACCCAGTGCTGTACCCGGTGCAAGCTTGTGGCACAGATGCCATCCGGGCCAGCTGCCTCCCGGAAATAGACCCTGAGTAGGAGCCATTCCCGTGGGGCTGCGGTGTGGCCCGGGGGCAGCCAGATGCCCAGGCACGGGAGATGAGGGGGTCGGCCGCTTCTCTCCGGACAGGCAGATGGAAAAGTGCCAAGGCCAAGGCTCCTGGCATTGGGCAGTCGGGAGGCGTGAGGGACTGGTGTTTGTAACAACATGTCAGTGGCCGTCTGGCTCAGGTTTTCCTCTCGAGGATGTTACCCTGCTCCCTCACCCCTCGAGGTGAGCTGGATTCGGCCCAGACCAGCCCCAGAGCCGCTGGCCTTTGCCCTGCGCCCTCCTGGCCACCCCCTGCACAACGCGCCGGCCATCCCCCCTCCCCAGGCCCTGCCTGTCCACACCCCTTCAGGGTGTATCTCTGGGGAGTGACCCCCCACCTTTTCCAGTCTGGCTTTTTGGCCCCTCCTATGCCAGATGCCCTCCAGTGGCCTAGCTTCTGGGCCTCGTCCCCCTCTCCCCTGCCTGGCTCTCAATGGCCGCGCAGACTCACTCCTACCAGCGTGCCCAGGGGACTCTGCAAAGGAGGCCATCTTTCTCGAGGCAGCAGGCGGAGGCTGAAGAAAGACAGGAAAGGTTTCACACGTTGTTCAGTGTAATAAATCGGTGTCCAAGGAGCAGTGTGGCCGAATCGTTGCTGAACCCCCCAAAACTGCCATTTATCGACCACGACGTCCAGGCAGCAGGGACACGATGCTGAGGGGACAGTGCATTGCAGCTCTGAGTCTGAACCCACATTTCGGGGTGTCAGCCCTTTGTGGCCAGCCTGACCCCCTCCGTATCCCTGACCCCCTCACCGGCTGGCCCCTCGCGGCCCCGAGGAAGCTCCATGCCTGCGCCAGGACTCCTTTTATTGTGAGTGACGGTACCCACGTCCACCTGGCGGAAGTGTCAGAGGGAGCGGACTGGGCTCCGGAGTGTTCTGGACTCAGGAGCAGTGACGTCCTCCCGGGGGGCCTGCCTGTCTCCCCATCTCGGCTTCGTTGTCCGGTGGGCTCTTTGCCTGGGAGGGTGCTGACAGCCCCTGCCTGCTCCCGGCCCACACCTACCAGCCGTGCGGCCCCAGAAGGATCCCACAAGGGCTTTGCACCGGTCCAGCCGCAGACACGTGGCCTTCTCAACCTGTGACTGGAGCTGAGAGGGTGAGGGGCTTTGCTTGGCCAGGCCTGGGTCTTATGCCCAGTCCTCGGGGTCAGGGGACGGGATCAGCACCACCAAACCCACGTGGGCGGAGCACGGCAAAGGGGTGGCTCTCGAGGGGAGCTCGGGATGCGAGAACGAACAGGGAGAGATGCTAGGAAGGCGAACCCCACAGGCGTGGACACCAGCACTCACGCTCATCTACGCCTTTCCTTCCCACCCCCCAGCCCAGAACCTGTCCTCTGCCCTCTCTCCTCAGGGCCCTTGCATGCCCACCTCCTCCAGGAAGCCATCCCTGATTACTCCAGCCCTCTCTGCATTCTTTCCTTCCCAGAACTCCCTGGACACTCGAGTTTCTTTCAGCCTGCCCAGGCAGCGTTTATTGCCTCAGGCTGTTACCATCTTCAACTTTCTTTGCATTTGGGCCTTTGTCCCACATGTATAGGGAGGTCTTTTTCCATACAGATGAAGCTTTTCCTGTGAGTTTTGGACCCTTCGTCATTTTCCCTTTTGCACTGATTTTATCAGGCAGAGCTGGGGTTTCTACTACTGTTGCAGCCGGTCCTTATTCGCCGTGTGAGTGGGGTCAAGTTATTCAACCCTGAGGTGCCTTAGTTTCTTTGTCTTTGCAATGGGGAGAAGTACACTTACCTTAAAGAATTACACAGTTTAGGGGCGCCTGGGTGGCTCTGTTGGTTAAGCGTCTGACTTCAGCTCAGGTTCTGATCTCGCGGTTTGTGGGTTCGAGCCCCGGGTTGGGCTCTGTGCCGACCGCTCAGAGCCTGGAGCCTGCTTCGGATTCTGTGTCTCCCTCTCTCTCTCCCTCTTTCACTCTCTCTCAGAAATAAACATAAAAAAAAGAAAGAATTGCACAGATTGAACAGGAGAGTACCTGGGAAGTGGAGTCCGGCAGAGAACTGGGCTCACAAACGGCTGGTAAATGAGTGAGTGAATGAATGAATGAATCACTGTCGGTTGTTGAGGCGCACGGCCTGTAGGCCTCCAGACAGCGAACTCTATGATAAAAGAAAACCCTGTCTTTTTGTGGTGTCGGGGAGACCTCAATGTAAACAGCAGGGCAAGAACCAGCCGCTGCCGGCCTGCCTGTTCTAGAAGCTGGGGCAGATCCGCAGAAGAATCAGCAGGTGTGGTCGGGTGTCTCCATCTGGCAGGGAAGAGGTGGCCGGTAAGGGCCAGGAGCTGGTCAGGTCAAGGCTCAGCCATGACCAGGGTGTCTGCCTGTGCTGGACAGCAGGCGTCTGTCCCCCTCCACTGGTGACAGCACCTTTTCCCTGCTCCAAGGCTATGGCTTAGGGTGGGCTGACCCCACTCTCTAGCAGTAACCACATGACCGGGTCAGCCTCCAAAGAGGCAGATTCTAGGCTTTTCTTAGGACTTTTGAAAAAGTGAGGGTTTCTTTCTCCTGAGGCTGCGGAGCTGGTAGAATGTACAGCCCAGAGCTGCTGGGGGCCATGGCCCTCCTGCCATGACAGAGAAACCAGAGCTGAGAGATGGGGACGGACCGTCCTGATGAGGATGGTGGTGTCGTTGGAGCACCTGGACACACTTGAATCTGTCTGGATTTGCCACTCACGGGAGGCAGTGCATTCTCTCTATTAAGTTAACGTGACCTGGTTCTGACTTTTTTCTTTTTTAAACATTTTTTTAAATGTTTATTTATTTTTGAGAGAGAGAGACACACACAGACAGTGTGAGTGGGGGAGGGGCAGAGACAGGGAGAGACACAGAATCTGAAGCAGGCTCCAGGCTCCGAGTGGTCAGCACAGAGCCTGATGCGGGGCTCGAACTCACGAACCATGAAACCATGACCTGAGCTGAGGTTGGACGGTCAGCCGACTAAGCCACCCAGGCGCCCCTGATCTTTGAAGATAAAAGTCCTGACCGATCTAGTGCCCTACCGGAAGCCATCATACTCCAGAGATCCTCACCACATTACACAGACCCAACTTCCTTACTGATGCTCATTCCCATGGACCTTTGCATTTTCGAGGTCCTTCTTGGATGTCACCCGCATAAACTGCCCCAGACGGCAGAGGTTCTCAGGCAGTCACTGAGGCCAACAAGTGAAAGCCGTGTTCACGGTCCCTGTCCCGGAACGCGTCCCACCCTCAGAAACAGCACGCTGTCATGTTATGGCCCCAGTCACAGGGACATCGGAATCCGGAACGTGTGTTGACTGCACTGAGAAACGTTTCCTGCCCGTTGTTCGTCATTCAAGATCTCATTTAGTTTTCTCTGGCTACGTCGGTTCGTATTTCACACGCACTGTTGGTTCGGTCTTGGAAATAATTACGCGCACTGGTAAAGCATGGCAGAAGTGAAAGAAAATATAAACCACCACCCTCGTCCTCCGTGGACACAGACGGTGACAGTTTCTGTCCGTGGTGAAACAGGAACAGAGCTTTGGAGCTGGAGAATGCATGGCCCATTCTTAGTGACACATCTTCAACTCTGGGCCACATGGATTGCTTGGAACTTGTCCACCTCATCGAGTTATTTTGTTTTTTTGTTTTGTTTTGTTTTTCAGATTCAGTTCCGAGCCTAGACAGGGGGCTGTGCTAGAGACATAGAAAATAGGGCCGGGGGTGCACAGCTCGTTACTGAAACGGTCTCTGTGCTCGGTGCCCAAGGCTTCAAGATGGACCTTCTTTCCCAGACGGTGGCGGGGCGAGGAGGTGTGTGTGGAGAAAGGATGCCCTTTGGCAGAGGTAGTCAGCAGTCTGTAAGCTGACTCTGGTCCCTGTTCCCATTATGAGCGCTCGGTGCCTGCCTGGATTACTATTTGTGGTATTGGCGCATGTCGTCAGACTGCCTAAGGGTCACAGGCACCCACCCCAGCTGCCATCTTGCCCTCTGACACTACCCCCTTGTCCTCAGCTATAAGCTCACCCACCCTTGGGGACATTCTTCCTCAAAAGACCTGTGGACACAGCTCATGGGCCGAGGGTGGCTGTGAGTGGCCCCGGTGTCCCTTGCTGAACCACTTAGGTTAGAGTCTGTGCAGACCATCTCCTGGCTGCATAGGGAAGGTGGGTGAGGCCTTTCCCAGTCCTGGGGGAGACATACGTTCTGACTGGAGGGGGCGCCTGGGTGGCTTAGTCAGTTAAGCATCCGACTCTCAATTTTGGCTCAGGTCATGATCTCCTGGCTTGTGAGATCGAGCCCCACGTCGGGCTCTGTGCTGATGGTACAGAAAAAACCTGCTTGGGATTCTCTCTCTCCCTCTCTCTCTCTGCCCTTCCTCTGTGTGTGCTCACACACGTGCTCCCTCTCTAAAATAAATAAACAATGAAAAAAATTTAAAAATGTTCTGACTGGAAATCATGTGGGCTGAGTCCATGTACCTTAGTTTGAGAAGGGGGGGGGGCGCCTTTTCCATGGTTGGCTGTCTTTCAGGGGCGGTCACTTGCTTGGTTAGCTTTTCCCGTTCTCTCTCCTGCCCCCGGATTACAGAAAGCAAAACATCCAGGTCATGTTTCCAAATGTCATTTCATAAACTGAAAACACATTTTAGGTCTCCAAGGGCAAAAAGATGCCTTCATCTAGTTAACTCTAAATGGTTTTAATGTTTATGTAACCCAAAGTCATGCAGCTCTCTTCCTTTTTAAGCAAACTAGGGGAATTGTTACTTTGCTAAGGCTTCCCATTTTCTAAAACATTCTTCTATTGTGGTAAAATATATTTTCCATCGTAACCATTTTTAAGTGTACGATTCAGTGGCATTAATTATATTTACAGTGTTGTGCAACTGTTTCCACCGTCCACTTCCAAAACTTCTTCACACCCAAAATAGAGACTTCGTGACCCGCTCCTCCCACCCCCCGGCCCCTGGTGACCTCCAATCTGCTTTGGGTCTCTCTGAATTTGCCTAGTCTAGATGTTTCCTATAGGGCTCCTGGGTGGCTCCGTTGGTTAAGCATCTGACTCTTGGTTTCAGCTCAGATCAAGATCTCACAGTTCCTGAGTTCAAGCCCCGCAGGCTCTACTGACAGCACAGAGCCTGCTTGAGATTTCTCTCCTTCTCTCTCTGCCCCTCCCCCGCTTGCATTTCTCTCTCTCTCTCTCAAAAAAAAAAAAAAATGGAGGGGCGCCTGGGTGGCTCAGTCGGGTGAGCGTCTGACTTTGGCTCAAGTCATGATCTCATGGTTCGTGGGTTCGAGCCCCGCGTCGGGCTCTGTGCTGACCGCTAGCTCAGAGCCTGGAGCCTGCTTCGGATTCTCTGTCTCTTTCTCTCTCTGCCCCTCTCCTGTTCACGCTCTGTCTCTGTCTCTCAAAAATAACTGAAATGTAAAAAAATAAAAATAAAAAATAGATATTTCATATGAATTGAATCTTATTACATATGGCCTTTTGTGTCCAATGTCTTTTACTTACCACATTTGAATATGAATCAGTACATCATTGCTTTTCATGACCGAATTAATATTCCATTGTCTGTATATCCCACACTTTGTATACCCATTCCATTGATGGACATTTGAACCTCCTCATTCTTTTTTTTTTTTACATTTTATTTTTTTGAGACAGAGACAGAGAGTGAGCAGGGGAGGGGCAGAGAGAGAGGGAAACACAGAATCTGAAGCAGGCTCCAGGCTCTGAGCTAGCGGTCAGCACAGAGCCCGATGCGGAGCTCGAACCCACGAACCATGAGATCATGACCTGAGCGAAAGCCAGACACTCAACCGACTGAGCCACCCAGGCGCCCCTTTTTTTTTAAGTTTATTTATCTACTTTGAGAGAAACAGAGAAAGTGCAAGCAGGGGAAGAGGGGGCAGAGAGAGAGACAGAGACATAGGGAGAGAGAGAGAGAGTCCCAGGCAGGCTCTGCACTGTCAGTGCAGAGCCCAAAGTGGGGCTCGAACGAACCTCATGATCATGACCTGAGCCAAAACTGATATTCAGACGCTTAACCAACTGAGCCACCCAGGTGCCCCTGAACCTCCTCATTCTTAGATTTTGGTCTGGAATAGTTTTAGGGAGTAAGTTTAATCTTTGCATTTTATTCCTATAAAGTCTTCATTTCATAATACTGCGTGGACCGTTGGGTGGCCTGAAACGAAGCTCACATTTATTGACCAGGTTCTGTGCGAGCAGCAGGCACATAGCATCATCTAGGTACTCCTCACAAACATGGTATGAAATAGGCATTATCACCCCCTTATGCAGATGAGAACACTGAATCTCGAGAGGATAGGGAACTTGCCAAGGTCACATGCCTAAGTCTGTGGCTGAACTGAGCTTTGAATCCTGGTCCACTTAATTCTCAAATCCGCATGTTCCCATTCTGTCTGTTCTCTCTCAGTAATCATGGAGACAAACTGGTTCATGCTGTTCTGTCACATTGAGAGATGTGTGACAGATGCCTTCTTCCCAAGTATGTCAACACAGCAGCTCCGAGCTGTGGTCCAGAATGACGCAGGCTTCTCTTTTGTCCTTAGCATATCCCATATCAACTCTCCAGTGGTGAGGAGAGTATGTAGGAGTCACGTGAGTGCCTGTTGGGAAGTTTGGAAGAAGCCTTTGATCTGTCTCTTTGCCACTGGAGCACTAGTAGCCAGCTACCTTCATGGAGCCTTCTGCTCTGGCAGCAAAATTGGGGATTGTCCAACCTTGGTCACACATTCTTTCCCTCTCTCCCTTCCTTCTGACCATCCATCCATCCATCTGACCAACTGACATCCAGCCAACTGTCCATGAATCCACATCTGCATCCATCCACCAATCCATCCACACATTCATACCTCTCATCCATCCATCTGTCTGTCTGTCTGTCCGCCCACCCATCCATCTATCCATCTATCCACCCATCCATCCACCCACATGTCCGTTCATCCCTCCATCTGTCCATCCATCTGTCCGTCCATCCATCCATCCCTCCATCCATCCATCCATCCGCCTGTCCATCCACCTACCCAACTGTCCATTCATCCCTCCATCTGTCCATCCATCTATCTACCAATCCATCCATCCATCTACACATTCATCCTTCCACTCTTCCATCCATTTATCCATCCACCCACCCACCCACCCACCTGTCCATTCATCCCTCCATCTGTCCATGCATCCATCTGTGCATCCATGCATCCATCCATGCATGCATCCATCCATTTGTCTGGACAGTATTTGTTGCAGGCCTGGTGGTTGCTACTTCCTGTGCTAGGCTCTGGGATATAGTGGGGGACAGTAGCAATGACTAGTGAGAGAAATATCCTTCAGTAGAGAATGGATCCAACCTGTAAAATGTGTTATAAGTCAGGAAACTGGATTTCACAATCCTGCTACCTGGCTTCTGCTGGGAAATCCAGGCAGCACAGAGCCCAGCTTGTCACACGGCAGTGCTGCACCGAGCAGAGCGTCCACCTCTAGTTCACCAGCCTCGGCTCCCCAGTCTCCAGCTTCTGGACCAGCACTGTGTGCCTGGCCCAGGAGGCCTTTGGGTATGTGCCCCCAACTCGAGCTGTGTTTGCAGTAGCTGCTGGCTGGCCTCACGGTCTGTCCCCAACTTGGGGCCTGGGCTTTGTTCTGATACCTTCTGCCCTTGAACTCCCAGTTTCCTCATCTACATAGTGACTGTTCAGGATGAGGGTGGGTGGGGGGCAAAGTTGATAAAGGAACTGAAAAAGGTCTGCAGACTGTATGTGCTGTTCTAAAGGAGGGGCTGCTGTCACTGAAAGCCTGAAACAAGAGAGAGCAAGCCAGGGCTTTGACAGTAGGGTGGGTGTTGCATTTAACAGACTCTCCTTTTTTTTTTTTTTTAATGTTTTTAAATTTATTTTTGAGAGACAGAGAGAGTGCAAGCAGGGGAAGGTCAGAGAGAGAGGGAGACACAGAATCCAAAGACAGGCTCCAGGCTCTGAGCTGTCAGCACAGAGCCCGACGTGGGGCTCGAACCCACAAACTGTGAGATCATGACCTGATCTGAAGTCGGATGGTCAACCGACTGAGCCACACAGGCATCCCCAGACTCTCCTTTTAGTTGAGGCGAACCACTCATTGGTGTCCTTCCTTTGCACTGCTTAGTGGTGGCCATGTGGATCTGTTTGTCCTCCCAGTGCCGGTGTCTAGACAGGCCTCAGGGAGCATTCTGACCCTTCCCGCTGGGTCTTTGATGCTGGGATGCCGGCAATGTGCACTCCTCTCCCACTGGTCAGGGGTTCGGGACTGCTTTCATCCATTCATCATCCATACAACAAATCTCTGTGAAGCACCTCTTTGCCAGGCACCCGTTCTAGACACCGGAGATATGATCTTGCAATAAGGACTATAGGACCGAGACAGCTTGCCATGCCTGGCTGGCCACTTGCAGCTGTTCCTTGGCTGGAGGGATGGATGGATAGATGGGAGGAGGGGTGCGGTTGTTACAGTTCTCCACTGACTAGAGTCTCTGTCCCAGCTGGGCCCTGGCCGAGGGCCCAGACACAGCCCATCACGGCCTCCGGGAGTCACGAGCTTTGACGAGGGTGCACGCCCACCAGAGCCCTGCCCAGAGGCACAGCTGTCCACCATAATGGACACCTTGCATGCACTGCAGCCTGGGACGTTTCAGCTTTGTATACAGGAAGACCCACTTTGCCAGCTACTGACACACATCGCACATCCTCAATCTTTCATTTAACTGCGAATTATGTAGCATGGGGACGAGTGTGAGATGCCGGGAGACCTGGTGGGGAAGGCGGGCACAGTCCATGCCCTCTTGGAGTATCTGGGGACTCTGGGGGAGACTGGGAGGGATGCCCGATCTGGGCCTGAGGCGTCGGGATGTTTCCAAAGGGAAATGACACCTCAGGTAAGGGTAAGCAGACAGTGAGGGAGCCCCTGAGCATTCCAGGAACTAAGAGTTGGTTGAAGATGGTTAGAAAGTAGGGTTTGTACATAAGTGTGTGTTTGGGGGGCGGGTATGGGGGTTAGCAGGAGATGGGCAGGAGGGCCAAGCATGAGCCTGGAAAGAGGGTCTGTCAGCGTTATGATCATTTAGAGCTCGGACAACACGGTCAGGAGTCAACTTCTCCTACAAGGCAGGAGGTTAGCTTGGGGAGGTTTCAGCCAGGGCGTGCGTGGTGAGCACTTGGGCATTTGGGTTGGATGAGGATGGATTTGAGGGGCCTGACCTTAGGCAGAGGCTGGGGGTGTGGGAGGAGCCGGCCCAGCTCAGGTGAGAGGAGCAGGTAGCACATGACTCTCCGAGTACAGGTGTTCAGGGACAGGACTGCTCTGTGCTTGGCTTTCGTTGGCTCTGAGAGGGGAGGGAGAGGAAGGCAGGGGAGGTCTCGGGTGCCTGTGAGGAGCAGGTTGGGTGGACAGGGGACGGGCCAGGTGGGACATGATGGTGGAGGCGCCCAGGATGCTCTTAGGAGTTTGCTTCTGAGGCTCAGGATGCACCATGACCGAAGCCAGGGAGGTGAGATCCCGAAGAACTGACAGAAAGGCAGTGAACCCAGTTAAGCGAAAGGTGCTGAGAAGGGGCCCGCAGAGGAGGCCGCAGACGGAGTGGTGTGAGGAGGAAGGCCAGCTGTGTACATGGGACGGAGGCCCCAGGTGAGCCGGTCACCAGGGGCAGGGGATACCACGCAGTAAAATTTGGATTTGGACTTAAAGCTCGGTGCGTGTTGTTTGTGGGGAGCTGAATGAGGAATGGGTGGGAGGTGGGGAGGAAAGGGAGCGGTGAGGTGGAGTGGGCAGCATCAGGAAGGGGCACAGGGTGCTGGGAGGTGCTCAAGACGGAGGAGCTGTGAATGTGTGTGACAGCTGAGCGGAGGAGGCAGACGGGAGGGCTAAGAGGAGTATGGTGTGGGTGTCCTGAAGATCCAGGAGGGGGTGGAGCCCAAGCCCGCAGGGGAGGACAGGAGGGTATCAGGAGGCCAAGAGCTGCCCCCTTGCTCCTGGGTGTTCAGTGAAGGCAGGGGGCAGCAGGGAGGCAGCCTCAGAACCAGCAGGGGCTCTTAGCGCCACAGGAGGGAGATTTGTGGGTCTGGCATGCCCTTTCCTCGCCACCCCTTCCTTCCCTGCTGAGGCTGGTTAGGCCCCCACTGTCCCCTGAAACCTTTACACCAGTCCTAGACTTGCGTGGCTCCTGGGCTGACATCCGCCCAAGGACAGGCTCACAGCAGGTGCTCGCTGGGTCCTGGTGGCCTCCCCACTAAGGTGAGCAGACTGCAGAAGGAGCCTGCACGGGCACGGAGCCTGGGGTTGGGAGGGGGCTGCAGCAGATGGGGCGCAAAGGGGAGCAGAAGAGGCCCAGGGCAATGTGGCTTCCAGAGGAAAAGTCCCCTGGAGCAGATGTCCCCGGGAGGGCTGGCTGGGAGCGGAGCCCGGCCTGCCCTCCGCCACATCTGCGTCTCAGCTGCCTCCGAGAGGCTCGCGTAGCACATGGCTCTCGGTGTCCGTTAGAACAGGCAGCAACTTTCTTCTGCATGGAAAAGTTTCTGCTTCAAAGGGAGTGATTTTGTTTTCATTAGACTCGGGGCAGGGGGAGGGATCGTTCTAAAAATTAGAACCTTGGCAGAGAACACAAATGGGACCAGGTCCCTTCGCTCAGCTTTGTTCCTAATTATCAAGCCAAGCTCTGAAAAACGCTGTCTTAATTTGAATTTCCAGCCAGGGATTGGGCATTTGGGTGGGAGAGTAGTGACCTGTGCTGTGTGAGCAGCTAGGATTCAGACTGGGAGGCAACCAGTCCTTGGACTGGGGTGTTTTTCCTCCCACATGTGTCAGTTACAAATTCGGATCGTCTGGGCTGGCCCAGACCCCTCAATTCCCAAAGTGGCCTCTTCACACATTGCTGGGAGCAGTGGGCTGCTATGTGGGCCCGTGAGCCCCACGTCGATTCCTGTCTGTGACCTCAGGATGTGGCACCAAGTAGGGTGATAAATCTTGTATTTTACTTAATTATTTATTTTAATGTTTATTTATTTTTGAGGTGGGGGGAAGGGCAGAGCGAGAGGGAGACACAGAATGGGAAGCAGGCTCCAGGCTCTGAGCTGTCAGCACAGAGCCTGATGTGGGGCCCGAACCCACAAACCGTGAGTGGTGATGAATCTGGAATCAGTGGGTTGTTGGATGAACTAATGAATTGAATGAAGAGGGAATATCCGACTCCTTGCAGAGACTTGGACCCTCTCGGTCCCAGCCATGTGCTGTCACCGAAACAGTCTTCCCAGTGAAACCCCGTCTTCAGTCTCTTCCTGTTCTCAGAACGTGTAAGTGGCATCAGGTGTAAGTGGCTCTGCCTAGCGCGCCTCTGGGACCCCCATGCCAGCCAAGGTGGCCTCCTCCCTGCCCTCCAGACACACATCTCCTTATCCTCCCTCTGCAGCTTTATCCCCGGGTCCTTGAGCCCGGAGCACCCTCCCCCAGACAGCCTAGATTTCAGGGTGCAGGCTGGGGATTAAAGGTCCCGGCTTCAGAGCGTAAAGTGGCGCAGATGTGATGGGACACAGTGTGCAGTCCCCCGTGTGATTCAGCAGTTCCGCATCCGGGTCCACACCCAGAAGAGATAAAGAAGCAAGGTCTGGAAGAAATATGTGTACACTCATGTTCTCAGCTGCATTACTCAACGGTAGCCAAAAGGTGGAAGCAACTGTAGTGCCCAGTCAGTGGATGAATGGATCAACGAAGTGTGGCCTGTCCCTGCAGGGGGACACGATTCAGCCTGAAAATGGAAGGACGTTCCGACCTGTGCTAGAACATGGAAGAACCTTGAGTGAAGTCAGCCAGTCACGAAAGGACAGACGCTGTACGAGCCCACATGTTTGAAGCACGCCATGGTAGACGCAGAGTGGAACGGTGCTTCTCGGGGGCTGGGAGGTGGGGGGGAGGGGGAGTTCTTACCGAATAGGTACAGAGCGTCAGTTTTGCAACATGGAAAGATTCCAGATGGATGGTGGGGACGGCTGTACAGCAATATGGATGTAACTTCATGCCGCTAAACTGTTCACTGACCGAGGTTAAGATGATTACATTTCATGCCATGTGTATGTTACTGGGGTTAAAAAAAAATAATTTAAGAAAGAGTGGAGGATGGTTGGAAAAGGTAAAAAGGCAAGTCAGAGAGGAGCCGGGAGAAGGACTCCGCCTGCCAGTGCTGACTTTGATGATGGAGGGAGGGGGCCACGAGCTGAGGGATGCAGTGGCTTCTAGAAGCTGGGATGGGCCCTCATTTTACAGCCAGCAAGAAAATGGGGACCTCAGGGTGACAACAGGACCTGAATTCCACCGGCACCACGGATGGGCAGGAGAGATTCTCCTTCAGAGCCTCTACGTCCTGCCCACACCTTGATTTTACTCTGATGGGATGCACACAGGACTTCTGAGCAACAGAACGCTTAGGACAATTAATGTGTGTGGTTTCAAGTCACTAAAAAAAAAAAAAAAAAAAAAGACTGGGTTTGATCCAGCTCTTTCCCTTTCCAGCTGTGTGGCCTTGGACAAGTTTTTCTTTTTTTAGTTTGATTACTTATTTTGAATGAGAGAGAGAGAGAGAGAGAGAGAGAGGGAGAGGGAGGCAAGCAGGCAAAGAGAGAATCCAGCACAAAGCAGGCTCTGTGCTGTCAGTGCAGAGCCCGATGCAGGACTCTAACTCAAGAACCATGGGATCATGATCTGAGCCAAAATCAAGAGTCGGACGCTCAACTGACTGAGCCCCCCAGGCGCCCCCTTGGAGAAGTTTCTTAAGCTCAAGCTGTCCGTTGGGTGTCTCCACACCTCCTCACACCTCCTCGTGGACTGTAGTGAGATGTAAATGAGTTAATCGTCAGTGTTTAGGGCGGTGCCTGGCCTCACAGTGTGAGTGCCCCACACACGTTGCTATTATTACCGCCATTCCCACCACCATGGTCCTTCTCTGCTGGGCTCTTTCACTTGCTACCATCCTCTGGGGTCCACTTCCATCCGTCAGACCCTCTGGAACAAGGCAGTTTACCACTCAGTGACATCCTGTCTTTGTTCTCTCCATCTGTCCCTCTGGGGCACGCTGGTCCTCTCCAGATCAAGCTCCTGGAACACAGTCTCCTCTTTCTTCACCCCCCAATGTAAAGCCGGGCATGGGCAAAAGTCCGTGTGGTGTGATGCGGTGAGTGCCGACCTCCGTGGTCAGACCTCGGCTCTGCCACTTATAGACCGTGTGACCCTGGAACCCTCCATCTGGAAGACAGAAGTGGATGAGAAGATGCGCGTGGTCACAATGAAAAGGAGGAGGCTCGGAGCTGACGTTAGCCCTATGGGATTCGGTCGCAGGTACTCAGTGAGCTGGAGGATGGAAGCCCCGCAGAGCCTGCTGGGTCTGTGGTGAAGAGGGGAGGCAGGGGTCGCCCCCTGCATGGTACATGTATGTCTAGACTTAGATATACAGGTTCTTTTTCTCTCGAAACCGAATCACACAGTAAATATTATGGCTTAAAATAGCTCAGTATTCCACGACCATTCCTTTACATGATTAACTATATGTCCACAGCTTCACCCGTGCTAAGATTCTGCTACAGGCGTGTGCCAGAATTTATTTAAATAGTCTTCTCCTGTTGGACACCTCAGCTGTTTCCAGTTTTCTGCCTCCATCATTTATAAGCAGTGAGCAGCCCTGTACACACACATTTGCTCTTCTACTTAATTTTCTTCTGACAGATTCCCAGAAGTGGATTTGCTGGGTCAAATGATACGCACATTTTTAACTTCAGTTACACGCCTTGTTTTTCAAATTGCCTTCTCAAAAGGTTGTATCAGTAGAGACTCCCAGTAGGAATGTACAAGACTGTCTGTGCTCATCTAGCAATGAGTGGTATCAATGAAAAAAAATTTAATTCTGATTTTTATTTTTTTAATTTTTTTCTTTTCTAGTTTATTGTCAAGTTGGTTTCCATATAACACCCAGTGCTCATCCCAGCAAGTGCCCTCCTCCATGCCCATCACCCTCCTTCTCCTCTCGCCCTCCCCTATCAGCCCTGAGTTTGTTCTCAGTATTCAAGAGTCTCTCGTGCTTTGTCTCCCTCCCTCTCCCTAACTCTTTTTCCTCCTTCCCCTCCCCCATGGTTCTCTGTTAAGTTTCTCCTGTTCCACTTGTGAGTGCAAACATATGGTATCTGTCCTTCTCCGCCTGACTTATTTCACTTAGCATGACACCCTCGAGGTCCATCCATGTTGCTATGAATGGCCAGATTTCATTCTTTCTCACTGCCATGGAGTATTCCATTGTGTAGATGAACCACATCTTCCTGATCCATTCGTCAGTTGATGGACATTTAGGCTCTTTCCATGACTTGGCTATTGTTGAAAGTGACGCTACAAACATTGGGGTACATGTGCCCCTATGCATCAGCACTTCTGTATCCCTTGGGTAGATCCCCAGCAGTGCTATGGCTGGGTCATAGGGGAGTTCTAATGATAGAACCTCCACACTGTTTTCCAGAGCGGCTGTACCAGTTCACATTCCCACCAACAGTGTAGGACGGAGCCCACTTCTCCACATCCTCGCCAGCATCTATAGACTATTGAGTTGTTCATTTTAGCCACTCTGACAGGCGTGAGGTGGTATCTCAGTGTGGTTTTGATTTGTATTTCCCTGATGATGAGTGATGCTGAGCATCGTTTCATGTGTCTGTTGGCCATCTGGATGTCCTCTTTGGAGAAGTGTCTGTTCATGTCTTCTGCCTATTTCTTCACTAGATTATTTGTTTTGCGGGTGTGGAGTTTGGTGAGTTCCTTATAGATTTTGGGATACTAGCCCTTTATCTGATATGTCATTTGCATCTATCTTTTCCCATTCCGTCGCTTGCCTATTAGTTTTGTTGATTGTTTCCTTTGCTGTGCAGAAGCTTTTTATCTTGATAAGGTCCCAATAGTTTATTTTGGCTCTTGATTCCCTTGCCTTTGGGGATGGGTTGCGTAGGAAATTGCTGCGGTTGAGGTCATAGAGGTTGTTTCCTGCTTTCTCCTCTAGGGTTTTGATGGTTTCCTGTCTCACATTCAGGTCCTTCATCCATTTTGAGTTTATTTTTGTGTGTGGTGTAAGAGAGTGGTCTAGTTTCATTCTTCTGCATGTTGCTGTCCAGTTATCCCAGCAGCATCTGTTAAAGAGACTGTCTTCTTTCCATTGGATTCTCTTTCCTGCTTTGTCAAAGATTAATTGGCCACATTTTTGTGGGTCCAGTTCTGGGTTCTCTATTCCATTGGTCTATGTGTCTGTTTTTGTGCCAATACCATATTGTCTTGACGATTACAGCTTTGTAGTAGAGTCTAAAGTCTGGGATTGTGATGCCTCCCGTTTTGGTTTTCTTCTTCAATATTACTTTGGCTATTTGGAGTCTTTTGTGGTTCCATACAAATTTTAGGATAGTTTGTTCCAGCTTTGAGAAGAATGCCGGTGCAATTTTGATTGGGATTGCATTGAATGTATAGATTGCTTTATGGAATAATGACATTTTAACAATGTTTATTCTTCC
>CM053572.1:6021761-6087998 GCA_028646485.1 Cryptoprocta ferox
CCATCCCACTGGCAATCTGCAAATAAAGTCTTATTTTAGTGGGGGTTGGGATGAATGAATGACAGGTTGCAGCTCCAGATTATAAATGAACGTCTTCTCTTTCAAAGTGGTCATTTCCAGCCCTGGGGCTTCCTTTACTGTAGCTGCTGAGAGCTTCTTGATGCCAAGAACTTAGTTATTAATTTAAATGTCACAGAGTATCTGGGTGGATCAGTTGGTTGAGCGTCCAACTTCAGCTCAGGTCATGATCTCACGGTTTGTAAGTTCGAACCCTGCATTGGGCTCTCTGCTGTCAGCACAGAGCCTGCTTTGGATCCTCTGTCCCCTTCTCTCTGTCCCTGCCCCCATGCACATGTGCACTCTCTCTCCAAAATACATAAACATTAAAAAAAAAAAGATAGGGCTGCTTGGGTGGCTCAGTTGGTTGGGCATCCAACTTTGGCTCAGGTCATGATCTCACAGTTTGTGGGTTCGAGCACCATGTCGGGATCTGTGCTGACAGCTCAGAGCCTGGAGCCTGCTTCGCATTCTGTGTCTTCCTCTCTCTCTGCCCCTCCCCCACTCGTGCTCTGTCTCTCTGTGTCTCTCAAAAATGAATAAATGTTTAAAAAATAAAAAAAAATAAATGTCACTTAACTGTCAGGTCCCAACGTAATGGCAGAATGGGTGAACCTACTAGGAAAATGGACATAGGTCTGTTCCTAAGTGACTCATCCCAGGCTGATATCCAAATCCACTTTTAGTGTCACTTAAAAGTTTTCTTTTTAATTTAATGAAATGTTGGCAAAATGAAAAATTGGGGGAAAATGAGTATAGGTAATTAAATCCAATTATACCATTTAAAGTATGATTTCTCATTTTTTTCTTCCTTCCTTTTCAGTTCTTGTTTACATATATTAGTTATAATCAGTAGCATATGTTATTTTGTGTGTTTATTTTCTTACCTAATATTGAATACGTATTTTTCTATGTTTGAATACAGCTTCTTAATTATTTTATGCAGCTCCATGGTCATCCATCAAATGGATGTACCCTAGTTTTTGCAGTTGTGTATGATGACTCTTCATACAAATAAACTCTTCATTTTGCTTAATTAAGATGAAGTATAAAGTCCCAGGAGTGAGTTTTCCTGGAAACCTGTGTTTGGTCCATACTATGTGTTGCCATTGTGTTTTGTTTTTGTTTTTTAAATTTTTTTATGTTTTATTTTTATTGTTGAGAGAGAGAGACAGCGTGAGCAGGGGAGGGTCAGAGAGAGAGGGAGACACAGAATCTGAAGGCAGGCCCCAGGCTCTGAGCTAGCTGTCAGCACAGAGCCCAACACGGGGCTCGAACCCACAAATCGCGAGATCGTGACCTGAGCCGAAGCCGGATGCTCAAACGACTGAGCCACCCAGCCGCCCCTTGTTTTTGTTTTTGTTTTGTTTTTGTTTTAAGTAGGCTCCATACCCAGTGTGGAGTCCAAAGCGGGGCTGGAACTCATGACCATAAGATCAAGACCTGAGCAGAGATCAAGAGTCGCATGCTTAATCAACTGAGCCACCCAGGTGCCCCGCCATTGTGTTTTGTGAAAAAGCTATGTTTGAGCACAATCTCTCCAGCACTGGTTATTCATCAAAAAGTGAAAAAAACTTTCCTTTTTAATATCCCAGGGAACAGAAAATATGGATTTACTTGTGCTCTTTTAAATTTTGACTATCATAACATTTTTTCCTATGTGGGCACTTGAAAGCTGTGCGTAGAGCACGTTTGCGGTGTAGATGATTGTGTATTTGAGTGTCTCCTGTGGGTGTGGAACCAGATGGTGAGCGTTCGGGCATGTGGAAGTCATGGTCTCTGTCCCCCGAGAACTTTCCAGGAGCTGTCTGCATTCTCAGTATCCGCAGAGATGTGGAAAGTTTAAGAATACGTGATGCAAGATTTAAACAGTGGCTCAAGAAAAAAACAGGGAGCACATGATTAATTATCTAACTAATGGGCGAGAGAGTGGTCATTTAGGGGTCATGTAGGGCATGTTGGAGATGACTTCAGGTTGGGGTGATCAGAGAAGGCTTTATCCTTGGGGTGGGGCAGGGTGGGAAGGGACAGCGTCGTGTCTCTTAAATGATGGTTAGCACTCTGCGGCCAGATAGAAAGATCAGAGCATCAGCAGTGGTGTTGGGGTGGGAAAGCCCAATGAAGATAAAGTCAGAGCTGGAAGGTCACCCAGAGCACTGCTTCTCAAATTTCAGTGTGTCAGACATGGTTGGGGGTCTTGTTCAAATTCAGGTTCTCACTCAGTAGGTCCGGCGTGGTACCTGGGATTCTGCTTTTGAACAAGCTCCCAGAAACTACTGCGACCCATCCATGGAGTAACAGGGATCTAGACGAACGCTCTCCTTTTAAAGTTGGGGAAACTGAGTCCCAGCAAGGGAAAGGGTCATGTCCAACATCACGGAGCTTGGCAGGAGCTGCAGCAAGATTACAGACAGTTTGAACGACAACTGAGGATTCACTTAGGAAATATCAGAATAGAAAGTTGGAACTGTTTGGGGAAAGTAATCGTTTATGGCGTGCATGCTCAATGCCAGGCACTTGACATACTTTATCTCACTTACTCCTCATGACACCCCGACGTAAGAAGTCACTTGCTTTTTATTTTCCAGCAGGAAAAGTGAGCCTCCGACAGCCAAAGCAGCTTGCCTAAGGTCAAGTTAGTATTCCCTTTGAGGTCATTCCAGCCCCCATGCTCATGTTCTTTCACCACATCACCCCCCAGTACCTTCAGTGCCGTCTAAGACGTTAGAATGTCTGCCTCAGGCACTCTGGCTCTGTTTTACTTTTACTCCGCTTTGGCCTCTGAAGCATAGTTTAAAAGGCTCCAAGTAACTTCCACTTATGGAAAGATGGAGAAGTGCTTTTCCCTTTTCTCCTGCTAAGAACAACGAAAAGCCACGGGCATTACATATAAAACAAACATGAAAAGACTGTCAAGGTAGAGAGGAGAAGGCAGGCCATCTAGGGACCTCAGGACACAGGAATGAATGACATGGTGGTGGGTTCTCCACGAAAGCCTGCTCCCTGTAGCCAGGGGACCAGGAAAGGGGCAGCCTAGTGAGATAGAAAACTGTGGATGATACCTACCGGACTCCAGCCAAGTACCACCACCCTGCCCCTTTCGTGGTTTCGGGAGAGCCTCCCGTGGAGCACCCCTCCCGGCCCGGATGGGGCCAGTGAAGCCTAGAGGGGAGATGGAACCCCCACTCCCCGCCAGAACCACCTGCCTTCAGGTGACAATGGAGGCCAAGTAGGGAACATAGACACGTCCCCCCACGTGGCAGTAATGAGGCGGTACCTTCTTTCTCCTGCCGAAGTGCCTGATATCAGGGGACCCAACTAAAACAGAGATCTAATTAAATAAGAGCTAGAGTCTCACAATGTAATATTCAACGCGTGTGGGTTTTAATTGACAACCGCTCCTCCTAGCAAGAACCAGGACAATTACAACCTGAATGAAAAAAGACAGTCAGTGCCCAACACCAAGACGGCAGAGATGTTAGGATAATCTGCAATGAATATTAAAGCATCCGGCATAAAAATGTTTCAGTGGGTAATTATGAACATGTCTGAAACAAGTGAAAAAAGTCGAGTGTTGACAAAGGAAGAGAAGAGATAAAAGCAAAATGAGGATTTTAGCACTGAAGAATACAAAAACCAAAATTAAAAACTCAGTAGATGGCACCTCAGGGGGGCGCCTGGGTGGCTCATTGGTTTAGTGTCTGACTCCTGATTTTGGTTCAGGTCGTGATCTCATGGTTTGTGGGTTTTGGAGCCCTGCATCAGGCTCTGTCCTGACAGTGTGGAGTCTTCTTGGGATTCTCTCTCTCTCTCCCTCTCTCTCTCTGCCCCTCCCCTGCTCATGCTGTCTTCCCTCCCCACTCCTAATCACTGTCTCTCAAAATAAATAAATGGACTTAAGAAAAAACTCAGTAGAAGGTATCAACAGCAGTGTAGGGATAACAGAATAAAGAATAAAAGAGCTGGAAGATAGAATAATAAAAGTTACATTATCTAAACAACAAAGAGAAAATACACAAAAAGAAAGAAAAAGAAAGAGCAGAGTCAGGGACCGGTGGGACTATCCCAAAAGATCTAACATCCATGTTCCTGGAGTCCCAGAAGGAATGGAGAAAGAGAGCAGGTCAGAGAGCACTTGGAGAGATAACAGCTGAAAACTTCAAATTTGACAAAAGACAAACCCCCCGTTTCAAGAAGCTGAGTGACCCCCAAATAGGATAAATTCAAAGAAATCCACACCAAGACACAAGTCAAAATTCTGAAATCTCATGACAAAGAAACAATCTTAGAAGCAACTGGGGAGACACAATGTCTTACCTATAGGAAGAAGACAATTTGAAGTTACTTATTTTTAGTAATCTCTATGCCCAGTGTAGGGCTCAGACTTAACACCCCTGAGATCAAGAGTTCCACACTCTTCCATCTGAGCCAGCCAGGTGCTCCATAGGAAAAAAACAATTTGAATGAGAGTGGATATCTCATCTGAAATCATCAGAAACCATGGAGTCAGGGGGCACCTTGGTGGCCTAGTTGGTTAAGCATCCGACTCTTGATCTGAGCTCAGGTCTTGACCTCAGGGTCGTGAGTTTAGGCTCTGCATTCAGCTCTGTACTGGGTGTGGAGCCTATGGAAGGAAGGAAGGAAGGAGAGGAGAGGAGGAAAGAGAGAGGGAGGAAGGTAGAGGAAGGAAGGAAAGGAGGAAAGAGAGAGGGAGGGAGGACATAGGAAGGAAGGAAGGAAAGAATCATGGACCCCAAAGGAAGTGGCATCACAGTTCTCAAGTGCCAAAAGAAAAGAACTGTTAACCCAGAATCATAGACTGAAAATAACTTTCAGGAATGAAGAGGAGATCAAGACATTTTCAGATGAAGGAAAACGAACAGATTTTGCTGTTACCAGACTTAGCCTAAATGTACTGCTAAAGAAAATTGTCTAAAGAAAAAAATAATAAAAATAAGAATTTGGAACATCAGGAAAGAAGAAAGACCGATGGGGGAAAAAAACCATGGGTAAATATGATACATTTTCCTTCTCTTGAATTTTCCAAATTCAATGGTTGAAGCAAAAATTTTAACACTGTCTGATGTGGTTCTATAAATGTACAGAGAGGAAATATTTAAGATAATGATATTATAAGTGGGGGAGGGTAAAGGGACTTAAAGGGAGGGGAGTTTTCTGTACTTGATGACATCACCAGTAGACTGTGATTAAGTTATGTGTGTGTAATGTAATATATAGAACAACCACAAAGAAAGGTATACAAAGAGAAACACTCAAAAACACTAGAGATCTATCAAAATGGAATTCTAAAAAGAGGCTCACAGAACCCATAGGAAGGCAGGAAAAACAAAATAGAAAAAGAAAAAAGAGCAGAATTAAAATGAAAACAACACACTTAAGCCCGAACATATTAATAAATACATTAAATGTAAATGTAAGTGGTCTAAATACACCAATTAAAAGATATTGTCAGAGTGGATTAAAAAGCATGACACGGGGCACCTGGGTGGCTCAGTTGGTTAAGCGTCCGAATCTTGACTTTAGCTCCGGTAATAATTTCATGATTCAGTTCATAGGAACGAATCCCATGATGGGCTCTGCGTTGACAGCACGGAGCCTTCTTGGGATTCTCTCCCTCCCTCCTTCTCAAATAAATAAAGAAAATTAAAAGAAAAAAGAAAAACATGACCCAACGATAAGCTGTCTAGAAAAACTCACTTCAGGGGCGCCTGGGTGGCTTAGTCGGTTGAGCCTCTGGCTTTGGCTCAAGTCATGATCTTATGGTTCGTGGGTTCAAGCCCCACGTCAGGCTCTGTGCTGACAGCTCAGAGCCTGGAGCCTGTCTTCAGATTCTGTGTCTCCCTCTCTCTCTGACCCTCCCCTGCTCACGCTGTCTCTCTCTCTCTCTCAAAAATAAATAAAACATTAAAAAAAAGAGAAAAAGAAAAACTCACTTCAAATAGAAAAAATATAGGTAGATTGAAAATAAAAGGATGGAGAAAGATACATCATGCAAACATTGATCAAAAGGAAGCAGGAATGACTATATTAATATCAGATTAAGTAAGTAGGCTTCAGAGCAAAAAAAAGTACCAGGGACAAACAGGGACATTATATAATGATAACAGGGTCTATCCACCAAGAAGACATTAAAAAAAAAAATCGTAAATGTGTATGCTCCGAACAACAGAGCTGCAAAAAATGTGAAAATGTGAAGTAAACATGGAAAGAACGGAAAAGAGAACCAGACAGGGGCACCTGGGTGACTCAGTCAGTTGAGCATCCAACTTCGGCTCAAGTCATGATCTCACAGTTCGTGGGTTCGAGCCCCACGTCGGGCTCTGTGCTGACAGCTCAGAGCCTGGAGCCTGCTTCAGATTCTGTGTGTCCCTCTCTGCGCCTCTCCCACTCGTGCTCTATGTCTCCATCTCTCAAAAACGAATAAACGTTAATAAAAAAAAGAACCAGACAAATTGACAATTATTGGTGTAAAGGGAGATTTTTGTGGTGATGGAACAGTTCTGAGTCTTGACTGCAGTGGTGGCTATGCTGATCTCTACACCTGTGACAAGCATGCATGTGCACACACACGGTGCACCCGCGTCAACGTCTTGGTTTTGATATTGTACTATAGTTAAGATGTAACCATGGGAGAAACTGGGCAGAGAGTGCTAGGGACTTCCCTGTGCCATCTGTTGTAGTTGTAACTACATGTGAATCTCTATTTCAAAATAAAACGGTAAAATAAAGGGGTGCCTGGGTGGCTCAGTCGGTTAAACGTCTGACTCTTGATTTCGGCTCGGGTCAGGATCTCCAGCCCCCGGGCTCTGTGCTGACAGTGTGGAGCCTGCCTGGGATTCTGTCTTTCTCCCTCTCTCTTTGCCCCTCCCCAGCTCATGCTCTCTCTCAAAAGAAATAAACTTAAAAAAATAAATAAATAAAATAAAAAGATTAAAAAAAAAAAGCCTCCAAGTACCAAAGTCCAGTTTCTCAGTCTCACACACTCCCCCTCCCCACCGCCAACACCCCCACCAGCTCCAAGCCAGGCATGCCCAGCCTGGCCCTTCTGCCCTGCTCAGTGCACAAGCTGTTAGATGGTGCCTTTCAATTTGGGCACCCAGGAAAGATTCATTAGCTGATTCGGTGTGGCACTGAGCAAAACCATGGGGGCATGAGAGGAGGGACTATTAGAGCACAAGAGGCTTCAGAAACCAAAGGGACAGTGTGACAGCAGGGACCTGTGGAGGGAAGTGGAGGCCCCAGGGTAAAATGCAGATGCTAGTTAAGGGCCAGCAGGGAGCAGTGGAGAGAATGCCCCCTGAGGACATCTTGCAGACTATAAGGGGCATGAGCAGGGTTAGCTGTGAACTTGATTGTGGGGGGAAGACAGGGTCCCCCGCCTATTCCCCTATCCATTGTGACATCACCTGCCTGATGACTGTCCAGGTGAGAGCGCCCCTGCTCTCCCCCAGAATCTGGAGCTCGTCTTCAGTTGAGAAGGTGGCTTTGTTCAGGTGATGTGTTAATGAAAGCTGTTAAAGAGGCTGACTCCTAAGTGTCCCCGGGACTTGGCCACATGCTTTTCTCTCTGCTGGAAACTCGGTGGTTTTTTTGGTTTTTGTTTTTTTTTTCTCCTCTCCATCCCCCTAGTCGCTAAGCCTCAGGCCTCAGGATTCCTCTGTCTTTGCCAACCTTGATGCAAATCAGAACCCCATTTAAGCTTAGTCAGGAAAGGGGTTTTATTTATTTATTATTTTTTATGTTTTTTATTTCTTTTTGAGAGACAGAGCGCGAGCAGAGGAGGGTCAGAGAGAGAGGGAGACCCAGAATTCAAAGACAGGCTCCAGGCTCTGAGCTGTCAGCACAGAGCCTGACGCGGGCTCAAACCCACGAACTGTGAGATCGTGACCTGAGCCAAAGTCGGACGCTTAACCGACTGAAACCCCCAGGCGCCCCTTGGAAAGGGATTTTTTTTCCAGCTCACTTGATGTCCCCAATATCCAAGTGGCAGTGTTGGGGGTCTGTCTTCCACCATCTCAGTGCTGAGATTTCTTCCCGCTCTCCCTTGCCACGTGTTGGCCTCTGGCAGGCAGCTCCACGCTTACATCCAACGAGATCAGCACCCTGGTGGAGAGCGAGAGAGCCTCTTCTGAGAGTCCCTAGGGAGCGCTACAGCGGACTCTCATTGGTGGCACTACATCCTGCTTCTATCATTGAGCCAGTCATGGAGTCCCTGCGAGGCCAGGCCTGGGTCATGTGCCCATCCCTGAGCCAGTCATGGGGAGCCTGAGAGGTGGGGCCGGGTCATGTGCTCATCCTGTGGGTGGGGAGTTGGCCCAGCTCCCTGGGTGGAGAATGGAAAACTAGGGAGTGGTTTGCATTAGAAGGAAGTCAGCGGGGTGCGCAAATCAAGGGATATACCCTCTACCTTCCCTGACTCTGGAGCAGGATGGGTGAGCTGTTCCTATTGTCTCCTAGCATCCGGCACCCCATCCGGCAAGTGAAAATTCACATCTCCCTCTCCTTCCAGGTAGTGAACTTTGAAAGTACTAGGCTGTGAACAGGTAAATAGAAAACAAAAAACAACAGCAGGCATTTGACTCTACTGTCTTCCGGGCCTTTTAAACATGTTTTTATTTTTAGTTTTATCTTAGAGAAAGAGCACGAACAGGGGACGGGAGGGAGGGAGAGAGAGGGAGAGAGAGAGAATCCCGAGCAGGCTCCGTGCTGTCAACGCAGAGCCCAACTCGGGGCTGTGAGATCATGACCCGAGTGGAAAGGAAGAGTGGGATGCCACCCAGGTGCCCCTAAACGTGCTATTTGAAAAAAATATGTCAACTCCTTTGGAACTGTGAACTAGATACTATTATTATGCCCACTGTGTAGGTGAGGAGCCTGAGGTTTGGAATAAGTGACCAGCCGAAGGGTTCATGATGAAAAGGAAGATTCAAAATGGACCCTCACAGGACACCTGGCTGGCCCAGTCGGCAGAGCATGTAGAGCATGTGACTCATGATCTCAGGGTCTTGAGTTCAAGCCCCAGTGGAGCATGAAGCCTACTATATATATATATATATATATATATATATATATATATATATATATAAAAGAAATCTCTCAAAAGAATGAAATTACCGACAAGCAAGGCTATATTCTGCCAGACTTTTAGCAAAACCGGTGATGGACAGTCTCCCAGAGATCCATCCGGAGGGGACGGCACATTTGTTCAGTAGTGTGGTGTGGAACCCTAGGAAGGAACTAGGGAGATCTTTGTCCCTGTGAAGTATCATCAGGCACTATTGCAGACTGAAAAAGACCAGGTCCAGAATCTTGTGTCCAGTACACTGCCTTTCGTATTAGAGAAAGGGGAAGGGAGACAGAAATACATATACATATCTGCTTATATTTTAAAAAAGAAACAACAGAAGAAGAAACCACTGGCTTACAAACCAATGTACCTTGTTTCATAAGCTGGGTTTGGATCCGTGTAAACATTTTACATAACTGAAAACCAAAATTAAACCGAAAAGAAGAAAAGCTTCCTCCTAACATTGAAAACGAACTGAAACAAACAGTCTTGCAAACAAAACTGATGGCAAGAATCTCAGAGAATTGTTTTAAGTGACTTTGAAACAATTTTGCGTATTTCACAGGGGACAAAGACGAAAAGAACCACCAATAGACCCTAAGCTGTATTCAGCGGGCCTATTGTTGCTAATCAGAACGGCATTGTTTTGAAGCTATTATATATACAAATATACACATTTAACCATAAATAATTATATTCATGGCTTTGGGAACCGGGGTTTTCATTGTGAGGGAAGGGGCGCAGACATAAAATCCTGGAAATTAAGTAAATCTTGTCATCGTGAAGGAGAATTGGAAACAGCAGTATAAAGGACTCACTTTATTCCTAAAGCAATTGCGTTAATGTCATTACGAGCAACCGCAGCCCCACACCAGGTCTCCTGCCTCAGGTCAGACCCTCCTCCCAACCTCCTACTGAGCCTCCGTTTCCCCCCCACTGCCCCCACGCGTTCATCTTTGTGCGCAGTAGTCTAGGCGGTGGTTCTTGGAATGGGTGGGGTGAAGGGGTATTTCCATGGCTTCTGCGGCCCCAGAGCCTGTTTGGAGGATGTGCCCGTGGGCCCCCTGGTTTTCCTGATGAAGTCCCCCAGCTCAGGCACCAGCTGTTGCCCATGTGTGCCAGCTGCAGTGGGGTGAGACACCCAGGAAGCCCGAGGCCTCCAGGAACTGTCAGTCCTGTGATCAGGCTGGAAACTGTCCTTGCTGAAGACCGGAAACCCCCTCGGGCTGAGCCCTGACCGTCAGGACAGGCATGGTCCCTCAGTCCTGGCCAAGAAACAGGCCTTTGCTGTTCATTTTTGTTTTTGTTTTTGTTTTTGTTTAAATCTGTTTATTTGTTCAATCCCACTTCTCAAATCCTTCAGCAGACCTGGCCTCACATGTGCTTTGCAGGCTCTGGGCACAGTGCTGGGTGGCCGTGTCCCATCAGAGGCCTCCTTCAGGGTCGCAGCCATGGACTCGAGGGGCCGGCTTCACTGTGGGTCTGGTGGCATCTGTGAGGCTCAGCAAAGGGTCACAGCCTGCCAGGCCCGCCTGCCTCCGGAGGTGCCCGAGCCCTCGCTGACAGGCTCAGCCTGGCACAGGTCCTTCTATGTGACCAGTTTCAATGATTGGACACTGTGTCCCGGAGTCTGGGCCCGACTCTGAGTCCCTGCCTGTCCTCTTTAGGATGGTCCCGGGCCTCCATGGCTGCTTTGATCATCTGCCGATCACATTAGTATTACAGGTTGAGCTGTGTCCTCCTAATAGATCCTAAGGTCCTCACCCCCAGCACCTGTCAGTGGAAGTTTATTTGGAAACAGGGTGTTTGCAGATAATCAAGGGGGAGGTCATCAGGGTTGGCCTCAAGCCCACAGAACTGTGTCCTGTATAAAAAAGGGGAGATCGGGACAGAGAGATGGATACACGGAGAATGCCATTTGAAGAGGAAGGGAAGAGTGGGCTGGTATATCCACAAGTTGAGAAGCATCTGGGGCGCCTGGGTGGCTCAGTCAGTTAAGCATCCAACTTCAGCTCAGGTCATGATCTCAAGGTCCGAGAGTTCAAGCCCCGCGTCGGGCTCTGTGCTGACAGCTCAGAGCCTGGAGCCTGCTTCAGATTCTTGTCTCCCTCTCTCTCTCTGCCCCTCCCCTGCTCGTGCTCTGTCTCTCTCTCAAGAAATACATAAACGTTAAAAAAATTAAAGAAAAAAAAAACACCCCACAGCAGCAGCAAAACAAAACTTCTTGTAGAAGCAAGACAAGAAGCTGGGGACAGAGTCTCCCTCACGGTGCTCTGAAGGAACCAGGCCTGCCGACATCTTGATCTTTTACCTCCAGCCTCTGCAGCTGTAAGAGGCGTAAGCCGCCCAATCTGTGGGACTTTGTTACAGCAGCCGCAGAAAATGAATACACCTAGCAAGGAGGTCACCCAGTGGTGGCGAGCACATATTTGTCAAACCTGCCTCTTGTTTTATTTTATTTATTTATTTTTTAAGTAATCTCGACACCCAATGCGGGGCTCGAACTCACGACCCCGAGATCAAGAGTCACATGCTCTACCAACTGAGCCAGCCAGGCGCCCCTGCCTCTTATTTGAAAAAGCTTTGGGGGCACTTGGGTGGCTCAGTCAGTTAAGCATCCAACTCTTGATTTCGGGTCAGGGTGTGATCTCACAGTTCATGAGTTCGAGCCCTGGATCGGGCTCTGTGCTGACAGCTCATGAAGCCTGCTTGGGATTTCCTCTCTCTTCCTCTCTCTCTGCCCCCTACCTACTCTCTCTCTCTCTCTCAAAAATAAACATACATAAAAAATAAACTTTAAAATAAAAAGCTTTGAGCCAATACTTCTACATCCATAGCCCTCAGCTTTCTAGTTTCCCTTGAAAAATATGAACATCTCATAACCCCCAGGCCATTCCTGCTTGGCCATGGGTGGCTGGAGCAGAGTCATGGCTGCCCACATTTTGGCCACGGATCCTACAATCAATTGAGTGCATGTCGAGGCATATAGGTAACACAGACAAGGGGCTTCAGCCCCACACAGGACAGTTCAGCCAGGACCCGCCTGGCCCCAGGAGGCATCTGAGTTTTTGATCTTTGCTCTCATACCTCTAGGACCTTTCCCTACGTCTCCTCTCAGTCTTCTTGTCTGACCTCAGCTGTCACCACCACCCACAGAGGATCCAGCTGTTTGCTTGTGCGCAGACCCCTTGACCTTACACCTTGTTCTCCATCTGGGAGGTGGCATGAACCCTGCTGGCCCCACCCAGTGCCTGTCCCCAAGTCCCCCGGCTTCTGTGTTCTACCTCTTCCCTGGGCCTGCCCCACAGTGGGCAGTATAGTGGGATCCAGGCCATTTCTCCTGACTCATCCCACTGCCCACCATGTCCCAGACCCAGTGGTTGACCCTTTTGCCAAAGCAAAGTAGTTGTTTTTTGTTTTAAGTTATCATTTGAAAACTCCAGGGCAGTAAAGTGACCTGTCTGGTCAACTTAGTTGGTCTTACACTTTTCCTCCTCCTGCCCCAACTCAAAAATATCGGAAGGGTTGGGGCACCTGGGTGGCTCAGTCGGTTGAGCATCCTACTCTTGTGACTTCAGCTCAGGTCATGATCTCAAAGTTCGTGAGCTCGAGTCCCACTATCAGTGCAGAGCCTGCTTGAGATTCTCTCTCTCTCTCTCTCTCTCTCTCTCTCTCTTTCTCTCCCCCTCTCCCTCTCCCTCTCCCTCTGCCTCTCCCTCTCTACTCCTCCCCTCTTCCTCCCTCCCTCCAAATAAATAAATAAGCTTAAAAATATATATCTGAAGGGGGAAGTGATATGGGAAATCATAGACTATGCAAAACAGAAAACAATGTGAATCCTTTTATCCTTCCAATGGAAAGATTCTAGGAATTGAGTATATATTCAGAACTCTTAGTACCACCCTGAAATACCTTTCCTGAGATGAGATTTTTTTCTTTTTGTTAAAGTTTATTTACTGAGAGAGAGAGAGAAAGAGAGAGAATACCAAGCAGGCTCTTCACTGTCAGCACAGAGCCCGACATGGGATCAAGCCCACAAACTGTGAGATCATGACTTGAGCCGAAATCAAGCGATCAAGAGTCAGATGCTTAACTGACCGAGCCGGACATCTTTTTCTTTTTTACCCTTTCAAATCTGATACTTTATACCATACAAATCGGCAATGGCTGAGTTATAAAGCATAATAATATGAACAGCAAAGGACCTGTTGTTTCCCAAATCCAGAGCCCAAACACAAACGAAAGCTCGAGACAGTCCCCTCCTGACTTAGCCCATTTTTCGGTGTGCCCCGCCTCGGCTAATTGTTATCCTGAATTTTATCATTCCCCTTTCCCCTTCTTCATTTGAACTCTTTATTTGGAAATAATTACGAATTTACAGAAAGAGTTGTGAAAGTAACAAGAGTACAAAGAATACCCAAAGAGCCTTTAGCCTGATTCACTTGTGTTCAACATTTTTCCCATTGTCTTTATCGTGTGATCTCATTCTCTCCCTCCCTCATCCCTTTCTACACTCACACACTCACCCTTACGCGCATACACCCGTAGTTTTTTCAGAACCATTTGAGGCTGTCGCATTATGTCACCACTAAATATTTCAGTGTGCATTTATTTCCTAACAACGGGAATATCCCCTCACCTTACAGTTTTTAACTTCAACAAATTGACTGAATAATGCCCTTCATAGCATTTTTTTTCTCTCCAGTACTGGAGCCAGCTGTGCCTCCGTAGCACCATTGAATCTGGACCGTTTCCACAGACTTTCTTTGTATTTCATACTGTTGACGTTTTGGAAACATTTCTCTCCCTCCTTTCTCCCCTTAAAAAAAAATAGAACCGGGGCGCCTGGGTGGCTCAGTCGGTTAAGCGTCCGACTTCAGCTCAGGTCATGATCTCACGGTTCGTGGGTTCAAGCCCCGCATCGGGCTCTGTGCTGACAGCTCAGAGCCTGGAGCCTGCTTCGGATTCTGTGTCTCCCTCTCTCTCTGACCCTCCCCTGCTCACCCTGTCTCTCTCTGTCTCTCAAAAAAAAAAAAATTAGAATGTTCTTGTTTTGAGTTTGAGTGATTGTTGTCTCGTGTGGTTATTGTTTCTGAATGTGCACGTCTGTGACTCGATGTTACGTATTTAAGGCTCAGCCGTGTTGTTGCATGTAGCTGTAACTCATTTGTCCGTGGTCCTGAATCCCATTCCAGTGTGCACATCCACTGTCATTTATTTGCATGTTGAGGGACAGTTGGGTATTCCCAGTCTTGTGTTACGGTGGACAGTGCTGCTGGGAACATCCTTGTGCATGTCCGTTGGTGCACATGTGTGAGTTTCTTTGGGGCGTATCCAGCATTGGTATTGCTAAGCCATCAACCATGTGAATGGTTGGCTTTGAGGATAATTCCAAATTGGTTTCCAAAGTGGGTGTGGCCACTTATTTTCCACTAGCAATGAGTAAGAGTGCCTGAGAACTTTTTTTAAGTTTATTTATTTTGAGAAACAGAGAGAAAGAGAGAGAGAGCAAGTGGGGGAGAGACAGGGGAGGTGAGGAGGAAAGAGAGAATCCCAAGCAGGCTCTGCGCTGTCAGTGCAGAGCCCAAGGCAGGGCTCGATCTCACACACCGTGAGATCATGACCTGAGCCGAGATCAAGAGTTGGATGCTTTGGAGCTCCTGGGGTGGCTCAGTCAGTTAAGCGGCCGACTTTGGCTCCGGTCATGATCTCACAGTTTGTGGGTTTGAGCATCACGTCAGGCTCTGTACTGACAGCTCAGAGCCTGGAGCCTGCTTCTGATTCTGCGTCTCTCTCTCTCTCTCTGACTGTCCCCCACTCACGCTCTGTGTCTCTCTCAAAAAAATAAACGTTAAAAAAATTTTAAAAAAAAGAGTTGGATGAGTTGGATGCTTAACCGACTGAGCCATCCAGGTGCCCTGACTGCAAACTTTTTATTTATCAGCCATCTAGTGTATAAATAGTGTATGATAGACAAGTTATTGTCTGGTAATGGTTTTCATGTGCATCAGAGATGATTATTAATGGTGTTGAGCATCATTTCATGGTTTTTGAGCATATGTGTGCCATTTCCTGTAAAATAATAGTCATAGTCATAGTGGTGGTAATAATAATAATGCCACCTCTTGTTTACAACTTACTATGGGTGACAATCTTTATTTTTTATTATTTATTTATTATTTTTTTTTTAAATTTTTTTATGTCTTTATTTTATTTTTGAGAGGGAGAGAGACAGAAAGTGAGCTGGGGAGGGGCAGAGAGAGAGGGAGACACAGAATCTGAAGCAGGCTCCAGGCTCTGAGCTGTCAGCACAGAGCCTGATGCAGGGCTCGAACCCACGGACTGTGAGATCATGACCTGAGCCGAAGTTGGACGCTTAACCAACTGAGCCACTCAGGTGCCCCCATGAGAAACTGTTTTCAGCAACACGTATCATTTAATCCAAAAAAACAACCTAACAGGTTAGGTACTTCTATTACCTTCTTTTCTATTCATGTGTATTGCCCATTTTCCTATCAGATTGTTGGTCTTTTTCTTCTTGACTCTTTTACATGTTCTGGGTTTTTTTTTTTTTTTTGATCTGATTTTCTCTTGACACTGCCCTGCAGGGGAAGTGGGGAGTGTCACCTCACTGCCAGTGGAGGTAGAAGTCCAGCCCCCCACTGTGCCTCTATTGATACCTGAGGGGACGTCCTCATGACTGCTGGTGGGATAGGAGTTCTAGCTGCCTGCATAGTCTCCAGTGATACCCAGGTGGCATCTCATGACAGGCCTGCGGGGGGTGAATGTCCCGGCTCCCTAGTTGGCCTTCTCTGAAACCACCCCAGCAGAGGTAGTAGGATGCCCCCTTGTACATAGCCTCATGCACATGGCCTTGATGGCAAGGATGAGAGAGGAGTCACTCTTCTTTGTGGTGTTTGGCTGAAGTAGAGAGGTGATTGTCTAAACGTCCTCTGTCTAAACGTCCTCAGCCATGCCAAGATGCCCCCTTCCAGGTCCTTTGGCTAGGGAGAGTCAGCTTTGTTAGGGCAGTTTTGTCTGTGCCTTTTGGAGTTTTCAGGTTGCTGGCTTCTTCAGCTCCAAATCTGGGATGAAGGAGGCAAAAAGAAAACCCAGGAATTCATCACTATGTTGTTCATTCCTTGGGTCTTGAGGTATCAAGCTGATGTGTCTTCTTCTCTCAACCATAAGTGTGTTCTTGTGTTTTATATAGACTTGTTTCATATCTAATGCCCGGAGCTTTTCATTGTACTTAGTGGAAAGAGTATGTCTATTGCATCTTCCTAGAAGCAGAACCCTTGCTGACTTGTAAGAGTTCTTTATGTATTGTGACTACTAATCCTTACTCGAGGATGGAAAATATTACTTTTCAGTTTGTGGCTTTTAAAAAAATTTCCATATAGTGCTTTTTGACATGTTGTGTCAGATGTTCTTGATTTTGATGTCATTGTGCTTACCAGTCTTTCCTTTTTCATTTTAGAGTTAGTGGGTTTTATTTCTTGTTTAAGAAATAATTCCTTATCCAAAATGTAGAAAGATAATCTCCCATGGTACCTTCTAAACTTTTTTTAAAGTTTATTAATTTATTTTGAGAGAGAGAGAGAGAGAGAGAGAGAATCCCAAGCAGGTTCTGCATGGCTCGAACTCACGAGCTGTGACATCATGACCTGAGCTAAAACCAAGAGTTGGACACTTAACTGACTGAGCCACCCAGGCACCCCCCTTCTAAAATTTTTAATGCTTTTGCTTCTCATGTTTAATTTCTTAATCCACCTGGAATTCATTTTGGGTTATGTTATTGGGTAGGGGTCCAATTTAATATTTTCAAACAACCTCATTGAAGTATAAATTAACATACAATAAAAAAGACATATTAAAGTGTATATTTTTAATAGATTTTGCCATATATATATGTATACACTTATGATACCATCACCACAATAAAGAAAGTGAACATTTCTATAACCCCTAAAGGTTCCTCCTGTTCCTTTGTAATCCTTTTTCCCTGAACCTCCTCACCTTCCCTCCAGCCTCAGCTTACCACCAATTGACTTTTGTTACCCTAAATTAGTATGGACTTCTGAGAGTTTTGTATAAATATAATTGTACAGTTCCTACTATTTTTGTTTGGACGCGTGTCTTTCATTCAGCATAATTACTTTGAGATTCATCCATGTTATAGCATGTAGTAATAGTTCATTCTTTTTATTGCTGAATACTATTCCATTGTATGTCTGTAATACAATTTGTTTATCCATTGACTTGTTGGACATTTGAGTTGTTTCCATTTTGAGACTGTTAGAGATAAAGCTGCTGTGAACATTTGTGTACAAGTCTTTGTATGGAATATGCTTTCATTTATTTTAGATATAAATACATTGGAGTGGAATGCTTGATCATAGGATAGATGTACGATTAATGTATTATTCGTACTTAAGAATATGTTCCAGTTTCTTTTTGTTTTGCTTGAAGTTAATATTTGCTTGGGACTTGTATTTGCTTCATTTGTTTATGTGTGTGTCTACTGCTAATTCCAGTTGCCCTTTATACTTGGTAAGTGTCATTATCCCTACACCCAGTTTCCCTACTATTAACATCTTACATTAGTATGGTAAATTTGTTACAATTAATGAACTAATATTGATATGTTATTACCAACTAAAAGTCCATACTTTATTTAGATTTTCTTAGTTTTTACTTAGTGTCCTATTACTAGGATCCTATGCAAGACACCAGATTTCATTCAGTTGTTATGTCTCCTTAGACTCCTCTTGGCTCTAATGGTTTCTTAGATTGTCCTTGTTTGTTTGGTTTTAATTGTTATTATTATTTTTTTTTTTATTTTAGAGAGAGAAGGAGTGAGAGCACAAGTGGTGGAGAGGGAGAGAGGGAGAGAGAGAGAATCTCAAGCAGGCTCCACAGTCAGCCCAACTCGGGGCTCAATCCCATGACCCTGGGATCATAACCTGAGCTGAAATCAAGAGTCGGATGCTCAAACGACAGAGCCACCTAGATGCCCCTCCTGTGGATACTTTTAAGATCTTCTCTTTGTCTTTGATGTTATGTAGTTTTAATGTACCTAGATGTGGACTTCTTTTTATTTATCTTACTTGGGATATGTTTTGCTTCCTAGAGGTGTGGATTCATTTTTTAAATCCCTATTAGTCCTAGGAAATTCATAGATATGGTCTTTTTTTTTTAATGTTTTTATTTATTTTTGAGAGGCAGAGAGAGCACGTGCAGGTGAGGGTCAGAGAGAGAGGGAGACACAGAATCTGAAGCAGGCTCCGGACTCTGAGCTGTCAGCACAGAGCCTGACGTGGGGCTCGAACCCACGAACCATGAGATCATGACCTGAGCTGAAGTCATTTGCTTAACTGACTGAGCCACCCAGGCACCCTGTCTTCTCCACTTTTTCTATTCTTTTTTGGGGGGGACCCATTCTGTTCTCAGTATCTCTTAACATCTCATATTCATACCCTGTCTTACTTTAGTTCATTTTTAATGATATCTTTGTCTTTTCTAGTTTATTGACTCTACAGCAGCTTTATCTAGTCTACTGTATAACAAATATATTGAGGTTTTTAATTTCAACCGTTATATTTCTCACATATAGAAGCCACATTCCACCCCCAACTTCCTGTTAATTCCTCATAGTCATTTCTTGTTTTTTTTCCTCATCTTTGTGATTGCCTCTTTTTTCTGTAAATAAATAAATAAACACACACACACATATACACGGACACACATACATACATACCTACATACATTCATACATATCTTCTGTAATTTTGTTCCTGAAATTTTTAATATGGGAGAGAAGATACTTGTTTATTGTTTTTGCTGATTATTATTCAACAGGGTCTTGTATTATCACACATTAATCCTTGATTATGAACCTACTACTTGATACTAATCTACAAGAGTCCTGAGTCTGAAGTGGAGAATATTTCCTCCAGACTAGATTTGCCTGTCCTTCACCTGGCTGCTATGGGGAGCCACTGCCCTGAAACCATATCAGCCACTCTTAAGGATCTTGACCTAGTGAAGCTGGAAATTCCAGCCCCAAGTTTCTTTTGCTGTTGACCCAAGGCACTATGTCCTGATATGCTTTTATTGTCACTTGCCCTTAGGACAGATTCTGGCCCCTCACTGTTTAGGCTACATGTAGCTTATGTTTTGTTTTGCATTTAGTGGGTGAGGTCCTTGATGAAGCATTACTCTTTTGATAGCACTGCCTTAAAAGAGAGTTTCCTGTTCAGATCACCTTGACATCCATAATGCCGGAAGCAGTGTTTTGAGAAAAGATGTTTAATTCATCAGGCAGGAGCCCAAATGTAATCCTTCGAACTTAGAAAAATGTGTCTCAGTAGAATGGGGACCCTTTCAGAATAGTCTGTGGCCTTGAAAAATCAGGTCTCCAGCTCTGGTGTTTCAGAGAACCATTAGTCACCGTGTTCTCTATATAAAGATTCAGCATGAGAAATTTTTTTCAGAACTTAGTGCCAGGAAAAATCTTGTCTTCCCAGAGGGGTTGGCCAGCTTCCTCTACCTTATGACAAAAGCTTTAGAGTACATCTTATTTACCTTTTTGCCCAAGCTGCCAGGAAGCATTGGTTAAAACAGATCCCAAATCATGTCAACTTTTCAGTCCTTAAGACTGAAAAAGACGACTCTCCTCTTTCTCAAAGTCATTATTTTTAGTTTATATCCATGTGTTAATAGATTTATAGCCTATCTACCCCTATACCTTTTTTATGGAAAGAGGCAAGTTATAAGTAAATTAAGTTATAAACATTTTGCATGTACATTTCCTTCTCTTGTGTTCTTAAAATAACTAAAGGGAAGGCATAATCTGAAATATTTATGCAAATTGAGCTGGCTCCAACTTCTGAAGCGTCATACTGAAGGCATGAGTGAGCAAACACAACTTCCTGTAAACATGAGGGCATTTCTCTGCTCCCCCCTCGTGGGCAGCTATGTCCTGACTATGTGGAGCTGGGATTCTCTGTGCACCTCCTTTGCCTTCGATGTTGACCAGGGGGAGAGTGAATTGCTCTGGGGCTTCCCCCTGCTTAAGAGTAAGAACCAGACTTTGGCGGTACTGACATATTCTCCCAGAGAGTTGAGTAGACTCCCATGCATTCTGTTCACAGCAGGTGAAAAGAGGCTGGCTTTCACAACCCCCGTATGGTAGGAGTCAGGACTGAGGGACCCTTGACAGGCTCATGCTGTGAGTTCTGACTCCTGCCCTGGCCCATCTTTTGAGTCACAGGTTTTTGGGGTTTTTTTAAATTAAAATTTTTTAAAACATTTATTTATTTTTGAGAGAGAGAGAGACAGTGTGTGAGCAGGGAAGGGACAGAGAGAGGGGGAAACACAGAATCCCAAGTAGGCTCCAGGCTCTGAGCTGTCAGCCCAGAGCCTGAAGCGGGGCTCAAACTCACAAACAGTGAGATCGTGACCGGAGCCCAAGTTGAACGCTTAACCGACTAAGCCACCCAGGCGCCCCTTGTGTCACAGTGACTGACTAGTGCCTCTGAGCAAAGACGTGAAATGAAGTGCACAGAGACATGGGCTTGGGAGCTAGCTCATATCCCTTCACCGCTCACTACGTACTTACTGTGTTATGACCTTAAGCAAAGTTATTTAACCTCTCTGTGCCTCTGTGTTTTCATCTGCAAAATAGGAAAAGCAATAGTATCTACTTCCTACATCTGTTATGACAAAAAGAGAAACTGTGGGAAAAGTACTTAGAACACATAGCAAGCACTCCTCAATGTCAACCATTATTGTAAGACTACTAGTTTTTTTCATTCTTGTTACCATGCCTATTATTGCTGCGGCCACTACGTTGAACAGAGACATACCATGGGAACCTCCCAATTGTCACATTCCAGGGACTTTTCCCCATTTTGTACTTAACTTGTTGCATGGGCGTCTCTAGCTAAGACCCCACTACTTTCCTCTTCTTTTTTAAATGTTTCTTTATTTTAGAGAGAGATAGAGACAGAGAGAGAGAGAGAGAATGAATGAATGAATGAATGAATGAGAGTAGGGAGGGCCAGAGAGAGAGGGAGAGGGAGAATCCCAATCAGGCTCCACGCTGACAGTGTAGGGCTTGAACTCACGCCTGAGCTGAAATCAAGAGTCAGGCGCTTAACTGACTGAGCCACGCAGGTGCCCCATGACCCCATTACTTTCTTAGCAACTTGATGCTGTCTTGGCCCCTATGCCGTCTCTCCTTCTGTTCCCACTCTGCTTGGCCAGCTTCATCCACCCTCATGCTTTCAGATTCCTTCACGATCTGATTCTTGCAAATTCCTTACCAGCCTTTTCTCTGGGCAGTGATGCCCTTTATCCAACTTATTGCCAACCTCTTTACCCTTTTTCCCCATTTCAGAGTGGCAGCTAGGATCCTTTCTTAGGATTCAGGCTGCTGAGTTAAAAATTTTCATTTATTCATCCATTCATTCATTCATCCCAGTAGTGCCTCTGACGCCTTCCTCTCTGAGGTTTATGACTGACCTGCAAGTCTGTATTTTTCACATCCTTGATTTGAGCCACTTAGGGTTCTCCCCATGAGCAGAGTACTTAATTTACTTGGTGCCAAATTCCAGCTTCTCCAAATTACTTGCCAGTCCTACCTCCAGTTATTCAGTGGGACCTCTGACATCTCAGCAGCACTGAAGGCGCTGCGGCTGATGGATGGACCAGAGGGAGGCTGTGGTCCAAGCAACATAGTCTCATGCCAGAGGACAAGTTGGTGGGTGATCTCTGCCCATATGGGAGGTTGAGCGCTGGGGTCCTGGGCGAATCTCGGTTCAGATGTGGCAGGATCAGGAGGAGGACGCCAGGCACATCTGTGGCAACCCTGGTTTTGGGGGTATCCAGCCTTGACTATGGGCACACTGCGAGTGGTGTCAGAGTTGCAGTGTCCCCCTCCCCGACATCTGATGCCCCCCACATGTGACCCTCAGTTTACTGGGACCCAGAGACAAATGTGCATGTGCAGGGGCAGGAAAAAGTCCTTCCTTGTGATGATGGGGGTAGAGGTCTTCCAAGGCATGACTCAGGTAGCAACCGCAGTGACTAACAGGATGCATCCTGAATGCTGGATAGGGCGGAAAAAGGGAGACTCCTGGGTGGTGTTAGGGACGCCCCAGAGAGCGGGCACTGTCTTGTTTGGAGCGTCCGTGGAAGCATGTCACTGTGTTTGATGCCTGTGCCCCTTACCCAGTGCCTTTGAGGCAGAGGTGGCCTCAATGTGGCCACCTGAGTCTGACCTTTTGCTCCCATCGGAGTGGTGACTTACTATGATCATCTGTTCGGGCTGCCGTATCTGAATGCCGTAGGTTGGGGGGCGGGGAGGGGAGAGCGAACACAACAGAAATTTATCTTCCCTTAGCTCTGGGTGCAGGAAGTCCAAGATCAAGGTGTCAGCATGGTTGGTGTCTGGTAAGGACGCTCTCGTTGGGTTGCAGACCACCACCTCCTCGCTGCCCTCACGTAGGCTTTCCTCTGTGTGTGCGGAGACCATCTGTGAGAGTGAGAAAGAGCACTCCAGTGTCTCTTCCTTTTCTTCCTTCGTTTTCTTTTTATTAAAAAAATTTATTTTAAGTTTCTTTATTTTGAGAGAGAGAGAGAGAGAGAGAGAGCAGGGGTGGGGCGGAGAGAGAGGGAGAGAGAGAATCCCAAGCAGGCTTTGTGCTGACAGCGTAGAACCTGACGTGGGGCTCGAACTCCCGTCCTGTGAGATCATGACCTGAGCCGCAACCAAGAGCTGGACGCTTAAGCGGCTGAGCCACCCAAGCGCCCCTCTTCCTTTTCTTGTATGGCTGCAGTTCTGTTGGATTATGACCTCGTCCTTAGGATTCACTGAACCTCACTTGCCTCCTTAAAGGCTGTCTTCCAAATGCAGTCACACTGGGGGTTGGGGCTTCACCATTGGAATCCCGAATGGACGCACTTCAGTCCATGACACCCCAGCACCCGCTCAACCCGTCACCCTCCTGGCATGTGATCTGTGGTTATTGACCACCACCCCCACCTCTTGTAGGAAGGGCGCGGTGATGTCTGTGTTGGTCAGTCCTCCATGAACGTCTCCTGAATCAAAACAGAATAATGTGTCCTTCTGGGTGAAGGAAAGCTGATTTTATCTGAAGAATATTTTAAGATTTTCACAACCCCCCCTCGATAGAATTGAGACCCCCTGGGGTGTTAGAAAACTAGGGGCACCTGGGTGGCTCAGTCGGTTAAGCACCCGACTTCTGCTCAGGTCACGATTTCGTGGCCCCTGAGTTTGAGCCCCATGTGGAGCTCTGTGCTGACAGCTCGGAGCCTGGAGCCTGTTTCAGATTCTGTGTCTCCCTCTCTCTCTGATCCTCCCCAGCTCACGCTCTCTCTCTCTCTCTCTCTCTCTCTCTCTCTCTCTCTCAAAAATAAATAAAACATTAAAAAATTAAAAAAAAAAAAAGAAAAAGAAAACTAGACCAGAACCACACTCCTCTACCCCTGGCCCCCTGTCCTGCTGCTGGTGCCTCCCCTCCCCCGCAGTCAAATTGGAAACGGACCGGGTTGTCAGAGCAAACCCCTGTGTTTCCACATGTAGGAAACGTGCTAAAATCGCACTTTCTTAAGTAGTGGCAGCGGTGTTCACACGGGTGGTTCATACCCAGTGAAAGTGTGTCCTGGGATTGGTGAAAGAAATAGGCTTGAGATTGGCAGCGACCGGTGGCCTGGCGTGATTGCAGACTTTGGCCTCAGATGGTGGGGTTTGGTTTCCCTGGTGAAGACCCTGGCAGGGGCCGGTGGTATTCAGCGGACCGGCCTGAGGAACGTGCGTCTCCAGAGCCGGGGACTCTGCTTTGGAAGCTCTGGAAGGGCATGGGATCCTTCTGCCGCAGCCGCTGTGGCTGCACAGGTCACATCTGCCACCCACCTCTGCTCTACCCAGGTCTGGATGGGCCAACAGAGAAAGTGGTTCCCTCCAACTGCCCTCTCTGGAGCCCTTGACATGTGGGGGCTGCTGGAGGGGCCCGCCTGGCCATAGGGCCTGAGGGATTGTCTCCAGAAGCACTCCATAGGGGGTGGTTTGTTTCTTTATTAATGTTTATTTAGTTTTGAGACAGAGAGAGAGACAGACAGACAGAACATGAGTGGGGGACAGGCAGAGAGAAAGGGAGACACAGAATCCGAAGCAGGCTCCAGGCTCCAAGCTGTCAGCACAGAGCCCGATGCGGGGCTCGAACCCACGAACCATGAGATCATGACCTGAGCCGAAGTCGGATGCTTAACCAACCCACCACAGGGGCATTTTCATGCCAGTATGAGGGTCGTGGGCCTGAGGGGCGGTTTTGCTGGCCTCAGAAAACTCTGAGAGTGAAGCTGGATGACTCCGTGTGGACAGAACTCTCTCCCGGTGGAAAGGAATCGTGGTGATGGTTCCCCGGATAGGATCTGAGTTTGCTGGCTTGGGATGGTCCTGAGTCTGCTGCAGAGCATGCGTTCTCTTCCAAGAAAAGTTACGAGTCCTGGTGAACCCCAGGCCTGCCGAGCTGGGAGGAGTGGTTCCATTAGGGCCATATCCATAGCTTTAAGATTTATAGGGAGGGAGGGGTGATGGCATGGAAGGTATTTCCAAATCCCTTGGGCTCCAGGATCCACAGAACATTGAGCTAAGCCCCCTGGAGATTCTCTCCTCTCCATCACAGTGAGGAACAGGGCATTCATTAGGTGCAATGCCAGAAAACGGGGATCCCCAATCAGACAGGGCTCCCGCCCTCGAGACCTACAGTTCAAGGTTGACGCGCAGAAGCCAACAGTTAAAGGTTGGCCTGCTAGATTACACTTAAGTGGCACTTACGCGTGCTGGACGCTATTATGAGCGCTTTGTATGAATGAAGTCACTCAGTCCTTGTGATAACCCTGTGAGGTAAGCACCACTGTTATTGTCACTTTACAGGTGAGGCAGCTGAGGCACAGGGAAGCTTGGTAACTGGCCCAAGGTCATGGGAGAGTAAATGGTGGGAGCTGGCATTCTATTACAGATAGCTTGTCCCAGGAGTTGGTGCTCTTTACGTCCCTCAGGGGTGAGTTGGGACCCCCCCCCCCCAAGAGGACGGGTGGCTGGCGCTGGCCAGGGCCCAGGAGCTGACACTGCAGCTGGGGTGAAGGATCCTCTCAGGTGGAGAAAAGACAGGAAGCCGGTGTAGGCAGGGGCACGTGTGTGCAGAAGTGGGGAGCTGTTAAAACGGCCTGGCCTGGTGGGAGCGTGGCTGGGATTGAGTCTGCGTGTGACCTCCATCCCCCCCACCCCCGGGGAAGCCAGTGGGTGGAAATGGATGTGGAAAATGGGCACTCAAATGTGGCCCCTTTTTGGTTTTCACGGTGTTATGAAATCACGTTTCTTTATATTGTGGTAAAATACACTGAGTAGAAAATGTCTCCTATTAACCATTTTAAAATATATGATTCACTGGCATTAAGTAAGTTTACACTATTGCACAAACATCACTTCTGGTTTTTTTAAAGTTTGTGTATTTATTTTCTTGGGGGGGAGGGGTAGAGAGAGTGGGGATAGAGAATACCAAGCAGGCTCCGCGCTGTCAGCACAGAGCCTGACATGGGGCTTGAACTCATAAACTGTGAGATCATGACTTGAGCCGAAATCAGGAGTTGGCCCCTCAACTGAATGAGCCACCCAGGTGCCCCTGTTTTTTTTTAAGATTTTAGGGGCGCCTGGGTGGCTCAGTCAATTAAGCATCTGACTTTGGCTCAGGTCATGATCTCACTGCTTGTGGGTTCGAGCCCCGTGTTGGGCTCTGTGCTGGCAGCTCAGAGCCTGGAGCTGCTTCGGATTCTGTGTCTCCTTCTCTCTCTGTCCCTCCCCTGCTCACACTCTGTCTCTCTCTCAAAAATTAATAAATGTTAAAAGAATTTTAAGAAAAGATTTTATATTTAAGTAATCTCCACACCCAGCATGGGGCTCGAACTTACAACCCTGAGATCAAGAGTCACATGCTCTTTTGACAACCAGCCAGGTGCCCCAGCATGTCTATTGCGGAACATTCCATCACCCACAAATGAACTCCTGTACCCCTTAAGCAGTTGCCCCAGCCCCTGACGACCACTCATCTGCTTCTTTCTGCGTAAATGTACGTCTTCCGGATGTAAACGGAATCCTGCAACACGTGGCCCTCTGTGGCCGGCTTCTCTCACCTCACGCCATGTCGTCAAGGTTCGTCCATGTTGGGTGGCATGTGGCAGAACTTCATTTCTTTCTGTGGTCGAATAATCAAAGTACTCATTTTCGATCAGAATACCCTTCAGGGCACCAGCACTTTGCGGAGTCCACACCCCACACCCCACAAAATGGGCTCCCCACTTTGCCCTGGTCACCGTCTCTTGCGGTCTTCCTCCTGGTGCAAGCCACATGCCCAGGTTACCTGCCTGCTCTTTCAGTTTCTATCTTTGGTTTGTTTCTTGTTCTTTTGTTTTTGTTTTGGTTTGTTTTGAGAAGGTGGGGAGAGAAAGACAGAGGGGGAGAGAGGGAGACAGACAGACAGACCTAAGCAGGCTGCATGCTCAGCCCAGCATGGGGCTTGATCCCACAACCCTGGGATCATGGCCATTTGGGCCAGATTTTGAAGACCCCTGAATGTGATTGTGAGGGTTTAGTCTGTCTGCAGGCAGTGGGTGGCTGCCCAGGGCACGCAGCCCCCTCGTCCCGGGGAACGTCACTGTGCTGGGTGACCCCCGCCATGGGCCGAGGCTGATTGCCCCCAGGTGGGAGTCCATGCTCCTTCTCAGGCGATTTGCAACCAAGACCAGGCAGAGAGGAGTCTTGGGGATTTGGACCAACTGGAATCATGTGATTGGGAGAAACCGGGAGAAGAGAGCCATGAGGATCAGGGGCAGGTCCGTGAGTTCTGGGAAACATTACTTTGTCTCTTAGAAATGTCTCCGTGTCTCTGTCTGCTTGAGCCCGCAAGCTCAGCGGGGGTGGAGAAGCAGAGGGAGAGAACAAATTATTGTAAACAGTTAACTTTTCCAAAAAGGATTGAAAGTGGTGATTTTTTAAAATTTACTTATTTATTTTGAGAGAGGGAGACAGAGAGAGAGAGAGAGAGAACAAGTGGGGGAGGGTCAGAGAGAAGGAGGGACAAGAGTCCCAAGCAGACTCTGCACCATCAGCGCAGAGCCTCACGCGGGGCTTGAACTCAGGGACTGTGAGATCATGACCTGAGCCGAGATCGAGAGACGGATGCTTAACCGACTGTGCCACCCAGGCGCCCTGTGGTGATTTTTTAAGTCAAGCGCATTGAGGTGAAATTTAATTCACATACAGTAAAACACACCCTTTTACGTTTTCAGCTCTGAGCTTTTGAGACACCGTTTTTTTTGTTTTTTTTTTTTACAGAGAAAAGTAAACCTAACAAAACACTGACCGTCCCAACCACTTTTAAGTGTACGGTTGAAGGGTGCTAAGTACCTTCACGGTGCTGTGAACCATCACCACTGTCCGTCTCCAGGCCTCCTGTGTCTCCCCCAACCGCAACTCTGTCATCGAACAAGAATTCTCCATCTCCCCCTCCACCCAGCTCCTTGCAACCCCTGCTCCCCTTCCGGCCATACCACCCAGGCCACGGCTTCCCCACCCCCAGACCAACTGTTCTCTAACCCCGGAAATACACCACCTGTGAAAAGTCCCAGCCTGCTGGTAAGGGACAGGAGGGATTGAAGAGAAGGGGGCATTAAAAGAACTGAGGCACCTGCGGGTCTTGCTCTTCCTCCCACATTCCCAGGGCAGAACTGGATCTGGAGTCCAGGCACAGTTGCCTGGGCCTCTTGGCCATTTGGCTTCGTTTCCCTTGTTCCACTGTTTCCTTGTCTATTGGTCTATTCCTAGGAAGCTCCTCAATGTAGGCCTGGTACCTTCTCAAGTCTGACCCATCCTGTTACCCATAAACTGATCCCTTATTAAAAAAAAAAAAAAATCCCCTTCGCCCTCACGCGAGTGGGATTGTACCGTATTTGTACTTCTGCGACCGGCGTGTTTCACGTAGCGTGTTTTCAAGGTCCACCCATGTTGTAGCAGAATTTCCTTTTTATGGCAGAGTAATATTCCACTGGGCATACGTCACACGTTTTCTGTCCATTGTTGCACACGTTGGCCGCTTTCGCCTTGAGCCTGTTGTGAATAACGCTGCTGTGAACGTGTGTGTACAAATGTCTGTGTGCGTCCTTGCTTTCACTTCTTCGGGACGGATATCTAGGCGTAGAATTGCTGGATCATACGGTCATCCCACGGCTAATTTTTGAGGAACCCCCATACTGTTTTGCAGTGTGGCTTGATTATTTTGCATTTCCACCAGCGCTGCCCAGGGATTCCGATTCCCCCACATCCTTGCCAACACTGGCTCTTTCCAGTATTTTGATAATAGCCATCGTAAGGAGTGAAGTAGTACCTCGCCGCAGTTAGTTCTGTGAGTACAACGCGTGTACACGGTCATATAGGTGGTGACTTGTGGGGAGAAAACTGACATACACAGGCACAGGGGAAACTTTTGGAAAGTTCCCTCTTGGACAGCGAGGAGGAGGTTTCCAGGGAAGAGATGGGCCAGGAGGTGGCTGGATCTGTCGAGACCGAAGGTGAAAACGGAGCTGGGCAGTGGTCCAGAGAGTAGACCGGTAGCTCTAGAGCCCAAAGTTGTGAGAATCTGCCCCCGGGTGCCTCCCCTACACACCTGGGCAGGGGAGCAGGTGACAGAAACGAGGGGTCAGAGATGCGGCTGCACTTCGGTGCTGGGTGACTGCTTTCTGCTGGACCCCTCCCCCGACCTTCCCCACCCCCCCATCTCCTCTTTTGGAATCATGGACAGTTCACATCCTTTGTTCCTGGCCTCCCACCCCGGTCTGTGAGGGAGCCCTGCTTCCCGTGCTGGTTTCCCAAAGTCTCTGGTGGGAAATCCCTCCAGAAGGCATGGGGGGAGCCCCACGGATTCGCGCCACTGTTGGCTGGTGGGTCATATGTTTGCTGGCCTTCGGACGTGTGGGGAGTATCCGACATCATTTCTTCACTCTGAAGCCTGGCAGGGCAGAGACAATTGTGCTCCATCCCCTGCTCTCTTGGAACCATGAAGCCCAGGCCCGGTGCCTCGTCCGGTCGTGTCCATGAAGAGTCATGGCCGCATGGGCGCGCTTCCAACCCTGTGCGCCATTTTGTCTGAATAGGTGCGGGCTGACTGTGCACATCGGGGCTTGAGGATGAGAAAGTCCAACTGGATTGAAATATCAGTGATCGGGAGGAAGACCTTGCGTTTTAGAGCAAACGTTGAAAACAACTTGACATCCGAGAGGGGTGCAAAGGAGGGGAAGGAAGAACACGCTGGGTTCTGCCTAGAATTATTTCTAGAAATCGTCATATGTGGGAAAGGGAAAAGAGGTTATCACCTGGATTTAGAGATACCAGGGCTGGGGTCCGTTCGGATCTGTGCACGTGTTCAGGATGACGCATTTCTCAGGGAAGATGCAGCACGCCTGCGTCAGAGAGGTGTGGCTGGGCAAACCCGTAGCAAACTTGTCTTGGGGCATGTGGTTCTCTCTTCATTCTGATTTGATAGAAATTGATAGGGCTGAGGAACTGGATCACCCCAAACCCTGTCAAATCACGGCTCATTCTCAGGTGTGTCCCCCCGCCCCTCTCAGTGAGGATCAGGAACAATCACGAACAGGACTTACTCTTTGCCAGGTACCCTGTATTATCTCACATCTCATAAAAGCCCAGTGAAGAGATGCTTTAATATCCTCATTTTGTGATTTTGGGGAGGTCAAGTAACCTACCCAGGGTCTCACAGCTAGAAATGTCTAATTGTTCTTACCCCCCCACCCACCCACCCACAAAGAGCCAGATACCCACCAGGAGCCACTTGTGCACTGAGCTGATGGGACAGGGACATTAAATTAACTCTCAGGTGCCCAGTTGGCTCAGTAGGCTAAGCCTCCAATTTCAGCTCAGGTCATAATCTCACAGTTCGTGAGTTCAAGCCCTGTGTCAGGCTCTGACCTGACACCCCAGAGCCTGGAGCCTGCTTCGGATTCTGTGTCTCCCTCTCTCTCTGCCCCTCCCCTGCTCACACTCTGTGTGTGTGTGTCTCTTTCTGAAAAATAAATAAACATAACAAAATTTTTATGTTTATTTTTTTTAATAGTTTTTATTTTTGAGACAGAGAGAGACAGAGCACGAGTGGGGGAGGGGCAGAGAGAGAGAGGGAGACACAGAATCTGAAACAGGCTCCAGGCTCTGAGCTGTTGGCACAGAACCCGACACGGGACTCGAACCCACGAACCGTGAGATCATGACCTGAGCCGAAGTCAGACACTTAACTGACCAAACCACCCAGGTGCCCCGACGGGTTTCCTTTTTAATGTCAGGTTTTATATCTGCGCTTAGTTTCTCGATGAGCAAAATTACACCAATTTCATGTCATTGGAACAAGGTGGGAAGTAAATTGTCTGATATATTGTAGTAATTTTAGGAGGACATTTTTATATAGTTGAGAAATTTTTTGGAAGCTCACATTGCTAGAGCCATATGGTAATTCCTCATTACCTGAGAAAGTTCTCTTCATTCATTTATTCACCCCGCATTTGTTGGATGCTCACTGTGCTCCATGGCTAAGCATTGGAGAGCCGTGACCAGAGTCTGACATCTGAAGGGCACGTCCTATGTGGTGGACTCTTTAGAATTATGTTCTTTTTTTTTTTATATTTGTTTATTTTTGAGAGAGAGAGATGGAGAGAATGCAAGTGGGGGAGGGGCAATGAGAGGGGGACAGAGGATCTGAAGCAGGCTCTGTGCTGACAGCAGAGAGCCCGACTCGGGGCTCAAACTCACAAACCATGAGATCATGACCTGAGCCCATCAGATGCTTAACCGACCGGGCCACCCAGGCACCCCTACAAATATGTTCTCTTACTCATCAGAAAGAAAGAAAACATCGTGCCCAGTGCCATCATGCTTACTGTCGGGGGAGCCGGACACACAAGTGGTCATTGTGTCACATGGTCACTGTGCTAGTCCCCCGCACAAGGCTCATGGGTCGGGGCAAGCAGCTCAGCCCTGGGGACCCATCCTGTTCTTTCAACACACTGCCCTTGGTTTGTTTGCTTATTTCGCTTTGTTTCATTTTTGATAGATTTGCAATTTGAATCATCCTGCAAACAGAACAAATGAAAACAAACTTCTTTGGAAAATCGCGTGCCTAGTGCAGAGTTTGGTGCCCAGGGACACGTGTGCTGTCCTAGGGCCCAGCAAATGGGCATTCTCGAATCTGTATTCCTTTTGTGTGTGTGCGTGTGTGTACCCTCACCAACCGTAGTATAAAAGTTTCCTTTTAAAGACAAACTCTCCAGGCACCTGGGTGGCTCAGTTGCTTGAGCGTCTGACTTCGACTCACATCGTGATCTTACGGTCTGGTCCATGGGTTCGAGTCCTGCATTGGATTCTGTGTCTCCCTCTCTCTCTGCCCCTCCCCTGCTCATGTCTGTCTGTCTGTCTCTCTCTCTCTCAAAAATAAATAAACATTAAAAAAGTTAAACACAAACTCTCTTGCACAATGCTCCTTACAACTCTGTGGGGTAAAGATGGTCAAGTTGGGATTAGAACCCACACACAAGCCAAACTGTACCTAATATTGGAAGGACAGACCAAGACCAAAACAAAAGCAGAGGAAGACACAACAAAACCAGCAAAAGGGAGGGAACTGGACGCATACAGATAGAAGCTAAACGTTTCAGAGTATGACTCGTGCTTTGTAGAGGGGACTTTGGAAACATAAATATTTAAACATGTGAAAAGTTAAATGATTTGTTTTTAAACTTGACCTTAGACTTCTTATTTGCTCCCATGTGACCCCCCCCCCTTTTCCAAGTTGTAGTCAGCGGAGGGGGGAAGACGTGAGCAGAGAGCATCTGTAAGTTCTATGTCTTGAGAGTCTGTCTGTCCCTCTGAGCTCTCTTGTTTCTTGGATCTGAATCTGAGCATCTCACTAGGGGTGCTGCCCATGGCCAACTTACCCACCTTTTGGAGATTTTTTTAATGTTTATTTATTTTTGAGAGAGAGGGAGAGAGAACGTGAGCAGGGGAGGGGCAGAGAGAGAGAGAGAGAGGGAGACACAGAATCCGAAGCAGGCTCTAGGCTCTGAGCTGTCAGCACAGAGCCTGACACGGGGCCTGAACCCACAAACCATGAGATCATAACCTGAGCCGAAGTTGGATGTTTAACCAACTGAGCCCTCCAGGTGCCCTGTATTTTTTTTTTAATTTTTTAACGTTTATTTATTTTAGAGAGACAGAGCATGAGCAGGGGATGGGCAGACACACACACACACACACACACACACACACAATCCAAAGCAGCCTCCAGGCTCCGAACTGTCGGCACAGACCCCGACACGGGGCTCGAACCCACCAACTGTGAGATCGTGACCTGAGCTAAAGTCGGTCGCTCAACCAACTGAGCCACCCAGGCGCCCCATCTTTCTTTTTTAATCATGTTTCATGTGGCATCTATTGCCGTCTGATACATTCCTATATGATTTTCTCCCCCAGTAGTTCATTTTGAAGGAGAATTATGTGAAATTACATACAAGAGTAACTGTATTCAGGTGTCTGGATAGCTCAAAATTGATCTGCAAGCCTTCCCAGTGCACCAAAGTGGTTATCAGCGACTTGTTTATTGACCCTATTCACAATGATTTTTTTCCCGTGGTGGAGTATACATCACATGAAATTTATCTTTTCAACCCATTTTTAATTGTGTCTGTTTAGTGGCATTAAATTTATCCGCATTGTGCAACCATCCCCACCGTCCATCTCCAGAACCTTTTCCTTTCTCCAAACTCAAGCTCTGTACCTGCCAAACAAGATCTTTCTTGTTCTCTCCTCCCCGCAGCCCCTGGCAACCACCCTTCTGCTTTCTGTGTCTGTGAATTTGACGACTCTGGGTCCTTCATATGAGGGGAATCACCCCATTTTTCTTCTTGTGTATCCGGCTTATTTCATAAGCCCTTAGCCCAGTATGTTCTGAGTTCACCTGTAGTGTAGCATGTTACTGGCATTTCATTCCTTGTTATGACTGAATAATATTCCATTCTGTGTGCTACGGATAGAATGTGTGAGCACCCCTTCCCTCCCCCAATCCATATGTTTAAATCCAGCCTTGCTAGCCGATGGCACTAGGAGGTGGGGCCTTTGGGAGGCGATTAAGTCATGCAGGGAGAGCCTCATGAATGGGATCAGTGCCCTTATAAAAATGACCCCAGGGAACTCCCTCACCCCTTCTTCCCTATGAGGACACAGTGACAAGTCAGCAGTCTGAATGCTGGAAGACGTCCATTCCTAAAACCCAAACATACTGACCACCCAGTCTTGTGCTTCAACCTCCAGAACTGTGAACCATATGTTTCTGCTCTTTCTAAGCCACTGCGTCCATGGTATTTTGTCACCGTGGCCAGAATGGATTAGGACACTACAGGTAGACCATATTGTTTATCGTTTCGTGTGGTGATGGACACTTGGGTTGTTTCCCACCTTTTGGCTGTTGCTTATGAACATGGGTGTATACGTATCTGTCTGAGTCCCTGCATTCAGATTTTTGGGTAGGCACCTAAGAGTGGACTTTCCGGGTCATACGGGTTTTACCCTTAACAGTTTGAGGAACTGCCCAACTATTTTCCACAGTGGCTCTGCCATTTTTACGTTCCCGCCAGCAGTGCACAAGGGCTCCAATTTCTTTACATCTTGACTAATGCTTATTGTTTTCTCTTTTAAAAAGTTTCTTTATTTATTGAAGTTTATTTATTTGTTTTGAGAGAAACAGAGAGAGAGAGAGAGAGAGAGAGAGAGCAAGCGAGTGAGCAGGGGAGTGGCAGAGTCTGACAGGGAGAGAGAATCCCAAGCAGGCTCTGCACCACTAGTGCAGAGCCTAATACGGGTCTCAAACTGACGAACTGTGAGATCATGATCTGACCCAATATCAAGAGTTGGACGCCTAACTGACTGAGTCACCCAGGCACCCCATTTTTATTTATTTATTTTTTGGGGGGGCAGAGAGAGGTGGAGAGAGAGAGGCTTCCGAGCAGACTCCGTGCTGTCAGCGCAGAGCCCGACATGGGGCTCAACCCCACGAATGATGAGATCACGACCTGAGCCGAATTTGGAGCTTAATCCACTGAGCCCCCCAGGCATCCCCCACTTTTTATATCATAGCCATATTAATGGGTGTGAAGTAATATCCTGTTGTGACTTTAATTTGCTTTTTGCTAATGACAAGTGATAGTGAGCATCTGTTTTTTATTGAATAATAAGTGTATTTTTATTTTTTGTTATATATGTAATAAAATAAATATTTTGTTTTATCTATCTATCTATGTAATTTTAATTCCAGTGCGGTTAACATACAATGTTTTAGTTCCGGGGATACAATATAGTGATTCAGCAATTCTATACAATACTCAGTGCTCATTGTGATAAGTGTACTCTTAATCCCCATCACCTGTTTCACCCATCCCTCCATCCCCTTCCCCTCTGGTAACCATCAGTTTGTTACCTCTTTGTTCATTTATTTTCTTTCTTAAATTACATATATGGGTGAAATCACATGATGTCTGTCTTTCTCTGACGGACTTATTTTACCTGGCATTTTAGTCCCTGGCTCCATCTACATCATTGCAAATGGCAAGATTACATTCTTTTTGATGGCTGAGAGATATTCCATTGTATATATCTACCACATCTTCTTTATCCATTCATCTGTTGGTGGACACTTGGGCTGGCCCAATAGTTTGGCTGTTGTAGATAATGCTGCCATAAACATTGGGGTGCATGTGTCCCTTTGAATCAGCATTTTTGTAAATACCCAGTAGTGCAATTACTGAATCGTAGAGTAATTCTATTTTTAAAATTTTCAGAGTCCTCCATTCTGTTTTCCACAGTGGCCGCACTAGTTTGCATTCCCACCAACAGTGCAGGAGGGTTCCCCTTTCTCCGCAACCTCACCGACACCTGCTGTTGTTAATTGTGGTTTTTCTTTTGATATTGAGCATCTTTTCACGTGCTTACTTGCCGTTTCTCTATTTTCTTGGGTGACATGTCTATTCGAGTCCTTCGCACGTTTTTAATTGTGTGTTTTGTTCTTGAGTTGTAGGGTTTCCTTATGCATTCTGGATATTAACCACTTATCAGTTATATGATTTGCACATATTTTCTTGTATCCTGAAGCTTGTCGTTTGATGCGCAAAATTTTTTTCATTTTGACGAAGCCCAGTTTATCTGTTTTGTTCTTTGTTGCTGGTGGTTTTGGCATCGCAGCCAAGAGATCATTGCCAAATTTAGTGTCATGAAAAGTTTTCTCTCTGTTTCCTCCTGAGAGTTACATAGTTTTGGCTCTTGGCTTAAGGTCTTTGATCCATATTCAGTTAATTTTTGTATGTGGACACAATGTATTTTTTATATAAAAAAATAGTGATGAATATCCCTGAGGTTTTATACAAAGATGGAGTCACACAGTCAAGTCTGCTTGAACCTGTGAAAAACAGACTTTTTTTTTTTTTTTTTTTTGCATCCTGGTTGACCAGATGTCTGGATGTTACTTGTGACCATTAGAGTTTCCACTGCGACGCTTCCTTCGGGGTGCGGGCTGTCAAATGCAGAATGACAGCCATACTGTGGGCTGCATTCGAGACAAAGACATGTCATTCAAAGCAAGAGACTGAAAAATACCACTGGGGCATTTTTTTTATTATTATTATGTTTATTTATTTATTTTTGACAGACAGAGGAGGGGGTTGGGAGCATGAGTGGGGAGGAGCAGAGAGAGAGATTAAGAGAGAAACAGAATCCCAAGGAGGCTCTGCGCTGTCAGCACAGAGGCTGATGCGGGGCTGGAACTCATGAACTGTGAGATCATGACTTCAGCCAAAATCAAGAATTGGACGTTTAATCAACTGAGACACCCAGGCGCCCCTCAATGGGGCCATTTTGAATTGTTCTTAACAGAAGAATGCTTACGTGCCTGGCTTGCGGTGGTGTGGCAAGGTCTTGGGGTGGGACGAGAGTGGGGGTCCACCGGGTTCCGGAGCTCTGGGAAACTGGGCCATGCACCAAGGTTCAGCTAGTTGAGAGCTCCTGCAGCCTTCTGAGGAAAGAGCAGCGTGGACTCGGCGGCAGGTAGTGGGTCCAGAATGACAGCAGGATTAGGACCTGGGCTGAGGGTCCTAATTTTAACACACTTTAGTTTGGTGTGGAGACGAATCTGATCCCCCCACCCATGAGCCTGTACCCTGGCTTCAACAGTTGTCATCAGTTTGCTGATCTGGTTTCATCTGCCTTTTTTTTTTCTAGAGTATTTTATTATTTTTTTAAGTTTATTTATTTATTTTGAGAGAAAGAGTGAGAGTGTGAGCAGGGGAGGGGCAGAGAGAGAGGGGGAGAGAGAATCCCAAGCAGGCTCCACACCATCAGTGCAGAGCCCGATGTGGGGCTTGAACTCACCAAACGTGAGATCATGACCTCAGCCGAAATCAAGAGTTGGATGCTCAACCGACCGAGCCACCGAGATGCCCCTTTTCTGGAGCATTTTAAAGCAAATCCCAGGCCCCTTATTTATTATTATTATTATTATTATTATTATTTTAGTGTTTATTTTTGAGACAGAAAGAGACAGAGCATGAGTGGGGGAGGGGCAGAGAGAGAGGGAGACACAGAATCCGAAGCAGGCTCCAGGCTCCGAGCTGTCAGCACAGAGCCTGAAGTGGGGCTCAAACTCATGAACCATGAGGATCATGACCTGAGCCGAAGTCGGACACCTAACTGACTGAGCCACCCAGGTGCCTCCCAGGCGCCTTATGTTTCACTTGCAAAGCTTTCATTGTGCATTTCTCAAGGATTAGGGTGAGCTTGTTTCCTCTTATATAACTTCAATGCCATCATTACACCTAAAATCAATACGAGTCCTGAATACCACATAATTCCAATCCGAATTCAGATTTCTCCGCTTGAATTAAATCATGTCACCTCAGCATAGTATCATGCCAATCCCCTCTGGCCCCATCCTGGGAACTGGTCCCACATCCTCTGGCTTGAAGGAACCAGAATTCTTTGTGGAATATAATCAAGAATCAAAAATACTTGTGTGTTGGGGGGGAGCATGGCCATGGGGTGGGCTGGCGTCCGCATTGACGGGGTGAGGCTGCCCGGAGAGGGGCCGAGAGGGAGAGGCAGCCACTGGCTGGAGGTGGGGCTGTACATGTCTGTGGTCAGGAGCACAGATTTGGCGTAAAATCGCCTGTGTTCAGGTCCTGGCTCCTGTCACCCATGTGACCTTGGGCAGGTGACTTTACTTCTTCGAACCTCCATTTCTCCAGTTATGAAATGGGGACACTCAGAGTGCCTGCTTCCTATTAAATACTGCGCTAGAGGGCCTCACGGTGTTGTTAAGTACTCAGGAAGGCTGGCTGTCATCATCCACGGTGCCACCACTGTAGTCATTACTGTTACCTGGGTGAAGATCACAGGCCACTGAGGCTCCTAACGTGGCTCTTGGCTGTCGTCCCCCCTCCCTGGGACATGGCCTGGGGACACCAAGGTTACAGGGAAACCCAGTGATTTGAAGAATGGTACCTCTTGGAACCGCAGTGGTTTTGATGTTCCAATATGATGTCCAAGTCCAGAAATTCTGGCAGAATCTCTGTGCTGGCTTGCATTTCAGGCCCCAGGGATGATCTCTGTGCCCTTGATCTCTGAGGCAAACCTTTTGATAAAGTCTTCCATAAATCCAGGGCACGAATGGAAGGCACTGATACCTTCCAAGGGCCACACCACTTTCCTTTGTAGCTACTTCTTTTTCAACCCGACTATATCTTGGCTTCAAAAGGAACACAACTGGCCTGGGTATTTCCCCCAAATATTAATGTAAAACATTAGATTCCTCTAGACACTCTCTCCGTGGACACAGGAAGGGAGGGGGTTGGCAGAGGAAATGTTTGCCGCCCATATGGGACCCATTCTAGGGGAGGCCACCCAGATGTTCCCGGGGCCGTGGGCCTTGATGTTGGTATGGAGGATGCTGGAAGGAAAGAGCAACTTCCAAGTAAAAGGGACCAGAGCTAGGAAAGCCCGCAGCATTTGGGTAATAAATAAATAGCATGTCGATTGGATAAGAAATGACAGCTATTGTTTTGAGTCTGGAGACTGGTTCCTTCTGCAACAGTCAAATGTGTAGCCCAGGGGAGCAGCTGTTCCAGTCAGCCCAGGATAATCCTGGTTTGTTTCCATGTCCCAAACCCTCAGAGAATTCTCCTGACACCCCCCACCCCCATGCCCGCCTCCCGGCCCCAGGGCATCTTGGCAACCCATTGGTTCTTCTGGCCAAACTCTGGTATCTTCCCCTCTTGCATGTAAATCCCCTGAACAGGGCTCTGAGAGAGCTGTCGTGTCTAATGCCCCAGCGGGGTTCAGTGGGGCCTGCCAGGGTACCCACAGGCGACATCTGGCCCAGGTGGGTCAAACCCTGGCCAGACCCCCGGCCCTGGCTGCTTCCTTGCCTACCCTCCCCGTAGCTGGGGTCCCCTCCCCCACCTCCACTCCATCTGTGTGTCCAGCTATGTCCGGGCCCTGACACCTCTCAGCCGAAATGAGGGGCCTGAGAGTGTGCTCCTCTGATAACTGGCATCCACCATCTCACCTCTCGTTCCCTCTGGGCCTCAGTTTCCTTAGCCATGAAATGGGCACTATCATTCCTACCTTATAGGGCAGTCATGTACCTCCAAGTGGCAAACTTCACCCAGGGGGAATCAATATACCAAAACAGTCCTGCCCTGTAAAACAATGACTTCCCTGCTATACTTTAAAAGGGTTCTTCTTTTGGGGGCGCCTGGGTGGCTCAGTCGGTTAAGCATCCGACTTTGGCTCAGGTCATGATCTCATGGTTCGTGGGTTTGAGCCCCGCGTCGGGCTCTGTGCTGACAGCTCAGAGCCTGGAGCCTGTCTTCAGATTCTGTGTCCCCCTCTCTCTCTGACCCTCCCCTGCTTGCGCTGTCTCTCTCTGTCTCTCAAAAATATTAAAAAAAAAAACAAAAAAAACATAAAGGTTTCTTCTTTTTAAAAACTGTTTATTTATTTCTGAGTGAGAGGGAGAGAGAGAGAGAATGAGAATCCCAGGCAAGGTGCGCGCTGTCAGCGCTGAGCCTCATGTGGGGCTCCATATTAACGAACTGCAAGATCATGACCTGAGCCAAAACCAAGAGTTGGATGCTTAACCGACTGAGCCACCCAAGCGCCCCTAAATGTTTGCTTCTTATTTCATGTTCTTTTGAGAAGAGAAAGCAGGCGGGAGGATATGTGGATGGTTGTAAACATACATGTTTTCACTTGAAGAGGGGCTCAAGCTGGTTTGGATTTCTGTGAGGAACCTTCAGATGTGTCCTTCAAGGTCTTTGGTTCCTGATTAGGCAACAAGGCACAGTGATGAAACCGCTCTTCCCTTTGAGCCAAACTATCTAAAACACCTACTGGCGTCTAATAAGGAGGCATGAAAGACTCTTTGGAGGACGATTCTGCTCACACTGTCTGCTTTCCATTTTCCATTTGTTTGCACGCAAGATGGATTGCTGGGTTCCACGGGTGAGTCAGTGCCCTGCGTGAGTCCGGGTAACACTGGAAGGTTCTGCTCACGCATGTCCCTGGTTTGAGCCAGTCCAGCCACCCTGCCTCTGCTCAAGAGTTGATGCTTTCCCCGCGGAGCCCAGGTGCTGCTTCTCCTGCTCTGAGCTTGGTGATCCCCGAGATGACCTAATGCTTTGGTTGTTTTCTGAATCCTCGGGTTGCCTGGGAAACCACTTCTTCCAGTAAAAGAAGATAGAAGTGCTTAATGGGAATGTCAACAGTTACCCTCACTCAGCCTTTTATGGCCCTTCGCTCTTTAGAAAACGCAGTGCAGCCATGATGCCTTAGAGAACCCAAACACTAGCCCTGAGAGGGAGGAGGCGCAGATATCATGTCAACCCCCACTATATGGATGGGCAAAGTAAGGCTCGGAGGAGCGGGGTGACACAGGTAGAAACTAATCATGTTAGAACAGGACTTCTGATTCTCTGACAGCCTGGGTTCAAGTCCTGGCTCTGCCTCTTGGTATTTGGGAGCTTAGAGAGGTCATTTGAGTCAGTTGAGCCCCATTTTTTTTCATCTGTGTAACAGAGAAGTTGCAAATGCCTGCTTTCAAGGGAGAGTTGGATGACATTGCACATAGAAAGTCCCTTCAGATGAGAGCTGGCATGATTCTTGCTAAGACTATTATTATTACTAATAATTACCATCATTATTATTCTCGCTAAGTCAGAGGCAAAGAGGCAGGTTCCCGAGCAGCCCCTCCCACGTTGTTGGCAAGGTGGCACGCTGCCCAGAGGCCGCTGGAGGTTACCGCGATGTGCATGGAGGATGGGTGTGGCAGGCAGAGTCCTGATGGTCCCCAAGATTCCTGCCCCTTGGTGTGCAACTCTGCGATCCCTTCCCCTGAGTGTGGGCAGAACCTGGGAAGGCGGTGGGATGTTACTCCTGGGATTTTGTCACATTTGACGGCAAAGGGATTCTGAAGATGGAGTTGAGGTTACCAATCAGTGGACTTGGAGTTAATCAAAGGGAGATTATCGGGGTGGTCCTGACCTCATCACATCAGCCCCTTAAATCTGACTCCTGAAGTAGAGCCAAGAAGAAGTCAATGGATCTGGAGCATGAGGGATCTGCGTGGGGGGGGGGGGAGCCCATGGCCTCTAGGAGCTAAGAGTGGCCCCTCAGGCCAACAGCAAGTGAGAGACTGGGGGCCTCCATCCTCCACCCTCAGGGAACTGAATTCTGCCAACAGCCAAGTGCGTTTGGCCCCTGAGCTTCAGAGAGGAATGTGATGTCACCTTGATTTCAGCCATCACAGGACTTGCAGACCTTGAGCAGAGAACCCAGACTCCTGACCTACAGAAACTGTGAGTTACGCTTCAAGCTGCCAAGCATGTGGCAATTTGTTTGTAGCGACAGAAAACCAATGCAGAGCCACTGCAGGGTGACCAGCAGTTACCTGTTGCTGCGAACAAATTACCACGAATCTTAATGGCTTAAACTGCATTTAGTATCTCACAGTTTCTGAGAGTTAGGAATGCAGGTGCGGCTTTGGGGGGCGCCTCTCCTTCAGGGTCTCTGCTTGGACCCAGCTGTCCTCAGAGCTTGTTTCTTCAGTTAGATTCCTGCTCCAGTGACTCCTCCAGGAGACTTCCCCGACTTGCCGGCACCCATCATTCTCTGTCTCCCATATCACCACTTACTTTTTTTCATGGTACTTGTCATGTGTTAAATTGCATCCCTCCAAAAGGCTTGTCGAAGTCCTAACCACCGCTACGTGTGAATGGGATCTTATTTGGAAATAAGATCTTTGCGGATGTGACCAAGTTCGTAGGAGGTCACACTGGTCGGGGGGGAGGGGGTGCAGCCTAATGACTAGTGTCCGTATAAGATGATAGACATTTATTTATTTTTTAAAAAGGTTTTTAACATTTATTTATTTTTGAGAGAGAGAGAGAGAGAGAGAGAGAGAGAGAGAGAGAGCACAAGCAGGGAAGGGGGAGAGAGAGAGGGAGACAGAGAATCTGAAGCAGGCTCCAGGCTCTGAGCTGTCAGCACAGAGCCCAACATGGGGCTCGAACCTACGAACTGCGAGATCATGACCTGAGCCAAAGTCAAATGCCTAACCGACTGAGCCACCCAGGTGCCCCAAATGAGACACATTCAGACACGCAGACGTGCAGGGGGAACACCATGTGACCAACAGAGGCAGAGAGCGAAGTGCATCTACAAGCCAAGGAATGTGAAGGGCTGCTGGCCAACACCAGAAACTAGGAGAGGAAGGGTTCTCCTCTAGAGCTTTCAGAGAGTGTGTGGTCCTGCTGACACCTTGATTTTGGACTCTCGATTTCCGGAGCTATTAGACAATAAGTTTCCACTATTTTAATTTCCAAGTTTGTGCATATTTGTTATAGCAGCCAAAGGATAATAATATAGTACTTTTTACCATTGCTCTCTCTCTCATCCTATCTATGTATGTATCTATATATCTGTGTAACTGTGTGTCTGTATTTATCTACTTATCTATGTATCTTTCTATGTGTGTATCTATGTGTCTATGTATCTATGTATCTGTCTACGTATTATCTATGTATCTATGTATTGATCTATTTGTCTATGTATCTATGTATCTATATATGATCTATATATCTATGTATCTATGTGTGTATTTATGTATCTATGTATCTAACTATGTATCTATGTATCCATCTATGTATCTATCTGTGTGTATGTATCTATGTATCTTATTTTTCATATGGTTTATAGTTTATAGTCTGTGTTCCCCACTGGCATTAACTTTCTTGAGAACAGTTGACTTTCTTTGTTCCCAGTGCGACCCCCTGTACCCAAATCAGTGCTTGGAATAGGACTTAATAAAAATGTGCTGAGTGAATTGATGAATATTTATTTAGTTAAAAAGTGTCCATGATATAAATTCTCTCTGTGCCACATTCTTCTACAGTTAAAAAGGGTTAGAAAGAAATAGGGTGAGCGCCACTGATCTGTTTCATTTTGGATTTATTTTTTAACATCCCACAGTGGGAGAGAAGATACTGAATCTTGAGGAAAAAGATATTTCCAATAAAAACCTCGGACATGAAATTCAAGAAAATAATGATTTCGTTATGAATAAGAAAAAGGAACAGAACTATTGAAAATTTATTTTTCATGTAGCCTGGTGCTGTATCATAAACTATTTGTGAACTAAATTCCCCGGACCTCCTGTTTTTGGACCGGGATGTAGTTTTGCTGACAAGAGAAAAAGGGACTGGGGAGGGTAGCCCTTAACGTTAATTAGGAGAGAAATTGATACAAAACTCTGACTTTTGAGGGGCTCCTTTGAAAATCTGATGAAAGCTAAGGACTTAGACAAAAGTGGCCATTCATGCAAAACCTCACATGTAGTGTCAGGGTTTTGAGGATTTGCTGAAGCCCGAGGTAAAAAAAAAAACTCTTGTTCTGAAGAATCTGTCAGAGCAAGTCCACGTTCCTGACTGGGACTGACCCCAGTCGCCTTGCTGAAGTCCACATGCCCTTGGCCAGGGGTGAGTTGGGGGCAGTGTCTCTACATCGAGGCTGAGCACTACTTCTTCAGTGAAACAAAAAGGGTTCACTCTTATTAAGAAAACTGAGGGGCGCCTGGGTGGCTCAGTCAGTTAAGCGTCCGACCTCGGCTCAGGGCATGATCTCATGGTTCGTGGGTTCGAGCCCTGCGTCGGGCTCTGTGCTGACAGCTCAGAGCCTGGAGCCTGTTTCAGTTTCTGTGTCTCCCTCTCTCTGCTCCTCCCCTGCTCATGCTCTCTCTCTCTCTGTCTCAAAAATAAATAAACATTAAAAAATATTTTTAAAAAAAGGAAATTGAAATTGTTTGAACGCAAAATAATCACCTTGTGTTATTGTTCAGCATCTTTGTTTTAAAGTTCTCTGGGCACTTTTTTCCAAACATCTATGCACAAAACCCCATAGGGGTGTGTTGGGTAACAGTGTAGGAGTGGGTGAGCCCCCTCAGGGAGGTTTTGGGGGTACAAGGTATTGTTCATTGGTCCGTGGCCTTGACTATTCAGAGGTGGCTGTCAGAAGGAACAGGAAAAACAATACTGGCTTAGGGCAGACTCAAAATCCCAGCTCTCCCATTGACACGCTGTGTGATCTTACGTAAGTTACTTAACCAGCCTGAGCCTCAGTTTTTCCATCTATGTGAGAGAAGAATAACAATACTTATCTTTAGGATTGTTGTGGGAATTAGGAATTACACATTACAAGCACAATAGCTGGCACAGGGACCCCCGAGTGGCTCAGTCAGTTAAGCGTCTGACTTTGGCTCAGGTCATGATCTCACGGTCTATGAGTTTGAGCCCCGTGTTGGGCTCTGTGCTGACAGCTCAGAGCCTGGAGCCTGCTTTAGATGCTGTGTCTCCCTCTCTCTCTCTCTCTCTGCCCCTCCCCTGCTTGTGCTCCCTCTCTCTCTCTCCCTCTTTCTCTCTCTCTCTCAAAAATAAATGAGTCGGTTCAGCTCAGGTTATGATCTCATGGTTCCTGGGTTGGAGCCCCGCATCAGGCTCTGTGCTCACAGCGTGGAGCCTGGAGCCTGCTTCGGATTCTGTGTGTCCCTCTCTTGCTGCCCATCACCTGCTCACATTCTGTGTGTGTCTCTCTCAAAAATAAATAAACATTAAAAAAAATTTTTTAAAAGGCCAGTGAGAGAAGATGCCTAAGAAAAACAAAACCCATGTTTGCATGATGAAGGCTCCCTTCGGGCCGCTGCTCGGTGGGCTGGCTGGCTGAGACGCTCGTGGTCCAGCCCCACTTCCAGGACTAGAAGGAACAGCCCATCTCCTGCCTTGACCAAGTCTGCATATCACCGGCCATCGCCAGCCTGGCCGGGAGATGGGCAGCTCGGCCGCTCTGCCCGTAGGCAGGTTGCTGTCTGAGAGGGCAGCAGATGACAGGTCGCCCCTGGCTCCTGTCGGATGCTGAGACACACGACACCCACTGCCTGCCTAGTGCTTGGCTCGCCCAGGCACACTTGGCAGGGGCCTTTCCCCAGGATCTGGGGTGCAGATTGTCCCATCTCCTCCTCTTCATCCACACCCTCTAGTTCTGGAACTGACACAGCTTCAGAATTTGGGTTCTCCAGCACGTCTGCATAGAAGGCGTAGAATGTGCAGAATGTGGCGGGCTGACGGAAGCAATATCTCCGAGTAAGGGTGTAAATACTGCCGAGGCAGGCCAGGCTGGGAGCGGGGAGGGTTAGACAGGAGGTGCAGGCAGGGAGCCTGCCCAGGGGCAGTGTCCCGGAAGTAACAAGGGCCGTTCTGATCATGTTTAAAGTTGAGAAATTTTTTTCAAGTTTCTTTTTATTTATTTTGAGAGAGAGACAGAGATAGAGAGAGCTAGCAGGGGCGGGGCAGAGAGAGAGAGGGAGACAGATCCCCAAGCAGGCTCTGCACTATCAGCACAGAGCCTGATGCGGGGCTCGAACTCAAGAACCGTGAGATCGTGACCTGTGTTGAAGTCAAGAGTTGGACGCTTAGCCGACTGAGCCACCCAGGTGCCCCTAACGTTGAGAATTTATCCTCTTCTGGGTATATACTCAAAACAATTGAAAGCAGGGACCCAAACAGATAGTTGCACACCTATGTTCGTAACAGCATTATTCACAGTAGCCAAAAGGTGGCAGTAACACTAGTGTCCATTGAGGGATGAAGCGGAATTCTGGCACACGTCCCAACCTGGATGAGCCTTGAGGACACTACACTGAGTGAAAGAAGCCACTCACAGGTGAGGAACTGGAGTGGTGAGACCTACAGAGAAGGACAGTAGAAGGGTGGTTGCCGGGGGCTGGGGGAGGGGAGGAATGAGGAGGTGTGTGATGCAGACGGAGTTTCAGTTTTGAAAGAGGGAAAAAATTCTGGATGGTGGTAATGGCCACATAACGTGAATGGACTTGATATCACTGGACTCACACTTAAAATGGTAAATTTTTTTAATGTTTATTTTTGAGAGAGAGAGAGAGAGAGAGAGAGCACAAGCAGGGGGTGGGGCAGAGAGAGAGGGAGACACAGAATCTGAAGCAGGCTTCAGGCTTCAAGCTCTCAGCACAGAGCCCGATGCGGGGCTCGAACCCACGAACTGTGAGATCACGACCTGAGCCAAAGTTGGATGCTCAACCGACTGAGCCACCCAGGCGCCCCAAGCATCTGACTCGTGATTTCAGCTCAGGTCATGATCTCATGGTTTGTGAGTTTGAGCCCCGCGTCAGGCTCTGCACTGGCAGCATGGAGTCTGCTTGGGATTCTCTTTCTCTCTTCTCTCTCTCTCTCTCTCTCTCTCTCTCTTTCTCTCAAAATAAATAAATAAACATTAAAAAATAATTAAAAGCATTTTTAAAGTTGGGGATTTATAAATTAAACACTGGGTCCTGAACCCCACAGAGGGGAGCCCCATGGGCTCCAGACCCGTGGCCCAGCCCTCCTTTCTGGGCTGCAGAGGTGACAGGGTCTTGTCTGGGCTGCAGGGCTACCTGGAGAACTGAGGGCGGTGGCCAGCTCCCCTCCTGGCCCCACCGCCAGCCCCTGTCCCTCCCCTAGTGCCCCCATCACCCCTGGTGTGTTTGCACTGTCCCCCGTCTCAGAGGGTTGGGGGTGATTCATACCCGTGACTGAGACATGGGCATGATTTCAGCCACTTTCACAGAGGAGGGAAGAGACTGTTTTTGAAGCTCAAAGCCAAGAACTGCAGGGTCTCTGATAGGAGATCCTTCTCCGTAGCAGATCTCTACTGTGAGAGTAGCTCTCTCTCCCACCTGTCTGTCCCTCCGAAGTGGGGTAAAGGTTAAGTGAAATGATGCTACCACATCCCCAGGACAGTCCTGACCCCAGAAAGCCCTCAGGACATGCCAGTTGGGGGGTCCTCTTTTTTTTAAAGTTTTTAAAAAAGATATTCCTCTTTTATTTAAAGTTTATTTTATTTATTTTGAGAGAGACAGAGACAGTATGAGTGAGGAGGGGGGTTGCAGAGACGGGGGGAGAGAGAGAATCCCAAGCAGGCTCTGCACTGACAACGCAGAGCCCGACTTGGGGCTTGAACTCCCGCAACTGTGAGCTCATGACCTGAGCTGAAACCAAGACTTGGACGCTTAACCGACTGAGCCACCCAGGCGCCCCACGGGTCGCTGATATGCTTGCATTCACTGTCACCTGCACCGGTTCCCCTCACATGCTGAGTCCTGTCTCCTTCGTCCCCAAACACAGAACTAACACCATACAGACTTCCAGCACCTTCTCCAGCTCCAGCGCCCCCTCCCTAAGCAGGGGACATGCACGCCCAGGACAGGTTAGTCCACGGTGCACACACAGGGCATTCAATAGCATCAACCCGCCTTGCAGAATGTTGCCCCGTTCCAGTTCTTTCTCCACGACGTTGAGGAGAAAACCTCACGTCAGCGTTGGCGCTGGTGTGTCCCTGACGCTTGTCACTCCGGCTCATTCCCCTCTGTCGCAGACGGAGAGCGCAGGCCTCAGACTCCGTGACTCCAGCGAGCTGCAGTGTCTGGTTATAATTGAATTACTTCCTTTCCTTATATTTATTTTTAGTGCTTCTTTCTATTTTTGGCAAGTGGAACTGGTTTTCTGTTTACTGGAGTGTATAACGTTTACTTGTAGAAGACCTTAAAGAAAACCACGTGACCTGATTTAAAGAGAAATAGATCAGTGATAGGGGAAGTGTGCGGCTCCGGTGGGAATCGGGGACGGGGTGCACGGACACCCCGCCCTAGAGACTCCTCTGAGATGTGACCCCTTCTCTGCCGTTTTCCCTGACGTCCCAAGACAAAAGCGCAGATAACAGCCGATGTTAGTGGCATGCGTCACAGTGTGTGGAAATTGTCTCTTTGTAGGTGTAAAGAATACACTCACTGAGGCGGGGAGTGGGATGGGGCCACCTCTGGGTCCCCAGCCCCCCATCTCGCAGCCAGCCCGGAGCAGCCATCAGGAATGTTGGTCACCTCCAGGCTGCTGGCTGAGAGGGGAGGAAGGATCTGCCCCTTGGGTGTGGGAACAGGGTGAAGTCAGCACTGTCTCTCTTTCCTCCCAAAGGCTCCCTTGGTCCAGGCAGGACCAGGTGACTCCTAAGAATTAATTTAGCCCATGTGGCCCCACTCATGGTGTTATGAGATCCTCCAACTTAATCCTGTGTTTAAAAAATTTTTAACATGTATTTATTTTATTTTATTTAAAATATTTGTTATTAAGTCTTTATTTTGAGAGACAGAGAGCGAGCGGGGGTGGGGCAGAGAGAGAGGGAGACACAGAATCGGAAGCAGGTTCCAGGCTCCCAGCTGTCAGCACAGAGCCTGACGTGGGGCTTGAACTCACGGACCATGAGATCATGACCTGAGCGGAAGTCGGACGCTTAACCGGCTGAGCCACCCAGGCACCCCCTCATATATTTTTTTCACACCTATTTTATTTATCCTTCAAAATAAGCCCTCTATGGAGGGACTCATCCCCATTTTACAGCCAGGGAAACTGAGGCTCTAGCTTGCCCCACGGTCATGCAGCTAGAATGGGGACACACACTGCCATCTCCCGATTCCTGTATCCGTTCGGCTGCCCCACTGTGCCTGCCATGTCACTGGCTGGCCCTCGGACATGGCTGTCCCCCACCTGGCCTGGCCTGCTGGGCTTAGTGCTGCTTCGATGGGTAGGTGGTGGTATGTATGGATCTGATGCAGACACACACTCACCTCCAGTGGACTGTGGCTGTGGCTCTGATGTCATCCTGTGTGCCCAAGATGCAGCAGGTGCAGGGCCACTCCCTCCCCCCCAGCTCTAAGGACCCAGGAAACAACCTGCTTGGCCGATGGACTGGCAAGACCAGAAGGAGGGGGTCCCTGACGCCTGGGGCTGGGGAGGATGCACATTCCAGCCTGGAAGGCGCTAAGCTGGGGGCACCCGGGCCTGTCTGAGGTTTCTGTCCCAACGCACTGGGACCCTCCAGCCTGGGGAGCCTCAGAATGATCACACAAAGAAAGGTTAGCGCTTTCCTGTGATAGTGATAGTAAAATAAAAAAAAAAAAAAACTCAGCCTTTTCTTTTTTTTAGTGTCTTTATTTTGAGAGAGAACGAGCATGAGCAGAGGAGGGACGGAGAGAGAGAGAGAGAGAGAGAGAGAGAGAGAGAATCCCAAGCAGGCTCCACACTACCAGCACAGAGCCTGATGTGGGGCTTGAACTGACAAACCATGAGATCGTGACCTGAAGTGAAACCAAGGGGTGGCTGCTTAACAGACTGAACCACCCAGGCGCCCTGACCTCAGCTTTTTCTTTAAAAAAAAAAAAAAAAAAAAAAAAAAAGGCCATTATGCTGCAGTGCTCCACGTGTCCAGAGGAGACCTTGCTCATCCTGTCCTCCCACAATGTGGTGGGTCTTGATGATGTTCTTATGTTTATTTATTTTATTTTATTTTATTTTATTTTATTATTTTTTCTCATTTTAGAGAGAGAAAGAGAGAATTGAGGAGAGGGGGAGGGAGAGGCAGAGAGAGAGAGAGAGAGAGGGAGGGAAAGGGAATCCCAAGCAGGCTCCCCGCTCAGTGCAGAGCCCGATGCAGGGCTCGATCTCAAGACCCTGGGATCATCACCTGAGCTAAAATCAAGGGTCGGACACTCAACAAACTGAGCCACCCAGGCGCCCCGATGTTCCCATTTTAAAGATATGGAAAGAGCAAAGCAAGGGAAGAAACGGAGAGGCAGTTAGAAGGGAAGCAGGTGGCCCTCAGGGACAGGGATGCTGGCTGGGGACCATGAGGACCGAGCTGCCAGTCCTCTGAGGCGCAGCAGCAGGGAGTCTGGGAGAGTGGGCTGGTGTGCACACTGAGGAGACTTTCTCAAAGGTTTTCTGAAGCAAGCACCGTCTGCGAACACCTGGGGTCGGGGCTGCACTAGACGTGAGCGGCCACCAGTGTCCCTGTGTCACTCGTTCGTATACAGTACGACGCAGAGGGACAAACACTACGTGATCGAAGTTACAACTAGGAAACTAATAGACTCAGAGAAGCCGAGAGCGGATGGCGATTTCCTGGGGCTGGAGCGAGGGGGCGTCAGGAGGTGACAAAGTACAAAGTCTGGGTTCCGCAGGGCAAGTGAGTTCTGGGGGTCTCCTGTCCGGCCGGCCTGGTGACTGTAGCTAACAATACGCTGGCGTGTACTTCAGTGTTTGCCGAAAGAGTCGATCTTCTGTTCCGTGTTCTTATTCCACACGTGCGCGCGTGCACGCACGCACACACACACACACACACACAAATAATAATAGTAAATAAAGAAGTCCAGAGGCTCTTTTGGAGGTGACAGGTATGTTCATGGCATAGACTGGTGATGGTTTTACCCCCAAATCATCTCCCAAATCAAGTTGTATGTTGAACATGGACAGCTTTTTTGTATGTCAGTTATGCTTCAATTAAGTCATTTAAAATAACACATTTAAGGGGCGCCTGGGTGGCTCAGTCGGTTGAGCGTCTGACTTCAGCTCAGGTCATGATCTCATGGCTTGAGACTTCGAGCCCCCGTGTCGGGCTCTGTGCTGACAGCTCGGAGCCTGGAGCTGCTTCGGATTCTGTGTCTCCCTCTCTCTCTGCCCCTCCCCTGCTCACGCTCTGTCTCTCTCTCTCTCAAAAATAAACATTAGAAAAATTAAATACATATTTAATATCACAAATCTCCCCACTTTTGGCACACCACATCTCTCATAGTACTCATCACCTTTTTTTAATTTTAATTTTTTTTGACATTTATTCATTTTTGAGAGAGAGAGAGGGAGACACAGAATCCCAAGCAGGCTCTGTCAGCACAGAACCCAGTGTGGGGCTCGAACCCTCAGACCGTGAAGATCATGACCAGGTGCCCCTCATCACCTTCTAACATGCTAGATAATCTACTCACTCACTAATTCATTCATATTCATTCATTCATTCATTCATTCATTCATTTTAAGTTTATTTTGAGAGAGAGAAAGAGAATGCAATCGAGGGAGGGGCAGAGAGAGAGGGAGAGAGGATCACAAGCAGGCTCCACACTTGTCAGCACAGAGCCAGATTGGGGGCTCGAACCCACAAAACCATGAGACCAGGACCTGAGCTGAAACCAAGAGTCTGATGCTCAACCGGCTGAGCCCCCCAGGCACCCCAGTAGCCTGCTTACCTATCATGTTTAGCTCGATCACATCACACCCCGCATCCCTCTAGAATGTGGCTCCCATGAGGACAGGCTGCTTGCTGTGGGCCCAGCACCCAGGGGCTCAGATCACGCTAGAGGGAATATGCTGGGGGTTGGGGGGGGCGGGCAGAAGCCACACCCCAAGGCCTCTTCTGCTGCCTGCAGGCGGGCTGGGTGGGGGCCTTCCCTGCTGGCCAGGCTCAGCCATCCCAGGGCAGTGTCAGCGGGGTTATCTGCCACTGTGTGAAGAATGCTTTTAAACTGGGGCCTGGGTTCCTGACCTCCCGAGAGAGAAAACAGACGCACGCTTTAACCCCTTCTTGCCCAGGGAGGAGCCCAGCCGGTGAGGTTTTAAGGAGTCTGGCTCAAGCTAGAGAACTTCTGGCCTTTGGACGCTAAGGGTTAATGAGAGCCTGGTGTTCCCAGGACCGAATCTTGTAATTCCCAGAATTTACCCGGTTCTCCTGGAAGCCTGTCACCTGTCAGGGTCTCATTAACAAGGCTGCGATGTATACATCATGCGGGTCACAGAGGTGGACGTAATGTTTTCTTTTGCCACTGGGCGGTCAGGAGCACCTCGGGAGACCAGCCTTCTCCACCTGGCTGGGTTTCCGATATACTTTTTAAATCGAATTAACTCTTTTCAGGGCTTTCCTCAGCGCTGCTGCTTCAGTCATGTTTACCATGATGTGTTCAATACACGGCTCGTGTTGTCACTTACCAAAGAGTGGTGTTTTGGAAGGAGATTGAGCTTAACAAGCTGAATACTTCTGTTCACATGCAGCTGCTGCTGTGTGACCTTGGGTAACTCACTTAAACTCTCTGGGCTGTGTCTCTGGGTCTTCAAAACCCGGCCGCATGGAGCTGTTATCAGGCCTTAGGGACGCTGGGGACCTGCAGACCTGGCTTCCCTGCCAGTTTTTGGCTGGCACAGCGTTTCAAAGCATTTGAGGGGCACCTGGGTGGCTCAGTCAGTTAAGCGTCCGACTCTTGATCTCGGCTCCAGAGTCGAGAGTTTGAGCCCGGCATCAGGCTCCGCCTGCTTGGATTCTCACTCTCCCTTCTCTCTGTCCCTCCCCTACTCTCTTTCTTTCTCTCTCCCAAAATAAATAAACTTAAAAAAATTAAAAATAAATAAAGCATTTGAATGAAGAGTTAAAAATATAGATGTCCCTTAAGCATCCTGCCTTCCAAGTTCTTTAACAAGTGGGACGCGCTAGCAGCAGAGCCTGGCATTCCCGCATTTCCGCAGTCAGGGCTGGGTGACAGCCACAGCCCTCACGTGTACCCCAGGGTACTGTCATTATGTGTGTGACATCGGGGAGGAGATACTGTGTCTAAATGTGGTACCAGGGGCCCCCGGGTGGCTCAGTCAGTGAAGCATCTGACACTCACGGTCAGGTTATGATCTCACGGTTCATGAGAGTGAGCCCTGCATTGGGCTCTGTGCTTGGGATTCTCTTTTTCCGTCTTTCTCTCTGTCCCTCCCCTTGCCCATGTTCATTCTCTCTCTCTTTCTCTCTCTCTCAAAATAATAAATAAACTTAATAAAAATAAAAGGTACTGAATGTGGAAGCAGCCAAATGTCCATTAGCAGAGGCATGGAGAAACGAAACGTGCTGTGTACGTTGGAATATGGAAATTTACACCTATGATATTTACAACGGAATATTACTCAGCCTTAAAAAGGAGGGCTTTTCCGACACACGTTGCCACATGGATGAACCTTGAGGACATCACGCACAGTGAAATAAGCCAGTCACAAAAGGACAAATACCGTACGATTCTACCTGTATGAGGAGTGAATTCCGCTTCTGTGACTCCGTGGAGTTCATACAGAGACAGGAGAAGGGTGGTTCCCAGGGGCTGGGGAAAGGGAGATGGGGAGTTAGGATTTCACGGATAAAGAGTTTCAATTTGGGAAGATGAAAAAGTGCCAGAAATGGACGCTAGTGATGGTTGCACAGCGTGTAAATGTACTTCACGCCCCTGAACTGTACACGTTTAACAGGGGTTTTTTTTTAGTTTAGTTTTACTTTTACTTTTAAAATATTTTTAATGTTTATTTATTTTTGAGACACAGAGAGAGGGAGAGAGAGAGAGAGAGAGAGAGAGCATGAGCAGGGGAGGGGCAGAGACAGAGGGAGACACAGAATCCGAAGCAGGCTCCAGGCTCTGAGCTGTCAGCACAGAGCCCGACGCGGGGCTCGAACTCACAACAGTGAGGTTATGACCTGAGCCGAAGTCGGATGCTTAACCAATTGAGCCATCCAGGCGCCCCTTTTTTTAGTTTATTTTTGGGAGAGAGACAGAGACAGAGAGTGCAAGGAGGGGAGGGCAGAGAGAGTGGGGGACAGAGGATCTGAAGTGGGCTCCGTGCTGAGCCGAAGTCGGACGCTTAACCAGCTGAGCCCCCCAGGCGCCCCTGAACTGTATACTTAAAATGGTTAAGAGGGTCAGTTTTATGTGATGGGTGTGTTACCAGATGGAGAGGGTGGGGTAAATGGGAATGATCTGCTGACACCGGCAGACTGGGGGCGTCAGATTTCTGCCCCTAAGCCCCCACCTTTGCCCCGTGGTCATGGGAGACCGTGTACAGTGAGGAGCGGGCTCCTCTGCATGAGCGCTCCGTAACCAGGCTGGTTTTTCCCAAAGAGGGGAGACCTCCTGGCATTTACGGCCCGTGCCCAGAGGGCCCGTACCTGCACAGTATCTTCAGCTGCAAAAGCAAGACCAGATGTCTGAGCTCTTCCTTGTTTATAAACGAAGCGTCTGTTCCCACCCCGGCTCTGTGTTTACAGGCTGGAAGGTGAAGGGGCTGGGGGGCGGCTGTGCACACTTGGAAACCCTCTGGGGCAAGTCGCTCTTGGCACCCCCTGTCCCCCGCCCCCATCCTTAGCTGTGGGATCTTCAGGGAGTTAATCAACTTTTCCCACCTGTCTCCTGATCTGTAAAACAGAGATGCTAACAATGCCCCTCTCACAGGGGCCGAGTCTCCGGGAATGTTTGCAAAGCACTTAGGCCAGCGCAGGCACGGAGCAAGCCTGGAAGAGTTTGTTACGCTATTCCAGCCCACTTTCCCTGCTTTTCCCCCACCGCTCTGGCTCCTGCCAGCCCTTTCCAGACACAATAATGCTTCTATTCAACCCCACAGCCCCAGCCTGGGAAAGGAAAGCCAAATCCACGGACATCTTGGGCTTTCTGAGAAAATGAACTCGTCTCCACGAATCCTAATTAAAAGCAGAGTTTTCACAAGCACTTAAAATTCAGAATGTTTGTTTATTCGCCAGCTGAGGGCAGAAAGAAATCTTCCTTGGACTCGGGTCCCACGTAGCCCTCGCCGTGGCTAGGAAGGTGTGCGGCGGCTCTCAAAATAAGCGGAGTCTCCAGAGCAAAACAGCCCATCAGGGCGTCTAAAGTTCAATTACACTTAAGAAAATATTTCCCTTTATTTAGCTGTGTAGCGAGGCATGAAATTGCTCCTAACCAGCCACTTACTCGGCCCTTTGAACATTTTCTCCCTCCACGAGCATTTGGGCAAGGTATGGGGTGCCAGCCTTCAACTGGTTCTGCTTTGCTGATTATGCCAAATAAATAGCAAATGCTGTCCTCTGTCTCTCTCCTTTTTCTGATGCCGTCTGCTGTTGGTAAATGTTCGCTAATTTTCACACCAGTTTCCATTTTGGCTCTACTTCTAAAGAGGGAAGCGTGGGGACGGCTGTTAATGAAAAATCTGGGAAATTTGATTTGGGAACTGTTCTCTCCTCCTACGAGCCTTTAATTGTTGAAAGGATCTGACTGGTAATTTGTAGTTAAATTTGTTAAATCCTGGAGGGTTTTGATTTTGTCATTTCCATACAGCAGAGTCAGAAATGAAGTTAAATTTTCCACGACTGTTTGGCCTGGCTTTGTATTTTCATTAGCTGCTGTGGATGGGGGAATATTGAATAGCACAACAATAGTAATTTAGGGATTTCAGAGCTCGATGTGGGGGGGGGGGTTTCTAGAAACTTGAAGCTCTTAGCCTAATAGTTTGTTAAAAATGTTTCCTCTTATTGTGCCTGATTTAATACAGACTCTTTTGTTCTTTATTTCTTCAAATGAATGAAATAAGTTAAATGCATACAGGTTTATCTCAGCCTCAAATGCAAAGATAAAAGGAATCAATATGAAAAGCCCCCTATAAGTTATACCAATGACAGAAGAATGTTGAATTTCCATTACTGACCGGGGTAAATGCCTCAGCTGCTTTTGTTTAAAAGCTGTGTTGGGGATTGGGACTGCGGGGAGAAACCTCGGACTTAACCTCTCGGAGACTCAATGCCATCTGTGAGATGGTGGAAATAAAACAAGGGATAAATTATGTGGGAATGTTTACCGTGCATGGCACAGGGCAAGTGTTGAGTACGTGGCTTCTCTCCTCTCAACTCCTCCCCAGATACTGAATAAGCACCTACTATGCGCCAGGAGCCCAGCGCCAAGCAGACTCACCCACTCAGAGCCAAATCTGCAGGTGCGATGTGGTTACTCGAGTGGGAACTTTTGGGCATCTTCCCCTGATGTTTTCCTGCGGTCCCTTCTTGCATTTGTGTCGAATTCCTGTGATTTTATAGGGAATAAGGCACGATGAATGTCCTTAGTATTTATGGAGGACACGCCATGTGCTTGCCAAGACTGCCTTCTGCCCACAGGCTCAATCCTCACATTCTCCCTGACGTAAATACCTTATGTTACAAGGCAACCGAGGTCCAGAGAGGTGAAGCAAATTGCCGAGGTCACAGAGCTTGGAGGAACTTCCGGATGAGGTGCCTTTGTATGCACTATTGCATGTTGGCTACCCCCATCTCTCCAAAGTAGACACATTTAAAAAAAATTTTTTTTCTAATGTTTTATTTATTTTTGAGAGAGAGAAAGAGAGACAGCGTGAGCAGGGGAGGGTCAGAGAGAGAGGAAGAAACAGAATCCGAAGCAGGCTCCAGGCTCTGAGCTAGCTGTCAGCACAGAGCTCGATGCGGGGCTCGAACCCACAAACCGTGAGATCATGACCTGAGCCGAAGCCGTACGCTCTACCGACTGAGCCACCCAGACGCCCCGAGACATTTTTAAAATGCCCAAAGGGCATCCACAGGTGCCCAAACTATTAAAAATCGGTCTTGTATTTTCAGGGGAGCAGTACTGGTTCACCACGTCACTGAGGGGCCCTTCCCTGGGGGGGACCACCTCGTGCTCCCCAAGCCCGGTGTCTGCTGGAGCCCCCTTTGGGAAAACAGAGGCACCCGGGAGTGATCAGCCACCTGGTTACCCCCCTCCCCAGCCCCCCGCAACATCCAGCCCCTCTTTTCAGTGTGGGGACTACAGGCTGCCTTTGCCGCTGCTGCCCCCAGTGGTGGAAATGGCCATTACAGTCAGGAGAGGTTACCAGAGATGGTCTGGACTGACTCAGTGGCGGTGGTGGTGAGCTGCCTGGGCACGGGCCCTGCACCTCTCTGGAGAGGTCTTTGGCTGTACGGTCAGGGGAGGTGACCGGTCCCCAAGGGGTGAGGCAGCACGGGGAATCCAGCTCCTGCACTAATGTCCCGCTGCCAGAACCAAGTGGAGGCGCTCGTTTCTGCCCGCCAGCCTCCCTTCGAGAACAGCTGTCTTCAAGGAGATGCCATCCAGACTCTTCCACAGGAATCCCTCCTCTTTATTTCCTTATCCTTGACCTTTTTTTTTTAAATGTGTTTTATTATATTGTATATTTGAGAGAGAGAGAGAGAGAGAGAGAGAGACAGAGCACGAGCAGGAGAGGGGCAGAGAGAGGAAGGAAGACACAGAATCCGAAGCAGGCTCCAGGCTCTGAGCTGTCAGCACAGAGTCCGACGGGGGCTTGAACTCACCAGCAGTGAGATCATGACCTGAGCTGACGTCCGACTAAGCGTCCGACAGACTAAGCCACCCAGGTGCCCCAACTCTTTTTTAAAAGCTTGTATGAACTGAGGCGTCCCATCCACAGCTCCCCGACCCCATCCCCACCAATTTGAATATCATCAAATGGGGGAAAGGAGTTGGGAGATCTTGGGTGTCTGATTTCCCTCCCCAGGGGGCTATAAACTAGGCATCGGCAAAGTCTAGGACTTAACATTCCCCCCCCATAAGTCCTAATGATGTAGGGTTGGTAAAGTTGCTAAGCTCTTTTGTAAAATGCGAAGGACAAAAAAAAAAAAAAAAAAAGGTTCCTTTTCTTCTTCCCCGTGAGCAGGGATAAGTCAAGAAAAAGAAGGAAACGGGTTCTGTGGGTATGTCTGTTTTCATTAGAACACAAGGCAGTTAGGGGGTAGATTGGTCAGATTAGATGGTGGAACTTTCTGGAAGCGAGGCTTTCACAACCAGTTGAATCCTAAAGGTGAATCTTTATTAAATGAGGGAGAATGATCCCACCCAATGAAATGAACTCCTTTAACCACTGCACATTCTCACAGAGCCTCTTCTGGTTGCCCAAATTATGTTTCCTAGCTGGGATTCATAAGTTGTTAGGATTTTTTTTTTTTCACTGACCGAGCTTTCCTTATAGGTTTTGTCCACGTTGTTGGCACAGATCCCATGCCCGTCATGGCTAACGGTCATGGGCTCCCCCGCCTGATACTGCTCCATCCCCGTGGGCCCGGGGCTGGGACCAGCTGTCCCCTCCTGGGAGGGGAACTTCTGTGCCCATCTCTGCAAAGAAATATTTTCTGCTTGGCTCTTTCTCCCTCGAGGTGAAGACTTGTGGGCTCTATAAAGACTTGGCCCAACAAAGGTGCTTCCGTATTAGGTCTACTGAACGTTGTTTATTTTATCAAGTCTGGGGATTCTCTGCGCGGCGAGGGGCTCTGGGTTCCCAGCAGTTCCAGAGACGGCTGGCAGTGGTTAGGCTGAAGCAGAAGTAAACACACGATGAGCATAACAACTTGCTTTTCCTTGACAAATTCCAAGTTAGAAGCTTTTAAAAATATATTTCTGTTCTTCTAAAGTAAGGTTTGCTAACTGCAGAAAACAAAATACAAAGAAAAAACACCCATCACGCTGCCATAAAGAGATAACAGTTGTTATTAAGGATTATGTTGAATTTTCTTCTTTTTGCCTTAAAATTCTTTCTTTCTTTTTTTTTTTTAAGTTTATTCATTTTGAGAGAGAGAGAGCATGAGCAGGGAACGGGCAGAGAGACAGAGACAGAGACAGAGAGAGTTCAAGCAGGCTCCATGCTCCGCACAGAGCCTGATATAGGGCTCGGTATCACAACGCCGAGATCATGACCCGAGCCAAATTCGAGAGTCAGACTTTTAACCAAACTGAGCCACTCAGGCACACTCAAAATTCGTGATGTATGTCTAACAAGACTGAGATAACAGTATGTGTTAGTTTTGTAGCTTTTCGCATCACGGTATCTTGAGCATTTCCCCATGTCGCTAAATTGTTTTGAAAAAAATTTCATTTTAAATGTTTTAAAAGTCTTTTATTATGGAAACTTCCAAACATTTTATAAACTAGAGAGAATAGATTGGTACCCTGGATACCACTCACCTTGTTTTCAACAATTATCAAATCACCTCATCTTGTTGCATCTCAGCTCCCACCTATTAACCACCTGGATTATTTGGAAGCAATTATGGGCATCATTTGTTTTTTTGGATAATGTTTCAGTATAAACATGTGAAAGTCAAATGAATTTTTAAAAAAACATAGCCAAAATACCATTTATTGTACCTAAAAGATTTTAAAGTTAGCAAATACTTAGTATCAATTAAATATCCCAGCGTGTTCAAGTTTCCCCAATTTTTTTTTTTATACTTTGAATCGGAATCCAAGTAAGGTTCATAGGGGCGCCTGGGTGGCTGAGTAGGTTAAGCGTCCAACCTCGGCTCAGGTCGTGATCTTGCGGTTTGTGGGTTCGAGCCCCGCCGTCGGGCTCTGTGCTGACAGCTCAGAGCCTGGAGGCTGCTTCAGATTCTGTGTCTCCCTCTCTCTCTGCCCCTCCCCTCTCTGCTCGTACTCTGTCTCTCAAATATAAATGTTAAAAAAATCTTTTCAATACCAAATAAGGTTCATATGTTGTCATTGGTTGATGTCTGTTAAGTGTCTTTTGGTCTAGAGGTCTGTGTCGTTCTCTTTCAGTTTCCCTTGCCATGTATTTATTGAAGAAACTGGTCAATTGTCCTGCAGTTTCCCACAATCTGGATTTTGAGGATTGCATTCCTGCGGTGTCATTTATTATGTTCCTCTTCCTCTATAGTTCCCGTAAATTGGTGGGTAGATCGAGAGGCTTGATGGGATTCAGGTTTGGTTTTGAGGGGGGAGGGGGGAGAGGGGAGAATACATACCAAGCGGTGGTGTGTGCTCCCACCAGGAAGCACATGGTGGTTTGTATCTCTTCCATGATGTCAGGGGACATTGACGGTCGTTGCGCAGATCTGTTCTTTTATTGGGTTGTAAAATGGTGATAGTCTAATTCTGCTATTCTTCTTTATTTATTAGCTGGAATACTTCTATAAAGACCAACTGTTCGGTTAACATGTGGTAGAGTACACTTAAGAACAGCAGGAGACATGGCGTTCCCCCTCCCCCCTTTGAGTTTCTAACTTGCAAAATAATGAGTTTGCTCCCAAGCATCCTCCAAGGTGACTGCTGAGTTCTCTTTTTTAGTACCTTATGACCTGCATTTAAACACCTTTGGGGTGCCTGGGTGGCTCAGTCGGTTAAGTGTTCGACTTCGGCTCAGGTCATGGTCTCACGGTTTGTGGGTTCGAGCCCCGCGTCGGGCTCTGTGCTGACAGCTCAGAGCCTGGAGCCTGCTTCGGATTCTGTGTCTCCCTCTCTGTCCCTCCCCCGATCGCATTCTGTCTCTCTCTCTCTCAAAAATAAACATTAAAATTTTTTAAAAACATCTTTGGTGTATTTTAATCCATTGCACTTATTTTTATTGACGTTTAAAGGGTTCCTAACTTTGGCCAGTGGGAACCTCTTCAAATTGAGCCATGAGTCCTTTTGACATGACCCTAGTTGTTTCTGTAGTTTCTTTGCTTTGACAATGACTAGATGGTCCAGATTCATCTTCTATATTTAAGGAGGAAATTTATAGAGACCATAATCTGGGCGTTGTGGGTAAGCTAGTTGTTTTTGTTTTCGGCCTTTTCAGCGAAAAGAACTAGGAAATGTTTATTTGTTGTTAAGATAAAACGCATCCTCAGCTCATGCTGTTTTTTTCAATTCACATTCGGGCTGCAGGGTTCTCATTTACACGATCTTTTTCATACTGAAAATCCTGCCTCTCAACAACACACTGAATTCCCTTGCTTTATCCTATGGTACATGTACGACAATCTTAGAATTTTTTTAATGTTTGTTTATTTTTAAGAGACAGAGCACAAGCAGGGAAGGGGCAGAGAGAGAGAGAGAGGGAGACAGAGAGTGCAAAGCAGGCTCCAGGCTCTGAGCTGTCAGCACAGAGCCCAGTGCAGGGCTCGAAGTCTGGAACTGTGAGATCCCGACCTGAGCCGGAGTCAGATGCTTAACCGACTGAGTCACCCAGGTGCCCTTAGACATTTTAATTCTATTTAGAATTGTCTTCCGGGTGAGGAATCAGGGAGTTCTAGTGTTTTTCTTACTGATCTGCAAGATCTTTTTAATACCTTAAGGATAGTAATCCTTTGTTTGTTGTGAATGTTTTCCTCACTCTGTTATTTGCCTTTTGATATTCTTGGGGTTTTTTTATGTATATCATTTGAAATTTTTAAATGCATCATGTTTGTTGATCTGTTTGTTTCACTGTTTTCATGGTTAGAAAGTCACAGCTGATATCGGTTAAACGTTTACCTCTCTGTTCTTCCTTCTAGTTTATATAAGGCTTCATTCATCTTTTTTCCTTCATTTTTTTTCATCTGTTTTGTTCATTCCCTCTTAGTACAAAAGGAATACATGTTTGCTGCAGAATTATAAAAGCTTAGGGAAAGCAGGGAGGGCTTCACTTATGTGTATACTTAACTTTTTTAAATCTATAATTTATTGTGAAATATGGAGCAAGGAGAAAAATCTGACTTGAAGGTCTTCCAAATAACTAGTTAAGCCAACACGACCTGTTTTTCTCCTGTATTGTATAGTTTGGTTCATGAGCATCTCTTTTTCAAAGTCTGTACCAATGCCAGTTTGTTTAAATTTGTGTGGTTATGGGAGCGCCTGGGTGGCTCAGTCGGTTGAGCGTCCGTCTTCACCTCAGGTCATGATCTCACAGTTCGTGGGTTTGAGCCCCGCGTCAGGCTCTGTGCTGGCGGCTCAGAGCCTGGAGCTGCTTCAGATTCTGTGTCTCCTTCTCTCTCTACCCCTCCCCCGCTCGCACTCTGTCTCTGTCTCTCAAAAATAAATAAATATAAAACAAATTTTAAAAAAAAGGAAAAAACTGTGTGTGGTTATGTAATCCTCCTTAACAGCTCAAGTCACTTTCTGGTTACATTTCCTTTTCAAGAATGCCGTATTGTCTAAATATACGTGGGAATTATTTTGTCAAGTGAAACCAATGATATATTGATTGGAATGGCTTTATTTATTTGTTGAATATTTATTTATTGCGTGTGTGTGTGTGTGTGTGTGTGTGTGTGTGAGTGAGAGAGAGAGAGAGGATGGGGTAGGCGCAGAGAGAGAGAGAGAGAAGAGAGAGAGAATCCCAAGCAGGCTCTACGTTGTCAGCACAGAGCCTGACTTGGGGCTCAGTCCCACCAACCATGAGCTCATGACCCGAGCTGAAATCAAGAGTCAGAGGCTTAACCGACTGAGCCACCCAGGAGGCCTGATTGGAATGGCTTTAAGTGGACTTGGGACTTTCTCCAGTGGGAGCGTGTGCTGAGCCGAGGCACGTTTCACACGAAGCGCGGTAGGTTGCGGTCTGCGGTTCCCGTGGTTCCTCTGACCTGATGGCCACGTGGAGCGGAGTGGGGGGGCAGGAGAAGGATGCCGGGGTCTCAGCCAGCCAGTGGGGCGTGGCTGGAATGGCGTGGAAGCCAGGTGAAGGGATGGTAAGGACGGGATGGCGTCACACTTGCACAGGGAGAGTGGAGCAGACGCGAAGCTGGGACGACTCCTTAGTCTCCTGTCTGGTCACCCCAGGTAGACAGCGGGGCTTTTCCCTGTCTCGGGATCTCCATTCTGTCCTTCTGTGACTCGAGAAGCAGATGCACTCCATGCTCTGTGCGTGTGCTGGTGTTTTACCCAGGTGGCGAGGGGCTGCTCTTTTACGTAGGAGGAACCAAGAATTACATCACTGAGTGGCTTGCCCTGGTCACACGGGGTGGGACCTGGGATTCGCACCCTGTCGTGTCTGCCAGAGTGGGGGCTGACCCTCTCACGGTCACTCAGCGCCAGCACCTCCTGTCCCTGAAGAGACCGGGCAGAAGAGGTCTAGTGCAGGGCCTGACGTCTCCTTTGTCACCTTGCATTGCTGGGCTCGGTAAAGCCTTGCTCGGTGTTGAACTGTGTCCCCCAACAAGATCTGTGGGAGTCCTTCCTGCCCCCCCCAACTTTATTTGGAAGTGGGGTCATTGCCGATGTCGTTAAGATGAGGTCATACTGTCGTGTGACTGGTGTCCTTATAAGAAGGAAGATGCATGAAGACAGACACCCAGGGAGCATGCCCTGTGACCATAGTGACCACAGAAGCAGAACCTGGAGTGTCACAGCTGTAAGCCACAGAACCGGGGTTGCTGGCCACCCCCCAAAGCAAGGTCGGAATGTACCGGAGTCCCAGGGGGAGCGCGGCCCTGCCGACGCCCCGATTTCAGGCTTCTGGCCTCCGGAAGTGGGAGGAAACAGATTGCTGTTGCTTAAAGCCACCAGTTTTGGGGAACTTTGTTAATGTGTGGCTGCTCCTGTGAAGTCGTGTGAAGCGCAAACCTCTACCCCCTCTGGTAGGAATCCCTTCACTCACAGACTCCAGGGCCTGTTGCGTCCAGGGACCTGTGGTGATCGTGTGAACTGGAAAGAAAAAAGGAAAGGCCCCCATGCTAGCCCGTGGCTGGGAGCCAGGCTCCTTAATCCTTTAAAGGTTTGCTCACCCGAGCCTCACGATTTTGCAAAATGTATTACTCTCCCCATTTCACAGACAAGGAAACTGAGGCCCACACACATCTAACGCCTTGCCCGAACGACTGCAGCCTTCTCCTTCTTGGCTACACCCCGCTGGGCTTTGAAATTTAGAAGCTGGCTTGAGTGAAGGACCATCATGAGCTTTATTATCGCGTGTCAGGGACTCTGAAGCGTTGCCTGGATCTGTTAACCAGATTGAGTGTTTGAGGAGGGACCGGGGGTCACCTTGAAAGGAAGCACCGTCGACTTCATCTGTGATCGCTTTTCAGGGCTGTGACTTGAGGAGCCAAATGCTGTGTTTGTATGTAATGGTTATTGTGCCGCACCGTGTGGAGAGGGAAAGAAGGTTTGCAAAGACAGAGATAAATGTCTCTCTCTATTCTGAGAGCGACATATCTGAACTCTCTAAAATGGTTTTATCATAATCTGCGACTGTCTGCCCCCAATACCTAAACCCTGGCTCCTGAACGGAAGCTCCCAGAAGATGCGGGAGGATGTTTTTCTTTTATTTTGATTGTCTCTCGTCTGCCACAGGCATGGCTTTGAGGAGGTTTGGAGAGTTCGTATGGCATCGTGGGGAGAAGCAAGACAGACTGCCTGGGTTTGAAGCCCTACTCTGCTACTTCTGGAGAGAGAGTGGGTGGGTGGTTGTCAGCAAATCATCTGGCCTCACCGTGCCTCAGTTTTGTCATCTGTAAAATGGGAGTAACATCCATCATCATCATCATCTTGGCCTTCATCTTCATCATGGCAAGTTGGTTGAACAAATGGACTGGGCACACATTACTAGACAAGGGACTAGTCTTAAGAATCCTGCTACCTCGGGGCGCCTGGGTGGCTCAGTCGGTTAAGCGTCCAACTTCGGCTCAGGTCATGATCTCATGGTTCGTGGGTTCGAGCCCTGCGTTGGGCTCTGTGCTGACAGCTCAGAGCCTGGAGCCTGCTTCAAATTCCATACCTCCCTCTCTCTCTGCCCCTCCCCCGCTTGTACTCTGTTTCTCTCTCTCTCTCAAAAATAAATAAACATTAAAAACAAAAAAAGAATCCTAGTATCTCTGGGGTGGCTGGCTGCCTTAGTCAATAGAGCATGCGACTTTTAATCTTAGGCCCGTGAGTTCAAGCCCTATGTTGGGTGTGGAGCCTACTTAAAAAGAGAAATGAAAGTCTAGCATCACTTTGGAAGGAAGGAAGGAAGGAAGGAAGGAAGGGAGAATCTAGTAGCTTTGTGCTCTGGGATTCTGTCAACGTTGAAACTTTAAAAAAAAAAATTCTTTTTAATTTTAAGTAGGCTTCTCTCCCGATGTGGGACTTGAACCCATGACCCTAAGATCAGAAGTCACACGTTCCACCAGCTGAGCCAGCCAGGCGCCCCTCGAAGTTGAAACTTTTTAATCAAGGAGCAGATTCCATGTCTCTGTGAGGCTTGGGTGCTTGTTGCCCGTAACAGAATTGGACAGAATTCCAAATCCACATCCCAATCTCCCCGAGCACTTCTACAAGCATCATATACACGGGAAGTACCTAGGAAGTGAGTGGCTCAGTGAGAGAAGAAGAAAAGTGATCCAATATGTTTGTTTTTCAAATGGCTGAAAAAAAATGCAATAGGTGATCCACTCACATGGTTGAAAAATGTTGATACATATAGGATGCGCTGTGTATATGATTTTCCAGAAGATATATTATATATGCATATACATATATACACATATATATAATTCAATACGCAACTAGAAATTTAAAAATATATATTATATATAATAACATATAATTCCATATCCAACCAGAGTTTGGATTTATATTTGCGTATAGTACATATTTGTGTGCATACAGTAGTCCCTTCCCGTTATCTGCAGTCGGGAAGCAGGTGATCCTCCTGACATGTCATCAGAGGGTCAGCAGTAGCAGCCTCATGCCACGTCACAACTCTTGTGTCCTAACACCTCACTTCATCCCATCACGCAGGCATTTTATCACCTGACATCATCACGAGAAGGGTGGATACAGTACAAGGAGATATTTTGAGAGAGAGAAAAAACCGCATTCACGTAACGTTTCCTACATTGTGTTGTTGGGACTGTTGCTTTTCTGTTGATGGTTGTCGTTAATCTCTTTCCGTGCCTGATTTATAAATTAAGCTTTATTACAGGTATGTAGGCACAGGGAAAAGCACAGTACCTAGAGTTCGGTATTTGCAGTTTCAGGCATCCCCTGGGGGTCCTGGAACGTATTTCCCACAGGTAAGGGGGGGGCTTCTGTATCTCTTTTCCTTACTTTCTTACTACCCACAAACAAAGAGCACACACTGTGGTGTACTTGTTTCCTTCACTTAACAATACATTTTGGGGATCTTTCCCTGTCCCTATATAAAGCGCTTCCTCGCGCTTCCTCATTCATTGCTCTTGCTATACAGTATTCCTTTGCACGGATGTGTCCTGGTGTCTTTAGCCAGCGCTCCTCATGGACAGCTAGGTTGTGTCTACTCGCCGGCCGTCATAAACAATACCAGGGAAACGTTTAATGTCGCCATCATGTCCCGTACATACCCATCCACCTGATCAATTCCTGGTGGACGTCGTGGGTCAAAGGGTACCCGCGTTGTAATGCTGTTGGACATCGACAAATTGCCTATTATCAAGAGGCACCATTTTACTCTTCTGGTTTTACCCCCCCCTTAGGGAGTTATCAGGTATCGGATCCAGGCCATGCTCGTGAGCTACAAAATGCTCTCTCAGAGAATTCTTCATTTGCTGCGCTCTTGGGTAGCCTTTCCTCTTCTGTAAATTGTGTCATCGTTTTGCCTTTGTTTCCATTAGGTCGTTGGGCTGTTCCCCAACAACGAGTAGGAGTTCTTTGTGTATGAGGGAAGGAAACTCTGTGTACAGTGAGCTGAATGTATGTATTTCTTCCCTGTGTATCGTTATTCTCTTGATTCTGCTTACAGTCGTTTTCAGAGACATAGACATTCTTTTCATCACTTTATCAGTCTTTTATGGCTACTGGGTTAGAAAGAGCCTCACTCAGGGCGCCTGGATGCCTCAGTCGGAGGAGCATGAGACTCTTGATCTCGGGATTGTGAGTTCGAGCCCCAACACTGGGTGTAGAGATTACTTAAATAAATAA